>OY751330.1:7623266-8823266 GCA_963564715.1 Catocala sponsa
AAAATTTAATAAAATAAGCATAAAATAGTATAACCGTAAATTATATTTTTAGATATTTTATTAGGATAATATTATTTACGGAAAAGACTCAAGAAGTAACAAGACACAAAAAAAAAATTATAATACATTATTTTCTTACTTGGCCAAAGTTTCCTTGTCCCAATAACGTCTGTAAACGTAATTTATTTCTTGGAAACTCCCATTTTTGATCCGGTTTATTAGTTGGTGTTGGCAGAGGCGGTCTTGCCACTGGCGTAATAGGTGACTCCTTCTTTATGTCACCATCTTCAAAATATCCCTCATACTCTGTATCAATCTCTTTGGTCTTCTTATTAAGCACACTCCTTAGCACAAATACTACTATTGCGGCAACCGGTAGGAATCCTAATCCTGCTAATACGTACGATGCGGTATATGTCTTTTCAGCTTCGATAACGACTTCTTCATTTTGTGATGCAGGGTCTTCGGAATCTTGACTGCCGGTGTTATTTTCAAATTTACCAGTTATATTTTTAGTTGTACTACTTGGAACTGCAACTGGCTTAGAACTTGATTTTGAAATCGTTCTAGAAGTGACTATAAAAGGTTTAAATGCGGCCGTAGTATCCGGTGGAAGGGTTGTAGTAAGAATACTTGAATAAGCTGTTGTAACTTGAGTAGTTGAAACAGGAGATTCATTTACTTTTTCAGTGGGTGGTAAGGTTGGAGCTGAAGTCGTAGTTGTTGTCGTTGTAGTCGTTGGTCGTTTCCTTCTCATAATATTCTTAGGTCTCGTAATCGTACCATTCGTTGAATTTTCGAAATGAGGCTGTCGGAATAAACTTGCCAGTCTTTCTGAAATTTTTGATTCAGTTTCATTTCGGGCATTAGAAACGTTTCTTGTAGATAGCTCACTGGCATGCGGAGACTCTGTACTAGAACTGGAATATGGATTTTCGGTAGTTGTGGTTCTAATTCTTATTCTATGTCTGTACGGCCTTGGACTTGAAGGGAACGGGGCGATAGTTGTTTCAGTTTCATTCAGTATTATAGGTTTAAGGGTTGTAGTATTATTCGTTTCAGGTGTTTCAGATACAGTGCCATTTTCACCTTCTTTAATAGCTGCATCGGTTTTATTCTGTCCTTTCATAGATGAAGTTATAGATACAGACGTAACAACTGCTGTATAAACTGATGTCGAAGCTTTTTCAGTCGTAGCATTAATAGGTAATGTTGAAAGTATTAGAATATTTTCGGTACTAGCTCCTGGAGTAACTCTGGATGGGCGTCTTCTTAGATTTAAATAAGTTCGTGTAAAATTTCTCGGTGCCGGCGTTACATTGGTTTTATTCAGAGGATTTTCTTTTATAGTAGTATTACTAACATTTTGTTTTGGCGCTGTATTATTAATTATAGTACTGTTGTTGGTGTTTGTTTGATTACTATCTTTACTCTTATCTAAAGTGCTCGGTGTTACATTTTGTACAATAGGTTCAGTTACATTTAATTGTGCTATACTCAGAGATTTAGTAGGAGGTGGTAAGGTGCTTGGATATTTTCTATATGCATTAACTAATCCCACATGTCTTGCTGGTGCAGGACCCTTTACTGTGTTTCTTATTTTATTTTTCTCTATAATATTTTTAACAACTGATACATCCATATCTTCATTTATCTCTTCTTCATCAACACTCGTATTTTTATATTTCTCAGTAGCGGAATACCTAGAATTGAATTTTCTCTTTTCCAATGGTGCTGCAATAAAATTGACTGACTTGGTTGAAGCTGATAAGGACGGAGAATTTGTTAGGTTATCACTTATTACATGTCCACCAAGTTTTTGTCCGAAATATTTAAATGGTGCCATTTCTTCGTCCGGTAATTCGGATTCCAGTGGACTAAAGTGGTTGTAAATTTCGTCAGAAATAAAAAGTGTGCGATTTTCTTTATCATTTTCTACCTTTATAAGTTTCGTGTTCTTGCTGTCTGCAGTGGTACTGTTCGCAATTATGTTTGTTTCAGTTTTTTCTTCTGAGCTTTTTTCTTCTGTTTTCACTGTAGTCGTTTCTTTGGGGGCTTCGCTAGCTTGAGTTGTACTTTCAATCTTAGTAACGTTTTCTTTGACTTCATTAGTTTCCGTGCTATTTACATTAGTGTTCTGTGTAACATTTTCTGTGTCAGAATAATTAAGTAAATACAGGCCATGATTTGATTCGTCTACTTGGAATTCTTCTTCAGGATCTAGTTCAATATCTTTATCAAGGTTTTCAAATTTTTCAGGTGGGACGTAAACTATACTAGGTTCAGTTATTTCTATTCTTTCAGGTATCGTGACAGCCTTGTTTATTCCCTCTCTTCTTCTATTACTTATGTATCCCGCTCTACTCCTATTCTCCTGGTACAACCTTGGAATGAATAAGTGTCGTATTTCATGTGGCTTAACATCTTGTCGTATTTCCTTCGTGCCGTCAGATGTAATTAGCTTCAGTGTGGGCGTCGGTTCATTACTCGAATTATCAAACGTGATCCTCTTCACTGTAGAGCTGTTTGATTCGCGTATTTCTAACTGGGCAAACGTGGTGTTTGTTCTGAAAAATAAAAGAAGAAGAATAAAGTACCAACTGGGCCAGTTGTATGTGAATAATAATATCAATTACTTTTGTCATGCCACTAGAAAACTTATAGTATTTATTTCTTGTCAAATCGTACTTTACTTATTATATACACCTATACATATTTCGATAAGAAATCTCATTATTTATATTTAAGAAGTACTGTGTTTTGAATATTGTAATCTTACATATCATTTTATCAAATGTCTTTAAAAATGGTAAAAGCTTTATTAAATACAGATATGTTTCTAGCTCTTAAATTTCCGTCATCTCCTAATATAGATTTATGTGTTTTCAGTGCGTGTTTTTTTGCATCTTTCTGTTTTAATCTATTTCAAGAGTCACGCTCTAAACGAATCTACTCTATCTAACCTTACAAAGCTAACCCACTTCACAGTCCCTTCACTAAAGACAATACTTACTTGTTTGGCTTATGTGCTAATGACGTGAGCGTGTTGATATGCGTCGCCAGTCTTCCATGAAGAAGCTGTCGCCGGCGAGCAGCGAGCAAAGAGAGTAGTTGCGAGTCCCTTGTCGTGTTCGTACTACTCTGCGTTGTTGTTCGCCGAACGGAACCTGTAATGGATAGACAAAATAGATTAATAATCTACTATTACTTGACATTGGAAAGTACTTAGACTAATATTTTCACTGATTTCATATATACATAGCATCACGCCTTTATAACCCCGTATAAGTAAGCAGAGAGCCGTATGGTTAGAAATCATAACTTTGTTGCAACATAGCTTTACACAGCATCTAATCAGGCAGCCGTAATACTATAAAATCAGTTACGGATTTCCTTTCAATAAAATATACAATTTCCAGTTTTCGCAACATCCATAAACACGATAGAACCTTCAGATTCATAATTATTACATCCACATAGAGACATCCGACCATCAAACAATTACGTTGGTCCCATAAACGACAGATGACCACAATAATTGCACGTAATCAAATAGCTTTGATATGAGACAAGACCTTCACCTACAAACGACTGTGTAGTAAGATCGTTTGAAAAAGGTACGACATCACACGATTGTAGTTCTATTGTGAATACTAGAGAACGTACTAAGTACTGAGATGATGGGTATTGCATTTTAGGTATGAACTGCGTTATTTGAAAAAGTGGTAACCTTGCCAAAAACAACTACGATGACTGATGGCCTTGTGAAACTTCGTCTTATCGTTAAGACTAAAAACATGTGTCTATAATTTGATTTGATTTGATTTTTACATTTTTCAATTTGGAGTACGATTAAAGTTAATATTGAAGGATATTAAATTAAATACAAATATAAAGTGCCGATTAATCATCAAGGGTATAATTGGAGACACGGATTCTATGGTGTTATCGTGAATTTTAAATATTTTTATATTAGATTAATAATAATAATTGCTCATTGCGATCTTTAAACATATTCCGGTCGTATATCACGACACGCCAACCTGAATAACATACTCCGTCGAGCTCTTGTCACCGCTGGCGTTCCGGCTCAGCGTGATCCTCGCGGCTTGGTATACGACGATAGCAAGGGACTAGATAGTATGACAGTAAGCCATGGAAAATGGGTAGGCCTTTGGTGTGAAACGCAATTTGTGTCGACACTCTTGCGCCATCACATCTTTCTAGCACAGCGGGTTGTGCTGGTGCTGCTGCTGCATCAGTGGAGACGCTCAAACGTCGTAAATATCGACATTATTGGTGAGTACATATTTGAGCCGTTTGGTGTCGAAACGCTGGTGCCATGGGGTCCAAGTGCTAGGTCTGTTTATAGAGACCTAACTAAGCGGCTCATCGCCGCTTCGCGTGATTAGAGGGCTGGTATTTTCTTTGCACAAAGAATAAGTATTGCCACTCAACGTGGCAATGCTGCCAGTCTTCTGGGTACGTTGACAATTGACGACAATGCGGAGGAATATTATGACGCTTTTTAATTTTGAAGTTTTATTTTTCTCCTTAGTTTATATTTCTTGTAAATAATTTGTGTATTACTATGTTAATTATTTAATTATGTCACTAAAATAAACGTTTTCTTGTTGATTCTCTGTCAGATTTAAACAAGATAAACTTTGATAAATGTTAGGTAATTCGTGAAATCAAATCGAGATAGTACAACATTATGAATATTGTGATATAAGTTTATTATTATATCATGATAATGAGTAATATTATGTGATATAAGTAAACTAGTTTATTCACACAAAAGGAAAGCAAAATGTAAATAGCGATTACAAACGTCATGTCAACTTCTTGCAATTTTCAAATTTTCTATAGGTTGAAATTTACATTACTTATATTCTCAGATACCTTAGCCATTAGTTTTGGCTTTAAATACATTTAGTGTAGTCGATATAATCTAAGATTTTTTTTTATATTACAGTAAAATGGCAGTTACATCATAACATCCATCTTAATTGATAGAAAAACTGCTAGGGGACTTGTCCTTCTTATGCCATCACGCCCTATCTTTATCTAACGATCACCACTCACTAAAACAACGTACGACAAATTCAATGTCACCAGTGACTTTACTGCCTACTCCCACGCACACATATAAAACAATAAGTGTATGTTATAGCTGAGCTTAAACACACACGATCAACCTTGACACGAACGATACGAGAGAAAGTACGTGCGACGTCAATACTATAAGCAATGTAATTTTCAGTACTTGCTTACAGCTTAATTGGAATTTACTCTTTTACCAATAGCCGGACTAATTGGTTATGTTCAAATTAACCTCAATATTATTCATATTTTTAGTAAATCCGGGACAATTATGAAATTCAAACAACAAATGCAACTACTGACAATTCCTACTCAAAGACCTGATTGAGCAAATCGCTTCTGTCGAAAACCTTTGTAAAATTCAAAAGCCTATAATTTACCAATTTTGGTTAAAATTTAACGATACTGTAAGCTTCACAAGAAACGATTATTGAATTTTAAGATACTACTAGGTTTGAAAAGGATTTATGACAAAAACATATACAAGATACACAAAGTCTCTATTTAGAAATCGCCAGAAAGTTACAACTACGTGGAATTATACAAATCGTGTCTGAATAAGATGCAGCAACTATTACAAAATTTACCTCTGAAAGCAATCGAGTTTATAGATAAGTATCTATATCGTATAGGAAAATATAGAATTTTATCCAGATGAACTACGATTTAACTATTAAAAACCTAACAAATTCCTTGATCTTATTAGTGACCAATATATATCTGTACATGCTAAACTTTTATAAACTACCTAATACAGTGTTCAGCTATAGCCAAACAGTGTTAATTGTCCAACTAAAGAATTCGATAACTTTTCCCATCTAACAAACGTTTTCGAACAGAACTAACTCGATGGCAATTGCCTTAAAAACAAACAAGTATATAACCCGATTTCACACTCAATTATTGAAATTATTAAAATAAAATATTTCCGTACATATACGTACCACATTCAAGTGTTTACTTCGATAACATAACGTTACATAAACCAAATTTCGTGCTACCACAGCTATGTGTTCTGTTCACAATCTCACGGTTTTTCAGTAACAGTTCTTTACTACCTTGTATCACGATGTTGTAAGGATCGTATCATAAGATAAAAGCGATTTTTAGAATCTTACTGTTCTCAGTTTTTGACATCATTTTGGTAATGTAAATTGCCGTGACTTTGACTGTGGCATGATTGCAATAAACAAGGCTTGTAATTTTAAATTGTAATTTGCCAGGGTATTATTGAGTAGGTACTGAATCATCCCAAATTGTCAATATTGACATCCCAAAAAATTACAGTAATGATTTTCTTACTCAATAAAAAATACATTTGCAGATAATATGTTAAATAAAATAAAAAGTTTTATTCCATATTTCTAGGCTACATTTCAAGTGTTATTAATAATAATTTTCTTAGTCATTTTTTGTTGAAATATGGACTCCCTTTTGGGTAAAGGCCTCCTCCAGCTTTTCCCACAAATCCCTGTCCTTGCCTGTATTTGTCCAGTCGTTTCATGACACCTGGATAATATCATCAGCCTACCGTCTTACAGGCCTACCAACATTTCTCTTTTCTGTGGACCTTTCCATCGTGTGGTTTCTATGGTCCATCTATTATCAGTGTAACGTGCGATATGTCCAGCCCACCTCCATTAATGTATATAACATGTAATCTTAGTCTAAATTTTATTTTTATATCGTAAATCTGAAGTCACAAACATGCAGAACTGCAGAGTCTCAACATAGTTTGTGTCAATTTATTCATTTCAATAGAGAATCCTAATCCTAACTAATATTATAAAAGCGAAAATGAGTTTGTTTGTTACCTTTTCACGCCTAAACCACTGATCCTCCTGAAATTTTACATATATGTTGTCAGGTGTACAGAAACGGATATAGGCTACCTTTCATCCCGAAAAAAATTACTGTTCCCGAGGAAAACAACAATAAAGTTCTTATGATAATAGATGGCGCCACGTGTATTTCGAATCATTATTGAATTATATCATTACAAGCAGAGTACAACCCGAATTGATTGTCAAATTCTAAATTAACGCGAGCGAAGCCGCGGGCAATAGCTAGTGGTTAATAAAGGAAAGTTAAAGATTTTAAGATATTGTTGTCTAAGTAACTAATGAATATTTACCTATTACATGTACTGTATATATAGTAAGGTTAGTCAAATAATCGCATGTTGTCTCAAATATTCATGTAAAACATTCACCAGAAGCCTGTAAAGAAATCTTATTTCTCATTCCTTACACCGACACTTATAGGATAACGGGTGTTCGATCCGTTGTATCACGGACCGGTTCCCGGTCGCAACAACCGTAGAACTATTAGGTTGCACAACTATTGCGTATAATAACCACATCGTAGATCATTATGTACCTGGCCATAACGAAATTATGTTTCTAAGAGAATTATGGATGTGGCATTACACACGTGTTCCGTGTATTCCTTTTTTATTGAAGTGATTGATTTATTAAGTCGAACTAGTTTGGTATAAGCTCCAAAACTGTTTCAAATAAAGTAGTAATTTATAAGCAGCAATTCCAGCTCACCAAAGTGCAGGTGCAGGTTTAATCATCGCCGTAAATATAAATGATCCACTAATACTGAAATCTTTTGAAGCTCGAGTGATTTGAATGATGACATAATGATAATAACCTAGAGTATTACACAAATAGTTTTTTTTTAGTTTTGGAATTAATATTTGATCCATAGAATTTATCAGATGACAGTGACTTACATGCATTTATATTAAGTTATTTAACATAGCTGTTAAATCTTGTCCTAGACTAAATATATCATAATAATGAATAAAAATAGCGCGTTTGTTATTATACGTGTGAACAAGAGAAAAATAAAGTAAAGAAGATTTATAATTAGGACTAAAAGAAAGATCTTTTAGTCCTAATTATAAACTTAAACCATAAGCAGATAATTTCACAATCAATCATAAAGTACCTTGAATCATAACAGTTGCTGGTCCCACAATTAAAGAGTATTAAAAACAATTTTCACCTAAACTATTATATTCAGACAGATGTCGAACAAAAAGTAACTATACTATTAAAGAATTCATTCATTTCGGGCTATTGTACCAAAAGGTGCCAAGAAATGCTTTGTTCAATAGCTGATATAAATGAACTTTCAATCCAACAATAAGTATTATTACATAATCCTATTAAAATAGAACACGATACGCTAGACCCTATAGAAGAAATAAATTATTACAATTTATCTATTATCACTTGTTCCTCGAGACAGATGTTGATTAGACTTATAATTATAATCACTATAGCGAGTATTGATTACAACGTAATTTTTTTATTACACGATGATTATAGATTAATAATAAGCGAAATTATCATACCAAGGTTGGTTTTTAGAATTAATGGTAATATATTTTTTCCTTTTCAGCCTCACAACCGAAGGACTATTATTTAATAATATAATTGCAATGGACAGTTTATAAATCGGTATATGCCATAAATTGGAATTTACTTAAATATTTACGGTTGGTGATATATATTAAACTCACTGGCAATATAGTCACTCTATACTAGAGATGCCACGAATATTCGGCAACTATTCGGTATTCGGCTATTCGGCCACATTTTTTCACTATTCGGTATTCGGCCGAATATTGCAAACTATTCGGCCGAATACCGAATAGCAAACCATGACCAAAAGAACTCAAAAATTTTCTTGCACTTGCTGTGACACAACAAACAAACTGCCAGTTTATTGTCTTCACTACAAATTTCATAATATTTCCAAACAGGTGATTTTTTATTTAATGGAATCATTTTTCTTATCTCGAACAAATAGTGATATTTCTTAAAGTAATCAATCACATTAAAGTAATATTTAGTTTACACTCAGTATGTTGTGCAGTATGATTCACCAAGAATCAACAAATAAAACGTGTTGTGACACGACCGCGACCTAATCACAAATGAAACAAAACTACCCGCGCCTACGTACTACTTCAGCGATGCAAGTTTAAACTCGTAAGTGACGAGTTTGTCAACCGCGAAAAGTACTAAGTGTTGCCGAATATTCGGCGCTTCAGCCACGAGTCTCGCCGAATATTCGGTATTCGGCCAAATAACTATTCGTGGCATCTCTACTCTATACCACAAATCCTTACTAATTTTATAAATGCGAATGTCAGTTTGTTTGTTTGTTTTCGCTTTCACGCCTTAACTACGCAACCGATCATCCTGAAATACACAACACGTTGAATGGATAAAGGATACCTACCCATCCTATAGGTTATAGGATAAGGTACTCCTGGTACAGAATAGGTATCCTTTTTAAGCTACATTTACGCGAGAAAATCGTGAAGATATTTCTATGTATGTTGCTAAATCACGCTTAAGTTATTAGGAAAGTATTTGTATGGAACTCGACAGTCAGATAAATCATGTCCTGGAAACGTAACCTACGTTTCCAGGATATTCGATATTTCCTTGTTATTTCGATATGCATTCCTGTGGGATTCGCGCGAGCAGGACTTAGTGTAGTAATTATATTAAAATAATATTAATAGAAAACTTTAAACAACTGTTTATCAATTAATTCTAATAATATATCAAAAACTTTATTGTTACCATTGAATGGCACAATTACTTCCCTGCATGAAAAAACACATAACAGTACTTCAAGGAATAATAATTAAAATGATTTCAAATTAAATTTAAATGCTAATTAAGATAAGTCGGGCTAATTAAAAGATACAACACAGAGAAAGGCACGAAACTTTCAAATGTTTCTTGAAAGGTTTATATGTCACCGGTGACATTATTAGTAGCGTGAGAAATTTAACTAAGAGAAGGGTACAATTAATAAGCTATCTTTTGATCTATAGGTACCTAAGATTGAGCCATAATATCAATGACCAACTATTTACTGAGACAAAACTATTACACAATGTTCTAAGCATTCAGTACCTTTAAGGTCCGAAGGCTGGGAAATTATCTTTCGTAACAACGTTCGCTTAAAATGTCGCTCTCATTATAAAAGGGAATGTATTTAAGAAAAAGCTTTTGTTATATGAATGTGCTGAAACTGCGTGTGAAAGTGCTAGGTGTTTCATTTGAGAAGTTGCTGTGAGACTTGACACATGATTTGCTAATGTAGCTACAATTGAAACCTTTTTTTCTTATACATAGGTACTAGTGTAAAGGCTATTATGATAGATAGTTCCATATAAAGGTTTTTAGATATTCTAGAGATTGATATACTTTTACTTTTTACTAGAAATGAGAGCGTTGAGAAGCATATGTGACTCTGAAAGATAGAATAAGAAATAGTGTGATTAGAGAGAGATGCGGCATGAAAGTGGATATAGTTACAAGAATAGAAAAGGATATGTTAAGCTAGTTTGGACGTTTAGAAAGAATGGATGAGGAAACACTGACTAAGAAAGTTTATAAGGCTAGTGTGAATGGAACAGTCGCAAGAGGAAAACCTAGGTGAACGTTTCTCGATCAGATCGGAGGCGTTCTGGACAAAGGCTAGGTTAAGAGCTCCTTGAACCGACGGGCGTGTATGAGGAATGTGATGAAACTGAATGAAGCCAGAGAAGTGTGTCAGGATCGTAGCAAATGGAAATCCGTAGTCTCTGCCTACCCTTCTGGGAAACAGGCGTGAATCTATGTGTGTATGTATGTATGATATACTTTTATATAATTTACATCAAAATTATAAACACAACTTGTAGCATGACACAGGTAATTTATTTATGTTCAGAATGCCAAAATTATGCATGTAACAACTTAACGTTCCCGATTAGGTCGGTAAGTTGTCGGATGCCTAACGCAGAGAATCGCGAATTGCGTGCCTTTCGCTCTATAAGTCACTGAACTGTTTTTGTACATCGTGATCAAACTGAATCTATTTCTGCTTAAATATCATAATGAAGCAATTAGCGACTGTCTGCTGTAGATTATGTTTTAAGGTTGGTTCTTTATAAATTAAATCTAACAGACTTTCCAAAATTATTATATTGATTGTTTCAATACTCTTCTGAATAATAATCTTCTTATCTATCTTCGAAGCTATTATAAAAACTACGTGTCCAAGAATATATTTTTAACCGTGAGAAAATATGACAAGACACCTGTGCATCCTGGGCAGGTTTTATCGTTTATGACTAGTGAGTATAAAATAAGGGAAATATAAACTTGCATTTAACGATCGTATTTCCCTTTATATTTGAAAGTTGAACTTTTACTTTGTGAGATCGTGAGACTCTGAACGTTTTATTTTTAATTTGTTGACTACATAAAAATATCTAGAAACATTATGCATTACCTTTTCCACTTCGTTACGTAAATTATCAACGTCACGATGAGCAACACTATTCGATTATGATATCATGTATTACATTTATAGCAGGCTGCTACTAGTTTTAACTGACAACTATTTTTCATATCTACACCAATGCATCTTCTCCGTACAGACCAACAATGGTGATTTTTTATTACAAATAATCAAGCTTAATATTA
This sequence comes from Catocala sponsa, assembly GCA_963564715.1. NCBI lineage: Eukaryota > Metazoa > Arthropoda > Insecta > Lepidoptera > Erebidae > Catocala > Catocala sponsa. The sequence continues at coordinate 7,634,882 of OY751330.1, forward strand.
TTCGTAGTTTTGGTAATCTTATACTTGTGTACAAGATTACCAAAACTACTAAGTGAACTAATATAGATCACTTTATTGCCGTATCCACAAAAAATATAATTTGGTAAGTAGATAATTAAATTTTTATAATTCCGCCATGGATATACAAAAGTAAATTTCCTATTTTTGCATCGATGACATGATATCTACACTTTGATTTGCGTACACCCAGTAAGATAAATACATATAGGATTTCAGTTTAGCGAAGTTTTTTGTATGAGAAGCGTTACCATGTTTGCTATGTCGTTCTATACTATCTACGCAATATTGTTCCAAACGTTGGCCCCAGTAGCACTCCACCTGACATATTCCCAGCATAATTGTTTCATTAGTTCCCACAGATAGGTACGTTTGTAACACTAGATTACATACCTTTTTCCGCGATTTGGCAAAAAGCCCGCAACTCATAAAGTTGCACAAATTACGCATTGTTTGAACAGCGAACGTATTACAATAAAAAAAAGTTTAGAAATCTCTGGTATGCTTTAATTGTAATTGAATTAATTAATTAGTCGTTTCATTGCATTACATCGAAATGTTATCAAGAATATACTCAGAGAAATTGTGTGAAAATATTGTATAATGGTAATAGTAGAATGGTAATAGAAGAATTTGATTTCTAAATTATGATCATTTCTTATAATTAGACATTTATTTAAAAAAAAAATAATGTTTGTGACATAGTAACTAATAGATTCCGGTATTAAAACTTTAAATTACACGTACGTTAAATTTTGTAGCTACTGCATAATCCTTTAATGTTTATTATCGCAGTCAAAGAAACCAAGTTCGGCCAATTGATAAACTTTAGCCACAATTTTCTTCAAAGTCACCTTTAATTAAGCTAAAAACATGTACCTGAAAGTTTTGGATAAAACTGGCCATCAAAATTGTAATTTACTTATAAACTTTTCACTACATGGATCTTTTAATCTAGCAGTATTTAGTACAGATAAGATCTCTGTATAATCATAATGTACAGGCAATAAGCAATTTTGCTATATGTAAATTAACAAAACCTTCAATCGTAGACACATATACCTAATTCTCCAGTGTACTGAATGCACACTACGCACAATCATAGGTGATGTATATCTCAATAGTACACACTTAAGTGGTTCTACGTACCGTTACTTACTGTAGTGATGTAAATGAAAACATCGATGGTACCAAGAGCTAAGTGCGATATTGCGAATGCAATCCGATGTGCATGCGAGTAGGCAAGGCTTACAATAAAAATGTAACAATACGAACAAAGTTATAATATACATTATTTGATTAATCTTATTAGAACATTTCAGATTTTATACACAGTAACCGTTTCCACATTCAACGCCGTGCTGGTCACAAATGACAACGAACAATACATTTTGTATTGTGTCTGATGAGTAGCATTTGATGTGTAAACCGTAAAAAAACAACGGGTTGCACTCCGGGAGTGCCGGCAGAAGTGAAAACTTGAATATTAACGTTGTGCATTTTTGATATTTTGGAATGGTAAGGGAATAATTTTGCACGAATTGCTTTCATTATCAGTACTATCATTTATGTGGTAAAATACAATATTCATTTATTGCGCTATCGTACACAAACTTTCGATCAGGTCACGTGTTCTGACGCGAGTTTAACATTTTTTACCCATCACAAAAAAAGTGCACAAATAAATCTAATGAAAGGTTTGTAAAATTTCTTTAACATCGCATTTTCACGACATAAAAGTTATCTATATATATATTTATATTTTTTTTTTTATGAGAAGCATGTACAACAAAGCTTTTAACTTGGATCTATCTAAATGGTTAGCCAGCTGAGTATATCACCTCTAGTTACTTATTAATCGATATGTAGTAGTAACATCACTACCGGCACCTGCAGCCTCTATTCCCCGTACAGTGACCGGCAATGAGGTCGCCTATGCACCGCGCTACTTATGCCTGTGCGCATGTGTATATGTGTGCGTGCAGCATGTGTTACATATGAGTAGTTTAGTGTATGTGTGTGTGTGTGTTCTAGTGTTGTATGAGTTGTTTTAATAAGCGTGTACATTATTTATCAGAAGTAGAATACGGTTACAGGGTTTTAGATCGCATTGTGTAAGGTTTAATTGTGCATTGAAACATTGTTTTTTTTTTATACCTAGTTTTTTGGACTGGCGTAAGCGGAATTGTTTATTTTATTATAGGATAAGATAGCCGATTCTAATAAGCCAAAAATAAAAGCCAGGATGATGATAAAGAAGAAAGTGCTGAAGGCAACATTCAACAAAGATTTCAGAATTTACTCGTTTAAATCTACCGCACATGTTATAAAAAAACTAGACTTGTAAAATTTATATTGTTTCATTTGTCAATAGATAATGAATTCGTAGTTATATTCAATCAAATAAACATCTCTTACATATTTAAATTTTTTATGACAACATGTATAATTTAAGATTGATCTAATGCCTTACAATATTTATCCGCGCCTATAGTACATCTATTTGATAGATACGTAGAAATCTAACATTTAAGATAATTAGTTGCATGCTCTTTGCATCATTACGCTCTCTCATACATCCTCTTAACATTATCCTAACTTGATATCAAGGTTCTCAACAACGAGTCTGATTTAATGTCATAAACACCAATCTCAGTATTTGCCAACAGGACGCTATTATTCGTTGCAAAACTAATCTTAGTTGCAGTCACACAGCATGAAATTAAAATTTACAAGACAGATCTGATTCTGTAGATTGCTAGGTGGAAATGGATGAATTCTGATTGCCATGATAGTCCAAAGACAATACGATGTCAGCACAACAGCTACATTCTTGATAGATTGAAAATGCAAATACAGTGTTGACATAGCATTGTTTGTGTTTTGGGATGTAGGGCAAATTATTACTAGGCAATTTTATATAATTATTCTCCCATGTATTGGATTTCCTAGTTGTTGTTGTCGTGTAAACGTAACTGTAGCACCCAATCGAACCCGAACTAAAAGTTTATTCACAGAAAAGCCTAATAGTAGTCAATCGATTTAGAAATGGTCTAGATCTAGCGTAAAACGTTATTGGGCTTTTCTGACAATAAGCTTTTAGTAAGAGCACTTCATCTATTAGTAACACTATTCTACTTTGTTTCTAGGGATAAACAGAGAAAAAGCGCGTAAATCGAGACCTCTCGTGCTTGAGCAGAACCGAGAAGACCTGCAATCCGTCCACGTAACACAACCATTTTAACTAATGACCAACGAAAATTAAGTACAATTCTCTTAGACAATTAATAATTAAAAAAATTGACATGTTTTGACAAGAAACACTTTTGCACAACAATTATTTTGTTACAATCTAAACAAGTTCAAAATCCAACTTCCTTTTATGTAATGTGATACAATCGTATAGGTAAAGAGATAAAATATTCATATTGGTGCTATCAAATTGGTTATATATCTATTTTCTAATTCTCAGTTATAACCACTAGATAACGTAATTATTAAAAGAATAAATTAATTTATGAAATTCGAGAAGTATCTTCTATTACTATGAGAAATCGATTAACTATGATTACAATTTTAATATTTAAATGATAGGGTCAATAGCAATTATTTACATATTAGTATCTATTGTTTGATGGATATTCATTTATAATAATTGTTTTTAAATTAAATTATCTAAAACAATTAATTGTTTAAGCGTTTAAGTCGTTACAGTCTCATTAACTTTTATTATACCTATTTATAAAAAAAATATCTGCCATACTAGCAATAATTCCTGTGTCATGGTGGACAAACATTCAAACAACGGACACAAAGAAAACTTAGACTCGGAACAACCATTTGTGGATCACATAAAGTTTTTTTCCGTATGGAATTTGGATTCGAACCCACAACACTCGGCGCAGTGGCAGTGGCGAGGCGACCACTACGCTTGGTAAAGATCTTGTTTCCTTGAATTCTTTTGATGCTGTATAATAATCATCTATATATTAATAATTGAAACAAAAACTTTGTACCCCTTTTTACGAAAATTGGGCGGACGGAGGAGTATGAAATTTCGCACACTTATAGTTTATACAGAGAAGAAGTGACGAACGCTAATATTTTTTTTAAATTATGCGTAAAGATACATTAAATTAATGAAAAACACTACACGCACACAACCATGCATTTGACACACGCAGTCGAAGCGCGTAACTATGGTTACATATATCAATATATTATGACATATATCAGCAATATCTTACAGGCAAACTTTGGTCGTATTTGGAGCACTAGGCGACCGCTAGTTATTATTATTACCTGAAAAGGATTCAATATTTTATCTGCTATATAAAAAACTTATCTAAAATATAATCAAGCTTTCGTGTCTGAACAAAAAGTAATCACAGCTCATTTCCGTTTTAGAGCTTAGATAATATTTCTATTAACCAAACTCTGTAGACCAAAAGCTGAACAAAGTACCGTATGATTGATTTCCCAAATCCATTGAAGGCGTAGCACTAGAACTATTATGTCAGCTTTTGTGTGCTCACCAACGATTTGAAATTAATATTGTGAAATACTTAGGCCAGTTTTTATATAGATACAAAGAAATGTAGTGCAGTATGTCGATGATTATGTAGCTATAGAGCCTACTGAGGTAAAACAATCATCATCGTGTACCGATTTGGTCGCTTCGAGTGTTTGAGCAGGTGATTATTGTAACATGATTATACGCATATTAGTTGGAGAATCCAAAATACAATTATACTTTTGATTATTATACAGCATAAAATATGTTTGTAATGATACGACTGAGTAATAGGACAACATTTTTATAGTATAAATAGACATTCACATAATAGTCACAATATAGTTTACAAAAAATTTACAAAATATTGCAGGTGAAACTATAGTAAAAGCATCTATAAAAAGCTACTTGTATGGCATAATATACCGTTTGCATGTATCGCTGGTCCGGCCGTTTAAGGCAGACTAAAAATGCGATAGATATGAGGTTAATCCTGGAAATTATAACAAAGTCGATGATATTATGACATCACGTAGATGGTTCCAATAAAATTATCTATGAGTAAATCTTAAGACAAACATAATTAAAGATGATAACTAAAATAAAAAATTATTGATCGAATAAATATAAAAAGCAATGAAAGTAAAGCAAGAGACTGATTAAAATGAATGGCGGATTTCATAGCCGCTATAATTGGACACTAAATTGAGGAACGTAACTGTTCATTCTTTGGAACACATTCACCCAACAATTAATCACGTTATTAACTCCTTCCGGCACCAAGCAACGGTACGGTTAATATAACATAACATCACGCCATTAATTAACAAGAAGGGTTGTTCAGAGGTCATCAAACGTTTTGACTTTAGTATTACGCATTATCTTATGTCTAGCAAAATGACACAAAGTTCTAAACTTGATGTCGATATTTAAAATTTCATGATAGGTACATTAAAATTGAAGATGCACGAAAGAGGAAAAGGAAAATTGAAGATAACCGAACCGAAGGAAACACTTGTACGATTGCGAGTATCGATTTTCGTTTATCGTCTTTAACAATAAACGAAAATCGATACTCGCAATCGCAAATGTGCTCCTCTATACACCTCTGTCACATGATCGTTTACAGGTTATCATTCTTACTTGTGTAGTGTGAGTAGAATACAATTATAATTAGATAAAATCCAAACAGCAAACAAACCTATCCATTCAACAAATTGATAGCTTTCCTTTGTATACAAACCAATCGATCTACTCAGAAGCCATTACAAGTCTTCGATAACATATTACGTATTATTTTTATCGTCAAATACGATGTCGGTCCTATCCCTTATAACCTATTCAGTGATGCGCGTGCGACGAATAGCGATTACAATATAATCTAGTGTATGTAAAAATGGATAGTTCTTGGAAATACGAGCTTTTACACATTCATAAACGATTCGTTTTCCTCGTGCGGCTTTGTTTGTTTCTATTAGAGATAGATTTTATAGCTTTCATATGACGACAACTACAAATGATGTTCTGGAAAAGTACTTTATTCGCCAATCTAGAACAATTCAACATACGTTGACTGCTTTTAACAATATTTAGTACTAAGTTTTTGCCGCATCTTCGCTAGCTTGGAAAACTCTTTTTTTTTTTGATGATCGGTATGGCTATGTCCTTTTCAGTACCGTTGACTAAGTGTATGTGATGAGCGCTGGAATAGATGAGGCGTAAAAACAAACAAACTCAATCGCATTTATAATATTAGTTAGTATCATCAAAAGGGCCCAGTTACTATTTATCTATAATACTAGCAAATCCGACAGATGCCCTAATCGAATAAAAATGTTTGATCCCAATTGCAGCGCCTACTCGATCCAATTGTAAATTTAAAACATCCAGGAAGTCACTCAAACACACACGAAAACATTCATCAAAATCGGTGTAGCCGTTTGGAAGAAGTTCAGTGACACACGTACAATTTTTTACAAATAATGATAGACATTTAACTTATTTGTTTTACCGTCAAATAAAACGTAATGCGACTATCAGTCTGGACGACAAGAAGGATGCATGCATTATGCGGTTAAAACTTTCATATCCATATAATAAATCGTAGCATAGAGTCAGAGATTAGAAAGGTAGAAATACCCAGCGGCGTGCTCATAAGAAGACAAACCATTAATAAAGGATGACAATGATGATGATGATTAAGCTTAGACTAGCGGTTTATGGAGAACATTTAGAGTATAGACTTTCTCTGTCATAACGTACCTAGTGTTTTTGGATCAGATAGGCAACCTGTGTGAAACTTACCTCATAGTTATCAGCATAAAAAGTATACCTACGAAAAATTGTTTGGTAAAAATGGAATGGTTCAATTGATTTACGTTACTTTCATTGTATGATATACGAATCGGAAATGATACTTTGATATCGTCTCATTAGTTCAACGGTTGACGTCGATCTTTCTTTTCATCTTATCTGTTTAATGTTTATTTTATTTTATTAGTGCTTTATATTTTTCCATTTATTGTTTGGTATGTCTTATAATTGTGAGGCAAAAGTCTCTGCCTTGGACTTCCAAATCATTCTATTGCCAGTCCCTTTGAAAGCCGTCCAGGTCCTTCTGCGATCTCCGTTTAGGTCTACCCATGGCTGTCGACCGCCATTTAATAATTATCAATTTTTCAAATCATTCGAATAATCGTATTTAATCGATAATTGCACATAGTATTAATAGGATTGACCAGCTATTGAGTCGGAGCGACGCCCTTTATCGTGCCGAGGCGTCACCCAGGAGTCGTCGCCCGCAGACCTTTTCTTTTCTGCATCGGGCCCTGCTGGGTGGGTCGCTGATGTAGTTCTAGTTCCGGCGACCCACCTACCTTACAAAGAAGCGAGGTGGCACACCGTGCTGGTTTTAGTCGGTAGGCCCGAAAAATCTCGGGAGAACCCGACATAGGCCTCTCACGTCCCCTTGTGGCGAGGGGCTATGCATTAGGAGCATCTCCCCAGGTTTAAAAAAATGGATTAACAATATCTATAGAAATAAATAAAATTGAAGTGTCTGTTTGTAATGTCAAAATAACAGCTTTTTATCTAATGCATATGAAAGTATATAAGGTACCTACCTACAAGAAAACATCTATTTTTAAAATTTTTGTCTGTCTGTCTGTCTGTTTGTTCCGGCTAATCTCCGAAACGGCTGAACCGATTTTGACAGGACTTTCACTGGCAAATAGCTGATGTTATAAGGAGTAACTTAAGCTACTTTGATTTTAGAAAAAAATAGGGTTCCGCGGAGACAAACACTTTTTAATTAAAATCTACGCGGACGAAGTCGCAGGTAACAGCTAATGGTAAATAAAATCTGTTAACTTGCCTTGCACATCAACCATTCAAAGTAAGTAACAGCTGACGTAACTCTTATTCTACAACGTTCCGTAAATATTTCAGCCTCATTCCCAGTTGCTAAGCGATAACGCTTCGCGTGCACTCGGCTGACCTCAACCAATAGCTATTTATTGATTGTACTATCGGCACGAATAACATGCAATACTACAGGTGGTGTATTTGTCTGTACTTAGCATTTATAGTATCTGTCGTGAGACTTACAAATAAAATGCAACGTGACTGTTTGTTACATCAGATGGAGTGATTAATGTTTTACATACATACATACATAGATTCACGCCTGTTTCCCAGAGGGATAGGCAGAGACTACGGATTTCCATTGGCTACGATCCTGACACACTTCTCTGGCTTCATTCAATTTCATCACATTCCTCATACACGTCCGTCGGTTCAAGGAGCTCCTAACCTGGCCTTTGTCCAGAACGCCTCCGATCTGATCAAGAAACGTTCGCCTAGCTTTTCTTCTTGCGACTGTTCCATTCACACTAGCCTTATAAACTTTCTTAGTCAGTCTATCCTCGTCCATTCTTTCTACATGTCCAAACCAGCTTAACATACCCTTTTCTATTCTTGTCACTATAACCACTTTCATGCCGCAATTCTCTCTAATCACACTATTCCTTATTCTATTAATATTTTAAGAAAGAATTATTGGGCATTTGTTATATTTTCTTGTTGTAGTTGGGGTTAGGTTTTGTATGTTTTGTTTGTTTTACTTTAGATATGACTCTGTTACTACAATACTTCACGGATGGCTTAGTGGTACTGGTAGTCTCGCCAGTTTCACTATGGTTAGTATTGTGGGTTCAAATGCCAAGCGTGACAAAAAAAAATTTGGGCAGTCTTTGGGGACTGCCGATAGAAGTGAAAACTTTAATCCTTGATCATAAACACTTCTATAAAAACCAAAAAAAAAAGGGTGGGTCGGATGCTAGTTCCTGATACTCTCTTACAGGTTATAAGGCGATCAAAATTTCATTATTTTTTGCGTAGGACCCACAATTTCTGAGATATTGTTAATATTCTAAAAAATAATAATTAAGCGTGGAAGCGTGACGATGACGCGAGTTCCATGATTTTTGTTCACCCAAGAAGTGCTCAACACGCCTAAAAAAGTTTTCACTTCAAAAATTACGATCTACAAATGGTTGTTATCCAGGGTCTGATTGTTATTTGTGTATTATATTGATATGTTAAAATAATGCCCCGCGTCACGGGAATAATCTATTCCAAAATCCAAGAAATACTTATTACTTAAAATAAATAAGCCAATATAAGGATAATTATTTTATGTATTTTGAAACAAGACCTGCATCGTGCTATATACATATAGAGAAAGTCGTCGAATGGGATAGAATATTCTTTTGTACTGTACATATGTCATCATGGGAGACCTTTACAAACATTGAAACAATTGCCATATAGAACGCACACATTCAGAACAAGTAATAGTTGATCACACAAATTTTCGTCTGAAAGGATCGATCGCGCAATACCTCTACGCCACTATAACAGTCAAAGATTAATGACCATAAAATAAAATCAAGCTCTGCTTGTCCACGCAAAAAATGCGCATTGTGTTGCAATGGGCTAATGATTTAACCCTTAAGTACAATCCATCGTCCAAAAGATGTGATTAAAAGTTTTACGTAACGTTTAACCTATCACGATGCAGCTACTTGTTCAGTAAAACGACACAAGACTATTAATTTGATATTGCAGATAAATTGAACTAGATTGTCTAATTTATTGCTGATTAATTAAGCTGTGTAGATATTTTCTCGTGACCCTTTTACTATTCGTATTAGGAATCAGTATGCTGAAATTATAGCTGGAAGTCGGTAATATGTACAAATTATATACAAATCGATTTAACGAACTAATTCGCTTCGTTAAATCGATTTGTAAAAAACAGAAGTGTTCTAAACATGTTTGTGGTCCCACTTAATAGAGGGCGAGCTGATTTCCAGGTGTGTTTTGCTACTGAGAATTTTTTGACAGAAAATTACAATAACGCGTTGTCTGGTCCGACAATTTAACCCAAGACCGTGAGATCATGGGTGAGTGATCACAGCAGTCGAATTCTCTACCAATGTCCCAGCAGTCTTTCAATAAAGGATTATATGTCATATACCATGGTTATCTGACTCTACATACATTGAACAACACACATGAATGATTTTAGTACCACATGCAACTCATAGTGTCAAATTCACGCTTTCAACGCGAGAAAAATACATTTTAAAACACTAATAAACAAACTCCAGCAATTTTCAGGGCAAGCAATCATAATAATCGCAATCCTTTATCCACAACAATGTGTTATACTTGTGATCAAAATCTATACGCGATCATAATCATCACACTATGATTAATCTATTCTGATCGCGTACAAGTGCGTAATCATGTGCGTCAATGTGTTCACATAACAGTCTGTCAGCCCTTCGTCTGTTTGTCTTCCTACTCATAAACAATTACGAGCTTCAACAATCATGATTAAATAATTATATATAATAATATAAGCCCTGTATTAAACTGTCCCACTGCTGGGCACAGTCCTTATCTCAGTGTGCGAAGGGTTAGACCATTGTCCACCACGCTAGCCCAGTGCGGGTTGGCAGATTCCACGTATTTTCGAGAACATTATGGAGAATTCTCAGACATGCAGGTTTCCTCACGATGTTTTTCTTCAGCGTTGAAGCGAACGGTAATTAACTATTTAATATGCACATAACTTCGAAAAGTCAGAGATATGCATCTTGGGATAGAACCAAAACCTAGGTTATCGCTACTTTTTGATTAATTTATTCTAATAGTTTACAAGTGCGTAGTCATATGCGTCAATGTGTTCACAAAACAGTCTGTCAGTTCTTTATCTATTTATCTTCCTACTTCTAAACAATTACAAGCTTCAACAGTCATGATGAGATAATTAAATTACTTATGTATATAAAAAATAGAACGATAATGATTTATGACTTAGAGTTCGTGAACTATCGACCTCGCATACTTGCTTGGGTTTGTGAATGTGTGCATGGATAAAGTTCTTTTATGTAACAAACGCCGAGCGTTAGGAGCAAGAATTTGTTTAAGATTGACATACATGTAACTTATACATTATTCAAAGATTTAATTTAATTTTTATTTTGTTTAAAAAAACAGCTAGCGCACTAGAATATATATATTTATTTGTGTCGCGGAGGACTTTACATATATTCTAATATCGGAAACAGAGAGAACTCAATCCACAATTATTTGTACCGTGTGGGGATCGAACCTATAACACTCAGCTCGTAGCAAGTGACCATTTAAATAATATCGACAGCAGCGCAGTCTATAAAGTAATTCACTGTACTTATATCAATACTATAATTCAGAGTTTATCACTGATTTAATTTGTGTCTGTTGTCTGAATGTGTAAAAAGTTTGCCGCGACACAGGATTTAATCCTAATACAAAATGTATGTTTTTAAAAATAAATCACCACAAAAACTGTCAGTCAGGTCGTCATGCATAATCATCAGACCCCATCCATAACAATTTATATAACCCATAATCATAAAACTCTACCTTACATAACGGAACAGTACTTACAAAAATCACAATAAATATATGAAAATGATGTCAAAAAACGGAAGCAGAGAAAGCTTATAATGTCCCTACGTAACACTAGATAAGTATCCGTATACCTAAGATTATATTATGACTAAGCAATACCACAGGCAGTTCTGTATTTTCCCAGGGAAAGTTGCTTCTGTCAACATTTGCTATAAAGACATATTATTATGTCAGTGCCGTAGAGTCGATGGTAATTACAATATTTTCCAGCTTGTTAATAGCAAATTATGCAATAGAAATATCCTTAACGGTATTTATAATCTTTCTAAGATTTTCTTTAGTGGTATTTTATGTATGTAGTATATGGCAGACACTTATCTTATGTGGGGGCCAGTCAGTGCAGACCGGCGAGACTTCGACCCAGTGAGATCTTTTGTGTCGACACTCTCCCAATAACGACTGCCATAGATGTTCATAACAGCCGGGACCGACGGCTTAACGTGCTCTCCGAGGCACGGAGCAGGCGATAATTGTCTATCAATATGCACATAATTTCGAAAAGTCATATAACTTCCGAAAGTCAGAGGTGCGCGACGTGGGTTCGAACCCGAGACCCTCTGCATTGCAATCTGTTGGTCTCCCCACTGATCTATCGCTGCTCTGGCCGGCACTTAATAATAAAACATTGTGATGCATTTCTTTACTGCCATAGAGAGTTGTAGCTCTTTTCAATATTTTAAACGAATTAGTCTCGCTAGACAATGTTGGTATATAATACAATAATTTAATCGTTTCTTTAACTCCCGGACTAGGACTACTTCCTGAGTCGCGAGGGAATTTAGAAACATTCAAACAACGGACACAAAGAACACTCAGACTCGGAACAATCATTTATGAATCACACAAAGTTTTGTCCCGGGACTCGAACCCACAACACTCGGCGCAGTAGCAGTCGCGAGGCGACCACTTAAACCACTAACGCCATGTGTGCAGTCATTTAGATTTACTTTTTATACTGCTTCAATGATTCTGTTGTGTGGGAGTGAATGTATACGTAAATACATATATCGTATGGCATCGGGTTAGATGTTTACATCAATCAAAGTGAACTGATATAAGCAATAACAACAACAGACACAAAATTATGATGAGACAGAAAGTTTAATAAAATAAAAGATATATGTATGTACTGATACTGACACGCTAAACACTTCACAACATACACACACACACCCTCACACACATACACACATACACACCCACACACACACATTCACACACACACACACACCTTTGTCATTGCCAATGGAATATGCGATGTATGACGTGTTACTGAAGAGCGCTGGTACCCATAACACAAGTTATTGTTTATAAAATATTATTGTTTCACCAATATAATTTGTAAGTGTACTAAATTGTAACTTTTTGGTAAATAAATAATTATTATTATTACTTAGAGTGTAAAAGTGTGGGTGGTATTTGGTAATAGACTGAACTTCTATTATAAGACTTAAAAATACAGCTAGCAGTGTCGACATACTGACTCATCAGATGGGCTCATCGTCACTCAAGCTTCATTGATGACAAAACACAGTATTGGTTCAATGCATGTTTCAAAAGGAATCAATATCTAAATTACTAGATTTTGCTCGAAGTTTCGCTTACGTAAATGTAAGTTAGGTTAGATTAGTAAGAGTACTTTTTCAAGACCAAAGGTACACTATTTCCTTTTACGTACCTCAGACAAACTGTATACGAAATTTCATGATGATCGTTCTTAAGGCGTGAAAGCGTAACAAATAAACAAACGCACATTCGTATTTATAATATTAGTTAGAATTAGGTTAGTTTAAAACCAACAAATGTACTAAACATCTTGTAACTCATGACCAGGGACCTTAGAATAACCCGGACACAATATAAAACATAGAGGCATTTCAAACATGATATACAACCACGTTCACTTCACACCACGCCCCTCACACTCTGAACCAAACACGGTCTAACGCCTATCTGATATTTACCAACACCGCATACCGTTGACATTTAACTCCTAACGGATACAATACCGCCCACAAAATATAATGAATGATTATTTATTTATACTGATATTTAATTTCGAACGTATAACAATTATTATTAGATATTTAATTTGGATAAAATAAAAGGAAATGTCAAAACGTAAAGAATAGTGAGTAGTCAGTTATTAACTTATTAATTATATCATCAAATTGCTTGAAGAATAGATGAAATTAAAACTACCGTCATTGCGATGTGCGCTCGTAAATTTGTAGAAATTAATATATCTTAAATCTTGAGATAGGAGAAACTATTTAAAAGAGACGACTTAGAAGCTGACCAAACTGACCTGCAATATTAAATTTGATCGCCTTATTTGTCTGATTCCCGGCTTCAACCGACCGACTCTGTATCAACCAAAGGAATAATATCACTCTAAAATTGCCATACCAAACCAAAGGGCGAATACGAAAAGAATAAAACTACACTAAAAGAGATTTTCTTTAAAACAGTTTTTAGAAGAAGCACGAGTTTTATATTCATGAGGCATAGACTGACAGTAGGCTCGCTTAGCAAAATTCTGCTGTATTACCTAAGCCTCACTATAAGTGTAAAAAATGTAGTTGCCAAAATGAGCCTACACCTCCTGCCTATCCCCAAGAATAAACATTCGTAAGTCTACATATAATAATATTAATTTAAATGTTGCTTGACCAATGACATTACCTAACATTCAATAGCCCATTATATATAATAACATTGTTCGCACAATAATGACTCGCGCATTGATGCGAATAACTTAAGGCGTACGTCACCGTGCCGTAATGACCGTTTGTAATTGGTGACTAACGGCAAATAATATAATGGTTATGTACCGTGAAAATATATTTTATCCAGAATTATAGACTTTTGGGAACAAAAAAGTTCTTGACATGGTGATGGGGGTTATTAGTACCTTGGAAGTGATGGCAATAGTCAAAGATTATGTAGAGCAATGTCAGAGGCTGGTACTGTGACAACTTTTGGATGCTATAATCTACCACCAGCACTTCAAGTCTCCCAATATATGACAGAGTACCATAGACTTGAGATGCTAAATAGAAAACCCTTATATGCTTATAAAAAGAATACTGCGGGCATCATCTTATAGAAATGTCTTATACAAAAGTTCTCTATTAAAAAACATAAGATGCGAATGCTTATTGTATTAAACTTGCGATCAAGAGATCATGTGTTCGATTTCTACCTTAATCAGTTGAGGGAATTAGTTTAAAATGGCTCGCGATTGTTGTATCTGCATACTAACAAAGGAAAATAAATAATAGCCCATCAAATTGAGGCCATATAGTAAATTAATAATAATGAATAGAGATATCATGTAACGTCTGAAATAGTATATAAATGTCTATAAATTATATAAATTCGAATAACATAATAAAGCTGTGAAATGACAAATAATGAATTTAAACTGATAGAAATGTAGTGCTTTTGTTATATGTTGAATATAAATATGCTGTGCGTTAGATAACGTGATTTATTTATTTATTTATAAGGGTCGCCAACAAATGATACACAACTCTTACACAATAAAAGATGTTGCAATAATACATGCCCTGTGCTCATTCTGTGATTCACACTCTGTCAATGTCATTATCCTATGTCGCTATTGTCTTGGTCATAATTATGTGGTTTCGCTACAGAATAAATGTGATCATTTATTTTGTTGTATTGTAATATCAGCCCTGTATTTAAACTGCCATACAGCTGGGCTCGAGTCTTTTCTCAATGTGTGAAGGGTTAGAGCACTCTTCATTATGCTAGCCCAGTGCGCATTTGCAGATTTCACATATTATCTTCGAGAACATTATGGAGATCTCTCTGACATGCAGGCTTCCTCACAATTTTTTCTCCTCGATTTTCCTTCGAAATTTTAGGAGGAGTCAGTCCTTATAATTATGTCCATGCAGAGGAGTCAGTCTCTAACCTCTGGGAAAGCATTGCCGTCCAAAGCTGTTCTACTGGTGCAAGTGCCTTTATTTACACCCAGTTTCTGAAAAGCTAAAAATATCAAAATCAAATTCATGACATGTAATTTAATTGGCTTGACTTGCATTTGACCTTCTTTTCGCTACTTTTTGTTAATATCTGCTGCTGAACCAAGTGTAAATTTGCTAAATCTTCTCCGACTTTGTAAGAGACCATCAGCATACTAACCAAAGTGAAAAGTTTATTGGCAATGAAAATTATTTATTATTATACAGGTTGTCCCAGAAGTCGACGTCAAGCCGGAATCAGGTAACAGGCTAAGTTATTCGCTATCAGAAAAATAAAAAAAAATCGAAGTTACGTATTTTAAAAATCACAGACATTTAAAAAAAACAAAAATATCTGCACCCTGAGACGGTCTTTTCATTCCTGTTACTACAGATGTTTACTTTTTGAATATTTTTTTTTGTTATGTATTTTATGTATACAATAATCTTTAAGTATAAAAAGATGCGTCGAAATTAAATTCGGTGAGGATTGTAAAGCCATTAATCAACACATGAAGGCTGAATCACCCTATACCGTGACCAATACATTAATTTATTTACAAACAATCATCGCAAATAACTTCGCACGTAGTAAACGCATTATAATATGTAACACGATCGTTTATCTTTTATAAGCGTATCATGCCTTCAGGCGACGTTTAATATTAAATAAATCTCAAGATATATGTATTTTCCGGCAGCTCAAACTTTTGGCGAAAGAAGTACTTTAAGTACCTCAGTTATGTCTTAAAACAAATGACCTTATGTTGATGTTTGTAACAATCTGGCCTTCATTGAATGTGTTTTGATCATTTAAATAAATAATGTAGGCTGTGCTATAGTCTGGTTATTAATTTATTCATTAAATTTTTGACATGTGTCTATTATAACGTGAAATAATCCTTTTGTTTTTAGAACTGCAATTTTTCACAAGCTGCCGTATGTTTTTTATGAGTTACTTTGTTCGATCTATGTGTTTATATTTTTATAACTTATTCCCAATCCACAACTGTACGAGGCTTTAACAGCCTCGTGCAGTTATGAATTGGGAATGAGTGAGTTGAGTGAGTTGTGTATTAGTAGACATTTAAGGCATTTATTATTTTCTTGCACATGATAAAAATAACTCCTTAGTAACGCAATCAGAACGCTATACCAGGCTATTTGAACCTTGTCCCACGTTTATCGCAAATTATTAATTTGATACTAATATGCCTGACAAATTTTGTTTTAATATGATGAATGTCATGCTAAATTAAGGTACACAGTTAGTAAAGAGCTGAAAGATCTTAGCAATGATCATTTTAATTTTTATCAGTTGCACATATCTATCTAGATATGTGTGAGTGACAAAATTGCCGACAGAATCGATTGGCATTTAACCAAACAAAAAATTCTGAGATCCCACAAATGCTGACCTCATAAAATATATTTCAAGCGCATATCCCATGGTTAAAATAGATATACTCATGGTATTGAAGTACATATTATATTAAATTGTTTAATCAAACGCAGTCACGAACTTCACAGTTATTAAAAGGTTTAATTACGAAACACATAGTAACACAGCATTTCTATCACATGGAAACTTAATTATTCAACATCACTTGATAGATTGTAATTTCCTTTCAATACGTCTATTCAATATTTTAGAGGACATTTACAACATGTCTTCCTTTTGTATCTGCTTCGTTTATCTAGTAAAGTTTATGCCACATACATACGCTTTACCAAGTATCTTTTATTGCCTAAATTTTACATTTCATAGGTTTCATATACGAGTAGATACAACTTTAAAGTGATAGTAATATCTAATTTAGTCGTTAGATGGCTCTAGACTCGTCTTATATTACATGAGACCTAAACATAATAGTCATCGTAGGTGTAATACTCTACTTAACCTTTTATATGTATATACGTACCTAATTTGACCTCCATGAGCAATAGTGTATACTATAAAATATTCTATAGACACGTTCAGTGTAATGTTTATATTCTTTAAAAAGACGGATCATAGCGAATTCGTGAGCCTTTTAGGTTATCGCACTATTTAAACGGTCTGTTGGAGTCAGTTGTATCCTGACTGGGTATTTAACGCATATATTGTTACAAATTCAGGATATTATATCGTACCTCCTACCAAACTCTCACCAAACGATCACCTACGCGTTGGACAGACCTTATCAAAGCTGCGACACAAACCTCCCTGGTCCAAAGTTCCAGAGACGCTGTTCCAGAGGCGCATCGCAGGGGCTGTTTTAGCTAATGAAAATGCAGCGTCATCAACCACGACCACTCTGTTAAGAATGAACGACTAAGGGAGACCGAACTCTTCGGCAATATTCGAAAACTAAACATAAATGAATATATATATTTCACAACGGTACGTTCATCCCATGCTTGTGATTTATGCTCTGCAGACAGCAATAAATTCGACCGATTAGGTCGAGTTTATTACCGTCTGCCAAACACAATTCTTTAATTACAATACAAGTGTTTCAACAGGATATCACAATAAACCTTTATCAAGCCTTTGAACCTTCAATCAATGAAGTGCTATATTTTTTATTCCAATATTTAAATATCATTAAAATTGATAGCGATAGCTTAGTGGGAGTTCGTTGGACTGCTACGCAGAGATCTCGAGTTCGATCCCAAGGCACGCATCTCTGACTTTTTGACATTATGTGCATATTAAAGGGAGATAATTAATATCGCTTGGTTTAACGGTGAAGGGTAAACATCGTGAGACAACTTGCATGTCTAAGAGTCCTCCATAATGCTCTCGAAAAAATATAAAGTGTGTCAACCAGCACTCGACTAGCGTAGTAAACTATGGCCTAACCCTTCTCACGCTGAGAAGAGGCCCGTGCCCAGCAGTGGGACAGTTAAATACAGGGCTGATATTATTATAAAGTGATATTTTCTTTCGTAATAATATCAAATAGTTGGTTAGTAATGCAGGGTTTCACTTGCTCACCATCGAGTCAAATAAATAATCGATTATCCATGGCATGTTATAGAGTTTATGAACGGTTCGCTCGTGACTCGTAACTGTAGCTATACAGGTGAGTTTAAGAATTCTTTGGCGTCATTTCTTTGGTTGAATAAACAAGTGAATAAGCCGTTAAATGATGAGGCCACATCCGTTAACGTAGTGTAACGTGACGTGACGTATACGCAATGATATATGAGAATGTTAACGCATATTATTTCGTATGTAGTCTTAGAATCACAGTTGAAAAACGACAGTCGGATAATTGTTAAGGTAAGGACTTATTTAGATTTCAGGTGAGGTTATTGGTTTAAACCCCACATCTACACGCCATATTACCGACGTGATCTAGCTCATAAAAACAACATGTTAGCTTAGAGAGATTAACAAGAACACTAGTCATTTATAATCAAAAATATTTATTTATTTATTTATTTATTGACCATAAAACTTACGTCTATCTTTACAGGCAAGCCTAATGCGATAGAGTAGCTGAATTAGACTATCTTATATCTATATCTATAGTATACATACACTTACTATACACTATACTATACGCTTAAATTAAGCTAGTTACTGCAGTGGAAATAAGCAGCATTTGTGAATACGTTCAGTGGACATGTGAACAAATCTATCTGGTCAGACAGTGTGTTGAGCACACGCAGCGCCCGCACGAGCGGCGCGCGCTGCGGCAGGTTGGTGCGCGCGCGAGGCACTGCTAGCAGCGACCGCCGCCGGCGACGATCAAGGTACTCGTTCGGTACGCACAGCTGCACCGTCTCTAAGATACCCGGATTGTGGATCTAGATACTAGTAATCTGTTAAAATAAAAAGAATACATTCACTTTAAAGTTTAAACGCAGTAGTCATTTTCGCTTGCTGCAGCGAGCGAAGATGAGTATTGTGTTTAGGAGCCTCAAAAATTGTAAATAAGCACCGTGACAAAAATGTTTGTTATCCACAAACAGTTATTCCGAATAAGGTTGTTATGTATTTCTGTGTCCTTTGATTTGAAGTGCCACGCAATATAGCAATTATGTCTTATGAGCGAGAGCTATCATATATATATAATACGTCATACGTGTCATCAATACACAGATAGCATATATGCATAATACGCATAGCGCTATATGCATATTTCTAACGTATAAAGCTTCTGCTACAGAAACAAATAACTGCATCATTGTCCCCTTCCCATTCGGTAGCTTCACTAAACAAATAGTGATTTTCTTTGACTCTTTAAAAACCAAGGACGCAACCGACTATTAAACTTGACACCGCACGCAAAAAAATGATCATAATTTGCGTCCAACATTTATTCACGTCCATACGCCATCCGGTACTCGGCTAACTGATGATCATGACAGTTGTCACGCTATGACATCAAGGCTAGTGTATTCATATCCCAGTCAATAGCTTCCTTTGTGAAGCAAACAAATTATTCTAGAAATTACAAAGAGCACCGATATCTCTGATTAATATTTGGTAATATTTTATACCCTGTCACGGGCACTGTTATTATTCACTTACGAATGTATGAAGAGCTGTGTTTAAAATAATTTAATGGTATTTTAATCGCATGTATCTATAACTTATACTTGTTTGGATATACCGTCTGTAGTTTCGGTTGCGTAAAGATTGATTTATAGAGATCATGCTGTGTGTCGTAAAATAAGGAAACTCATACTCGATAGCCATAATCGGAATAATCGATACCTGGATTAAGGTAAGTGTTGTTGGGTTTTTAGTTTCAAAATATATCGACTGACGTCTTTTCTGTTCTTTTTTTGTAAATTTTATACACGTCTGACCTCTTGACATCTGAATAATATTATGAAGTTCAGAGTTTGCACGAAAATCCTTACTAATATTATAAACGCAAAAGTTTGTATAGATGTATGGATGTTACTCTTTCACGTAAAAACTACTGAACCGATTGCGATGAAACGGTATGTAATGTAGATAGCTGGAAACTTACTTTTTATCCCGATATTCCCACGAGAACGGGACTTACACGGGTGAAACCGCGGAGAAAAACTAGTACAAAAATATACCGCCCATTGAAAATTATCGAAAACCTTTATTTTCGCCGTTTCACTCATTTAAACAGCCATTTTTATTCGAATATAATGGGTACAAATAGTTGACGTTGTTACAAAACTATAGCGTGCATTCCCACACTTCTGTGATTTACGGAAACAAGTAATTTGTCACCGAGCTGCGAACATGCTTCAGTACACTTCCGATGTTTTCCATTATATTCTGTAAATAGTGGGATCATATACTGACGCTGGCTTTTGTCAAGGAAAAGTACTCGTACCTTTAAAACCTAGATATTGTTGAATAGTATTATAATTCTGAGATTTCCTTGAAGATATTCTTAAGTTGGGCAATATGTTATTGTACTCTACGAATTATTTTTTAGGCCATTAAATACGCTCGCTTGCTAAAATTATTGCTACGACCGAAAGGGTATAATTATCTGAGTCGAACCAAAATATTATCTTATTTTGCAAACATTAAATCGCATCTTCATTTACGCTTACTCCATCAAACCAAAATGGCAATCAGTAGTCTTATTAAAACAATAATACCTTTACACAAAAAACTGTTACACAGTCCATGTAAAAATTACAGATAAATACATGTTAGATGCTACAATATAATGTATAAATTATATATACTTTTCTGGACGCCTAAACCACTCATTAAAACGTAGCGTTAAATTATATATATTTGGAATGGTACTTGCTGTATGACCTTTTCAATATAAATACGTAATAGTTAAGTATGTAGTAAGTGTTGACTGTGGAACAGATTTTACTTTCCAAAAAGCAATTGTTGGATTAGGTAATACCTAAATAATTATCTAGTAGGAGATTACCAGATGACTACGTCAGTGGATTGAGTTTCAATCTCCTAGCTAGTCACCTCAATCCATTGCTTTGGATCTCAGTCTACCGGCTTGAATTTCAATTCGCTCGCTTCGTCTTCCAACAATCTCTTACCCACATATTTATTCTGTCTTATAATTTGTTTACTGGATTACAAGTTAAAAGAATGTAGTAAGAAGTATTGAAAGAAGATCGAGAAGGTTTACATTCATATTTTGTATTTAATAATAAGAATACAAGCCCGGCTCTAAAGACAATAAATGAGCTACGACCTTTGAGATTACAGTCATAATTATTATAACACCCAGACAAGGTACAAACTTTTCTAGTTTACACAATTCTTTCTTTCATGTGGATATCGAACAATATCATCCGTGAAATCAGATTCTGTGGATGAATCAATTGTCAAATGATGATGAAAAATCACTAGAGTAACGAATACGGCCAGCTTCATCACGAAGTTTGGAAACTGAGTTTAGTAGATAGCTACTGTCCTCTATTACTTGAATCCTCAAAGAAATCTGGCAATCCGTAGAATTTGCATTCACCTTTCTCTAATCCTTCAGGGCTTTGAAGGTTGACACCATATTTTTCTATGCTCTAATCTCTCAAAACATCCATCTAGCTCTCCCACAGGCCGTTTATCACACATTCGTTTCTATACACAAATGACAATACGCTGGTCTTAATGAGCTCACTGTTCAGTGGGAACTGATGGTACGATAAGTCCTGCCACTGTCCATTGTAACTGTTTGAAAATTCTTAACATCTGTTATAGCATAGCGTTTGTTGTATGGAGTAATCAAAGTACTGCAATTATGAAATGGACATAGACGTCTGGTTTTATTGTTTGACCCAGCGATATTTATAGAACAACAATGGTCTAAAGAAAAATAGATATAACTATTAGTCTTTCTAATTCAGTAAATGGCAGCATGTAGCATTGCCTTTTTGATGCCTTGACATAAGTTTGACCTTATATTTCTAGCCAATCATAATTTTTTTTTTTTTTTTTTTTTTTCTCTCTCCTCTGTCGTAGACAGAGCCTACTCTTACTAAATAGAGGCAGCTGTCCCATCGAAGGGGCAGCTGTTTCTCCTACTCTGCCTATCTAGCCAATCATTAGGATTCATATTCTGGGAGGAGAAATTGTCTTATGTATTTTCCTAATCTTTTTTTAGGTTGCATAAATCTGAAACAATCTGTTTAGATCCGTTTATGGGAGATCGCTGTCAAATAAGTGTAGTGTTATGTTTCTTATTATGTGTTTTAAGAACCAGTGGTATTTTTCTTGCGCTGACAGCCCAGTACCTACTTGGTAGATAGATAGTGGACAAAGTGTGATTGACAACCGTAGCTACTGCCTCAGTGGCGCAATTGGAGTGAATGCAGTGCATTAGGTTTCAGGTTCGATACCAGCGCCAAATATTTTGGTTTTTTGTCGAAACACTATGAGCGCGAAGCTTGTAACTGTGGTATGGCGTGGTACCTAGAACTATACCACACAAAATAATATAAATTTAATAAATCTGCCAATCCCTTCAGCGATATAGTTGTAAGACTATACATACATCCATAAGCTACGGTTATCGCTTGCTACCTTATCAGTATGAAACCACGAACTAATAACCTCGGATTAAATACATCCATACCGTGCACATTGTACAACTACAGTACAATAGACCGCAAACAAACGATTTAATACGAAAACCTTCAATCAGTCATATCACACCACATATGTATTATAGATGTTCCCGCGGTTTCACCCGCGTTTATCGTTATTGCGCCGCCCGCGTGGGTCGTAGCGTGATGTTATAGCCTATAGGCATCCTCGATAACTGAGCTACCCAACACTAAAAGAATTTTTCAAAGCGGACCAGTAGTTCTTGAGATTAGCGCGTTCAAACAAACAAACAAACTCTTCAACTTTATAATATTAGTATAGATTATGTCAAAATACATAACGTTGTCATAACAAGACGAGACCTCGACCTACTCAGGTATCTAAACGTATCTAAGTACGCTAAAACATAGCTAGGCCAAAGTCAACCGTTGTATTGTTATCAAAATGATAACTAAATTATATAAGGTGTCATGTCATACTACATTGACCTCTGAACAATGACTGACGGTATTAATAGTTCAAACAGGTGAATTTATGTTTGATAAGAGACATTTGATATAAGAATTCGAACTTTGACTGAGGATACAAGCGTTATGGTGACGGTTTAAGTAATATAAAATCAGCCCTGTATTAAACTATCCCACTGCTGGGCACGGGCCTCTTCTCAATGTGAGAAGGCCATAGTCCACCACGCTAGCTCAGTGCGGCTTGGCAGACTTCACATATCTTTGAAAATATTATGGAGAACTCTTAGACATGCAGGTTTCCTCACGATGTTTTCCTTCATTATTAAATCAAGCGATCATTAACTGATTGCGCACTTAGCTTGGAAAAGTCATAGATACTTGAACCTCCGCGTGGCAGTCCAATGGTTTTCCACGAGGCTATCGCTGCTAAATTGTATATATGTATGGTGACTTTAATTATAGGAAAATGATTAGCTTGTTTAATATTCATTGCGCTGTAATGATAAATGCCCTTATTTGGTTGCTTGATCGGGTGTGCAGTGGAAATAAAACTAGCGACATCCTTATATTGCGGGTGAAGGACGTGATAGGTAACTTGGAATATTATTTATACCCGAATAATAAGACACGTGATTCGTATTTGATACTAAAATGATTAGAACACCGTCCTAAGATAAAAGAAATAAATATTTCTAGTTACAAGATGTAGAGTACCTAATCTAAGTTAATCTTATGATTAACTTAGATTAGGTATCAGTCTGACTCTTCATCAACTTTAGACCTTATGGTCTAAAGTTGATGAAGAGTCAGACTGGTGATATAAAACCGGATCAACTCACGACAAACCGGTAACTTATGTCGCCTATCAACGTTTGCCAATGATCATTAACAGACCGTCAACAAAAGCTTACAGAAGACATTGATCCAACTACCTCACATTATCAAAAAGAACAATCGCCACGCGTAAATTCTCTTACATCAAAAATCTTATAAAACTTGTAATATATAGCGTAAAATAATAAATTTTGTTCCGGGAATAGGGCACATAGGTTATTATCCAGATATACATTACGGTCGTTAGATATGACCATAGCTTTCTGTTACACGCTGTATAAGCAAACTTAGTTTATTTATTATATTACTAGCTTTAGCCCGCGGCTTCGCTCGCATTAATTTAGAATTTGACAATCAATTCGGGTTGTACTCTGCTTGTAATAATAAATAATCATGATTTGAAAGACACGTGGCGCCATCTATTATCATAAGAACGTTATTATTGTTTTCCTCGGGAACAGTAATTTAACAGTATGTCCGTTTCTGTACACCTGACAACGTATATGCAAAATTTCAGGATAATCGGTTCAGTGGTTTAGGCGTGAAAAGGTAACAAACAAACAAACTCATTTTCGTTTTTATCATATTAGTTAGGAAGTTAGGATTAATTCCCACCATTATGTATGCTTCGATCAGTACAAATCACTATTATAAATAACTGGTACAATTGCGACAATATTTCCTTATACTCCATTCCCAGCCTTCATTTACATAGGCCGCATTGAATAATTAGAACGAAACTGGAAATATGGCTTTTACATTTACATAGGTATACTTACATTGGCTATGAGCTTGGTATTTAATTAATACATAACGAGTAAATTCAATGCTAAATATTTTAGTATTCTTATCTATGCAGCCCAGCTTATGTACATGAAAAGGTCAACTAAAGATAAAAATCAAAAGGTATTTAAAAGGCAAAGTAATGGAATAAGAAGATTAAATTATATTTCATAGTAAGAAACAAAAAAAAAACCTTTTCAAACCTTTTCTGTAAATATTTAGCAGTAATATATTTTTGTAATTACATATGTTACCTTTTCTAATACGTTTGTAAATATATATTAGGTTAAATCGTTTTAAAATTAATAATGTAAATATTTGTGTCAATGATAAATAAAAGATAACAGCGCAGTATAAATAAAATAAAAAAAAAATAAAAAAAGATGTCATAGTCTTTTATATATATTTTTTTTCGTATGAAGAAAGGTTTGCCTTTACTAGGAGTATAGCGGCATTTTTTTAAGTCGCGGCATTTCTCTGTGCGATTTCTAGGGCTGAGTACATTTATTAATCTTCGAATCACTTAAGTTCCTCTTAACATGAATATAGAGCTTTGGATACTTAAATAAAACTGTTCTATTTCAAGTTTTTGGTATTTAAATAATACTGTAACACTGACTTATGTACAAATACAACGCCGGTATACATAGTGTCTAATATACCATCTCATAAGATTATATCTCTACAATCACATTTAAAGATTCGATTTATGCTTAACCTTACATAAAGGTTGTTCACATCCTGCTGAACCAAGATTAAATACTAACACACACTCCTAACCAATTCTCAAACAAAAATAATCTCCTAAAAGCAATTTTAAAACAATGCTTGCAACGAAAAGCTACAGCGATAATCACTTAATCATAGTTTAACCTGATATCAAACAAAGAAACAACCTTGTGCTGAACTCGTAAACAAATCTATACTAATAAACCTGAAGAGTTTGTTTGTTTATTTGTTTGAACGCGCTAATCTCAGGAACTACTGACACGAATTGACAAATTGTTTTAGTGTTGGATAGCCTATTTATCGAGGAAGGTTATAGGCTATATAAAATCACGCTGCGACCTACGGGGGTGGCGCAGTAACTATAAACGCAGGTGAAACCGCGGGCGCATCTAGTCTATGAATAAAATAAACATGCAACCGCCTCCACATACCATGCCAAATGAAAGGGTACAGCGTGGTGATTTTACACTTGGTAGGAAGTCGTTGCGTATTGTAATCGTAGGCAAATTGTATATTAGCAAATGGAAATAGACTTGAAATTACTGCGTTGCTGGACCTGTGGCTTAAGTTTGCCCTTGTGCTTGTGACCGAGCATGGGCCGATCGTATCGATTGCATAGACTCAGATAAGACTTTTTATTTCATTCAGACTCAAATTGTTGACGAATTATTTTCCTTGGAAATTCTCAATAACAGGAACTTTGAAATGTGCTCGTTTATAGCAGTATACTCCGTCCCCTATTAAAGTATGCATACAATGGTACGATATTGCCAAGCCCTTTAGTGATATACAGTCATGAGATTTTACAAAAAATTGGCATGATTTTATATTTAAAATAAAGGGGCAAAAAGAAAGGCAAGTGAAGGGTTATATTACAGAATTTATTGGAAGATCTTGATCTGAATAAAAACAGTTATGGTGGAAACGGGATCTTTTAAGAACTAACGGTTCCAATTAAGACTTTTATTTAATGACAACATTATAATTTGACGCAATAATTAATAAACATTTGTGGCATAGCCCATTTCGGCGAATTACGTAGTGATAATACGTATTGAACGCCCGAGGAAGTAATACACTCCTACAAAAAAACGGTAATGGCAATTGCTTTGTTTCTCCCGGTACATCTCTCATTCCTTTATTTTAATAGCTTTTTCGCAGGCACCGCGAGCGTGATATTTGTAGTTATTACAGGCAATTATAGATAAACGTAATAATATAATATAAACGTACCATGGGGAACCTGATGGAAAGTTTCACCGTGTGTTTTTTAACCTGGTGGAATAAGAATTTCTTATTTTTTAAGACGCTGCTCAATTTATCGTTATAAATAATACAAGCTATGTGTGTATATACATACGTATGAGGGTCAGCGCCGACGGATACAGTGGCGGCGAAGAGCGCGATCATTTTATTTCGTTGTACCAAATACAGTCGTATTCTAAAGAACTTTAGGTTGAATTTAAATTGTTACTGAATTAGTCTCTTCGCCGCCACTCCGTCCGTCGGCGCTGACCCTTAAAGTACATTTTAGTTTATTACCAATTTTACCGGCCGCTATTAACAAAGATAGCTGAGCGAATTAACGC
Organism: Catocala sponsa; assembly: GCA_963564715.1. NCBI lineage: Eukaryota > Metazoa > Arthropoda > Insecta > Lepidoptera > Erebidae > Catocala > Catocala sponsa. The sequence continues at coordinate 7,662,343 of OY751330.1, forward strand.
AAAATAGCTGCTAATATTTATCCCAGTGTGCAAATGATATATTTCTAAATGAACATAGACTACATTTTAGTTCACATTTGACGTTTATAAGACTAAATCGCAACTCTATTTTGAACATATTTCATTACGAGAATTGTTTCTCTGGATCTACTAAACCGGTATAGGTACATGCTTCTTAACAACTCAGAGGCTTACAGCATATGCAAATGTAGTGTCACATAGTCGCACAGAGATTGATACGTCGATTAACCGGCACCGGTCGACATTGAACGTGTGTGTAACATAGTATGGTAACTGTGGTTGATATGATGATAGACATCACCATTATATGCTAATTGAAGATAGTCGCAATCGCTGTGATGATAAGGTTAAGTGAAATATTGTTTGCGTAGGATTAAAAACTGGCTAAGTAGAAGTTGTTCTTGAACAGTGCTTCGACGAGCTTTCGATTGAGATCACAGACAACTCCAAAAAGTAATCCTCTATCCTGATATACTATGCTGTGCCCGATAGGGTCTTAGTTGGTACATAGCTGTAAGATTACCAACTGCATTTTGAAAAGCAATAAAGTATCGAGTCCTTTCCTTTTCCCTAGCCTATATTATTCAATAAAGTATCGAGTAAGAACAAAAATACTAAACAATTTGAATCCTAAAAACTTAACTTATAAACTGTTGTTTCACGTGCCAATAGGCTAGGTCGAGAAACATGGTTACATCCACATTTCATTAGCTATGTTTTAAGGTCCAACGTAATAGAAAGGAGTCTATTGCCGTATACAGGGCACTAAGACCTTCCTAACAGAAATACCAATAGCATTTTGTCCAATCCGGGTATCAAAATGGTTGCACGCCTAACGAGGCAATCTAAACAGCCTTTATGTGATTGCTTATTACGACATCGTTATATTTGCACATATCTAGTTCCCACGTAAACGGTAAAAAACTATTGGCAAGATTAACAGAAGCCAGAGTAGCTATGTAAAACATCGTGACAAATATATTAACTCAAAAAAAAACAGTCTAATAGTTTAGACAAAGATTCATTAGTAGAGATGAAAATAAGATTTTTCATAACTAGTACTAAGTAAATGACTTACCAAATCTGGCTGCTATTTGGAATTAATTGCTATTGGCCAAAAATAGCGAGTTCAATTTACCAATATAGAATTCTACATCGTTTAGCTAACGATTATTATATAAACTATTCATTTTATGGATACTTTCAAATGGTATTCACAAGAATGTCTTAACATTTATTGTATGTAATTTTAAATAGTTTCCTATTGTATGTATTGAGAACGCATTGCCATATTAACTACAATGTTGTATTGTTTTATCAAACAAAATTCTGCATATTACATATTATTAGACTAGGAAGGCGGTTTAAATAAACGCTTCGCCATTTAGCTCGCCTCTAATGTTGTTGGTTCAACCCACTTGTCAAAAAATACAAAACGTTGTTTGGTTCACAAAATGCTATAGTCAATCGGATCTCGTGTTTAATTTTTGAGACAAGTAGTGTTATAAGACCTTCCTGTCAAACGATTCTCACTATTAAATGACGTTTGTTTTGTTTACAATTACTCAGAGGTTAAACACAGATGGCAAATTAAGGTGTCAGATAGCTGACCGTATGTACGCTAAAGAAATGCAGTTCATCCTTACATACCCATGAAAAATAGGTAGGAATTTAACCCTTTGACCGCCACGTCAAAAAGCAAAAGCGTGCTCTCGGCGCCAAGCTACGATTTCATCCTTTAATTTGTCATGTAGTCGTCACCGTGGTGTGCTGGACACATTTTGCTTTGTCATGTGTACATGACTGTGGCGATCAAAAGGTTAATAATATTTCATCACCTCCCAGCACAAGACCCACCTAAGAATGAGAATGCAAGCCTACCTTCATATAAGCCCACATAGCTATATCTTAGTCTTTAGCGAATAGAATAAAACCTACTATTTGTTATATTTGTGTAGGACGCCCTCCGACCAGGTGGGATGACGATCTGCGAAAGACTGCAGGCAGATGCTGGATGCGGCAAGCTGAAGACAGGGCGCTATGGCGCTCTTTGGGGTAGGGCTATGTCCAGCAGTGGACTATTATAGCCTGATGATGATGATGATTTGTTCTATCATAAATGTTTAAATTGTCGATATCACAGTGATACAATACCAATAAGATTAAAAGCGAGTCTTTCTAAGACTAGTTCCTTCACTGATCGCGTCCAAGACTTGCGAAGGCTGTATACATTTAGTACGGTCACTTATTAGCATACTCACTGAACTTTAGCGCCGCATCGATATTAGAAATGATATTTAGAACAAGTTTAGATACTGAAGGTAAAAAATATTTGGATGAACTAGTGCTCCAATAAGAATGTGACGATACTTATCTTTTAATGTGGGTGTACTACCTAAGCGAGTTATTAATTTAGTAGTTGTACCTATACATATATTGTTATGAGTCACTCTCATTACATATTTTAGATCCGTTATCAGTAAATATTTTTGTTTGCTTATATATAACTAGCTGTGTTCGCGGTTTCACCCGCGTTTATGGTTACTGCACCACCCCCGTGGGTCGTAGCGTGATGTTATATAGCCTATAGCCTTCCTCGATAAATAGGCTAACCAACACAAAAATAATTTTTCAATTCGAACCAGTAGTTCCTGACATTAGTGCGTTCAAACAAACAAACAAACTCTTTAGCTTTATAATATTAGTGTAGTTACTAGTACTCGTTTGTTATTTCATACTCGACATACTCGGTAAATATATTACTTTCAGTCTGAAGCGAATAATTCTATTTATGTAGCCAGTTTTTCTAATGATATTTAAAGAGTTCCATATTTATTTGTTGAAAAAAGTAGTGCATGACACGGCGAAAACAGGCGAAGGCATACCACTAACTCACTCGCAGCGCATGTCTTCGAGTTATTCAGCCGAGTACTCGGTCTGACAAAATTAAAATAAAATTAAAATCAATTTTAAGCTCGATACTCGGTTATTCGATATAACCTGCCGTCAGTAACAATTTCTAATTAAAAATTAGAATTTGTAAAGGAAGATACACATAAATAAATGTACAATGACGTAGTAGTATCATTACTTTTTAAGGATTCAAGCTATCTCCAAATAAATTTCATCGAAATCAGTGCAGCGGTTGTAATCCGTGAATAGATTGATTAGTAGTAGTATAATTTCTTCAAGGTTTTAGGCTATCTCCAAATGAATTTCAACAAAATCAGTGCAGCGACTGCTTATCTGTAAACAGTAACTATCGCGTTTTAAATTGAACTATAGATAAAATATGAAAGGCAATCATAGGATGGCTCTATTCACTGCCAGTAACAAATAACAAAGAAATTACTATTCACAAAGCATTACATTGCACCACTGACCGACGCGGCTCGCGATCGATGTAATCGGTTGTAATCGATATCCCCTTGAACCGATCTACTCGAAATAATCGTTAACATCCTTAGTAATACTATGGACTATATTCTATATTTGCATGTTTATAGTGAAGTTATGACTTCCAACTGGACTTTAGATACAATCTTTAGAGTTAAAGTAGGGCTTTATAAGAACAATTTGAGGATATTGCTATAACCGTGTCATTACCGCTACGTTCGTTCGTAAGCAGTTTGGAGATGGGAATGATATATGTATTAGGTAGTTAACACCTAATACAATACACAATAGTGAACGGTTTCAACATCGATGGGAATGTATTCAGTAGTCTATTCTGTATGAATGTAATTACGGCATAGGTTAGTGTCTGCATATTTCGCTAGATGTGAAGTATACAGTTGGCAAGTATTGAAATTTAACAAATTGACTGGCACAAAACTTAAAAGTTGATGCCAAAATCATGACTCGTAGGCTAATGTGACACTACATGAAATAATTCGACACAATTGTCCTGTATGTATGCGTTAACGTCGTACACTTTATGATGATTTGCTCAATGAAATAGGTAGGTAGGTATTTAAAAATCATGCTTTTGCTTATTTATTTCGTATTTCATTTTATGATATAAGGACCGTCTATATAGAAATTATATGAAAGATTACATGATACGTTATACTATACATGTAATAAATTTAACTTATTATATAAACTTATAAAAACAAAATTAAATATATGATACTCTTGGTCCCGGTAACAAGAAACTCAATACTATCAACACAGTATGAATTACTGTATAAATAGTTGAAGAAGCCTTATATTCAACACGAATAAAATACAACTGACAAGATAATGATAAGTTACTGCTTCTGTTTCGCGTAATGTAATAAACCAAATAACCCATAATACCAGCATAACATCAAAACCCATGCTTATGTATTCATAAACTTAATGACTATATTAGTAAACTAAACTACGAACTATAAAAATTACTTTATAGTCTATAAAATTCGTGAGAAATATAATATATACAACAAAGATTATTGTTTAACAACATAATATAGTGTGAGAATATATTTATAGCACTCAAAGTCAAAATGCACATGCATGTGTGCAGTACGCGATTGTAGTACAATAGACGAGGTTGCAAAATTAAACATAAAAATCATATGGATATTTTCTAAAAGTAATTAATAAACTTCTAGGTATGATATAGGTGGCTAGGTGGTGGAATATAAAAAGACTTGTAGAACTGTCACTACGTAAGTTTTTTTGAAGGGAAATCTTCTTTAGGCGCGTTGAGCACTTCTTGGGTGAACAAAAATCATGGAACTCGCGTCATCGTCACGCTTCCTTTTGACCCCTTTAATAACCCGTAAGAGAGTATCAGGAACTAGCATACGACCGGTATTTTTTTTTTTATTATACCTAAAGAAATTTTTATGTTCAAGGATTGAAGTTTTCACTTCTATTGGCAGTCCCCAAAGACTGCCAAATTTATTTTGTTTAACTATCGCATTAGGATTAGGTCCGGTGTAGCAGTGGACTTTACGAACATTCAAACAACGGACCAAAGACACAGAAAAATAATATTTTTAAATGATATGTTTAACTTAAACATATTATTTAAAAATGGTTAGATTAAAATTAAAATAATTTTAAGAATTTCCTTTTAAATAATTAAACAGTTACCGTATATTATACATGTTATATATTATATAGAACTATATTTTCCACCTGCAGAAGATCACAATAAAACTATCATTGTATTGCATTACGGCAATAACTTAGGTATCAGAATCAGATATGTATATCAGAATATAGCTTGTACTGCTAGAAGAAAAACGGCTGTGACTTTATGTTACAAATTCGTACTACGAGTAGTAGCATGTGCCAAGGACATGTGACTATTTCAAACACAGAAAAGTAATTACGATTACAAATCATCTTTGACCAAGACCGCTCTACATTACAAATATTACCTAATCAGAGCTTGTAAGTATGCATGCATCGACTGCGTGCAGAAATATTTACATGAAATAAAAAACTTGAGAGGTTTCAAGGGACACCCGGATGGAACGAAGTTCCTTTCGATTAATTAGTGAAGGAATTGTAATAAAATTTTATTTTCTTAAGTTATAATAATATTTTTTTTATTATTAACAAATATAATGTAATATAAACTTAATCAGTAGGCTCAATTTTAGTAATAATTGGCTTGTAGACATTAACAATACATACATATTAAGAAATAACCTTAAACTTACAACTATAGCAAAAAGTGTCGTTACAACTTTTGGTCTTAATTTTTTCCGTCTAGCCCCCTTTCGCAACGCGCGATAAGGAACTTCGTTCCAACACGACGAATATATATTTCCAAAAATCGGTCATCATTTACATGAAACATAATGCCGAGCGATAGGTCACGCTCATTACCATAAACCAATCACTTCCACCAAATATGGCGATGAATCAATTTTTATAAAGGAAGTGGTATTGTTCAACACATTTCTGAATAGTAGCTACGATTTAAATGTTTATTTTATAAGTTAATTTGTTTAATTTAAATAATCTGTCTGTAGGCGTTGTGTTTTATAGGATAAGATAAAAGTTTGACTTGATGATTGAATTTTATCTGTTTGTACAAAAAACTGTCTATAAAGAATCAGCCTTTTTTAAACTGGTTGCCGCACATACACCAGATGTTCAAAATATGAACGGTAAATGTAAATAAATAAAATAAACAATTAAGATAACGTCCCTGTTTTTAAAACACTTAAAATTTACAATGACAGTTGAAACTTTGGGAATTCTAGTTCAAATCACACAATCATTAGCTAGATAGCTAGCCGAAGTAACTGATTGCTAGTACATCAATAATTTATAGAGCGGTAGATCATCGTAAAGTACTTCTTATTATGTAAAAGCTTTCTAATACAACAGAACATTGCTTTAACTACTATTGTAATATATTTTTCTTATTAATAAGAAGAAGCATCTCACTAGTAAATAAAACGTGACCTCCATGTTCATACAATTTTAATTATATTCAGGCGAATGTTTTCATTCTCTAGTAAGATACAGATAAATTGTTGCATCATAATATATACTTTACCTTAAAACATTAATCTTTCAAAATATTATGATCTCTCAATCAGTAAACAATCGTCATTTAATTGTCTTGGTATGTGTAGTGAAAAAAATAGTTGTAAGTAATAACTTAAGTTTATTATTTCTTAACATATCTGACACTGCAGAAGAATGGATTCACCTGGCACAAGTATTTATTTACTTAAAAAAAGAACCGGTATATTAGTAGCCTATCTAGGAGAACAGTACTCCACCCACCATTATTGTAGTTAATGTATACTGTCATCGTGTATAGCAATAAGACTGTGTGTATAACTACAATGTAATTTCATTTTTAAATAAATTAATTATTATTATTATATATCTTGTGACAAAAATCATAATGGTATTATCATTTAGTAGACCCATAGTAAGGCAAATAACTTAACCTTCTTGATCGCCTTACTTTATAAACTGAAAATAGAATGCCTAGCTGATTCGCACCACATTCTGGCACTGAAACGTTGACGTTTCCTTCTATACCGAATCCAATGTGCATTTCTTATCATCCACAGCTGTTTGGTGTAAAATAAGGGATTTTGCCTTAGACGTATTTTTTTTAAAGAGTCGTGGTTTTCTTCTCCCCTCCCTGGGGTAGAGGGTGGGTGAGCCTTTGGGAGTGGACATCCTTAAGGCGGTCTTCGCCGCGGCCCATTACTATGGGCCGGTCGTTAGTTTAGTCCGCCCTCGAGGCTGGCCAGCCGGGTGAGTATCCGTTGGAAGAGGCCCAGCTAGACGCCTACGAGAGGGCGACGGTTTGTCTTCGTTTGGTGGTAGGAGGTACACATACATATATCATAAGCATACGTCGCCAAACAAAAAAAAATCAACGGGTTGCACTCCGGGAGTGCCGACAGAAGTGAAAACTTGAATATTAACGTTGTGCAGTTTTGATATTTTGGAATGGTTAGAGAATAATTTTGCACGAATTGCTTTAATTATCAGTATAAAAGTACTATCATTTATGTGGTAAAATACAATATTCATTTATTGCGCTATCGTACACAAACATGACAATTCTCCCTCCGTTTTACGAATTTTCGATCAGGTCACGTGTCCTACGCGAGTTTGACAATTCTCCCTACGTCTTACGAATTTTCGATCAGGTCACGTGTCCTGACGCGAGTTTAAAATTTTTTACTCATCACAAAAAGTGCACAACGCTGCTAAAGAGGTTTTCACTTCAAAAATATATATATCTGGCTCAGTCTGACGGAATCTAGTCCCATAAACCAAGTCGATATGAGGCAACACGATGACCCGTGTGCAAAACCATAATTAATCTAAAAGCATGTTACTTCATAGATAAAACCTTATACGGAGGTTGTGGCAGCCAAGTTGTTCACATTCATTAAGTGACGTCATTTAGCGGTAGAAATGTTTTATCCTTAATATATTGTTGCTATTTCTCTGAATTGCCTTTGTTTATTTTTATTTAATGTGATTAACATTTATATCGATAGGTATACCTACCAAATCTTATTCAAAGGAACGAAAAAATGCAGATGGCATTTAATAGAAGGAAGGAACATAGGATAACTTTAAATAACAACCGCGCCCACCATATAAACTACTTGTTTTAAATAACCTTAATAACTCACTTGGGTTCATGGTCTGTATCGGGGGATTATAATCATTTATTTTTATACTACTAAAGTGGCATACAATCATACAGCCCACCTGATGGTAAATGGTCACCGTAGCTTATGAACGCTTGCAACACCAGAGGCATCACTTGCGCATTGCCGACCCCGTAAAACCCTTTTAACATCCTTTTTGAAGAACCCCATACTGACAATTAACGGACAAAAAATACCTTGGTGTACTTTGTGAACTCAGAACCATCATTTACAAATCACACAAATCGGCGCAGCAGAAAAACCTGATAAAACTTTGCCTAACCTGGGAATCGAAACCAAGACTTCGTGCACAGCAGTCACACTCACAATCTCTACGCCGCCGTTGCAATTGTTATCAATTATAATAATAACAGAAACGTATTAAATCAGTTGCTTTTATACGCTTTTAAGGATTATTCACAGCACATATGAGCATTCAACGATAACTTCCGTTGGAAGTTGTAAACAAAACACCACATAAACAAGTTCTCACACAGTTCCCAGCGAACCATTGTCGGCCTCGATGGCGTAGTGGTTAGTGTAACCGACTGCCACGCCTGAGGTCGCGGGTTCGATTCCCGCACAAGTCAAACATTTGTGTGCATGAACATGGATGTTTGTCTTGGTCTGGGTGTTTCTATGTATAATATGTATGTATTTACAAAAAAAAAACGTAGTATATGTATGTTTATCCATTGTCTAGTACCCATAGTACAAGCTCTGCTTAGTTTGGGCTAGATGGTGTTGTGTGAATGTGGTAGAATATATTATTATTATTATTATATTATTATTACCATTGACTATCCCAGTTCAGTCAACTTGGATTCCCACTCCCATATCTCATTCATAAGTTCATTGAGTGACCACCAACATCGCTCATGACAAACGGCTGCGCTATGAATCGAACTGTGAGAACGTAGCGCACGAGTTGACTGCGCAATTTTATACTAGCGCTAACCTGTTACTTTGCTCATGAAAAATAACAATAATAATATTTTTATTTCAGACCAATGATTCATATAGTGTTAGTATCACCTTAGCCTATTGTTAGTAATAAATAATAAATAAAATAAACTAATTAAAGACATGTACATATGCACGCACATGTCTACGCGCCCAATGCTGTATAAACGGGCCATCAATATTTTTCACCAGAGTTGCCAGGATATTGTTGGAACTATCCCTGACTCGCCGAAGCATTGACGCACATCGTTTGCGTCTATGAATAAGCGTAAGACATCGCGTGGATATATATACATTGTAAATGTAAGTTGTAAGTTAATATTCATAATTAAAGTGGAAGAAGCAAAAAGAGAGAGAAGAGTGGCCGTAGCTATATCTTTGGAAACCCCTGTTTAGCAAGATTTAATAACGAGGTACCTAAATTCAGGTTATAATATAGGTAATGCTATTAAAACTCCGAGTTAGCCCCGAATGCTTCGTAAAATACTTTAACACATGTTTTTTTAAATACTATAGTCAAGTACAAATTAAAGCCGATTCCAAAAGCGAATCGAGAGTTTGCTTATGATATTTTAAGATGGTGTATTGTGATATTGATAGATTAGTCTTCAAGCGCTATTTTGCGTGCCTTTTAACATATTTGCTCGACGTTAACATGTGATAACTTATTTAACGAAGTAATATATTGGTTCCTCTTCTTAAAAACAATACCTATCATATTGCTCATATGTAACATTAAATACTCAAACAAACACAAGGACGTATTTATTATATCAGTACGAATGAGAGCGTATTGATTCTTAGATTTATACGCGTCGTCAGCGATCAGTCCTTGGACATGCGTGCTATTACGTCGATTTATTCGCCTTGTTGGCCATCAGGTGCAGTATGGCAGACTTCCAAGAATGCTGGAATATGGAACATTGGTTAAGGAAAAAGCCTTTATGAGCCTCCTCGAAATAGCTATAATATAATAACTTTAAAATGGTAATTCTTCGCACGCCGGCTGTAACATAATCCTTGCTGATAAATGTGAATATGAGTTTGTTTGTTTGTTACGCTTTCACGCCTTAACTGCTCCACCGATCATAATGAAATTTCGCATACACGTTTTCAGGTCAACAGTAAAGGATATAGGATACCTTTCATTCAGAAAATAAAACTGTTCCTAAGCTAACCTAATCTACATTTAAGCGACTAAAGCTGGCGGCAAAATCTAGTCTATACTAATAGCTATAATAAAGCTGAAGAGTTTGTTTGTTTGATTGAACGCGCTAATCTCAGGAACTGCTGATTCTAATTGGAAAATTATTTTGGTGTTAGATAGCCCATTTATCGAGGAAGGCTATCTATAGGCTATATAACATCACGCTACGACCAATAGGAGCGGAGCATCAATGAACCATATTGCAAAAACAGGAAAAATTCTCTTATGTGAAGCAGACGAAGTTGCGCTGGTCAGCTAGTAATATAATAATTCTGAAATGATAATTCTTCGCACGCCGACTGTAACATAGTAAACACTATATTGAGAAGGCCGCTTTATGTGTTAAATCTAGAGGCTTTATTTTAAAATCGCCCGATGACATCTTCGGTCAATAAACGCATTAAAAAGATTCCTGTACGATCTTTGATCTATATAAGGTTTGTATTGTCATGTAGATTTGTATATTATCATCGATTACATGTAGATCTAATTTTCTTTTTTGGGAGGTTGTAGCTCATTTAATTGATTTATTTCACATTGTTTGACTGGCTTGACCGTGTTATTCATAACTTGCAGTTTATGGCGTCCAACAAAAAATTATTGTGTGATGCACAATTTCCAGCTGCCAGGATTGACTCCATATAATATTACTGGCTGTGCCCATAGATTCACGTGTTGGTCGTGTTTGTGGTTGCTGCGCTGCCCTTGTGGGTCATGGCGTGATGTTACATTTAATAATTATGTTCCTACTTACATATGTTCTTCAAGTAGTTCGAAATAAATATTTACATACATACATACATAGATTCACGCCTGTTTCCCAGAGATGTAGGCAGAGACTACGGATTTCCATTTGCTACGATCCTGACACACTTCTCTGGCTTCATTCATTTTCATCACATTCCTCATACACGCCCGTCGGTTCAAGGTGCTCTTAACAAGAGTGCCTTTGTCCAGAACGCCTCCAATTTGATCGAGAAATGTTCGAAATAATAATAAATAAATATTTATTACTAGCTTTTGCCCGCGGCTTCGCTCCCGTTAATTTAGAATTTGACAATCATTTCGGATCGTACTCTGCTTGTAATAATATAATTCAATCATGATTCTAAATACACGTGGCGCCATCTATTATCATAAGAACGTTATTGTTGTTTTCCTCGGGAACAGTATTTTTTTCAAGATGAAAGGTAGCCTATGTCCGTTTCTGTACACCTGTCAACGTATATGCAAAATTTCAGGATGATCGGTTCAGTGATTTAGGCGTGAAAAGGTAACAAATAAATAAACAAACAAACTCATTTTCGCTTTTATAATATTAGTTAAGAAGTTAGGATAGGATTGTTAAATAGTCGTTCCGAGTCTGGATGTTTTTTGAGTCCGTTACTTCAGTGTTTGTAAAGAAGAGCGAGAGTAGTCTATATAAAAAAGATAAGCCACGGTTGGCAGCGGGTGGCGATTATAAAGTTAATAAGCGTGTGCAATCGACCGCACATTAGGGTCGCATCACAACTGACAAATTGAGTGCAACTGCATATCAGCCGACATGATACAGGCGAGTCATTGGGCCGCGACTGCGTACCTCGATAATCATGTAGGACAGCTTTCCAACAACACTTAAACTGTAGACTCAGGTAATAATTGCATTGTTGTCGCCTCGCCATTGCGCCAAGTGTTGTGGGTTATTCCACATATCCCCATTGAGTATCCCCATCAATGGGGATCTGTGAACTTTTTGTCCACAAATCCCCATTGACCAATCATCAACAATGGGGATTTATGGACAAAAACCAACATAAAGTTCACAAATCCCCATTAGGTTGGCTCACCAATGGGGATATGTGGAAATCGATGGATTTTTCATCCACGAATCCCCATTATCTTGACATCGACCATGTGGCTTTGCAGCCCACACGGGACAAAAATTAGTGTCATCAACAAATTGATGACCCGAGTCAGAATGTACTTCGTGACCATTATTTAATCTGTCAAGTCTTAGAATACCAGATATAATTAAAAACCTATTGTGTCTAACCACCGGTGTGCCGTTATGAACATTAGACCTTTCAAACTGCGGTTGAAAGGTTAAATGTTGTAAAGTCTCTGGTGATACAGGAATTATTCCTAGTGCAGAGTTGACTTTTTAACTATTCAAAAGTTAGTTTAAATGTCATGTCCAGCGGGCAATATTACAGATAACGTGCTACTACTATTAACGCTTTGCTTGACCCGGGCATCGAACTCGAAACCTCATGCACAGCAGTCACACTTAGTACCGCTACGCCACCGGGGCATAGAAAATATTGCCACAAACACTAATAGCATTATTAGGCGACCTCGATGGCGTAGTGGTTAGTGTAACTGACTGCCACGCCAAAGGTCGCTGGTTCGATTCCTGCACAAGTCAAACCTTTGCGTGCATGGACATTGGACATGGATGTTTGTTTTGGTCTGGGTGTTTCTATGTATAATAAGTATGTATTTACAAAAAAAAGGTAGGTATATATTGTATGTTTATTCATTGTCTAGTACCCATACTAGAAGCTCTGCTTAGTTTGGGCTAGATAGTTCTGTGTATGTGATAGAATATTATTATTATTATTAGACATTCAATATGGTTGCATAATTGATTGTTTCCACTGTAGTAAACTAAAATTTAATTAACATATAATCAAACAAAACTTATAATTTGTAGTTTGTGCCCAAGTCGACAGTTTAAGCGTTCATTATAAATGCATGTGTCCGATTCCATGGTCCAAATAAAAGGCGCGTTCATTGGAACCGGACGTACAGGAGACAATTGTACCAACACAAAACCTACATACATAATACAGAACAATTATATATTGACGTACAGTAAAATTATTTAACTTTAACGTAATGACTGCGCGGATAGCGTAGTTTTAGTGGTCGCCTCGCCACTGCCATTGCGCCGAGTGTTGTGGGTTAGAATTTTTATTCATATTCATGGTGTTGTGTGTATGTGGTAGAATATATATATATATGTATAATAATATATATATTCTACCTAGGCGAACGTTTCTCGACCAGATCGGAGGCGTCCTGGACAAAGGCCAGGTTAAGAGCTCCTTGAACCGACGGGCGTGTATGAGAAATGTGATGAAAGTGAATGAAGCCAGAGAAGTGTGTCAGGATCGTAGCAAATGGAAATCCGTAGTCTCTGCCTACCCCTCTGGGAAACAGGCGTGAATCTATGTATGTATGTATGTACACACAACACCATCTAGCCCAAACTAAGCAGAGCTTGTGCTATTGGTACTAGACAATGGATAAATATACATATATATAATTTATTTTTTGTAGATGTTTACATACCTATTATACATAGAAACACTCAGACCAAGACAAACATCCATGTTCATGCACAAAAATGTTTGACTTGTGCGGGAATCGCACCCGCGACCTCAGGCGTGGCAGTTGGTTACACTAACCACTATGCCATCGAGGCTGACTCTTAGTGTGATCCACAATGGTTGTTCCGAGTCTGGGTGTTCGTTGTGTCCGTTGTTTGAATGTTTGTAAAGTCCCGCGCGGCACAGGAATTATTCCTAGAGCAGGAGTTGTATTTTAAAATTAAATACATAAAATTGATTGTATAGGACATAAATATGTTTAATCTAGACTTATGTTTAGTTTAAGCACGTAATATTTTATATGAAAAGGGTTTTTGATGATTTTGCAGCAATCCCAGTAGTACGGACCATCGATTGCTTCATCATCATCATCAGGCTATAATAGTCCACTGCTGGACATAGCCTTCCCCTAAAGAGCGCCATAGCGCCCTGTCTTCGATTGCTTCATAAACTTGCATATATAAAACAGAACAATTCTATATTAACATACAGTCAGACATGTGTATAACTAGACTTATGCATGTATTTGTATTAAACATACGTTATGCCAAAATTATCTTAGATCCCATGTCATAAGAGGTCAACCTTTTGCTGTCTACCAGGTACAGATCACATAGGCAGTGCACCGGACAAGCGATCGCCTTGTCTCTGCCGCTGCCGTGAGTTCGAGACACACAAGAGATAATTTGTTTTATATATTATGTGATTGAGATGGACAAACTGTATTTGGCTTTTGATAATAAATTATTATTATTATTATTAATTATTATTATATAATTATTTGTGTGATCCATATACCTATGTATGTATTGGTGTTCTGAGTTTCGGTGTACTTTGTCCTCGTTAATGATGTGTTCGTAAAGTTACCCATTATACAAGGCTTTAACTCCAAAACCTAGTTTTGTGAGAAAATAAGAATAAAAAGAAAACCTAAGAATTTTTTAACATATTTTCCAAAATCGGTACTGAACGCAACACTTCATAATCGACTACAGATCGGAGCGCAAAGAAAAACTACGGAACCAATGAAGCAGAAAACACTTTTCATATGTTTACTTAAACAATACATATTTATAAACGTTCCTTACGCAATCACTGCACATTTAAACTTTCAACTTTCGGATCCTTTTCAACTCACGAGGACTTGCCTCTCACTGCGGCCATGGAAGTCAATAACCATCCGAAATGTGCGTCGGAAGAAGACATTCACTCAGCTGTATGTTACTGTTTAAAAGAGCCCTTTGAAAGACGGACAGACAGTCAAATAGACGATGGAAGCTTAGTAATAGGGCACCTTAGATACGGAAAATCAGAAAAAAATAAAACAGCTTGGTTCGGTGGCATAATTGTGTATCGCCTGGGTTGGGTGCTAAGGTAAGTGTTACTGAATTAACTGATAGAAAATTCTCAGTAGAAGTACGAGGTGGAAAATGTGACTGGTAGAGGTTTGCACCAATTACGTATGAGTTAAAACAAAGATGACAAAATGTAGGTGTAATCTAACGCCTGTGACTTCGAAGTATTCCAATTCGTTGATGTTTGTATATACTTTAATGTTAGAAATAAAATAACTGTTATTTTGTTAAAATTTTACTGTGTATTTTTATTATTATCAGATACTTAAACGCATTGAAAAAGGGACACACGTAAAAACCCATATTCGAAAAAGATGTGGATCGCACATGTGGGAATCAAACTCATAACACTCGACGCAATGGCGATCTTAAAGTGACCAGTTCTATTACTGCGCCATCCACGCAGTCAGTCAATAAATAAAATCAACAATGGAATGAATTCTATTTCACACCACTGAGCGTTATTCATTTGTTTATAATAGCGCCAGGTCACCGAGTACATTGACCCGCAATCTGCAATCAACCAGCAATTTCCCTCTCACTCACACAATACCAACGTATTACTAACAAATTATACACGACAATTCCTTAGAAAAGGATAGAAATAACTTCTGTTATTCATAATTTGTCCACGTTATGGAAATATGAAGACGGCAACCGCTTTCACTTGAAACCTTCGCTTTTATATAACGGCTTACCTCTATTGTAAATTATACTTTACATATTTATGTTAAGGTGCTTTTTCGCATGTGGTGTCATGAACTCTTTACCTGCAAAGAAAGAGATGGTCATAAGATTAATTAAGATTACAATTGCACTTTTTGCAAGAGGTTATAAACAATTGGCCACGTTGAGCTCGGTCGAGCTGCTTAATGGAGCGAAATGGATGCTATTAAGGTGAAGCCTTAATAGCATCCATTTCGCTAGTTATATTATATAATGTTAATCATTATATTTATATTTGTATATTTGTGTTTATTTGATAAGTCAGTCGTAAAAGATAGCTGGATGTTTGTATTTAATAGGTAGATACAGGTTTTAGAACAACCAACATATTAGGCGAAATTTTCATTGCGCTATCGCTAGCGCCTTCGAAGATAGGGTAGATAATAAAGTATGCTGGCATGGACTTTGACTTACACCTCGTCAAGCAATAACTTAATAAAATATAAGTATCTAATTTAGCTTTGGTAAATAAGTAATCATTTTTGTTAGCTAAATTAACTTTTGTTGTGGTTTTTGCAGAAATCCTAGTGGTATTGACTATCGATTGCTGCTTAACTAGCTAAACCTGGTCACACTTCGATGCAGATCAGTCTGATATTATATATTAGGAAAGTTATTTCCTTTCGCGTTAAATCTTCGGCATAAAAAGTATTCATATAAAAACTTACTTTAATAGAGATGCAACGTAATTTAAAATTTTCAAGTCAATTCGTTGACTACTTTTCGAGTTCTTTAGACACAAAGATACGCAATTGATTAATTATATAATAATAATAATAATATTCTACCACATACACACAACACCATCTAGCCCAAACTAAGCAGAGCTTGTACTATGGGTACTAGACAATGGATAAACATACATATATACATTTTTTTTGTAAATACATACATATTATACATAGAAACACCCAGACCAAGACAAACATCCATGTTCATGCACACAAATGTTTGACTTGTGCGGGAATCGAACCCGCGACCTCAGGCGTGGCAGTCAGTTAATCTACTACGAACTAATCACTACGCCATCGAGGCCGACAATCAATTGTTATCTTTCGGAAACTTTCAATATAGTTAACATCACTAGCTATTTTTATATTAACTACTCAAACAGCAAAAATAGCTAAACGTTCATATGAATATAATTTCATCGCCCGCTTACTAATGAGGTACGACAATGAGTGACGCCATTTTGACGCAACTGCGTACGCGCATACAAAATTATCGCGCGTCGTAATGCAACCGCAGGATTGAGTGTATGATACTGATGTAACTCTATCACTTTATGGCTGACAGTGGGGAGTAACAATTTTTATTACGATTTCACTACATACACAGGTTGGTAGTTAAATCATCAACTTATATTTCTATGCCTTATTGGGGTCAGTTCATGTCTTGGTGACTCCAATACACTTGTATATAACAATATACTGTATATAATAAATTTCTGTAATATATATGTCGGTAAGTAGAGGTGTATTATGCATGACTAGTGACATAGAATATATTTTATCTTTATTGTTGCCTGTCAAAATAACTACACTTCGCCTGATGATGGCAGCACCCTCCATTCCTCGTCCACATTACAGCTGAAGTGTTGCCAAGATCCTCTACTTTAAAGGCCTTAGGTACTCAGTAAAGGCTTTTTAAGACCTGCTTGTAGGACCTAGGATCACACGAACGAAGAAGACAACACGTTTTTCGGGACGGAATTCCAAATCTTAATAGTTACGCAAAGATATGTATAAGAAGCCCAACTTCATGGGACGCGCTCTAATCGTCTCTACTGTTTAAGGATGACACCTAAGGCCAGCACATATTACTCTGAATATGCTTCCTGATCAATATTATAAATGCGAATATGAGATTGTTTGTTACGCTTTCATGCCTTAACTACTCAACCGATCATCATGAAATTTTGCATGCACGTTGTCAAGTGTACAAAAACGGCCATAGGGTTTCAACTACTATGTTTCAACAGGAGGAATTGAAATAAATTCACATAACCTACATCAAAGCGAGTGAAGTCGCGGGCAAAATTTAATATTATTATAGGTATTTTAGATTCCGCTAGTCAAGAAAAAAATTATTAAGTTTTACTATATCCAGTATACGACAAAAGACACATTAAGAGCGAGCTTATCGCTATCTTCCGGGCACATTTCCCGACTCAATGATGTTACTGAGAATATTATAACAAAATAGTAAGTGTGTGATGTAAATATACAATAATAGACTTGACATACATTTCTCTAAATTTAATTATATTATATAATCTACGAGCTAACACTTGGGGTTAAAAATTAGTTCTTTTTCTTTACTTTTAGTCATACAACTAAGGTGGCAAACAAGCATACGGCCCACCTGATGGAAAGTGAAAGCCTATGAACGCCTGCAACACCAGAGCCATCACTTGCGCATTGCCGACCCTTAAGGAAAGGAAGACGAGGACAACACAACAGAAGGAATACTGCTATTTCACGTCGATATTCTGTGAGAGGATAGTCCTGCCCCGGTCGAATCGGACCTTTCATGTTGAAATCAGCGAGCCTCTACTACTCAAAAAGTATTATGTTATAGTTATTGCATTGACTCTAAGATAAATAATCCCTAATCTGATACGAAGAAATGGTTAAAGCAAACTGCTAATATAAATATAATAAATCAAAACAGAACGAGGAACAAATTAGACATGGTATTGTATAAATATGCTGATTTTCTGTTGACATTTTAAGAAAGTCAACAGAAAATCAGCCTTACTTGATTGCTTCATAGGAATTTTTGAAATACTTGTTCGTACTTTCATTACTACATTTCGTTTGCCCTAGACCTGAATAATTCTTACAACAAACGAACCTACATTTTAAAATATGCAGATATTTTCAAGGCTGCCCTCTTCGAAATAAGTAATTTAAAGTTCATCATTCAAATTCGTAGCTTTAGACTCATTAAATCTTGCCAACATTAACACTAAAACTAGAATTGATAAATACTTGCGAAATCTAAAGGAATTTTCTCCAAAACGGTTGTACAATAAAAAATTACGATATTGAAAACTATTCACTCATTCCTAAAATTGTTTCCGCAGGCCTAAAACCAATACCACTTTATGTAACACAGTTACTACAGACCTTATATCCTGCGGATAAAGTTGAAAATTGTGGTATTTAGGTTCTGTATAGACTCATAAGGTATGGTTCAGCATGTCGCAATATAGACGACAACTCGTAACTGCCTATTGCGTACACGCATGCGCGTTTTCCAAACAGATTGTTGGAAATACAAACGTGCGTTGCATTATGTGTATTATTGTAAAGGTATTTGAGTCCCTTATTGAATGGAATGTTTCTAAAATTTTAACGACATTCGAATTTTTCTTGGATGTTATTGTTTAAGAAATCTGAGGATTTGTAACGTTATTTTTTGTTTTACGATTGTGAAGCTCAAAAGATTTGATGTCTACATTAAGAATAGTATTTCACGTATTCATTTTCATAATAGCAGTTTAGCTTTTCTTAATAACTAAAATAAATGGGAGAGACGAATGTCCACCAGTTGACTGCAACGAGCTAATTGATTAAACAGAAAACATTACTTAAATATTTTTGAGTAATTACCGTTGAAACAAGGTTTAATATGTTGATACAAACGCTAGGACCCAGCGTTTACAAATCTATTAGTAAATTTTATTAAACATCATGTAATACTAAGATTCAACTGCAATTAGATGAGTTATAAGCTCGATTAAACATCAAGTGTTGATTAAAAATAACCTGCAAGTTTAAACAACTTCATATGACAAACATCTCAATAGTATAAGGACTAAAGATCAGATAGTCATCACTGTTTGTAAACACAGGTAAACAACACACGACCTGTGGCTGAGATTTAGAGATAAATGGTTTGTTTACAACCAAGGATAACACACATCTGTGTAATTGATTGGCATGTTTAGAATCTTAGTTTTATTTGCGATGCAATAAAATAGTCAATTATAAAATGGTACAATAATCCACCAATAAAATGTGTGAGATCCATCACGAATTTTGTAGAAATTTGTCAGATATTTTGAAAAGTGTCTTGGATATTTGTTCAAGCTTTAATCTTGTAACATATTCCACTGATACCGACCTTAAAACATCGCAGATACAGGTACCTATAGTCGTACAAAATAATGATACAACATCAAAGTGCGAATAAACACCATATTGGTCGTTAATTTAATATAAAATTGACTTTCCAAAAGAATTTATCATTTTAAAATGATAGATTCTTTTGGAAAGAAAATAAGAATATCGATAAAAATAGCTGTATTTTACGGTAGCAACAACAAAATGCTACATACTTTTAAAGTAACTACCGATGCGACATCTCATAAAGAAGATGGCGCCTCTACCGATTATATAAGAGACAATGAAGAAATAAAACCACAAGTTAAACACGAAACTAATTTGCATGATAACATTACACATCTTAATGAATATAACAAAGACATCACAATGATATTCAAAGCACAAACAAAACATCGTCAAATCAGATCAATAGTTACGTATGTAACGAAATTTGCATACACGCGGAACGCAACGGTAGCCACAATCATGAGATGATCATTAGTGATCATTGTGTAACCTGCGATCATGAGTGATTGAGTAATGATCATCTAAGGTCACTGTTGACAAATGAATTTGATGATTGCTCTTGCTTTATTCTATGTTTAATTACAATTGATTGGTCACGATGTATTAATGAAAGAGAATTAGCTAATTGTAAAAGCCTATTTGTTTTTTACATTGTTCATAGAACATAAAAAGTTGCAAACGATTGAAACAAATTTCAGGCTAAGAGAACTTTTGTTTTAAGATAAATGACAGTTCGTTTTTTAGACAACCGTCCTCCAACATTCTAACAGCGGAAGTAGGTTTGTCGTACAAAATATAGAACACTAGCGTTTTCCCGCGGCTTCGTTCGCGGTTATTTAGAATTTGACAATCAATTCGGGTTGTACTACTCTGCCTGCAATAATATAATTCAATCATGATTCGAAAGACACGTGGCGCCATCTATTTATTATAAGAACGTTATTATTGTTTTCCTCGGGAACAGTAATTGTTTTCGGGATGAAAGGTAGCCTATGTCCGTTTCTGTACACTTGTCAACGTATATGCAAAATTTCAGGATGATCGGTACAGTGGTGTAGGCGTGAAAAGGTAACAAACAAACAAACTCATTTTCGATTTTATAATATTATAAGTTAGGAAGCTAAGATTATGTATGTCGTATATCATGTGTATCGATGCTTTGGCTTTGTGTTAGTAAATATCTGCTTCAAAATTAAAACACAATGTGTACGTAACATAGGATGAATTGTGGAGCAAATTATGCATTCAAGATGACTTGCCCAAGTGTGTGTGTTAGTAGGTAAATCCGAAATAATAAATAAAATCTCAAAAGAATTTTGAAATAAATCTTTGCAATTTAATTATCACTTTTACTTTCAGCCTTTAGACTGCTTAAGTTAAAATAATCCAAAGAAAATAAATTGGGTTTCCTTAAACCATATTGCAGGCCTTTCATTAATTTCGCCAAATAACTTGCAATTTTAAACTTTTGTTTTCATGGCAACGTGAAACTCTGATGACAAACATTAGATTACCTCTTGATTTTATTTATACACTAACCGTATATATATTGTGAACATATATTCACAATATACAAACTCTGTTAAATAGAGCAGCTAGCTGGCCTAGAATTAATATGACCATCTCTATTTATCTTACTAGGTGATCGAAACAGAATAAATAGGATACAAAATCAACCATGCCAAGGCGGTCAGACAGAAAGTATTCCACAAGACGATGTTATTTACCTAACGTTCGACAAACCTACTAATGACAAAATTTAGCGTTGCAGTATTGTCGCTGAATGAGACATAAGTGTGTCGGACAACGGTGTAAGGATATGAGGTGTTTTAGAAATCAGGTGAAATGATCTTCATATTTTCTTATTTGTTGTCTAAGATGACTTGGCACCTCGATTAAGTAAGCAGTGGTCATAAACGTTATACAAAGTTAAAAATTAACAACAACTTTATAAATTAAATTATTGATTGCACGAATGGCGTAGTGGTTTAAGTGGTCGCCTCACTGCTGGTCGCCACTCTAAGCGTTGTGGGTTCAATCTCCACATCGGACAAAAATTTATGGAATTCATCAATAGTTCCGAGTCTGGATGTCTTAATCTAGTCAATAAGTTCTTTGTGTCCGTTGTTTGAATTTTTGTAAAGTCTCCCGGGACACAGGAATTATACCTAGTGCGGGAGATGTCTAGATGTTTTTTAAAGCAAAGTAAAGCAAGATTTTATTTTATGTATTTCAGTCTTATCTTCACTAAAATCGCCAGCCTCCTTTAATCTACGAATATTGTGAAGTGGTATCAATACATAATCATAATCGCTTATAGTTTCAATATGAGTAAATCTTTCTCAAAGAAAATTTACAAAAGAGATTAGCATTAACTGTTTAAAAGCCAAATATACACTAGTTACCTGAAATACACCAAATAAAATGAAATTAAATTAAATGAAATGATTATTTATTTGCATGAAACATGGTAGTAAGTTGTTCAAAATGTACATGATAAAAATGCGAGCGATGAGGACATTAACGAAAAGAAGAGGATTACCCTTAGGTCTATTGAAAAAGACTGTGCTTAAATTTCAGTAACAAAAAAAAATAATTAGCTTAGCCTATTAATAAAAACCAAAAAAAAATTAAGTATTAAAATTCAAAGATTATGAATAGTCAAGCGGAAAACTTAAACTTAAATTTATGTATGTATTAATACATAATTATACACAATTGCTTACCTAATTATGCTAATGAGGTAGATTCGCAACATTAAACATTCTAATTTGTCTCCTGCCTATCATAACAATCGCACCAAAGAAATCAGAATTGACCTTTATAAAATAACTTGTCGTAGAATTTTGTCACCTATTAGTTATTCATCGGCTATCAATTCTGAGTGTGACATAGAATTAACACTTGGCACATGCCGATTGTGCTAAGTATTACAACGGGCGCGTCACACTGCATGCTAAGTACGCATAATACTATGACGGTTTGTGTCAATTGCGCAATGGAACGGGTGTGTTGCGAAACGCTCGCATAATCGGGAGCGCCTTATTGGATTTGGTTCGGTGATGTGCTAATTTTGGAAGGTTGATGTTTTGTAGAGTCGTATGTTTTTAGAACTAAGGTGACAATGAAGCTTATGGCTCTCTTGATAGTAAGTGATACCCCTAATTAACGTGTTCTTGATGTTATCAGTACGATATAATAGCAGTCATCGTGGGGCTAACGCATGAATCATAATTTAGCCTGTCTTCTATCAGCACAATCTCAGATTTTCGTTAAGGATCTTTGAAAGAGCGTCGAGAGGTAAGCTTGCTGCAATAATAACTAGACACGTGATAACAGCATGTGATAAATTGATAACTAAAATCAATTATGGCTGACATTCCAGCAATTGTGCTAGAAAGTCAGACATAATTGAAAAACAATTGTGTCTGGGCGCCAGCGCGGCGGGCAGTTGCCATATAAGAGACTAGAAAGAATCATAAGTTTTCATAAAGGTGAACGAATGTATATTAACTATAAATATCGACATGGCTCTAGCCAAACTGAAGTGGAAATGGGCAGGGCACATAGCTCGCAGAACCGATGACCGTTGGGCCAGAAAGAATCTCGAGTGACTGACGACCTGGCAAGAGTCGCCAACAGCGGTTGAATACGGGCGGCCTAAGAACGAACTGTGTGATAAACCTTGGGAGAGGCCTTTCTTTACCAGTGGACGTCTTTCAGCCGATATAGTAATAAATTCCTAACAGAGAACAAAATGTAACATCCGGTTGTGTTAAAATGTCCATGTAATAAATTGCCATTAACGATAATAACTAAATTAAAAAAAGGAGATTAATAAAATTGGTATGCAATCCTACACACACTTCGGTTTAATTTTTGTATCCGGCGTCTATATAAACCTATTCATAAGGCTATATTTTTTTAGAATAACAATGATATGTATCGTAATAAAAAATATACATCTTCATTTTATTTTGTCGGTTTTCTCTCACGTGGTGCCCAAGTTGCCATTTATTTTCATTTCCTTAATAAAATTAAATGATATATTGTTTTGTTTTTGTATAAAATGTATACTTTAGAAACGTCGAATTTCTTGTCACTGCTGCCCTGGCTACTACTTAAAAGGACTGATAAAAAAGCTAGTAGAGTTAGATACTAGAGGATTTTTAGTTTTGCATCACTAACATAACATTCCTTGTAGTATTTTCTTAAAAAAAGTTTCAAAGAAGCCTTTATAAACGATTTGTGGAGCACACAAATTTAAGGTACCGTGTGGGGATCGAACCAAAAACACTTCATGGCTGTGGCGAAGCCACCCTTTAAACCAGCAAGCCATCCGTACAGTCGCACCAACAATATAAGGTAGGTAAGTTTTGCCGACCACTGTGACATACAGGCACAAAATACAATAGGCAATAATTGGTCACTAAAAAGAAGAAATAGTGCTTACATCCTTGTAACATATGTGTCAGCAATTTATAAGTCTTTTGATTAATGTTATTCGTACCCTAGATGTTACGCTTCGCATAATTACTCTAGTATACATTGCTACATCACACTAACTAAAACGTAGGCGCCCATTGCACAAACACTTGCATATATTAGTTACCAGATCTACTCTTCCGTTATTGCATATTTGGTTCTGATTGTAATAGCCAACGGAAACCTGCTTTCACAACCAAAAACCGGCAGCTTATACTAAATTGGATAAAGGTTGACATTTTAAACGTAAATGGTTCGGTTTATTTTTATAGATTTGTTATGCAACTGCCATATTAGGTTTGAATGCAGTTATAGACTAGGCTAAGGCATTATGGTTTTGCTTCCGTACTCGTCACAGCGTCATGGAATAGTAGGTATATGTAGTTTCGAAATTCAAAAGTTTTTTTTCATTGAGATGCCATATGTCTATACGACCAGCCTGCTGGTAAGCGGTAGCTAAAGGACGCTTGCAACACAGTTAACACAGTTATGCTAAAGATAGAATCCTTCTTAAAGTGAACCAAACTATTTGTAGTATGACGCCTATATATGGATATAAGGGGATAGGCAGATGTGAGTAACAGGCACATTTCGGGAGAAGCATATACATACATATATTTCTGTTGACGTAGAGATACCATGTCATAAAAGTGACCATATGAACAGTCATATGTTCACTTTTATTAAGTGGGATTAGACAGCTAATAAGCAATTAGGCAATCTAGGGGTTTTAATAAATCCAAATACGCTTTTTACAATGTGGGCTTCGAACCTGGAACCTGAAGAACGACAGTAAACATAAACGCAAACTAACACCACTAGGAATAACATAAAAAGGAATAAAAATAACAACAATTAATATTTCATATCAAATTTATTTTCCTATATAATTGCTTACCGAAAATCCAAGTAATGTTTACATTATTTTATTACGTTCAGGGCTTCTGGGAAGCAAATTAAAGTTGACCTGCGTGACCTCAACCTTAGCTCGACCCCAACCTTACGTATAATTTTATACCCAAGATATAAATAGCACTAAATAAATTTACACGACATCCGAGGGTACTCACAATGTCAATGAAATTATGATATAAGTACTTGATTCGCACCATCTTTAATCGATGATATAATGTTGGGTATCTTTGTCTTTTAATGGTAAAATTATAGAGGTGGCATCACAAACAGGTTGCTTTAATACTTCTTCTTAATTTATGCGGTTAATATTCATAACATGATGGTTTATCACTTAAAGTTGGTTGCCTCGCGAGGTGTATTATCGGTCAGTATAGGTACACTGTGAAGGTGAACACATACAGTTGTTGCCGATTTTTGCCGAAGCCAATCGGTTGATGTCGTACGGCCAATATACAGATGTATCTTAATAGGTAAAGAGAAAAAGAGTTATATCATTCGAAACGCTATAAAACAAAAAAAATATCTAATAAATTTAATTTATTTTTACTTAGCGATATTTCTCGCGCTAATGATAATATCTGCATCAGGGAAAACATTACAAACATTCAAACTGGACTGCACAAATTGGCATACTGGTTTAAGCGGGGCGTGAAAAAGCACCTTATCAGGCTGTCAAAGTAGAGACCTCAATATCGCCTCGGCTGCTATGAGGACGGTGTGGAGGCCACTGCTCTTAGACCACACGACTGCTTACCATCAGGCGGAGTGTGGTCATCTTGACGAGCAAAATTTAAAAAAATTAAAAAAAATTGGTCGGCTCGCCACTACCACAGCGCCGACTATTCTAAGTTCTAAATTTATCGTATACTAGCTTTTGCGCGCGGCTCCGCCCGCGTGGTCCCTACATTAATAAAAAGTAGCCTGTGTCCTTCCCCAGGTTTTAAACTATATATCTGTACCAAATTTCATCTAAATCGGTTGAGTGGTTTAACCGTTAAAAGGTAACAAACAGACAGATAAGCAGACAGAGTTACTTTCGAATTTATAATATTAGTAAGGATTAGATGTTCCCGCGGTTTCACCCGCGTTTATCGTTACTGCGCCGCCCCCGTGGGTCGTAGTGTAATGTTATATAGCCTATAGCCTTCCTCGATAAATAGACTATCCAGCACTAAAAGAATTTTTCAAATCGAACCAGTAGTTTCTGAGATTAGCGCGTTCAAACAAACAAACAAACAAACTCTTCGGCTTTATAATATTAGTATTTATTTATTTCACCATATAACCAACTATCTTTACAGGTGACTCTCCTAATACAATAGTGGTGTACTGATTAAAAGAAAATATAGAAAACAAAAATAAACTCAGAGAAAAAATAATAAATACAATAAAAACTCAAAATTAAATAAATTAATAACATCTAAATTCACAACAAAATTAAAATTATTCAAAGCCAACAATACCAATCTTAACTAATAATAATAAACTATAATTAAGTATATGAGGTAATAAATAATATACACGTTGCGAGCTCACTCTTTGACGCACCAAATACATCCAATCTCTCGTGTACATTATTTACAGTACTTATAGCACGCGTTAAGTATAAATTACCTCAAATTATTGTTTTGACTCTGAGTATTCTTTGAGATCACTGCTTTAATATTTATAAAGCCTCCGCATTACAGAAATCATTCCGAGTTCGGCAGTTGTCTTACAAAAAGCAATAGACATAAAGAAAATCCAACCTCAACATAAATTGATATTACAGGGATCAAACCTACAACACGCATTGCTGACATTAGCAAAATAACCGCGTAAAGCACAGCGCCATTCGACACTAATCAAAATATGTATATTTGACACCAAAATCTCATAGGTGACACAAGTGCTAATTATGTATTACAGATGTTATACAATTATTTCTCACACTAACAGTAGAGCGAGCCAGGGTCATTGCAATGTCAAATGTCAACAATTAATTAATGTAATATAAAACAATTGTATTGTTTAATAAAGTTGATAATGAATGCATTGTGCTTGAATAGCTCGCGGCGACCTGTGATGGGAAGCTTGTTGATATTGTTAACTTACTACATTGAGTGAACAATACACTTGTTATACAAAGTGTCTTACCCCTGAAGAGGCAAGCAGTAAGGTGTGTGTGTGTATAACAGTCCCATTTCGCAAACATTTTAATGTTTTAATTTCACATAATGCATAATGACATTCAAAATTTATTAACAGACAATCTAATAACAACCGATCTAGAAATCGAATGCGGGACCTCATGCATAGCTGCAGTCGCAATAACTACCGCTATGCTGATGTAATCCTAATATTAACTAATATTATAAAAGCGTAAGTGAGTTTGTTTGTTTGTTACCTTTTTACACCTAAATCACTGAACCGATCATCCTGAAATTTTGCATATACGTTATCAGGTCAGGTCATCAGGTCAGAAACGGACATAGACTACCTTTCATCCCGAAAAAAATTACTGTTCCCGAGGAAAACAACAATAACGTTCTTATGATAATAGATGGCGCCACGTATCTTTCGAATCATGATTGAATTATATTATTACAAGCAAAGTACAACCCGAATTGATTGTCAAATTCTAACTTAACGCAAGCGAAGCCGCGGGCAAAAGCTAGTATTGTTATATTTACTTTTACTACCAATTACTTAGCGTGTGTCCTTCAGCATTTAAGCTATATCTTTATCAAACTTCATCTAAGTAAGTTCAGTAATTTAACCGTAACAATATAGCAAACACACAGAGCTACTTATAACCTCCGTGACGCAGCGGTAGTGAATGCGACTGCTGTGCATGAGGTCTTGGGTTCGAATACCGAGTCGGGCTAACAAAAAGTTATTGGGTTTTTCTGTTAAGAAATATCAATAGCAGCCCGGAGTTACAATGTTGGCGGTGTTAGACACCGCCGTGCCTCGGAAAGCACGTAAAGCCGTTGGTCCTGCGCCCGATCTCTCTCCGGTCGTGTCGGATTACCGTCCCATCGGATCATGAGAGTTAGGGAACAGAGAATGCACTTGTGTTTGCGCATACACTTGTGCACTATAATATCACCTGCGCAGATGGCCAGTCTCCGTTAAGACTGGCCGCCGTGGCCGAAATTCAGTCTGGAGGGCATTATTATTATTAATGCGTTTATTTTTTTACTTATATGCTACACGATACAACTTACATGCCATATGATAATACTTACATGCCATATGATAATACTTACATGCTATGTAATACTACTAACATGCCATATGATGCTACATACATGCTATATGATAACCGCTTCGTTAAGTACTTCACATAATTTCTATATTAAAAGAAAACTGATAGACACGTCAGGGACCAGAAGGAAATGTTTGCTTGAAAGTGTAGTTAAAACGCAATGTTATCTAAATGAATGCTAAGTAATTCCTCGAATGACTCCTCAAATCATCATTAAGTTTAAGTAAAAGTTGTTCAGTATTTAACAGCACGATGTCTAAGTCGTCCGTCTAAGACTAAGTACAAAGTCGTGTCTTCCATTAAGACAGTACAATTGAAATCATGCTGAGAACTGCGCACTCATCAATATTCATAGTTTTACGTTAGAGGAGTTTGTGTAAAGCTTTGCTTAGCGTGGCAACAAAATAAAAGAAATCAACGGGTTGCACTCCGGGAGTGCCGGCAGAAGTGAAAACTTGAATATTAACGTTGTGCATTTTTGATATTTTAGAATGGTTAGGGAATAATTTTGCACGAATTGCTTTAATTATCAGTATAAAAGTACTATCATTTATGTGGGAAAATAAATACAATATTCATTTATTGCGCTATTGTACACAAACATGACAATTCTCCCTCCGTCTTACGAACTTTCGATCAGGTCACATGTCCTGACGCGAGTTTGACAATTCTCCCTCCGTCTTACGAATTTTCGATCAGGTCACGTGTCCTGACGCGAGTTTAACATTTTTTACCCATCACAAAAAAATTGCACGCGGTTAAATAAGTTTTCACTTCAAAAATATGGATGGACTCTTATGGACCCTTACAGTAAAATTATAAATGTATAAGTACGCTATAGGCATATATCTATGTGTGCGTCTGTTTTCATTACACGTATATTTATGTGAATCTCTTTCTTTCATTGTATTGAGCCGATCATCTGTATCGTTTTATGATATCGCACTACCAAAGCTCGGTATTACAGCGTCTATACCCGGCGCAAATATCCTCTGCGCTCCCTATGTATCCATAGTCCATCCATCCATAGGATCCATCCATAGGAACTGTAGTTGGCACGATGTATTCATCGTGCCAATTACAGTTCCTTCTCATTGTCGCTCATCTCCGCTGTGCCTCATTTGTAAGATTGACGGCAAACAGTTGCAAAAGGTGTTCTTTTGTTGCGATGTTAGTAAAGGCTACAGCATGTACAGAAAAAAGAAGACACTAATTGGCAATACATTAACAATCTAACACACATTAGCTCAATTCAATTCAATTCTTTATTGGTTTTTTTTAATACTATTCATCTTCAAATATCAAAACATCAACTCACAAACAAATCAACAAACGTAAAGAAACAATGACTTAGAAACAGCATCCTATTATAACATTACGTACACAGAACAAGTTCTACGTGAACAAGTTTACAACACAGGTCACAAACAAGTGCCTAATTTAACTAGATTTATGCGAACCACTGGTATTTGGATAACAAGTAGCTGAATACACTAAACGAGCGATGTTGACAAGTCACGTATTATGGAATTAGGTTTTAAGATCGCTGGCTGTTTAGATGTAAAGCAGGTCGGCGAGGATGTGTATTATTTTAGTGAACGTATGTTTATCTTATATATTTACTAGCAACCCACCCTGGGTTCGCATGGCTAGTACAAAACCTTAACAAATTATACACCTATACCTTCCTGTTGAATTACTCTATCTATTGGTGAAAATCGCATGAAAATCCGTTCAGTCGTTTTTGAGTTTATCGCGAACAGACAGACAGTAGTATAATATGTAGTGATAATATTATCCTAAAACTGTTTTAGACGTACTGTTTTGTAATTGAACCCGGATAAAGCCAGCAGACGAATTTTGAATTCTCAATTTAACCTTTGTAGCATCTTTACTATCAGGCGGATCAGATATTTCTTTTCCATCTTAGTAGAAATAAATTTAGATGATAATCACGAGATCCCGAATTCGATTCCCGGGTTGGACAAATAGTAAGCATTTTTTTATTCTCAGTGACAGGACGGAGTCTGGGACTGTTCTAATACACTCGCCCTTCGATCAACATATTATTGATGGAAGCACTCGCCTTATTACGCGGGACTAATAGTAATACACAAATGAGTGTATTAACGAACTCATTACTTAATTGAAAGCTTATAGCTCAGACAGGCAATATCGAAACAGAGGCGTGTTAGCATTCCTGAGATACCAGGTAAACCTACGCGTATAGCTGTTGTCGGTCGTTATATTAAGAACCTTTATTTATAGCAATTTTATTTGACTGATTTTGAACTCTATTCTAACAGTTTTAGGTTCAATTTAGATTAGCTCTGTCAACATTGTAATGTCGTCATAAAATATTTGCTGAAACTTGTATGAGGTATTTAGAATACTTATTTAAAGGTAATTTCGTCGAAATGTCCCACTAACTATGTGTATTTAATTCCCACTCGCGTATAAAACCAAACCACGTTTATATCCTCCAAATCATTTTGTACTTGATTGATAAAATTAATCATTTTATCTATATATTAATACGTGAAGCAAAAACTTTATACGAAAATTGCGCGGACGCAGGAGTATGAAATTTGGCACAGTTAAAGTTTATATGGAGAAGAAGCGCACACAACTATGCATTTGACACAAGCAGTCGAATCGCGTTGTTAGTACATATTTCGGCATTGTTCGACTGATGTCGTGGAATTCTTCGTAACTATGGTTAAATATGTACAAGGAGTAGGTGACTAAATGAAATGTGATGATAAGGGTATAATTATAGACAAGAAAACTTTAATAACGAACAAACTTAAAATTTAAATCAAGTATGGTCGAATTTCGACCACTTGGCGACCGCTAGTATTCTTAATTACTTCACATTTCTGTAACGTGAGTTAATAGTGACTTCTATATTTGCCTCATTATAACAACGACTGAGTATAGAACCTTAATGTCATCTTCGTCTCTCAATAGACCATATTACAACAAAGCTAGGACGAAGTTTGTGCCATGCACCTGATATGCGCATTTCAAAAAGCTGGCCGTACGCTTAGTTTTGCAGACTTCGAATTGCATGCACGATATCCAATTGTTCTGCCTGCATATCATAAAGTACTTAGTATTCACTCAAAAGAACTAAATCCTAACTTCCTAACTAATATTATAAAAGCGAAAATGAGTTTGTTTGTTTGTTACCACTAAACCGATCATCCTGAAATTTTGCATATACGTTGTCAGATGTACAGAAACGGACATAGGCTACCTTTCATCCTGAAAAAATTACTGTTCCTGAGGAAAACAACAAAACCGTTCTTATGATAATAGATGGCGCCACGTTTCTTTCGAATCATGATTGAATTATATTATTACAAGCAGAGTAAAACCCGAATTGATTGTCAAATTCTAAATTAACGCGAGCGATGCCGCGGGCAAAAGCTAGTAATTACATAAATATTTAAAATATTTAGAGGAACGATACATAACGCAGATATGCTGAGACAGGTGAATATGTGTGTCCCTGACGGATATGTAGGGCGGCGACGCCGGCCCCGGCTGCTGGCAGTGCCGCGCGGCCGCACCAACCTACTGGGGGAGGCACCGCTGACGCGCGCACTGCGCACTCTCAACCTTATAGCTGAAGAAACTGACCTATTTTGTATTGCACTGTGTGAATTTACAAGAGTGGCATTATTTGTAATATGTTATAAACTGAAATGAACTTATTGTATTAAGTATTAGACACTATCGCATTAGATATAAACCTGTAAAGATATGTGTAATTTTGGATAAATAAATAAATAAATGAATAAATAAATAAAATAAAATAAAATGATTATGATTAATTTAGAATCTAATGGCAAATACAATGAAACAGTGGTAGAGTTAGATATTTTATATTAATGTTTGTAATAATAATAATAATATAATAATAATATTCTACCACATACACACAACACCATCTAGCCCAAACTAAGCAGTGCTTGTACTATGGGTACTAGACAATGGATAATCATACATATATACTTTCTTTTTGTAAATACATACATATTATACATAGAAACACCCAGACCAAGACAAACATCCATGTTCATGCACACAAATGTTTGACTTGTGCGGGAATCGAACCCGCGACCTCAGGCGTGGCAGTCGGTTACACTAACCACTACGCCATTGTGTAAAGCTATTATTCAAAATGTCAATACAACACAAACAATTGCCACCGCGTCGAGTGTTGTGGGTTCCGATCCACACGGGACGAAAGTTTGTGATACACAAATGATTGTTCCGACTCTAGGTGCTCTTTGTGACCGTGTCTGAATGTTTATAAAGTCCCTCGCGACACAGGAATTACTCGTAGTGCGAGCATTCCCTTCTTTAAAAAATTAGAAAAAGGAACTGGTTGGTCTTCAATCACTTTAGCATATTCTTCACCAATAAATACCATTCTATACTTAACCAGATCGCCTTACAAATTAACATAACTATGTACCACTTACAATCACTTCAATCAAAGAAATCTCAATCAAACAAACTGCAATGCCGTCAAGGTACTCAAAGTATGCGGTAGGTACTCAAGTATTATGCAAATGTAAGTACAATTCAAATAGAAAGGACACAATTGACAACTTGTAAAGCCTTATCGAGGTCACATATGGACAGACTAAAGGTTTGTATGCAATACCTCCATACTATTATTATATATGTATGTGGTTTGAAAGTAGGTTTTCTTGTTAAAGTTTTGTATGCACTGGCCACCATACTTATGACCTTCAGTTATCGAATGACACTGAGCCGAGTGTTGTAAGTTCGATCCCCATGAGAAAGAAAGTATGTGATCCACAAGTAATTGTTGAAGAATGGCGTAGTGGTCGCCTCGCTACTGTCACAGTCATAACATTTGCCTGTTCCAAGTCTGGTAGTTCTTCGTGTCCGTTGTTTCAATGTTTGTAAAATTCCCCGCGACACAGAACATATTCCTAGTTTGGAAGTTTTTATATAAAATACAAAATACAAAACAATAATATAATATACCTATGTACATGTTTTTAAAACATTAAACGCATAATTTAACATTAAATGATCCTTATCAAAATTATATATCATACTAGCTTTTGCCCGCGTTAATTTATTACTTGACAATAAATTCGTGTTGTACTCTGCTTGTAATAATATAATTCAATCTTGATTCGAAAAACACGTGGCGCCATCTATTATCATAAGAACGTTATTGTTGTTTTCCTCGGGAACAGTAATTTTTTTCGGGATGAAAGGTAGCCTATGTCCATTTCTGTACACTTGACAACGTATATGCAAAATTTCAGGATGATCGGTTATGTGGTTTAGGCGTGAAAAGGTAACAAACAAACTCATTTTCGCTTTTATAATATTAGTAAGGATATGATATATATATATAAGTTAGGACGGACGTTACTGCCGCTCTTTCTCCGAATTCTACAGCCACACTAAATGCTGCCAACGCTATATCAATCAACAAATTATCATGTAGAAGCCAGATATGAAAGATATTGATAATTATTAGCTTATTTAGTTAAGTATGCGCATTCATTGGATAGTATAAGTCTAACGTAATAAGAGGGCAAGCCTATTACTGTCAAACGTACGCAATTCGAGACTCCGTCCTGTGTGCAAAGACCTACTACTACATAATCGCCTTGTATAAATGGCTGCCGAATATCATCTATTCTAAAGCAAAGCAGATAGTCTTGTAAATTCGACGTATGCTTAAGACTAACTGAAACAATAAATAGTGTGATACTTTTTTAACAAAATATATCGCAAGATGTTCTTTTTAATAGAACTGAATTTGCATATGACTAAATTGAAGACCGATTATAATAACAAAAGATTTTTGAAAATTAATTTATCAGTAAGTTATTAGTAATTGGGTTTGTAACTAAGACATTGATTGATCGATCGGCTCCTTAGTCTAACAAGCTACTATTGATAAATTTATCATGTCAGCTAGCCAAGTTTTAGATATAGGTACCTACCTATATAATCAATAATCTACATGTATTGTAAAGTCTGTTGTAACTATGTAGAACTTTATTTCTTTACATTATTTTTAATGTTGAATAGGAAGCACCACACGGTAGCCCAATGGATAAGGCCTTGGACGTGCGGTTGAGAACCTCGTATCTACGAGAGTTCGAATTTCACCCATTCTGGTATCGATATGAATTCACTCCTATTATAATCATTCTAGCTTAGCTGGAGGGTTTATAAGAATACTAGTCATTTGTAAACTAAATAACAAGTAATCTTTAAATATCCTAGTGCCAAGTTTATATTCTAAGTCATAATATCGATACTCAGTATCGATTGATTTTACTGGCCCTTTGGGGCACTAGCACTCCTTAAGAATGCCACTTTTACTGACTGAAGAGTCACCAGACTTAGATGATACTCAGATAAGTAATAATATGTGTTTTTCAACAATAGTAGCACTATTGCAGCTAGTTCTTCAACAACGCTTATATTGCTTATACTCGTACATGCGCATACTATGTGAGGGGGCTACATGCGCGAGATAATCATAAGAATCCGCGTGTGGACCGCATCAGTCGTTGAGGCGATGCATTGCCGCGCAAGTACTTCAACTTCTTCATATATACAAATACCAATAGATTGAGTATCGATACACACAATGCTAATCCTAATCCTAACTTAATACTATAAAAGTGAAAAAGAGTTTGTTTGTTTGTTACCTTTTCACGCCTAAACCATTAAACCGATCATCCTGAAATTTTGCATATACATTGTCAGGTGTACAGAAACGGACATAGACTACCTTTCATCCCGAAAAAAATTACTGTTCCCGAGGAAAACAACAATAACGATCTTATGATAATAGATGGTGCCACGTGTCTTTCGAATCATGATTGAATTATATTATTACAAGCAGAGTACAACCCGAATTGATTGTCAAATTCTAAATTAACGCGAGCGAAGCCGCGGGCAATAGCTAGTTACAAATAAATTGCAAACATTTCATAAACATTAATTATTCTTGCTTGAGAAACAGATAATAATATGACTTATATACATATATGTACATAATAAATCCAAGAGAAAACCACAATGGCTTGTTAAAACAGTCTGCGTCGCTCTTAAAACAAAAAGAACTTTCATA
This sequence comes from Catocala sponsa, assembly GCA_963564715.1. Classification (NCBI taxonomy): domain Eukaryota; kingdom Metazoa; phylum Arthropoda; class Insecta; order Lepidoptera; family Erebidae; genus Catocala; species Catocala sponsa. The sequence continues at coordinate 7,698,069 of OY751330.1, forward strand.
TCGAATGTTTATGTAGTATGTATTTAAACAACTGGTTTTGTTCAGGTTAATCCATTGTTTAGCAGCGTATGAATAATAATATTAATTGGCGTGAATATAATGGTGAAAACACGAACATGATGAAATCAATAGTAAGCAAGTCAGGTAATCTGTTCAAACAATACGACGTGCAATAACTTTTGCACTGCTTGACGATGGATTGCTTGTAATAAAACTACATACTTTTATTTTAAAAAGTCACTACATTTAGTGTCTTTTTTTATAAACCGCTATAAAATCTATATCAGGTAGTTCAATTTCAAATAATCATTTATAAACATGATTGGTCCCTTACTCAGACATAATAAACGTTTTATCAATATTATGAATGAAAAATGGAGGAAAATACAAAGCGAGGAAGACTAAGATTAAAGTATACAGATCAAGTTAAAGAAAAGTAAATGTACAGACATATAGAAAACTAGCTTTTGCGCGCGGCTCCGCCCGCGTGGTACCTACTTGAATAAAAAGTAGCCTATGTCCTTCCCCAGGTTTCAAACTATATCTGTACCAAATTTCATCTAAATCGGTCGAGTGGTTTAGCCGTGAAAAGGTAACAGACAGACAGACAGACACATAGACAGACAGAGTTACTTTCGAATTTATAATATTAGTAAGGAAGTAAGGATACTAAGGATTGAAGGATTTGGCAATGGATGAGAAATATGGATATTGCTATGTCGACAAGTGCATAGCATTTAGACTTTGGATGGATCGAATAAATTTAGTAGATATACCCGACGGCGACGCGGCGACGGTATAAAATTTAAAATATTTGAAAGGTATTGACAAAAGATACTGACAAAAGACTAATAAAAGAAGTACTTATATTATATTTTAAAACTCTTGTAACATTCACAAACACCAGTCTCATCGTAGCAATTGTCGAACAATTTCGGTTAACCGACAAATACTAACTTCTCATTATACTAATAACTTAGTACTAAAGGTTAAATATTGCAACACTAGCGTTCCTAATAAGACTAAATTAGTAGTCATAATGTTATTAAGTTTTTGCCGAATAACTTATGAATAATGATGAACTTTGACTTAAAATTGTTAGTGGTTCGAATAGGCTACTCGAAATAACGTGAATAGTTTTAGGGCTTGGCTGTTTGAGAGAACGCCTTTGCTACCCTTTGATAGGTTCCGTCATGATTAATGTTCGCATTGCAAAGCTCATTCATAAAATACGTACCATATAATAAAATTGTATTAATTCTATGTGTGTATAAATAAATTTGTTTAGGTACATGGTTTTTATATAATTACTAACCAATGCCTCGTCGGTTTCGGTTCCATAAGTATGCGCCTCTCTTTTCGTAATTGTGAGGTTTCAGATTCAATTTAGTAATCGTATCGTAAGCACTAATTTATACTGATGAATAACAACTTTCACTACGTAATTATACCGATGAGTCAACGAGTTAGCCATTCATATTATAAAGAGCAACGTTTTGAAGTGGAAACTTCTTTAGACGCGTTGAGCACTTCTTAGGTGAACAAAAATCATGGAACTCTCGTCATCGTCACGCTTCCACGCTTTCCATTTTTGAATTTTTTTATAATATTAACAATATCTCAGAAATGGTACGTCCTACGCAAAAAATAACGAAATTTTGATCTCCTTAATAAGCCCTAAGAGAGTATCAGGAACTAGCATCCGACCCGCCCCCTTTTTTTTAGAATATTAACATGCGTCCAATGCAAAAATAAAAAATAACGAAATTTTGACTCCCTTATTAACCTCTAAGAGAGTATCAGGCAATAGCATCCGAACCGCCCCTTTCTTTTTTTGAAGTGAAAGCTTCTTTAGGCGCGTTGAGCACTTCTTGGATGAACAAAAATCATGGAACTCGCGTATAAAATCACACCAATTTAATTATTTACATCTCCGAAGACAGTGATGCTTCACATCCATAATCCACTAGATTTGTTTTAAATATCAGGTAAAATAAGATGAGGCTTTTACCGAGGCCTAATGCTAGCTGTCACGCTACTACCGAAAAAAATAATAACTATTACTGCTACTACTCAGGATTCCCTGACAGAATAAAACAAGTGATAACTCACCAGGCAAAGACACGATAGAGGAATTGAGCTCGCAGCTTCACAATCGCTCTCAAGGATTATCACAAGCATGCTATGAGACCAACGGAGCACTTCATTGTGCAATAGTTTTATGTTTATAATATGAAACATGATTACAGATTTCAAGCGCTAGTTACGAATAATCTCAGTAGTGGGTAGACGAGTAATGTTGCCAAACTATTGACATTAGAGAGAAGCCCTAAATCAAGCGGGTCGTGGGACGGTGATTAATGATCTCACAGTTCTACAGTTATCATCATGTTATGATTACGAAATATACACCGTTTCTCGTGTATTCCATAATAACAAAATTTTAATATGTAGGTATACATTGCATGAGAATATTCGAAATCGTGATACCGGTTGGTTGTATCAGTTGTTAAAAATTATGGGATTTGATTTTATCTCAAGTTATTAAATACTAGTTTTCACCCGCGGCTTCGCTCGCGTAGATGTAGATTAGGTTAGGTTTGCAAAAGTTATTTTTGCTGGATGAAAGGTGGTCTATGTCCTATTCTGTACCCCTGACAACGTGTATGCAAAATTTCATGTTGATCGGTTGAGTAGTTAAGGCGTGAAAGAAAAAGAGCAGCGATAGCTCAGTGGGCAGACCAACAGACTGCAATGCAGAGGGTCTCGAGTTCGAACCCACGTCGCGCACCTCTGACTTTCGGAAGTTATATGACTTTTCGAAATTATGTGCGTATTGATTGACGACTGACTAAGAAAGTTTATAAGGCTAGTGTTAATGGAACAGTCGCAAGAGGAAAACCTAGGCGAACGTTTCTCGACCAGATCGGAGGCGTCCTGGACAAAGGCCAGGTTAAGAGCTCCTTGAACCGACGGGCGTGTATGAGGAATGTGATGAAAGTGAATGAAGCCAGAGAAGTGTGTCAGGATCGGAGCAAATGGAAATCCGTAGTCTCTGCCTACCCCTCTGGGAAACAGGCGTGAATCTATGTATGTATGTATGTATGATTGACAATTATCGCCTACTCCGTGCCTCGGAAAGCACGTTAAGCCGTTGGTCCCGGCTGCCATGAACATCTATGGCAGTCGTTATTGGGAGAGTGTCGACACAAAAGATCCCACTGGGTCGAAGTGTCGCCGGTCTGCACTGACTGGCCCCCACGTGAGATAAGATAAGATAAGGGGTGAAAGCGTAATAAACAAACAAACTCATTTTCGCATTTATAATATTAGTTAGGATTAGGATGCTATGATGGATAGTCATTTGACTGCATAAATGGCATGGCAAGCAAGCAATTTCCTTGCCACAATCACTGCGCTTAGCGTTCAATCCCTACACGGAACTAATATTTGCGTGATGCACAAATTATTTTTCTAAGTCTTGGCTACTTATTCCTATCATTGTATGTTTGTAAAGTTACCTACGACATACGTCTTATGCATTAGCGCGAGCGATAACATTGAAACTAAAACATGTTACTTGAAATATAAGTGAGATAAAATAATAATTCCAACATGCAAAAATACCATTCCTGATTTTTAACTTACTTTAATAGAGATGCGGTGCGGCACGGTTAATTCAAACTGCAGCAATTCGACAGGCCGCAAGCCTCTTTGCCACCTTTGAAAAAAAGCTATATTACACATATTCTCGCTATATTATAAAAGCTTTCGGCGCAGCCCATGAAAACAAAAACCAAACGTACTCATCCTACTCAATAAAAACGAACCACACGATATAAACATTCTATACAAAGTATAACCGATTAACGAGAACAAGCACACATTAGTTCCTCGACGGTCCTGGCTTCGATCAGATTAGGATTCAAAAATAAGTGTCCAAAACAAGCTTCTTGTTAAATCGTACGTGATATCATTTATAAAGGTTTTAGCAAGAAGTGTTTAAATGATAAGTAGCTATATTCAAAACAGGTGTCAGATCAATCTCTTTGCAAAATATCACGTCTGTGTCATTCTGAAAAGGAACGTAGGGGTATATTTAACACACACTTCGGCAATTTAGTTTACGTACCATGCAAAAAGGCCTAAACACCGGGCATGGTTGTACTTTTTCTACTATTAAAATATTCGTCACACCTACTTATACATACTTAGGTTTATGCTACATACTACAAGGGGCTAGGCAATGTTAAAGAAATTTCCAAAAATACATAGGTATTTCCTTGCAGGCTAAATCCAATGCAATATAATACTGCAGTGAATTATAAAGTTGCATTGCGGCATATGTTTAATTTACAAGAGTAATTAGAAGCGAACCTATTGTCTTGCTACCACGCTACTAAATAGATAGTTTTCTTAAAGAAAATTTAATAAGATGTACCCAATCCTTATAAGGCACCATCCAAATAACGAACGACCGCAAATTAAAGAAAATATGAGCGCGCGTAGGTCTTGTTACTAATATCATATTCTTATACAAACATTCGTATGTACTCGATTGTACAAAAAATCATAAACATGCCATATTTATGTGTGAACAAGCCAGCATGTACAAATATTTAAAAATAAATAAGTATACGATTCAAATCTAGAACCTTTACCTTTTTTAACTCGATTAAAAATCGAACAAAAAGGATGAATCACATAAGTTGCAATACGCCAATGCACAGATGACTCACACAAGTAAACTAGACACGCGCTCATGAATTGCAAGAAGTATGAATATCATAATTTAATAAATGTAGGGCACTGCAACTGTTTTTTTTTATATACATACAGCGAGATCCATATTTAAAGCTATGTTAAAGTTAATTCACGCGCCTAGAAAACTTCCAACACAGATCGTAGTCAAACCGTGTGTTTTATTCCTGCGGTTAGTGAAGTCTCCAGACTCCTTATTTATTTTACTACAACGAGGTTTATGTCTTAATGTTGCAAGCGTCCTTATGTAGGTTATAGTATACCTCTTTCTTTATAAAAAACTACTTTGACTTTTCTAAGAGGATCTTTATCCACCTTCCATGTTCTCTTTAACACGGGTTGAAATAAATCAAATCAAATGAAAAATAAATTTATTCAAGTTAGGTTACAAAGTAACACTTATGAATGTCAAAGTTACACTAAATTTTTGCCGTGAATTTACATTTACTGCCAAATAAAAAGATACCTATAAAAAGGCTGCAACTAAAAATATCTTGATACAGCGTCTTCATACACAGCAGTCTCATTGAACACCGCTACGTCACCGAGGCAGTCGTATTGGTCCCACGGCATTTTTCCCGTTTAGCTCCGCTACTTCCATCTTTGTTACAAAACTTCAAAGATTGATCAATTGAAGTAAAACCCCAGATAGCACGACTGCCACATTCGCTTGAAAGGTGTTGGCCTTACATTTGTTTTATTCTTCCGTCGTTTCATAAACTCGTTATTAGATAATGTTGTGCTGACAAGCTAAAATATGTCGTATACCGCTTGGCTTAGGTTGATAACAAAATTGTCGAATCTTGGATCGGTTATTGAGATTCGAGTGACCACGTTAACTGGAATATGTCAAGCACTTACGACATTAATTTAAATCGTCATTTTTATAAGTGTCTGAGCCGCAACGTCTTTCTTTTTCATTTATATTTAACTGTACGGATAAGCAGCGACAGCTCAGTAGGGAGATCAACAGACTGCAATGCAGAGGGTCTCGGGTTCGAACCCACGTCGCGCACCTCTGACTTTCGGAAGTTATATGACTTTTCGAAATTATGTGTGTATTGATTGACAATTATCGCCTGCTCTGTGCCTTGGAGAGCAGGTTAAGACGTTGGTCCGGCTGCCATGAACAGCTATGGCAGTCGTTATTGGGAGAGTGTCGACACAAAAGATCCCACTGGGTCGAAGTGTCGCCGGTCTGCACTGACTGGCCCCCACATAAGATAAGATAGATAAGATAAGATAAGATAGATAAGATAAGATAACTGTACGGATGACATAGTGGTTGAAATCATCTACTCACCACTGTCACTGCGCCTAATAGTAGGTACACTACTATTAGGTGGATCGTGGACCGCAGATTTGTCTGCCATTACTATTTAGTTAGCAAATAATAACCAACATTTATAAGTATTTATGATGGCACAAACAGCGGGCTACAGCGCTACTTACCTCTATCTTTACATTAACTTTTATTTATTTATTTATTTAAAAAACTATTAATCTATCATTACAGGTTCTTAACCTAATGCGATAGTATAGTAACATAACTAAAATCTAACATTTAAAACGGTAATATAATAAAACATCTTAAATCCTTACTAATATTATAAATGCGAAAATGAGTTTGTTTGTTACGCTTTCACGCCTTAACTACTCAACCGATCAACATGAAATTTTGCATACACGTTGTCAGGGGTACAGAATAGGACATAGGGTACCTTTCATCCAGAAAAAAGAACTGTTGCAAACCTACCCTTTTTTTTTTGGTACCCAGGAAAAATGCTTGATGCACTATCCGCCGGCTAGGGGACGGCACCGGCGGGGCGTGTGGGACTCCCCATACTGGTATACCCACTAAAAAACCTGGGGTGTTCCCTCTCTCACCCAATGGAGGGGGCCTGTTGGCAGCTCTTAAAAGAATTGAGTCATCCATAGCAGATGCTGGATGCGGCAAGCTGAAGACAGGGCGCTATGGCGCTCTTTGGGGGAGGGCTATGTCCAGCAGTGGACTATCATAGCCTGATGATGATGATGATGATCCATAGCAGTTGCAAACCTAACCTAACCTAACCTACATTTACGCGAGCGAAGCCGCGGGTGGAAACTAGTCTATTATATTAACAATAACTTAATATCCAATATGTAGACTTCGTGAATTCGCTCAAACTTGGATATACATATTTTGTATACATACAATTTACATTTACGACATCTTCAATCAACATCGCTTAACGGCCCTACCACTCGCTGTCTTTGACACTCAGTCAAATCGCTCAATCATTACATCAGCATAGCGTTATTGGACACATAGTCACCACTCCAATATTTAACCTTTAGCTTCTACAATTAATCAGTAAGCCTTCATAAATCGAGTCCAAGTCAACCCACAATGTCACGATAATGGCGATTTCCCGACAAAAACTATATAATATTTCCTTATATAGAACCTATAACTAGATCGGCCACGCCTTATGACTCGTTAGGTTGAAAATAATATATTATGCCACTAATGGAAAATATTTTGCTGTTAATAGATATGGATTAGTTTCGATGTCAAGTCCAATACATCATCTTGTTTATTATAATCGTCTATCATCAGATCAAAGAACATGGAATATTACGCGTATTTTTCTAGAGATAAAAGCTTAACCATTTTGTTGACGTATGATTGACTGCGATGAACGCAGTTGGACAATTTTAGCAGTAGGGCTTTTAAACCTTATTCAAATAATATAACTCTTATTATAAACTAGCTGTTACCTGCGACTTCGTCCGCGTAGGTTTTAACTAAAAAGTATTTGTCCCCGCGGTACCCTATTTTTTTTTCTAAAATCAAAGTAGCCTAAGTTACTCCTTATAAGATCAGCTATCTACTAGTGAAAGTCCCGTCAAAATCGGTTCAGCCGTTTCGGAGATTAGCCGGAACAAATAGACAGACAGACAGACAAAAAGTTTTAAAAATAGATGTTTTCGTATAGGTACCTTATATACTTTCATATGCATTAGATAAAAAGCTGTTACTTTGACATTACAAACAGACACTTCAATTTTATTTATTTGTATAGATGTGAATATGGGTTTGATAATTTGTTACGCTTTCACGCCTTAACTACTCGACTGATTATCATGAAATTCCGCATACTCTTTATCAGGGTAACAGAAAAGGATATGAGTAAAGGAATGAGAAAAAAGTATTGTTCCCGAGCAAGCGATGCCGCGGTCTAAATCTAGTCTTATATAGCGAGCTTAGGTAGGTAAAAGAGGAATTAAAGAATAAGAAGACAAAACGTTATTATTGGATATATCTAGGTATTGTGGGTTCTATACGAATTGTGTTGTATATTATTATGGTATTATTTTATACCACTCATATGCAATTCATAACAATAGTATGATGGGTTTGCTGGCATTAATATTGTCTTTAAGGTTCTAATGTCTAAGTCATTTTAGGCTAACTGCCAAATCAAAATCAAATCAGGTTTGTGCAAAAACATATCCCATCGCTGAGCCTTCTTGAACAGCTATAAAAAAACTAGAAAAACAATAGTCTCCCACGCTCGTTAAAGAAATCACAAAACTCCTTGCCTGGTTAGTTACCTCGTGTTATATTTTTTCATCACTGTAGTGAGGGATTATAATTTGATTGATCATTCAAACATGATATACAATTATACATTTGTATGTCAGGTTACTTCACGATTTAAAATAGAATAAGTAGAGGTTGTGCTACATAATATCGCTAGAAATGTTAAGGTATCACGTAATAGAGAACAAATATTAGCTTCCGAGACGAAACGCATTAATATTTAACCTGATCCGTAATATGTCCTAACTTTCAACCGGGACCGCAAACATATACCATAAAATGTAATTCCATCTGTAATTGAACCTGGTACCTCACAATCAACTGCAACGGTAAGCGTGAATGTAACGTGACTAGCGAGGCTATTAACAAAAATATATAGTGTTGAATTAAAAAAAAACACAGGAAGGCAAACGGTGGTACAGGAACATACATAGCACATAACTCTCTGTCCAATACTATAGTCTTAAAAGTTTTATTAATTATTAACAACAAACAAACCAAGGATACTATCTCTTAATAAAACAAAGGCAATAAACTACCCAAGCTTACAATAAATCCAAAAATAAATAGCTTCCGAGAAAGACTTTTCGAGCATACCTGTTCACCATAATTGGTAAGACCTCGATATGTTCACAGCGACAAGTACCCGTGTGACGTACTATTATGCAGTTTATGCGCACAAATATGCGCAGTGGTCGACAATTCAACGAGATATTATGCAGTTTATGCGCACAAATATGCGCAGTGGTCGACAATTCAACGAGATATTATGCAGTTTATGCGCACAAATATGCGCAGTGGTCGACAATTCAACGAGATATTATGCAGTTTATGCGCACAAATATGCGCAGTGGTCGACAATTCAACGAGATATTATGCAGTTTATGCGCACAAATATGCGCAGTGGTCGACAATTCAACGAGATATTATGCAGTTTATGCGCACAAATATGCGCAGTGGTCGACAATTCAACGAGATATTATGCAGTTTATGCGCACAAATATGCGCAGTGGTCGACAATTCAACGAGATATTATGCAGTTTATGCGCACAAATATGCGCAGTGGTCGACAATTCAACGAGATATTATGAGATTTTATTAAGAAATCAACTGTCAAATAGCGTGCGAATATTTCGTGTACTCGAAACCTGCATGTAACGAATCGCTGAGCGCTAGAATATTTCAATGCAACTAATTGTAAATATTGCTTTATGTTTAAATTTTTACGTACGTACGTCATTATAAAATAATACTTAAGCAAAGGGTTTAATCGTATTTAAATATCAAGACATGTTTTGCAATATTAAATACTAAGACGGTATAAAAGATTGAACTTCTGAACACGATTATGCAGTACGTAGTAATTATATGTATGTATAGCAAACTTCTTATCCGTCGAGATTTAAAACATCTTTACCAACCTAAACTAATATTACAAAGAGGAAAGATTTCTATGCTTGTGATGAATAAACTTAAAAAGATAAGAGTACGGTTTAAAAAAGTCTTTTAACAATAACGTAGCTACATAACATCATGCTACCAAACGCGGGAGAGTAGCAGTCAACATAAACATGGATGAAACCGCATGAAGTCGATAATAAAATTATTATCAATAAAAAGTACCACCGAATCACCGAATTACTTATCAAACATTAGTATCAACATAATATTGGAAGATTTCATCAACGCAAACCAAATCTACAAAACTAAGTTATGTTGCTTCGAAACACTGGCCTAAAGTATCTGCTCTCAATTTAAATCTAGGCTAAATAATCTAAAAATAAAACAGACAAAGGTAAACGAAACATTTATATTCGCACAGACATATGTTTAACTAAAACACTCGAACGGAAGCCATAAATTGAACTTATATCATGGCATCGTAGAATATATAATGTGTCTAACGTTCAACCATTATTCAATGGAATCGCGATGATATCATCCATCGGTGAATGAACCTCTTGGGATGAGTCGTAATAGGTCTCAATGTTTGATTTCTTTTGTTGTGGTTGATCATGTAATGACTATTAGACTCCACGGATGGCTCAGTAGATTAACTGGTCACGTCGATACTGCGGTAAGTGTTGTAGGTTCGAACCGTCAATGGTATAAAAATCTGTGTGCTCCATGAATAATTGTTCCGAGAATGGCAGTTCTTTAAGTCAGTTATTTGAAAAAATAAATGTTTATTAAGACCGCAGCCTTTTCCAATAACATTGTCAATCAGTACTCCTTTTTAAAAGCTTTTATTACATTTCTTTATATGTAATATCTCGTATCAACAAACATCATTTTTTTTTATTTATTTACGCGTAGGTTTTTGTTAATAGGTTTTAAAATAAGCACCAAAGTTGTTTTAGCGATTCGGTTAGTTTCTAGAGCTTTGACACAATAAGTAAATAATTATATATTTTGCAATATTTCGAATTGTACTTCTGTAAATTTTAAGTTGTTAGACCTCAATGCAGGTTTTGGTCTTGGTGACTATACGGACTGAGTCCCTTTTTGCAGAATAAGTACCTAACACATGTGTAATACGTCTTCCCAAGCGTGCATAAACTAATGGCAAACACGACGACTATTTACAACTTGTGGATTATATGCAACGTATAATATAAATGACCGGCGCGACCCGCCCGCAAAAACTGTATGATTAACTCGAGCACTGGCCCGCGCCATCTGCCAAGGCGTAAGATTTTTTGATACATAAATTTATTTTATATAAATTTTTCCACCAAGACGTCTGCCATGCTTCGAATAAATCCTGTGTTGCTCGGGACACTACAGACATTGAACCAACAGACACAAAGAACAACCATATTCTGATCAGAATCTGGTGTTTGCGGAATACATAAATATTTATACCTTCTTGGGAATGGACCTAAAACACTCTTTGACCAATTTCAGAAATACGCCATCCGTTCAGAAGACATTTTTTTTAAGTGAAAACTTCTTTAGGCGCGTTGAGCACTTCTTGGGTAAACAAAAATCATAGAACTCGCCTCATCGTCACGCTCCCACGCTTTCCATTTTTGAATTATTTTAGAATATTAACAATATCTCAGAAATGGTGTGTCCTACGCAAAAGATAACGAATTTTGAACCCCTTAATAACCCCTTAGAGAGTATCAGGAACCAGCATCCGACCCGCCCCATTTCTTTTCTTTATTTTTTTTTTAATGAAAACTTCTTTAGGCTCGTTCAGCACTTCTTGGGTGAACAAAAATCATGGAACTCTCGTCATCGTCAGCGAACGCTTTCCATTTTTGAATTATTTTTGGTTTATAAATAAGTGTTTATGATCAAGGATTAAAGTTTTCACTTCTATCGGCAGTCCCCAAAGGCTGGCCCAATTTTATTTTATAAAATATATCTAAAAATTCACCACTCAAATCATAATTATTTGCTTCAGTATTTATCTAAGTTCACTAGATTTTTTATAAACAATTTCGCAATACATTGTACAGTCTTTAGACACATACAGAGATATGTCATCAGTACCCTGTCAGATAAACAGTTTGTAACCACAACCACGAAGTCGTGACAATATGCAGGCGACCAGAAAACCTGCGATTATCAGAGTGTGCGACTAAACGCATGTTTGATAGATACAACAATATGTGCTGTATGCACGCCTCTATAGCCTTCGGGACTAGATGGAAGAGATAATACAATTCAATTTGAAGGTAAGTTGAAAGCTTAGAGACAACGCGTGATTACAATGGTCAGATAATATCCATTATCCATTCATGTGTAATGTTTGTTTTTGTTATGTACAAAGTAAGGCTAGATCACGTGGTGTAGATTAACAACAGATAGAACAACTATATTTTCCTCGGTGGCAAACCGCGGGAAGTGAATGCGACTATTGGGCATTAGAAAGAATCGGGAAAAGTGTTATAGAATATAAACATTCTAAGTAGCAGTGTGCCCGATAGACGACAACAGGCTTGACCTCTTTTAGTTGGGACCGAAAATTATAATCGGCTAAATGTGATGTAATAAGCAGCGATAGCCTAGTGGGAAACGCAGAGGTCTCGAGTTCGAACCCAAGGCGCGCATCTGTGACTTTTCGAAGTTATATGCGTATTAAATAGTTAATTATTATCGCTTACTTTAACGGTGAAAGAAAACATCGTGAGGAAACCTGCATGTCTGAGAGTTCGCCATAATGTTCTCGGAGATATGTGAAGTCTGCCAACCCGCACTGGGCCAGCGTGGTGGACTATGGCCTAACCCTTCTCACACTGAGAAGAGGCCCGTGCCCAGCAGTGGGACAGTTTAATACAGGGCTGATATTATTATATTATTATAAATGTGGTTGTAAAACACCTCTGCCTTATTTTGGGGATAAAGGCATGCATAGGTCGGGAATGGGCCGGGTATAACTCTTACCAGAATCTAGGCTGCTACAGAGAATTTCTTAAAAGAAAAACGCGAGAAAACTGCGCGACTCGGTAATCGAACCCATGCACTACCTCTGCGCCACCGTCGCTGTCATACAAATTGCAACCCGGCGTGAATGTTATTTATAAGCCTAAATACCATATGAGTAAACAAGTATTCGCATTTGCAAAACATGTTTAGCAATCTTACTAAAAACCGTGACACACACGGTCTATGACCTCAGCCGCTTTACCCGCGAATTAAGAAAGTTCTTGTTTTCTGCATCATTTGTTACGTTATGTTTTTATAAGAAATGACTAGGTATTATGTCACGCTTAGAGAAATAACGGTGTTCTAAGTGGGATGGCCTTTGTTAATAACAATATGTTATATATATAAAATAATAATATAGTAAAAGAATAATTATAACGGTATTTTATTTTGCTTTTGTTGTTCTTGTTTTCGATTTACACTGAAGTCTTATAGAAAGGCTTCTAATAGTAACCTATCTATTCAATCAGACTGCAGGGATAGCGCAAGCGTAGAAGTGCTCACTATTGACAATATTTTTTTAATGATGCTAAGGAACCACCTTCTCACAGGAAACTATAACATTCTTACGTCAGTTTAATAATACTGTGTTTCACCTAGAGATAGTGTTCCGCAAGCCCTTTATTTATCTTTAATACATTTGCCACGCCCGTGTCCTGGTCTTATTAGCAATACGATACTTCTATGGTACTGGAACTGCTTACCACTAGGTGGCAATAGACATAAGGCATACGCCTAAGAGGCTTAGACAGATCCTATTGGCTAGACAGAATAAAAAGATCTCCTCAAAACATTTATATTAAAATTTAATTACTAAGAGATCATTTCAATTTTCGTTTCGTTTCGAATAATGTTACGAAGATCCGTGTTGTAATTCTACACGTGGATTCACACCGCTCGTATCAGACACGGATATGGTTCCGAGATTCGAAAAACAAATAAAATTAAAGATTTATTGTTACTAGCGGTCGCCTAGTGCTCGAAATTCGACCAAAGTTTGCCTGTAAGATATTGCTGACATATTATTCCATTATCTATACTAATATTATAAAGCTGAAGAGTTTGTTTGTTTGTTTGTTTGATTGTTTGTTTGTTTGCTTGAACGCGCTAATCTCAGGAACTACTGGTCCGATTTGAAAAATTCTTTCAGTGTTAGATAGCCCATTTATCGAGAAAGGCTATAGGCTATATATCATCACGCTAAGATCAATAGGAGCTGAGCACCAATGAAGAATGTTTCAAAATCGGAGGGAATTTTTTGCTTTTGAGAGCTTCCGCTGCGTGCGCTGCGTAAACAGTTAAAGTTTCGCAAAAATCATGTATGACAGAATTGTTCCCCTTTAAAAGTTCTAAAAAAAAGTCCGCGGCAGCATATGTCTATCTTTTAAGGTTGGCTCACTATAACCATTTTTATGCTAACGAAATTTGTTCTAAAATAATGCATTATTTGCAAAGGTATTATTATATACATGATATTAATCCTTATCCAAATAAATACGTTATTCATCACAAGTATTTAATTTAAAACAAAATTGCCCTTTACATCATTCGATTTCAATGAATATCTTAGGAGATATCGCAGTTTTAAAATAACATTGCAGCAAAATAATTACCCATTACAGGCATAGTACAAACGATGTTTCTCCTGGTTTATTCTGCGTGATTACTACTGGTTCGATTTGAAAAAATCTTTTAGTGTTGGATAGCCTATTTATCGAGGAAGGCTATAGGCTATATAACATCACGCTACGACCCACGGGGGCGGCGCAGTAACGATAAACGCGGGTGAAACCGCGGGAACATCTAGTATATTGATATATGTAACCATAGTTACGCGCTTCGACTGCGTGTGTCAAATGCATGGTTGTGTGCGTGTAGTGTTTTTTCATTAATTTAATGTATGTCTAATGCATATTTAAAAAATATATTAGCATTCGTCACTTCTTCTCTGTATAAACTATAAGTGTGCGAAATTTCATACTCCTCCGTCCGCCCAATTTTCGTAAAAAGGGATCCAAAGTTTTCGCTTCACGTATTTATATATAGATATAATAATAATAATATAATAATAATAATATAATAATAATAATATAATAATAATAATAATATTCTACCACATACACACAACACCATCTAGTCCAAACTAAGCAGAGCTTGTAATATGGGTACTAGACAATGGATAAACATACATATATACCTTTTTTTTTTTGTAAATGCATACATATTATACATAGAAACACCCAGACCAAGACAAACATCCATGTTCATGCGCACAAATGTTTGACTTGTGCGGGAATCGAACCCGCGACCTCAGGCGTGGCAGTCGGTTACACTCACCACTACGCCATCGAGGCCGTCATTATAGATGGCCGTCGTCATAGATGCTTCTTAATTATGTTGAGATTTCAGCAACAGTGATATGAATAATATTTGAAATGATTCTTGTACTTCTTGTATGTCTACATGTAGTGCCGAATGTATAAGGCGTCGAACTACCGGTGTTGTGGGTTCGATCCCCACACAGGACAAACATTTGTATGGTTCACGTATCGTTCTTCCGAGTCTCGGTGTACTTTGTGTCCGGTTTTGTTTGCATGTTTGTAAAGTATCTCGCGACATAGGAATTATTCTTTGTGGGGGAGTTATCTTTTTCAAAATACAAAACAAATTGCGATCGAGATGTCGTAAGTTCAAATCCTATCTACTTCTAACACAAGCGTTCAGCTTAGCTGAAAAAAGAAATTTTATAAGAATACAAGACAATGAAAAAGCAAAATGCGTTTTTCTGTCAACAAATTATTAGTAGCAGCATAGAATTTGTAACTGTGCCTAAAACACATCAGTAGGCTTGTTTCATATACAGGGTGTGTCGTAAATAGTGGTCCAGAGTAAAGGAGTCGATACACTGTATTCTTATGTATCACATACCGAAATTTTAACCATTTTTTTTTATGCCCCTAAAGTCATATGATTTGCTGAAGATGAGTATTGAAATTGGAAACAGATTAATTTCTTTAAGTACCTTTGACTTTAAAACATAAAAAAGGGTTTGGATATGATAGTACACATATTCAAGAGTAATAATAAAAAAACAGAATTAAAAAATATTGATATTTGTTGAAATGACAGCCAAATTCGTGAAGCAAAGTGCAGAAATTTAAAAAAAGAACTTGTTATTTTTTGTTAGGAGACCCTTAACTGAAAATGCTTAAAATTTTGGTATGTGATACATAAGAATACAGTGTATCGACTCCTTTACTCTGGACCACTATTTACGACACACCCTGTATAACATGGACCCTAAACTAATTGCCCAAATGTAAATGTGATACACCAGAGATATTTCAAGGAAACATCATTAAAATATATATGTTTGTTTATTTATAGTTTGACTATAAAATAATCTTGTAGATTAAAATCGCTACCAAAATACATAAAGCATTATACAAACCAGTCTCATATGTCACTCCACCTGTTGTTAAACACCTCCGCATACATAACCGAACCATAAAAACCCTATTACATAAATCAAAACTATAGAATTGCGAGTGTTCGCCCCATACAAAACAACCATAAGGTGTAAGAGAAAGTGTGCAGTATCGAAACCACAATAACATTTTATTGAACTTTACAGATCGGTTGAACGTTAAGAAGGTTTAAGTTCCTTTTGTAAAGCAGTTCCGTAAATATACAATGGATTATAATTGTTTTGGTATTGTTTTAATATTATATTTTCATTTCTTCTTTCTTTTCGTGTGGTTAGTGGTCAACCTGTTATCAAGAGTTGTTCAAGCCGCCCGTCGGCCTCTGACATGCCTTAACGACTGCTATCAATTTGATAACAACCGGGACCGACTTTTTACGTGCCCTCCGGAGCACGGAGACGCTCAGATGAAATACCACTAAGCGGTCACCCATATAGACTGACCGCACCCAACGTTGCTTAACCTCGCTAATCGTTTACCGATCAGTGAGTGCAACTGGCTATGAGCTATGAGCTATGGCTATATTATTTAGTGTTTTAATAGTGCCGTGGTTTATTTTGCACTAGCCGATCGTAATGGTTCGATGCTCAGATGTTTCATGCCACCATATTTTAAAGCGTTGTTATTTCATGCGCGAGATTGAGATAGCACCTCATATTGAGTATAGTTTAGTCTTTTTCTTGCGCATGCCTTGTCTATGCTTTAAATTAGGTTCGAAAGGGGCCAGGCCAGACAAGGTCTTTAAGTTTTAATTTTTAATTAAGAAATTGTCAGTCGCAACACGGTGTTTCGAAATGTTCTAGGTTGAGATACATACATACATACATAGATTCACGCCTGTTTCCCAGAGGGGTAGGCAGAGACTACGGATTTCCATTTGCTACGATCCTGACACACTTCTCTGGCTTCATTCACTTTCATCACATTCCTCATACACGCCCGTCGGTTCAAGGAGCTCTTAACCTGGTTGAGATATAGATAGTTAACATCTTATAGTTAAATAAATCCATACTTTACCGAAGAATTTAATATTATTACGAGTGAACTGTGAAGATGTGTACCTGAAACCAAAGAAATAAAACATTAGTTCACATTTTCATTGATTTCTACATACGTTGAACAAGCAGTTTAATTCTAGGGCATAGCACAGTGATATTAGTTATTGTCAATCAGAGTCAACGGCTTATATCTCTACACCAATTCACAAAAACTTTTAAAACGACCGACTTACGTGAAACATAAATTTCGTACCAATACCAATACCATGACCTCTCTCTTTAACCCTTTCATAAGTGGTCTAGATAATAGAGCAATGTCACTTTGAAAGAAATCTAGCAAGCCGAAGTCCAATGTTTCGGATATATTTTTAATGTAGGCTGTTGTAAACAAAAAAAAACCTCGCATTGAAATCGATCCTTCCGTTTCATAGGTATGATGATACATACTGATATATAGACAGACAATCAAAGGCTCACAAAACAAAACAACATACTTTATACTTAGGGGAAGTTTCGGCCGCGAAGTTTATAAAACAGTCAATAGATGGCGCCTAATCGCCATTTCCTGGTAAAGTCGCAACATTCTCACATTTAGCCGTTGAAATTACATAAACCCTTCGCTTACACAATTTAAAATACATCCGGAATCACAACAACTGAGGGAAATTGTTGATGATTCAAAATAAGAGAAAGCATGTTTTTTTGTAAACAAGCGGATTTAAAATGAATCTGATATAATGATGGTTACAAAATATCTGGCTTTTTTGTTAAAATATTTAATCAATTTTTTTGCATAGACTGCTGCATAGTAATTCCCTTGCCGCTAGTCCTATCTTTCTTCTTCTTTCCAAAAGACAACTGATGCAAAAGTGACTAAACCCAGCATCGCGGGGGACGAAATAAAACATACAATTATCAGACGCAAAGTACAAATAATTCCTGGATCACAAGAATAATAAGAATAACAAGTAGTAGCCTGGCAGTTGCAAATGTTATGTATATTCCAAATTTCCTTCGATCAAATATACCATAGATGCACATTCTCATACAAAAACCGCGTCAATATGAGGCACTGACCAGTACTACTTACTTATAAGTGTCTGCATTTATTACGAAATCCAGGAAATAAACCGGAATAACCATTGAACGCCCACTGAGAAACATTTTGTAATAGTTTAGTTAAAACGCGTCAATATAAAGCGTCCTAAATGTGTTACTCACGATACGCAAGCGTACTAAGTATATGGTACGGTCTCCACCGTAGTAGTGGTGTCGATTCGCTCTCGCTTACGGGCAGCGCACGCAAGAGTGAGTGGGACAGGTGCATAATATAGCGCATACGACTGATTTATGCACAGTTTTGTTGGGTCCGTTTTTCGAGAGACGATCGTGCATCTATGGTATATTTGATCGATGCAATTTTAATGTTAGTAAAGATTTTTGAAAGTTGGACGTCTTTTACTTCTGTCTTTTTCTTTTACCTTTTTATAAACTGTCCCATAGTTAAAGCTTTATGAGAAACTTTGAGACATACACAACTTGTCTGAATCATAATGTAACGATATTGTACTTCACCGTTAAAGCAGTTAAACCGAGCGATAATATTAACGATAATATACATTTAACTTCAGAAATCAGACGTACGTATTTTGGGTTTAATCCTCTCACCTAAGCTACCATTACTCATTAATGTAAGTTCAATCTCAATTTTCCAGTTAAAAGGCAAAATACCATTTATTATCCAAAACTTTGAGGCTCTCATGATTCAGACACGTTTTCTTTTTTTATGCATACGGTCCACCTGATGTGTGCGTTGCCGACCCTTTAGGAAAGGAAGAAGAGAGAAGGAAGTGGGTAGGAGAAGGAGCGGGAAAGGGGAAAGAGGGTGATTGGGCCACCGGCACTCTCACTCAACGAACGAAACACAAGAGTAGGAATACTGCTATTTCACGTCGATATTCTGTGAGAGGGTAGTCCTTCCCTGGTCGAGCCGGCCCATACATGATAAAATCAGCAAGGCTCTACTACCTTTAAAAGATTGATTTAGTACCAAACATAAAAAGTACAGTACAATAATATAGAATACTAAGTTTTGCCCGCGGCTTTGCTCGGGTTAATGTCTGACTTTAACTCACTTTCGCATGTATAATATTAGTTAGAACGCTACGAACAAACGTGTATTATATGTAACATATCCGTTAAAGAAGTAAGGACAACAAATACCTTTTGGAATGCAATCAAAACAACTCCCAGCGAATGCCTGACCCATTTACATAACAACGACACGATTATCACTCTTAATACATATATTAATAAAGGTGATATTACATTGTATAAAAGTCCACAAGGTAACACTTAGAAAGCGGTCGTCCTTGTAAGTAAAAGTTATCCAGTGAAAGTGGTCAGTGTAACAATGTACCTTTTTATATGGAGTTTTGTTATGAGGATTATAAGTGTGGGTGGCGCTACTAAACTTGATAAATGAAGTGTGTTTTGAACACAAGACTGAGCTACTTTCTCAGATGTGTTGATATAGTATTTGCCCTATGGGCAGATCGTACAATTTCTTCTATTTCTGTGTGCTATGATTTTCAAGTCTATTGAAGTTGGGTTTCTAGTTTGCCTAAACCTAAAAATTTTACTTTATCTTTTGAATAAGACAAATCGTATACTTAGAATAAATTCTATGTTGCTTCACAAATATTCAAATAACAGACAAAGAATACCCAGACTGGGACCAACTATTTGTGGAACACAAAATTTTGCTCCGTGTAGGAAAACAAACCCACGTCATCTGACGCTGTGACAACGGCGAGCTGACCACTTAAACCACTACGCAAACGTGCAGTCAGTATATTTTAATTTAGACCTGCTAGCATAATATGTTAGGGTATTGACTCACTATTACTGTCATAAATCACGCGAACATTACACTGACTCCCTTATGAATTCTGAAAATCCTACCCGACGTAGGCATACAACGGTAAAATCTTCTGTCAGATAGAGGTACTTTTTAAATCAAACAACTCCAATTTGAGCAAAGTCCCAAGTTTAAAACGGCATATTGCTACGCACTATATCTATTTTAAATATTCAATTGGATACTGAATATGAAAAATAGATATTGTCTAAACTTTAATAATTATTTCAAAACATTACTTTCCAATTTCGCTTCATCACTAAACTACGTACCTATAAATACGCTACTCGTTCTCAACCATGAAACTAAATGCATATAAATTCCAAAAAAACACTAAACAATACGAAATCACAACAACGTTTACTATGTTTGAGGAAGGCGGTAGTTTCCGGCGCAA
This sequence comes from Catocala sponsa, assembly GCA_963564715.1. NCBI lineage: Eukaryota > Metazoa > Arthropoda > Insecta > Lepidoptera > Erebidae > Catocala > Catocala sponsa. The sequence continues at coordinate 7,718,656 of OY751330.1, forward strand.
GCGCAGCGGTAGCGCACATCCAAACGTTCCGTGTTTTTTACAACAAATATACACCAATTAAATAAACAGCTTAATTTTAGAAGCCCTTTGTGTATACAAGGAAGCTTTTTTTAGTCCACTATTTTAATTTATTTCCTCCAAATTTTGATGCGTAGATAAAATTTTATGAGAGTGATGTCCGTTTGAAGATATATTTTTTACAGGTATTATTTTGATAAGAAGTATTTTAATGCGATATTTTAAAAAGAAAAAATTTAAAAGTCAATTGCCGGTCCTTCATGAAAGATATCGGTATGTGAATAAATAAATTAGAACTTAGGTACTTATTCACCACGTCACGCATGAGAATCCGAATCTAGGTGATACCTTGAAGGAAATTTTACACATTACCTGATTCTAGATAAGGTAATGTATACTTTTTTATCATTGGATCTTCAAAACCTAATCGCATAAACCTAAAACAACAATTAAGTACTTATCATCCGTTTCTGTTTTGCATTCTACCGGGCTTACCAATATACCCATAGTAACCTGATGGCTTAACATGAACGTTTAGTCATCAGGTCCCATCAAAAGAGATTTAAATGTAATCCGACTCCAGCCCGAACCGCCCTAAATCTCTATTGATCGGAATCCACATCAAATGAATCCCTAGTAATTTAGAATAACGCTAGCCTTAATATATCATACAAAAATTGTACTCGACTTAACAAAAACCGGAATCCATAACAAACACTATTCCGCATATAACCACGGATATAACTAACCTAAATGTAATCAATTGTAATTCTCATAAAAATAAAGTATAAGCACAAACTATGTATGTATAGCTATAATAAAACATCCTCATAAAAAACCTTGTAAAATAATCAAAGATTCATCACTTCCTATAGGAAATTTTCTTAAGAGTCCACATTAAATATGCATGACGACCGAATTTCGTGAATGACATGTATAAATAGTTAATGAGAATGACCTACGAATATATGAGGAAGACCAGTTTTATATGCGGAATCTTCTAGTTTGTGTACGATATAGGCTCATCAAATTATTGGATTTGTGTGTAAATATGTTTTCTAAACAATCAATGTTTTGTTAAGTAATTTGTGTTGTCAGTTCCTAAAACTGGATCGTTAGATGTTTGATAGGCGAAAACTTTTGTATCTTTTATATTAATAAAAACTTTATACCTAATATTTTTTTTAGTAAGGCAGATCACAAGTAGACCCTATTAGATAAATGTACCCTACATAATGTTTGCGTTCTGCGCGCTGTGTTTTTACGGTAAGAAGAATTCTGAAAATTACATTCTAATATATACGCACGATTTTTTTAAACAAACTTTCTCATTGTGCTTTAATTTCTGTGTCCCTATTTTACTAGTTTGGCATCTTAGTATTTTAAACATAAATATTAGTTACGCCTTACGCGTGTTTCGAAAGATACGGCAGCGAAAAATGAACTTGAGTACAATTTACATATCAATACTAATATAAATATTATATAACATATCTAAATACAAGCGGTACATACGTAGGCCTATGTCGGATAGGTACTAATATAATTATATCGTTACATGTATTGATATATATCCGTATTCCGTTTAACTGTTTTTGTAGTAGAGCCTCGCTGATTTCAGCATTAATGGGCCAGCTCGACCGGGGAAGTACTACCCTCTCACAGAATATCGACGTGAAATACCAGTATTCCTACTGTTGTGTTTCGTTCGGTGAGTGAGAGTGCAGGAGGCCCAATCATCCCCCTTTCCCCAATCCCGCTCCTTCTCCTTCCCACGTCCTTTCCTAAAAGGTCGGCAACGCGCAAGTGATGCCTCTGGTGTTGCAAGCGTCCATAGGCTACGGTGACCACTTACCATCAGGTGGGCCGTATGCTTGTTTGCCACAATAGTTGTATAAAAAGATAAAAAAATATTTTATAACGACTTAGCAGTTACTCGCGGTTACAATAATGTTTTTTTTAAGTAGCTGTCCCCTACGGTTTCACTTACGTTTATAATTACTGCCCCTATCTCGTGATTCGTAGCGTAATGTTACAATTAATTATTATTAATTAATTTCACTGTACAATTAATAGTGAAAGAAAATATGTTAATAAAATCGGTTGCAGAGTTTGTCCATTACTAACAGATGAGATCGAAACTCTTAGCATATGACTTAACCATGTATTGAAGCTATTCAGAACCAAATTTTCATCATTATCGGTTTATTGGTTTTGTAGTGGCAATGTAACAACTTTGACAGCAATGATGGCGCAGAAGCCATCACCGCATCACATCACCGCGGCCGCGGTGTTGTGTGTCCCACACGAAACAGCGCTACCGCAGTGTTGTGTCCTATACGAAACAATAATTTACGTGATCCACATAATTGTTCTCAGTCTTGGCGTATTTTGTGCTCGTTGTTTAAATATTTAATTTTATAAAGTCTCCTATGGCACACGATTTATTTATATTGCGTAGAGAGTTGTCTTTTAAATCAAATCAGAATACACTACAACCCTTAATAAGAACGACCACATTTGTTTGTTACATGTCGTGTTATAGACACGTCCATAACACCTGCCACATTATCTAATCATACAACGTTAAGTAGACATATTAAGGTTAATAGACCAAACCAATCACTACACAACAAATTAATTCATAAAACGATACTAATACTACTTGGGTCTTATTAAAATATTAAAGTCGCGACCTCAAAAGGGTCTTCTAAGTTACATGATCAGAAGCGATGAGGCAATTAACAAAAATAAATTAAATATATTTATCAAACCTACTTTCACACTTCCTACGATTAGAAAGCTTTTGACTCTGAACTGTTGAGGTAGTTTAGTAAGTACGTAAGTTATTATAATAATAATATATTTATTTCAGACTTTGTCCATTACTGTGTTTTTCAGATGTAATTTTCGTAATTGTACAAAAATTACATCTGTAAAAAGGCAGTACAAGCAAAAATTAAAAACTAAAAAAGAAAACGTAAAAATTAAATTTTTTTAATTATGATTGTAAAGTCATGGGTTTATTTCTTGCGTCGGGTGAAGTGTTACCGAGTTCTTTAATCAGGGTATTTTAGTAGAGTCATGTTGTCTGGCTTACTGCTTGCTCGGTAGACATTAGTAGAATCGCCACCTACGTGAGACTTAAAATATACCTGGAAAAATATCGATGTATATATAATAGACCTCTGACTACCCGTTTAGGGATATATGGGTGTGACGCTATGTTATTAATTGTAAAAAAAAATATTATATAAAAAGACAACTCCGGCACTAAGAATGATTCCTGTGTCACAGGAGACTTTTATAAACATCAAACCACGGACAGAAAGAACACTCAAACTCGGAACAACCATTTATGGATCATACAAAGTTTTGTCCCGTATTGGATTCAAACCCACAATGCTTGGCATTATGACAGTGGCGAGGCGAAACTTAAACCACTTCGCCATCCGTTTATTCTTATGTCACTAATCAATTGAACTAGGCACGCATATCCGATCATGATATAACTTCCTAAGTAATAATTAAATCTATAAATTATTATCGACTAGCTTTTGCCCGCGGCTTCGCTCGCGTTAATTTAAAATTTGACAATCAATTCGGGTCGTACTCTGCTTGTAACAATATAATTCAATCATGATTCGAAAGACACGTGGCGCCATCTATTATAATCATAAGAACGTTATTATTGTTTTCCTCGGGAACAGTATTTTTTTTCGGGATGAAAGGTAGCCTATGTCCGTTTCTGTACACCTGTCAACGTATATGCAAAATTTCAGGATGATCTGTTCAGTGGTTTAGGCGTGAAAAGATGACAAACAAACAAACTCATTTTCGCTTTTATAATATTAGTTAGGATTCTATAATTATGAAAGGTGTAAATTATTAGCGATCAATTAATTGATAGTACTCCATGATAAACCTGCTTTCCCATCCTCTATTAGTTAACGTAGAAACTGAGGAAGTGCTGATAGTAATATAATTTAATTATTTAATAGGGAAATTATTGGTCGGCCAAGTAACCTGCCCATAAATCAACCTATACGTTTAATGTAAATGATGAAACTTATTTTTCCTTCTAAGACGTAACATTTCGCTTTTATGTTCTTAAAGTATTAAGCAAATATATTATAATACATTTTGTTTACTCTCTTGTACCTACTGCTTTTTCGACCGGATACACTGTTCCAGAATCCATTCTCCCACTGATTGAATTTTGGTCAACAAAACAATTACGTTTTAATATGACTTAGAAATCGAATCTGGAAAGCTACGATCAGCAGCTGACTACGGTCAAGTCAATGGAACACGGCGGCTGTCAATAAAAATCTCCTTGTTGTATGATCTATTGCACTGCCTGCAAAATTACGACGGCAATCATTACAAATCATTCTATCAAAATTAAGATTCGACCAAGTTCGGCATCAGGTTATTGTATATGAAGTTCCAAAGTAGTCCATCATCAAACATTCACCGAACATGTATTATACCGGTCTAGCAGTACTTACTCAAAATTTTCTTTGTACAAACTGAATAAATCTTACACAACGCTACAATTTTATCTACGCAATCAGCGTCGGCGCAATCCCATATAGTTACATAACCTCAATACTCCTGCGATGTTATCGAGATTGATCCCATCTGACCCATGAAGCCTGCACTCTGCAGTATACGTCAAAAATTACTAGAATTCTTCGAGTTTCATCATATCAATTTCTTTACCACCTCCTACTGGAAAAGCTACCGATTGTCGCGTGTCTTTTGTAGTCGGCAATTTTAATAATAGTATAAATATTGATACCGGCAAACAGTAGGTACCACAAATCGAGTATAATGACGTTTTTATGGTAAAACCACTATGTACGCAAACAAAAATTGCTAATTATGTAAATTGGTAATTCTAAAAATACGAATGAAAAGGCATTTTTTTTACAATATAGTTGGGCTACACATATATGGCTCGACTGATGATAAGCTGATAACATAGTTTATACTAGGACAAGAGATGAGAAGAGGTGGACGTGTGAGCTTCCGAAACTCTTACTTACTGGGCGAAACGCAGTACGTACTAGGTAATGCAGTAACACTGGTGGCTGCACTACTCTTACGCCGGTTTTCTGTCAGGATTTGTTATTTTCCCGGTAGAATCAAGTCATTATTACCAAATAAATCAAAAGCAACGGCAGGCTCCGTCACTCTTAATATCCTTTATAATCACTGAGTAATTTTCTTTTTTTATTTTACTCGTCAAAATGACCACACTCCACCTGATGGTAAGCAGTCGTGTGGTCTAAGAGCAGTGGCCTCCACACCGCCCTCATAGCAGCCGAGGCGATGTTGAGGTCTCTACTTTGACGGCCTGAGAAGGTGCTTTTTCACGCCCCCTTAAAGGACCCAGGATTGAAGGAAGAAGGTAACACGTGCCATGGCAGAGAATTCCATGCCTTGGTCGTTCGGCAGAGGCGAATGCAAAGGCTCTGTTTTATTCTAATAATATAAATACAGAAAAGGCTAGCTTCTTATCACTAAAAAATAAACCTATTACGTATTATCTAAGATTTCACTGTTGTTTAATTAATTTGCTCAATACCGTATATTATGTCAACCTTCACGACTTTTTTCTTCAACTCCACTTGGTCAAGGCAGTTTCGTCTGCTATCACCTTGCCCACAATACCAAGCGTAGTTAATATGACAAGTGACAGTCGCAGTGTGTCTACCCATACAACTAATCTTAAAATCGCGCGTGTTAGGCATTTGACACAACTATTACTATCAATGATTTTGTATCTTATATTAGATAGGCTTTCCTTGAATCTTCTAGTGTGACTACTTAGATTAGTAGATAGATTCATTTCAATATTAACATACCTAAAGTGCAAAATATATGCATATATTTTACCCTGGGAGTAGTTGCTGCTTATAAAATAATGTTTAAAAAAGGAAATATTTTGGATCATTGAACTTAAACATTTGCAATTGAAAAATGACATGCAAATTCACAGTTATCGGATAAGAATGACATGGACCTACAGTGTCACCCAGTATTACTCCGCTTCGAAATTAAGTAATATAATTCAAAAGCTTTTTCGTCTCAATACGAGACTTGAGGACGCTGAGTGTAAAAAATAAAGAGAAAACTAACAACTCATGCAACGAGAGAAACAAAAGCACCTACAATATATGTATAAATGAACATCCACCAAGTAATATCTAGTTCAACTTATCATGATAGGCCAGTAGGACATTTGATTTAATTTTACAACTTGACTACAGATTTCATGCATCGATAAAACACAAAATGCCGGAGGATACACACAGTCCACAATTTCATCACAATGCAAGGATCGGCATAGGTCAATAGAGGGCGGCACTGTCGGCATCGGTACATCGTTAAATCGATTCGATATACCACGCTCATTGATTCGGCACACCCCTATGAACGTCAATGGAAGTAGGTACAAGTTCTTTTATTATTTGCGATTCGTATATGTTATGCGTTCGAAATCGATTTTGGTGATTCATTCGATTAGCCTTGATCGTGAAAGTATTTTGTTTACAATGAATCTATGGAAAAGATAATTATCTACTTATTTCATTATTTATTATAGCAATAAAAGCAAATAATTTAAATACTACATAGATCTTTTTATTTGTGTCAACTTTTAAAAGTACTCCATCTTTTTGTAGAGTACTTTATTTTACTTTCACTGGAAAGTGTGAGCATATGTAGGTTGGGTTTTTAGAGTCTTATTTTATACCTAACGTAAGACTAGCTTGTTTAAGCAAATAATTTCTCTGTCAAATATTTAGCATAGATACGTTTAGATTTAGCATCACTGAATCTACTCTGTGGCCAGTAAACTACAAGAGACTTGCCACTTTGTACCCGGGACCAAAGATAGCGCGTCCATTGTATGTGCGTTATATTTGCTTAAATGTACCACACAGGCATGTAATTTACACTAAAGTCTTTATCACAATACTAAGACTTGTCTCTTTAGTCAAAAAATAATTATATGTAATTTGCTTTTCTATTGTAACTTCTTAGAGGAAATTCAACATGACGTTGACATTAATGTCATTCTATTTTCAATTTCCAAAAAGCATAGATTACACAGAGTTCGGAATCAATAATAACAACCTTCGTGCTATGGTCTATTTTATAATAATCCTATTTATAACTTTATTATAATAAATATATTTTATTGAAGTTAAACTACTATATACGGATTTTATCGCGTTGTTTATTTGACACTGTTACAAAATTTTTTGAAAAACTGTTACACTACTATAATCACTATTAAACTTTACAAATCTTTAAGCTATTTAAATTATTGAAACTATTTATACTATTACTATACTATTATACTAGTAGTTTAATTTCAATGAATAACATTCGCGTAAACAGAAGACAATATTAAATATATTTTATATATATTTTTTTTATTTCTTTATTCGGCGCTTAATACTAGTATTATTCATTCTATAGTTCCGGTACAAATACCTGGTCAAAATTGTTTTTCATGACTATTACGAGTCTCATGTTCCGTTCACATATACTATTATATAATGTAATTAATCACTAAGTGATCAATTTGTCTCGTTTATCATGTCGATGTAACAAAGGAGAACAATCATATTACTCGGTACTTACGTCGATACACTAATGATATTAACGGCCAATTTCGGCCATGGCGTCACTTAAATCATGATTTATAAATGTGCCCCGTGAAGCCAATGTTTTCCTATAGCTTGCAAGGTATATGGTATATATATGAACTCCTACGTTTTTTCACAGCACTGATGCATATTTTCCATAGGGAAGTATTTATATTATAGAATACAAATACTGTTTTGATGCAAAGATGACAAGGATCATTGTGTCAAGTTGTTAACGCTATAACCCTATAACGCATCTAAAGGTATAATTTGTCAGTAATATCTATTGTTTAATATAATACAAACACTGCAAACAAACGCATAAACAAAATAGATAAAAAACCTCCTTTCTCCCCCTTCTCCAGAAGAAGAAAAGGCAGGTAAAGATTTTATAATTTTGTTTTCATGTCTGAGCGTAACTGATTTATAATATCAGCCCTGTATATCAACAGTCTTACGTACAGGTCTTTTTTCAGTGTAAGAAGGCTGAGGCTACCACGCTGCCCTAGTGCGCGTTGGCAGACTTTACATATCTTCAAGATCTTTGGGGACAAATTTTAAACATGCAGATTTCCTCGCGATGTTCTCCTCGCCGTAAAAACCAGCGGTTATAAACTATTTAATACACACATAACTTCGAAAAGTATCGTACCATGAAATCGTACTCGAGAGCTCTACGTGGTACTCCAATGATGTCCTACTAGTTACTGGGTACCAGATAATTTTAACTATTCCAAATGTCATTAATCTATGAGGAACAGTACATAAGACATAACAACGACAAACAAAAAGCTAAGGAACATTATTACATGCGTCTTTAGACGCCGGCAACCGCAGCCGCCACGCCTGCTTGTCACCTTAGTAATCTAATCTAACTGGACAATCGATTTCCCTCCAGTTGCAAAACTTAACTAACAATAATAAAAAGTGAAACAATACTTCGATACAGAACAAAAGCCCTTGGTATATTGTCGTTTACAATCGCGATGCACAAATATAAAGCAATTCAATGTTTATAGAGATATAGTTTCGTCATCAATTAGGAAACAAAACAACGGTTTGCTTATAGACTTTAACCACAAAGCATTGAAAGACAACATTTGACATATTTAGTTTGATCTGCCCTTTAAGTATCTTACAAATATTTGTTTAATCTCTGCTTTAAATACTGTACTTTGATTGAGTTAGGCATCTGCAAAAATCCTTATCCTTACTAATATTATAAATTCGAAAGTAACTCTGTCTGTCTATCTATCTGTCTATCTGTCTGGCTGTCTGTCTGTTACCTTTTCACGGCTAAAGCACTGAGCCGATTTAGATGAAATTTGGTGCAGATATAGTTTAAAACTTGGGGAGGACATAGGCTACTTTTTATTGATGTAAGTACCACGCGATCGGAGCCGCGCGCAAAAGCTAGTATTATATATTTTTATATCTACTTTAGGAGCAAGTAAAATATACATAGTTAAGGTAACTAATGCTAAAGAAAGAGAGCTACAGATTTCATTAACAAATACCCCGGTTAAAACGACATTGCCGATCTGTCTATGATATGTATTATTAGAGATAGAAATTTTACATTAATTGTATGGAGACTATGAAGTCTATGTCAAAGTTCCATCTCTAGTATAAAGTGGTTATTGAGAACTACTGAAACTGTAACTTCCATAATTTAATTAATATATACATTGATATATATTGATATATTGATAGATCTCGAGCTCGAACCCAAGGCGCGAATCTCTGACTTTTCGAAGTTATATACGTATCAAATAGTTGATTATCGCTTACTTTAACGGTGAAGGAAAACATCGTGAGGAAACCTGCATGTCTGAGAGTTCTCTATAATGTTCTCGAAGATATGTGAAGTCTGCCAACCCGCACTAGGCCAGCGTGGTGGACTATGGCCTAACCCTTCTCATAGTGAGAAGGAGGCCTGTGCCCAGCAGTGGGACAACTGTCCCACTTTTTAAACTTAATACAGGGCTGATATTATTATTATTATTATACATTGATAAAGGAATCTGAATACTTTATACTTAGAAATTATATAAAATATGTGTATTGTAAAACATTGGTTCTCCTACCCGGATTTTTCCAGTCAAGTCTCGACTAACAGCTTTTGTCGAATTAGTGTTTTCTTGTTCACCTTTATCATTGTTAATATTAATTGCAATGACGGACGGTTAAATGTCCGTCCAGTATTAAAAATATAACCTTCCTAGAAAAAGGGTTAAACAATAATATTATTGTCATTTAAATTGCCTTCACCAAGCTTTGACCAGCCCAGATGTACAGCGCAGACAGCCCAGAGTTCGAAGGTATATAATTCAACGAGTATTATAATCTGTTTGCTGCTATCTCAATAAATATTCTGTGCTTATGTCAATGTCAATCCTGAACGATAACATGGCTTTTACCTTTGGTTTTTACTAAAAACGCAAGTAAAAAGTTTAGACATAATATAAGTATTGCTAGAACAATGGGTCGTCTATTGGAAAAACTAGAATTTTACTTCATACTTCTCGTGACTTCGATCATATTTGGCTTCCAAATGATTATTTTGTTTCCAAAACTAGTGAAGATTGTGAACGCCGGTCCTATCCAACAGTATGTACACATCTGCCTAGCCTCCTTATGCCTTGTTAATATATGTGGTAATATGATAATGAGCTCTGCTGCGGATTTACACATTATAAACGAAGTATTGACCGGCGACAAATTCTACTGTGATGTCTGCCAAATGTGGCGTTCAAAAGATTGTTTGCATTGTAGAAAATGCAATGCGTGTATTTTGAGACGAGACCATCACTGCAGCTTCTTGGCAAACTGCATTGGACAGTACAATAGGCGATACTACCTCCTATTCCTCGGCTATGTTGCGATAGCTATGATATATGCAACTTCGTACAACTTCTGCTTAATTGTTTCTCAACACCCCGAAGAATTAGGAGCGATAATATACATTGCTCGCATTCTTAATCCAGTGATATGGTTCTTAGTACCGGAACCAGTTGGAAAGAAAGACATCTATACGATGTACATTTTTTTGAACTTAGGTATTGGTATATGGGCTGGTTATTTGTTTTTGTGGCATATGAGGAATTCAGCTATGGGAGTGACGGCTTTTGAAAATAAGTTTAAGCCTGAGTTAAAGGATCTGAAACAGTGGAAAAAGAATCTCTTGAGAGTGTTTGGGAAAAAATGGTATTTGGCTGTAATATGGCCATTTTGTTCTAGCCCTCTGCCAAGAGCCATTAAAACTGAATAAATTTTGTATAGTCCACAATTGATTTAAGCGAAGGGCAAGCTAAAATAACGACGTGAGCTAAACCGTCTAATTACTGTTTGACTATACTTTTAAAAACTAAATTGTTATCTAAATTGTAAGTTAAATTTCTGTTATTCTAAGTATAAAATGTTCTGTTAAAATAAAACTTTTTACAATATTTAGACGTTTTCTAGTTTTTTTAGTAACAATATAATTATGTATATATTAAATCTATATATACATATATTGTTTCTTTGTTTTACCTGATGGGTACATGCATCCATGCTGCCACTGAAATAGACTACCCTAACAGAAACCGCTAATAATATCATCCACGATAGAGGAATCAGATACGTGCATTAGTCTCTATACCTTAGCATCAGCGAACTTATACTTAATTAGCTTTTTCCCGCAGCTTCGTTTGCGTAAAAGTAGGTTAGGTTGTGTTAATAACAGTCTCGGTGGGGTTGCGATTGCATAGGAAAACAATTCGCGCGGCCCTGCCGACTATGGTTATGTCGAAGAACACCGTGGTAGGTTTAGTCGGTATTACCGGAATATCTTTCCCCCGGTGAGCCCGACATAACGTCTTCGTCAACCCGCGGAGAGTAATGCGTCAAAGCATTCCCCCACGAAAAAAAATAACAAAAAAGTTCGTAATAATACCTTTTGTCTTTTTATTAAATATAGCCTATATTACTCGGTGATAATATATCTTTCAAATGGTGAAATAATTTTTTAAATCGGTTGAGTAGTATTGAGTAAAACCTTACGAATAAACAAAAAATCCAATATTGCCTCTTTATAATATTAGTATAGAAGTAGAATAGAGTAGAGTAGCTAGAAGTACAATATTAGTAGAAGATTTTCAAAAAGGCAATCACACTAAAGCCTGTATATAAAAACTACATCTACTAAAAGTCACGTAGTTCCCAACAATTTGAATGCTTTTAACAATCTGTCCTCAGTAGATTAACGATAGCATCAGTTATATCATCGCCATCGTTACAAGGGTACCCATCCATCATCATTACCTGCCATGGGAACCACTTTCCAGTGGGTTTGCGTTATAATCTGGTAACCGTTATTTATTCCACATCATTACTTTTCTATTATAGTGTTTGTCTTACGCAATGTTATTTTGATGGGACTGTTATTAAAATGTTATGGGCAGTCTATTATGATGACAGAAGAACTATAATCTCCATAATATTTATTGCCTATTGCGTGCCTTTTATGTAAACTCTCGCATTATAGATGTATGCTAGTACTCTACAATAAATGATTAAAAAGACGATACTATATATGTATGTGATAACTACAGTATGATACAATGGCATTATACTAATGATGACTTTTATACAGGCACTGGTAGACACGCCCACCTTCCGAAAAATAAATGTTTTATTTAATAATTAAATGCTGCAAGGTCATACTAGATTATTTTCAGCATGTTTAATATAAGTACACTAAATGATAATGATTGAAATAGAAATTCATTAATCAGTATTCAGTACTCAAAGATTTCGCTGAAAAATTATATATTAATATTCTTGTTTATGCTATAAGCATATGCATGCTATAAGTATGCATACATAGTATCACGCCCTTATTGTCTAAGAAGGCAGAGGCATATTGTAACCATATTTGCCAGATATGGTTTTAGATCCTACGTAATAAAATATGAGCTTATCACCGACTACGGGCCACTATTCCAGATTCTGTGCTGATACTAAAAATTTCTGAACAGATAATCCCATTAACACTTTCCTCGACTCAATAGTCGAACCCAAAACCACATCACAAAGTAGTGACAATAACTACCGTTGCGCCACTGAGAACAAACATTGATAATGACGGCACTACAAATTTTCTAAACACATTAATTAGATATTGCCAATTTTATATCCGTGCAAGCTAACTAAAGTTAATTTTGATTTCCATTCTGATCGTTGCACCACGAACAAATTTGCGCTTCATAATGTAACACGGAACTAATCTACCACCCTTTCAATATCTCAGAGTTACTTCACGAGGAAAACATACCTCTAACACAACGAAACCCAATTATTAGTCTGATAAGGTCAGTAGCCATTACCAACCGAATAGCGTTTCGAAAGAGCCAACTGTGGCTATGCAGTTATCATCAAGTTGCTGCTAAACTCAATAGTTCGTATAACTATACAGAAATCGTATTAAATATTACGTGATCAAGTGACGATATGATACGATCGCATGTTTCATTTTACAATAGAAATGTAACGCGTGCTTTCGTGTGTGAATTGTAACAAAAGAATTTGTAAAATGTTTAGATGGTTAGCAAGCGTATCAAAGGACACGTGCGTAACATGATATGTACTTTGATTTGGATCTTAGAGTAGTGATATGTTAGAAGAAATATGTGCTTCAAATTTTAAGGGATCAAATGTTTCTTGTGCTATATTAGTTACAAAATTTTCTTATCGCCCTAGGTGGCGTAGTGGTTAGTGTAACCGACTGCCACACCTGAGGTCTCGGGTTTGATTCCCGCACAAGTCAAACATTTGTGTGCATGAACATGGATATTTGTCTTCGTCTGGGTGTTTCTATGTATAATATGTACGTATTTACAAAAAAGAAAGTATATAATTATGTATGTTTATCCATTATCTAGTACCCATAGTACAAGCTCTACTTAGTTTGGGCTAGATGGTGTTGTGTGTATGTGGTAGAATATTATTATTATTATGCTATATTAGTTTTTAATTAATTTCTATACCTCGGGGGCAGTACTTTTTCAGGATGTGGTATCCTATATCCTTTTCTGTTCCCCTGACAACGTGTATGCGATGTATGCGAAATTTAATATGTAATAATTATCTTTCGAGTAGTTATGGCGTGAAAGCGTAACAAACAAACAAATATCTCACATTCGCATTTATAATATTAGTTAGGATAATATTATCCTAACTAATATTACGGTAGGCAGCGGCTTTGCTGTGTCCTGACATTGCTGAAGTCCATGAGCAGCGGTTACCACTTTGCATCAGGTGGGCCACTTGCTCGTCTGCCACCAATGGCAATAAAAAATAAATATTATAAATGCCATAATATATGGCAAAACTATATTAACTTATTATATTATTATTATAACTTTATATATATAACTCTACTGTACAAGTGGATTCGAGAATGGTTTATATTATTACGTTTTTTTTTTGTTTTTCTCTTGTGTACAGGACAACGTCTGTCGGGCCAGCTAGTATTATATATACATATATATATACATATATATATATATGTGTATGTATGTATTTATATATATATATATATTATATAATAAATGGTCTGTCTTAAAGGAATGCCTCTGTAACGTAGCAATAGTAAATGCGATTGCTGTGCATGAGATCTCGGGTTCAATTAACAATTAGCGAAAAGAGTTATTATTTCTTCCTGTTAGAAAATTCTCAATAGCAACACAAAGTCCAGCACTGAGCCCAGGCAGTAATAGCCAGCCTATTGTTGCCTGGGCTCAGTGCTGGACTGCTTAAGCAAAAGCTTAGCAAACTTTAGTTGCGCAAGTATTCATACTTACGTCACTGGACTACGGTAGTTTTAAAGATACTTTCTATAGATTACTTTAATGATAGATCCTGAACGATATCCTGATAGGCACGACGCAAGCGTGCAACCCATGCGTATTCTAACTACGGGATTACAAATTAAAATCCGGTATGTGATTATAATATTACCTACAAACTCAATGCAGTCACGTATTTTCTGTAATTGTTTAGATAACGACTTTACTTGCACGTTGTGGTTAATCATATGTACATAGATTGTAAACTATACGAATGCTTACAGTTTCGATGTGAAATACAGGTTAGTATTACGTAATTTAGTATCAATATTCGATTCTTCACTATATATTGTAAAACAAAGTCTCCTGCCGGGTCAATAAACTCTGAAACTACTAAACGGATTTTCATACGGTTTTCACCAATGGACAGAGTGATTTATGAGGAAGGTTTAGGTTATAATTTATTAAGGTCTTGTACTTACTACCCGTGTAAAACCGGGGCGGGTCGCTTACAACGCAAACTAGTTCTAGAAATTTAACAATACAGAATTTGCTGAAGCAAATTTGGCGAGTTTTGCTGTATAACAGACATTTTAAGATCAATTTATGGTAAAGTTAGGCAATTTTTTTTTTATTTCGTAGGAAAGTAATTGTACAATTTATATTACAAATAGGAACACAAGTATAACAATGGGTACATGTACATTCCAGTACGTTTTCACATATTACTACTCAGTAAGGAGAGATACAGTGAGAATTGCGAAATAAAATACATATAATATTAATATAATATAATATTCTATCACATACACATAACACCATCTAGCCCAAACTAAGCAGAGCTTGTACTATGGGTACTAGACAATGGATAAACACACATATATACTTATTTTTTGTAAATACATACATATTATACATAGAAACACCCAAACCAAGACAAACATCCATGTTCATGCACACAAATGTTTGACTTGTGCGGGAATCGAACCCGCGACCTCAGGCGTGGCAGTCGGTTACACTAACCACTATATTATATATTAATATTGAATTCCGTTGTTAGATTATCATATACATTTGCTTGTAACTAGTGGGAAACCGTTGGACTGCCACGCAGAGGTCTCGGGTTCGAACCTAAGGCGCATATCTCTGACTTTTCGAAGTTATATGCTTATTAAATAATTAATTATCACTTGCTTTAACGGTGAAGGAAAACATCGTGAGGAAACCTGCATGTCTGAGAGTTCTCTATAATGTTCTCGAAGATATGTGAAGTCTGCCAACCCGCACTAGGCCAGCGTGGTGGACTATGGCCTAACCCTTCTTACATTGAGAAGAGGCCCGTGCCCAGCAGTGGGACAGTTTAATACAGGGCTGATATTATTATATTTATTACAGTATTGTGAAATAGCTATATAGTTTTACTTTTATCACATTCGATACAAACATGACTGCCCCGCCACAAGCTCTTTTACGCAACATAATAGCTAACCTTTTGTGTTTTCCTATTAAATTCAATATTTCACAAACTAAGCCCTCGGATCATCACGTAGATCGGCCATTTTGGCTCCGATGGACATGTTGTGCAATCAGTACGTTTATTTCTAAAATTATTAAACTACTCAGTAAGGCCATCATTATTTTGATGTAATTTTGGCAAAAAAGAATGATTGAGTTTATAGATATGAAGCTTAAATAGGGATTAGTATGTGGGCCTAAAAGGCTAACTAAAATACAAAATTACATAATGCCCGTTTGCATAATTAAAGCGATCATGCTAGGCAATACATACCTATTATAAAGGCACAAGCAGCGCGATCATGCTTTCATTTATGTTGTGTGTGTGGCTGAGTGGGTGTTCTTAAAGGCCTATTCAAACCTGATCAGTATTCACTGCCGCTATGGGTAGAGGTATATACCGCGCGGGTTTCGCTCAAGTATTTAGTATCAAGTACCGCGGCTAGAGCGACCTGAGCGGTATTCGCTACCGCTGTGGGTAGAAGTGCCTGCCGCGCGGGTTTTGCTCAAGTATTTAGTATTAACTCTACCCACAAGGATAGCGAAATCCGCTTTGGTATGAACAGTAATATTACCGCATACCCACTCGGTTTTCTCTACCGCAGGCGGTAGCTAATACCGCTTAGGTTTGAACAGGCCTTTAATCAACCTTCACACTTTTTCCATGTATCCTCACATACTACACTAACCATGTCCTTATTTTGAATAAGTATCAAAGTCGTTATAAAAAACAGAATTAAACACACATATTAAACCAGTTATTCACAATATTAGTAAGATTCTACTAGTAAACGACCGGCTTGTTCTGTTCGAACATGTCAAAGTTATCACGTTATTTTGTAAATCAATTTGCTCGACTCTGACCCCAGGCTACAAATGGCTACTGCTGTAGCCTCGATCATTCCACATTATCATGATATACAACCTAATTATACGATTCAAAACAACATTCAAACCAACGATTTTCACTTCGTGAACACTTATTGACATTTCCATTATCATCATCTATCAATTTAAGATCACTACAGACGTGCCATCATTCCACCCACGGAATCGACATTTCAACACTCCTATTTGTCTTAATTTTCAACCTTATTCCAACATAATAGATGCTATTATCGTTAATAAATAACAATAAAGAAAATCGCCATTGTTCTTTGACGTTATCGATCATGGGATAAGTTTCTAATGGAGCCCTAATGGACCCAATGAGATATGTCTTGAAACTAGCCCTTTAGAAAATATTACGTAGCAATATGGACGATGACAGACCAAGGACTGTTATTATAGTGCTTTATGGTGATAAAACGACTAACATAAATCACTAAACAAACTTGCCTCAGAACAACTAAGCTAATACTAGAAGTAAAAAACTTACTGCTTACTTCTTCAGACCATCAAGAATCAATAAGAGTAATTACGGTCGGGATAAAAATACTTATTGAAGCGATAGACAGTGGTGCCAATTCTGTTGTCACAAAATTCTCTAAGCTAAATTAAAAATTACTAAAATTTTGTTTAGTCCTCTCAAATCATTTCGTATTCTGAAATCGTTAAAAGTGACAGGACTAAACAAAATTTTTGAGATTTTTAGTTAAGTTTAGAGAATTTTGTGACAACAGAATTGGCACCAGCATGTCAGACGGTGGATGGATTCATTACAGAACATGTCATAACATAATTATTTCTTATTCCTATAAAAAAAGTTATGTCTCACATAAAACATTGACGAGTTTAATAGTAAGTATGCTAGCCACCAATAACCAAAAACCGACTATTTCATATTATTACTTGTCGTGTAACAGGAAGAATTTAAGGTATGTATTGATTTACGATCATGTGCCAATTAGCGCATAACTCATGGCTCATCTTGCGTCCGAATCGAAAGCCTATTAGTAAATTGAAATCCGATCTTTACTTTTGCCAACTGGCAAAATAAAAGATTGGATTTATGGCATGCTTTATAAGAAAGCTATGTTCAGAAATATGCTGATAGAAGCTAATAGTAATGTTAATGAAAAGTAACACAGATTTGATTCTAGTCACCATCAAACAAAATGATAGACTCCAATTAGGCTCACTTTTGCTTTGAGAGAAGAGTAACACCTACATTAGACTGGCACGAACTGGCAACAATGATGGCGAAAGAAAATATAGAAATAAGTCCGTTATCCATCAATCAGCATAATGAACTCCAACGTAATGAGCCTACGGATTTCACAGAATTTTATCCGAGATAAATGTAGCATAAGATGTGCTTCTCTTACTGCGAAACCAGCATGAAATTATAACTCATCTGAATATCGAAACACCTTTCACAAGTTGTTACACATATATCAAACCAGCGATCGGTAGTAAAATCATCTCAACCATTCGTATATATTGCTAAAGTATTAAGAAATTCCAATAATTCGCCTTGTTAGGCGAAGATACTTTGTTCTGCAAGTATTGCGATGTTGTTGTCGCTAAAGTAACTTATCGCTTTATTGACCTACATAATAATCGACGTGTATATCTGGTTGCGTAATATTATTGTGTTAATTGTCGAAGATTCCAATTTTTATCTGGCCTTGAAGAAAATTTGCTACCGAAGCTAATAATAGTAGTTAACTACTTTTATATGTACAATGTATAAAGTGAATTGTACAGTTGATGTAATTGTAGGTACTAATATGCCGAATGCTTTGCGAAATTCACCATCATTACACATATTTCTTAGTTAATTACGACGAATATTAGTTTTTGTTTCGTTGATTACGATATTTGTTAAATTACACGTTATTAAAAAATAACAAATAACTAGGATAAAAGCAACTGCTATTAAAAGATATTCTGAAACTAGATACTCTGAAAGTGGAAAGCAAGCCGATATACTGCTAGGTGACTATATAGAACATAGACGAACAAAAACCCATATTTTATTCTGATTAATAACACCCGAGCACTTTCGTAAAACTGTCATATTTCTAAAAATACTGACATCAAATTTTAAATACATTTTGATATAATAATATGTAACCAAGAAACACCGTCATCGTATAATGTATTTAAAGTTTTAATATCTCAAATTACTTATAAATGATTGCCTTTTCTTCCTTACCTTACTTCTCAATTCTCATACTGCAAAACCAATAAATTACGACTTGTGTCAGTGTTCTCCTTAAGCAGCGATATATAAAAAAAATTATACTACCCTTTCATCGTCATCATATAATGTACATATCTAAATTTGTTTGTATGTTTAACGTTACTTATTACTATATACTTTTTCTTTCTTATTTTTTCATACTGCAAAAGCGATTTTCGTTAAGTAGCGACATATCAAAGAACTTACATTACCCTTTTATTACCCATAACCATGGAACAACAATCACAAAGTGTAAAAACTTTAAATATACCGCTTCTGGCAGATTAGTGTCAGACAGAAGTAAATGGCCGAAATGCCAGGATCGTGCGCGGGCGCCGCCCCGTCAACAATTTTGTAGCGTAATGCCAGTGTAATGGCTTGTACTCGTGTTTATTGGTAGTGATGTGGAGGATGCGGAGGCATTTATGATCTGTGTTATGAACGTTAAGTTACACAAGATCAGTTAAATCGTCTTTAAACCCGCAACGACTTCTATCAATTTGGTTAGGAGCATTGGAAATCCTATTTAAAATTTCACGTCATTTACTATTTAGATTCGCAACATGTAATAGTAATAAGCACCGCAATTGAAAACTCAAGAGTGCCATTTAATAAGCTACCTATATTCCATTTCAATAAGAAAAACCTTAACAGCAGTAAATTTCGTTTAATTGATAAATAAGTTCTAATAAATATTTCATTTAACCAAATGTGTGAGTAAAGAACAAGAAAGAATTTGTATGTGTACTATGTTGTTAGCAATGAATTACAACAACAACAACGCCTTGGTGTTCTTTGAACTTTATAAACGATTTTATATTTATCACTGACATATAGAAACCTATTTGGTGAAGCACTTAAAGCTATGAATGTTTATTTTTTTATTACACAGAGAGAAAGAAACGCTCTTGTCAAATATCTTTGTAAATTTTATCAAGGTGTATTCAAGGTACTCAAGTTTGTTCATTTGTCGGTATTCAAGTGTGTTCAAGTAGAAATAATTCCAAAAAAATAATTTACCTAAACATGCGATGCTTTTATATAGTGCTGTACATATTATGTCCGATCATTTATAGTTTTCAAATGTGCATCGTACTACCAGAAATCTGTCTATTGGTTAAAGCTGGCATTATCCAAATGTGTGTTCACTTCTGCTTAGCAACTTTGTGCCTTATAAACATTTGTGGGAACATGTTCAAATGCACTTCAACAGAATTGAATCTAAAAGAGGCCTTTGATGACGGTGTTTACTGTGAATTCTGCAAGATACTTCGTCCTTTGAATAGCTGGCACTGTAATAGATGTAACATCTGCGTTTTGAAACGAGATCACCACTGTCCCTTCTTTGATTGCTGCATTGGATTGTTCAACAAGAGATATTATATCTTATTTCTTGGACACATCATGTTCTCCATGATCTACGCAACAGTATGCAACTATATTTGGATTTCCTCTAAGTTCAAGAGCAATTATGAAATGTTTTTCGTTCTATGGTGTCTGCTGAATCGAGATGTTCGTTACGCCTCTGCATTAGGAGCAGGGGTCAGAGAAATATGTGTACTGTATTCCACTCTGGTTCTGGGTTTTGCTATATGGTCTGGTGGATTGTTCCACCGGCACTTTAAGAATGCTTTTATGGGTGTGACGGCTTACGAAAATAAACACAATCCTGAGTTGAGGAATCCAAAGAGATGGAAGCAAAACCTAGTAGACGTGTTTGGCGTGAAGTGGTATTGGGCTTTAGTTTGGCCGTTTTGTTCGAATACATTACCGACATATATAGAAAAAAAAAATAACAAATTTATATCGATCATCACATATATTTTGTAACTTCCATAATTATTGTACGCGTAAATTAAATAAAAAAGGTACTACCTTTTTTTAGGTCTTCACATTGTTTATGGTTTAAGAGCACTGTATTCAAAATAATAACGATAATTTCGATTTGTAAAATATAATTTTCTAAACTCTGCGATGTGCACTAAGATACCAATCGTTTACAGAAATATCACTTTCAGGTCTCAAAATTAAAATATACTAATATATAATATATATCAATTTGCTATCATGTTTATGGATGGTCAGCTCTTATTAATAATTATTAGAGAAGTATTATTTCTGGTCAAAGTTATTGTTACACCAATAAAGTCCGAACAATAACTGGTTCGGATATGTAAAGTCTGCCGAACCCACTTTGGATTGTACTACTACACGTACTGAAGCAGGAGCTTCACGAGCTATGGGACATCCCCCTATGGATCGTTGTGGATATAAAATCGAAATAAATTCTCCAATAGACCGTTAAACAAAATCTGAATACGGGATGTATTCGGAGGCTTTAAACAGAGGATCCTTACGGTGAGAAGGCTGTTAATATAGAGACTAATATTATTATGTAATTGCCGAGCCTGCACTAAGAGAAGAACTACATGCCTTGAGAAAACAAGATGTAATGAACATTGCACTACATACATAAACCAGTCCTTCAACTTAATTTACAGTTGCATTCGGTAAAATTATTTCAGACCTATTACCGCCAGCAATTAACCGCTCGATTTAAAGGCAGATGCAATCTTCATCGCTCCAAACTCCCGTTACTGCAAATCCAAGTCGTAACGATGCGATATCACCCATTTGTACAAGTTACATTGCCGAGTTGGTAGGGTAGTATAAATACGTAACCGTTATGCAAGCGGTGATAAAAAGCGACATATGCTGCATATTAATTTGTGATTGCAGGAAGTAGGTAGCTCTATGATGAACTGTTTGGGTGCGGAGTGCGTTTAAATGATAGAAGTGCGTGTTTTGAAAGTGTTAAAAGATTAAAAGGTGTACTTACATTTTATTGGATAATTTCCAAGCAGGAAGGGAAATGGGATAGCCATGGTTGACTACTTAAGTGTCTTTGAATAGATATTTAAATGTAAATAAGTTTGATGTTTGTATTTAAATAATCTTGGGCTGCGATTTTACAAACGTTGAAAGTAAATGTAACCTTTAGACTCCGAATAACTATATACGTTTATATTTAAAAAGATAAATCCTTCGCCGATAATGCCTATGACATGATAACTTTTCAAATATTAAAACAAATGCTTGCTGTATCTAGATTTAGAACAACTATCTGTGGATCACAATTTTTCGTACAGGAAACGAAAGCACATCACTAGATGTATACCTTGCCGAGATAACAACTTAAAATTCAATGAACTCAAATGTGTTCAGATTCCAATAGATATGATTACAAAAATCATTATGCCTTACATTAGTAAAATAATATCATTGCTTAAGCTATAAAGCAATAATTCTATAATACAGCTATTAGACATTGGCCCCTGCACTATAATTCACGGCACACGCCTTGACAGTTTGCGCTCGCGCACGCGACGCGGTCACCGTTACGTTTTAGAACCCGTTACCGCATGCGATTCCTTCTTTATACGTAATAGCAAGTATCGCGATTGCTTTGATGTTTAAACGATTGCTAAAATAAAAAGTATGAAAAAGTGTCCACCTCTAGTCAGCAGTGGTAATATTTTTTTATTTTATAAGAGACTAGCTTTTGCCCGCGGCTTCGCTCGCGTTAATTTAGAATTTGACAATCAATTCGGATCGTACTCTACTTGTAATAATATAATTCAAACATGATTCGAAAGACACGTGGCGCCATCTATTATCATAAGAACGTTTTTGTTGTTTTCCTCGGGAACAGTATTTTTTCGGGATGAAAGGTAGCCTATGTCCGTTTCTGTACACCTGACAACGTATATGCAAAATTTCAGGATGATCGGTTCAGTGGTTTAGGCGTGAATAGGTAACAAACAAACTCATTTTCGCTTTTATAATATTAGTTAGGATTAGGATTAGGATTACGCTCATTGTATTAGCGTCATACATTCGGGGTAGTCCAACAAGAAAATACTTTCTAAAGCTACAGAAGATCACTGCAAAATTTACCTTGTAGAAATAGTTTCCAGAGCTCCATCAGGACCTGGTATGCCATCAGCACAGCACCTTATCCAGTATCATTCGACTCTGCTCAATTGTGCTGATGCAACTCTTTTTTGACATGTTTTGTAACGAGCTAGTGATTCTTCTGATGAGTCCATTATGATGTCCATCATATTTAAATTGTATCAAGCAAACTGACAACTTATTGCCGCCTTTATCTGTGTGCATATCAGTTGTTAATTTTCGAAGATTATGCATTGGCATAATCTTAATGGTATTAACCATCGAGTGATAATATTAAAGTGACCCTTAAACCACAATCATTCGTACAGACTCATAAATAGACCCCAAGACCAATTTTTAAAAGGATCTTCATTGATAAATGCTCTAGATCCTTTCATAGCGATTGCAACACGCAAATATTAGCATCATGATGATGACAATCGATCATGTTGATCGTGGAGTCACGAGTGCAAGTGGGGCGAGGCTAGTTTGCAACCATTATACTAATGGTGATGATTTTACTGTTGAACTCTGTTTGTTTTAGAACAAACGCTAGCACTCACATAGTCCTACTACTGATACTAATCATAGTATGCCTTACGTTACCTTAGTGTACCCACGTCCGGCATATTTTACTTTTGAACTCTGTTTGTTTTAGAACAAACACTAGCACTCACATAGTCCTACTACTGATACTAATCATAGTATGCCTTACGCTACCTTAGTGTACCCACGTCCGGCATATTTTACTGTTGAACTCTGTTTGTTTTAGAACAAACACTAGCACTCACATAGTCCTACTACTGATACTAATCATAGTATGCCTTACGTTACCTTAGTGTACCCACGTCCGGCATATTTTCAAGTACTGGGATCTTAAAGTTCGGGACGATTTCAGTTATTTTATAAGACCGCAGCTATACCAACCAAAGCTTTCCTTCAAGATAGCTGCGTTCTATTCGCTTGCATAGAAGCCACAGAAAGAAGCATACCGCCTAGTGGTAGAGGTTGATGACAGTCGCGTGTTGCCTAAAAATAAAGAGGGACTCGTACTCGACAAGTACTTCATGCTACAATAAGAAGTAGCTGCAATAATAACGTTAAGAATCTAAGCTGATACATTTATAGATTTTACAAAAAGATATCACATAGTAGCTTGTCTAACGTTTAAGGTTTCAAGGGTTTCAAAAAGCATTAAATTCCGCCCGCACCATCATCACTGCCAGAATATTTTTATTTCGATTATGGCGTTTACAATAACTTATCTGGACTACTTATTGCACCTGTGGCCAATTTGACTGCCACTTACGTATTTTTAGCCAAATCTAAGCACATCTAATAACTAAGCAATAATCCTAGCTGCTTATTACACACAGGATAGAAACCGCACGGAAACATTCAATAATATCGTTCTCGAATCATTACCAAATCGTAATACCGCTGGTAAAATCATCTACAGAACATTGCGATCACACAAAAGTATGAACCAAACAGCTTGAAGAGCTGCAAATGTAAGTTTGTATTCACTGCTGTACACTTTCCCCTCGACCGGTGTAATTTATGCACATACTGCGATGTAATATTATGTTTGATTATTAAGTAATCCCAGTGTATGGAGAATTTCTAATTTTATTGATGGCGACTTCATAATGGTGGCATGTGATGACACAACATGTTTCCTGTACGTGTTATAAGAGACATCACTCAATGAAGTATTCCAACTTATACGATATAAGAACCTGCTATTCTCAATTTGTCCAACTTCTGCATACTTTTAACGAATTCAATAGCAGTATCCAAGACTCTGTAACTTATCTGAGACGTCCCGAAACCTAGCAAGGCGAGTGTTATAGTGGTGTACATGGGGATGGGATTTGTGGGTTAAGTTACATAGATATAATTATATAATCTTTTTTTTTACTTGAAGAAATGCCATTTACTCACTCATCCCTCCTCTGCGAGAGAAAAAAGTGGAACGGAGAGGGTCTGGCTTACCCGGGGAATGATGGAAAGTCCTAGGTCCTACTGACTAAATCTACCACTGTGTACCTACTGCTGCCTTGAATGGTAGATTAGGGTCGCCGGAACTGAAGCTACATCAGCAACCCATCCAGCAGTGCCCAACACAGACTTACGCCTATGAGCGTCGAATCCTGGGCGACGCGACGCGACGCGATGCCTCCAAATATTCTACTTCCACTTTTCGATTTCAACGTTGCAATTAACAAAGAGAAATATTACCACTTTCACGTAACTTATATCACACTTTTCTTCATTTTATTTAAAAACATACTATACATAGGTACATCTTAGTGCTTTCATTTCCATTGCATGTACTTATTCAACTTTCATATCTTTTTTGCCATTATTAACTTAAAATATATTTTTATTTGTTTAAATAAGTTTTGTACCAGTTTTATCTCGCGTTTTATTTTATTTCGCAGTTTAATAAAGTAATTCATATCTTTAATAACTATATAAAATATCAATAACTTCGCAATAAAAAATGCAGTTACGGTTTATACGATATTATCAACATAGTTCCAACATTCAGTTCCGTTTAATCATATGCTGTACTCAATAATAATTCAACCGTTCGTTTTTCCTTGAAACTCCGTTCTCTTAAGCCCTTTGAACTTTGCTACTAAAATCGTGATCCATAAACGCTGTATACGACACGTTGATTTTACTCTAAAGATGGGTTTTAGCATTGAAATAGCAACATACAGGTTTTAGTGTCAAGATCAATCGCTTTCGATGTTTTGAAAATATGTCAGATCGGTAATGGCAATTATAAATGTTGGAAATCATAGAATAAGCGCAGCGAAAATATTCTAAGTCTATGTTGGAAATAAATAACAGATACCTCTTTGTATGCTAAATAAATTGCTATAAATTGTTTTTTTTTCTTGTAATATTGCAATAGTATACATATTATATATCTATTTAGTGTTTGATTCAAAATTCGTATGGTACAAAAATCGTGTCATCGACTACTGGTTGCACCGTGACTGAATATTCCATGTAGGTATAGGATATTTCTATGACTGTAAAGCATAGGGACTATTTTGAGGGTTATTGCTTGTCATTAGAACTCAGGATTTACTTTTAGGTAGCCCAATTAATACATAATATTATTAAGATTTTAAAAGGAAAATATCAGTAATAGAACGATGTCAAGCAATGTACCCAGCTGAAGGCACTATCACTTTCCGTTAAGCATCTTCTCTACCTAATCCGATAGCATTGTTCTGATAAAGCATCATCTTTAACTATAGTACGAACTCGAGTTATAGGTTAAGTAGGTATTTATATATAATAGAAACATAAACCAAAGTATAAATTAAATGGACAGTAGAAGCAAGAAATGTTTGACTATAATTATTCTTACATTTGTAGAATAAAAAATATTGACTGTTAGTAATAATGAATTACCCGATACATCGTTTTTATTCGCGTGTCTAATTACCAAACGATTTTCACGTAAGTAAATAATAAAAAATGTAAGTGATTTCGTGGCATAACGTTTTTAGTTTGCAAAATTATAAGTAAGTCTTTAATTTTATCAAGTTTCTATAAAAGATTCGCTACATCTTGAAGTATTTTATAAGCTTTTTCTTCAAAAGTACATACAATAAAACTCGCCAGTATCCACGTTTACTCACACCGTACATCATGAGTCTTACCCACGATTTGTATCATGGGCAATATGGGTAAACCTATTATCGTCTCCTTCGCTTATGTACTTACCTAACCGAAATGTTTTTATAATAAATGTTAATAAACAAGTAATCCGGCACAGCACTAAAAACTGCATCGGTTACTCGATATCAATATTTATTGCGTACGGAAACGAAAATCGAATAAATCGTTCAACTGTTATTACAGAAGTAAAATGCGCATATGTAACGTCACAGCAAGAACGTCTTCAAATTGTAATCGTTTGTTACCAACCGAACGATTTCAACAGTCATTATGAAACAATCGATTTCCGATTAACAATTCAACAATAGATCGAGCGATTATGTCAGCGGGGCGAGATGAGTTTTTGATTTGATATAAATTACTTGTCAAAATGCATTCATTGTGAACTTAGGTAACGTTTTTATAGTACTATTGATATTTCAATTGCTATTTTTATATTATCAAAACAATATTGTTGTATAAAAAGTTTTGTTGCAAAAACGGCGGGAATCCGCAGCGGCCATCTTGCGTCATTTTATTTACGACGCGACCATTTTCACAACAAACAAGTTAAATAATCGTTAAAAATCGTGAAATACCATTAATGCAACACCATTGCTGAGTTTTAGGTAATTAGTGATAAAAATGCTAAGTCTGCAACTATTTTTGAAATAAAATATGTTGAAAATTTACCTTTAAGTCACATTTGAGCACGTATTGAAATTGCTGCTTACCTGTAAAGATAAAAATATATTATTAGCATTATTATATAAAAGTAAGTAATTGAATGTTGTTTGTTTTATATACCTACCATTTATAAAACTGTTACGTGCCTATTGACATTTTTAAATTTCTTCAATGTATACCTTAGATACGTAAAAGAAATTTAGATTATTCTTGATCCAAAACTTAAGTCTCTATAATGTTTTATCCGTTCTGCATCACGGATAATCCAACTTATTTAATTGCGTTGCGGTTCTCAAAGTTTCACTGCTTAAGATTCTACTTAATACTGAAGCTACGGTTTATCGAATTCCGTTTCATACAACCAAAGATATGTATATAGTTATAATTCACGTAAGAAAATTGCACGCAAGACATCTTTTTAACAATTAATTACATAATGTATACAATTTGTATTTTTAACATCCGTGTGTAAAATCAAGTCATTACAATTCAATTTCTTTTTGTATATTATTTTATAATAAGAACAATATTTTATTCCATTGTATTTATTTAGCTACGATGGGGTTGGCGTATCTTTATGGATAAAAACCACTTATTTAAATTAATAATTTAAAAAAAACCGTTGTATTTACAACATAGTTGCGATATTTATGATATTGCGATTATCCTAAACAAGCAATGATTAAAGTTTCGCAAAAATTAAGTAAAATTGTAACGCCTCAAATCATATTTCTATAATACTAGTTTCAAAGAAATCATCTGAAAATAAACCTTGAAAAACATTTCACAGTATTCTAAAACTAAGTTTCATAAGAACATAAATAACCGGAGAATACCGACAATGTAGCTAAATTACCGTAAAATGATCTTTCTCAATAATTAAATATTACGAAACATCCACCATCTGTACAATAGCTTAATCAGCGTATTAAATTAAATAGATTACGTAAAAAGGTTACATTACAAAAAGTAATTTCACACGAACAAGTTTACAATGCTTTCTCTAAGGCGACATCTGTCTGAATTATTAGGAAACTGTGTGCAACGAACGTTTAGCCCGAGCATAATCATTTAGTGAAACAAATCAATTTTTATTGTTTAATAATCTTAACATTTCGTTTATAAATAACTAGCTTTGCCCGCGGTCTCACCCGCGTCAGTGGTATTTGTGGTTACTGCGCCGCTCCCGTGAGCCGTAGCGTGATTTTATATAGCCTATGTCCTTCCCAGGGTCTCAAGCTATCTTCATTCCAAATTTCATCAAAATCGGTTTAGCGGATTGAGCGTGAAAAGGTAACAGACAGACAGACAGACAGACCGACAGACAGACAGACAGAGTTACTTTGGCATTTATAATATTAAGTAAGGAATAAGGATTAGAAAGGATTACCTTTTTGTTTATATTTTAAAGTAACATTACGTGATCACATTAAGTGAAACTTTATACTTACTGCACAAATTGCATTTAAAAACACAATTACGAATTAAAATATGAAGCTAGGTTTCATTTTGAAGCAAAACATAATTATGTTTTAATTATATTAAATAAAAATTTACGCAGACATTAAGATTATAATGACTTTTGCGAATTACTCTGCATCCAGGCTAGGTAGAGCACCTCCCTTTAAAATTAACGTTTTGTCTAATATGTGCTAACATAGGCAGAGTCTTAACCAAATGTCTAATGCAGGTTTAATAAAACCATAGCTTATAACGTAATATGTATTTGGCCACGTTCTCAATAAAACGTAGTCACATTTAATAGGAACAAAGGCAAATAACAGATAGACAAATTTAATATCACTAAATCTGTACAGTCTGCACAACTGAAGGATTTATAAAAGAAAGTAAAGAAAAGGAAGAAATTTAGTAATAAATCCAGTGTCGCACGGATTTTTTCAAGCATTTAAGCAACACAGCATCTACATAATATTGTCTTCTGTTTACGCGAATGTTATTCATTGAAATTAAACTACTATAAACGGATTTTATCGCGTTGTTTATTTGACACTTTATTACATAATTTAGAAACTGTTACACTACTATTACTATTAAACTTTACTCATTTTAAGCTAATTAAATTATTGAAACTATTAAAACTATTTATATTTATGTTTACACTTTCCCCGACGTTTCGGTTGCTTTTCAGCAGCCATGGTCACGGGGAGACTAAGATGGTAGTTGTCTCAATGTTCCAGTGTAGTTATTTCAAAGTACCCGAACATAATTTAATCATTCATTTCATCATCATCTATTAGTGGATAATACAATTTTTGTCCCGTGTCGATCGAACCACCAACACTCGATGCAGCGGCATTATAATTTTGTGAGAGTACAAAATGAGTCGGCTCGTCCAGGAAAGAACAATTCTTTAGAAACACCAGTATAGGAGTAGTAATACTGTTAGGTACTACGTTGTCCGCAGTAAATAAGAGTTGCGGAGGCGCTTATACCAATCTCTGCCACTCCTTCTATTGTCATTCCACCTTTAATTAGTGTTCCTTAGGAACGGCGACGCGCTAGTGATACCTACCTAGTATACATATTCTAGGGCAGTATACTGTTTTGCTACGACTTTTATATAAAAACTAGCTGTCCCGCGCAACTTCGTCTGCATCACATAAGATAATTTTTGCCCGTTTAAAAAAGAAACAATCCTATCTTTTAAGTTGGACCATATTACAGATAGTTACGAAGTTTGATCAAAATCGGTTTAGAAGTTTAGGAGTCCATAGCGGACAAACAACGTGACACATAATTTATACATATTAAGATATATCAACATAATAATGATCTGTAATTATACTAACCATATCTAAGTATTTCATTATCATTTATAGTACATTAAGATATAATTGATTGAAATAGATAGACTGACAATAATGAGCTATTGATTGGCATATCTCTCAAAATAAAAAACAGTAGATATTATTTATTTGTTTGGACGCGATACTAGTCAAGTTTGACTGTATGAAATTAATAATATATATTTTATAGCATCGAAAGACACAGCAAGTTTGAACTCAACAAGATGGACCGACAACCTGATAAGAGTCGTGGGAAGCAGTTGGATCAGGGCGGTCCAAGATTGGTCTGTGTGGAAAATCTTGGAATAGGCCTATGTCCAGCAATGAATGTCTTTCGGCTCAGATTAAGCAGATTATAAACTATTTAACATCCCATAAAAGCGGAGTGAATGAAACCGCAGGCCCCAACTAGTCTCTCATAAACAGACAACAAGGTAATAATAACAAAACAAAACCTCTACTGAGGTCGTAATCGGTAACCGTGAATATTTTCTATATTTTTAGCCACAGACAAAAGCCGTTATACTCTATGCTATACGCACAACGCGATGCGAATCTGCAGATGCCGTGGACAATTAGTTATTGAATAAATAAAAGCAATAAATAAACCGTTACCGGTTTTAAACAGTTATTAATTGCTATCTTATATAACACGACATGTTTTTTTTTAATTTAGTCGCCGCTTAATACAACTGTAATTATCACTATTTACTACTAGTATTTTATTTCTGTTTTAATGTATTCGGTTCTTTAGTAAATTAACCTTTTAAAAAAGAAAATATCAGTCCTTTATTTAACTGTCTCACTGCTGGGCACGGACCTCTTCTCCGTGGGAGAAGGGTAAGGCCATAGTCCACCACGCTGGTCCAGTGCATGTTGGCAGACCTCACATATCTTAGAGAACATTATACAGAACTCTCGAAGATGCAGGTTTCCTTTATCGTTAAAGCGAGCTATAATTAACTATTTAATACGGACTTCGAAAAGTTAGAGATGCGCGCCTTGGGATCGAACTCGAGACCTCTGGCAGTTCACCGGTCTACCACTAGGCTTTCGCTGCTGTTTTAAAAAAGGATCATTAAATTTGTGATGAAGTTGTCTTCATGAGTGTGTCTATCCCTACGTAATAGGCATGATCAGAGGCGTCAAGCAAAAAATTCCAGACAGCCATATTAAAACACAATTACACATTGTCTACTAGATTTGAGCACAAGACCTTATGAGCATCAACACTGCTTCCAATCACGAATAATAAGAACTCAATAAAATCTTAAAAGAATGCTATTAATTATTTAATATTTTTAATGGACAAAACATCCGTGTTTTTCTTAAAACTTAATTGAGTTCATAATAAAATTAATTATTGTGACATAATTAATACACAGCTTTCACTGCACGTTTAGTTAATTATTTATGTTAAATAATGTAAAGGGGTCATCTGTATGCCATTTGCAATAGTCATTGACTTGAATGCATTCATTGCGATCAACATGCCATAAAGATTGTTGTGTGACACATGGCTTAGTATCTGAACGAAAGTATAACGAATTACACTAAAGGTATGTTTGACAATCGCTAAGTAGCAATTATCTATAAGATAAATGTATTGTCTATAAATGTATGTAGAGAAAAACAGCATACACTCTATATTTTGAATAACTTTTCTTAATCATCGTGAAATAGGAAAGTAGGTGTTACTAGAGTATGAAACCAGCATCTGACTTCTTCTATGGTAAACACTACTAGTTCTATTAGAGAATGCTATTAGTTTTACTAGAGAATGCTCAAGCTATGAAGCTTGAGCTAGCATTCTCTAGTAAAACTTTAAGTTCAGTGTGCGTGTGGGCTGGATCTGCATAAGAAATGAGATCAAAATCGGTTCAGTAATTTAAACTAGAAAGTGTAACAGACAGAATTTCTTTCGCTTTATATTAGAGTAGTTCAATGCGCCAGCAGTCTTCCTATAGCATCTATCACAGATGGTAACAACGTGTTCTTACAACTACAAACAATCTTTGATGTTTAGCTGTACATGAGTTTTATAAACGCCCATTAAACTTGACAACAGTATTAAGTAACCTCGCATCAAAGACCTTCAACAAACCGCAGCCAAAAAACTCGAGTCCAATATCCCAGATCACATCCAAACATACTCGATTGGACAATGGCTTACGTAACCAGTAACTAGGTCTGGTTTACCACGCGAATGGACAGCAACCAAGCGTGAAGTACCGTACGATGATGCGGCAGTTCTATTGACAGGTTGGTTGTTTGAACCACAGGTTGTTGCTGTGTGAAGAATAGTTCAGATTATATTAGACAATAACATTGTTTGGTTAGTTGCTCTTGATATGTTCTCTGTATATAAAGACATAAAGATATGTATACATATATAAACCGTTCTTCTGCTAGGCGTGGCGTTCTTCTCAGTGTGAGAAAGGTTAGGTCATAGTCCATTACGCTGACCCAGTACAGGTTAGCAGACTTCAAATATCTTTGAGAATATCATGGAGAACTCTCAGACAAGCAGGTTTGCTCACGATATTAACATTCACTAAAGCGAGCGATAATTAACTATTTTATTATTAAATTGTGTATTTATCATCTATTAATTATAAGTAAAAGAGATAGCCGTTGCTAATTATTTGGTCACAGTGTAGTGTAAGTGAGCCAAAAACCTGTCAGTTTTTGAAGGACACCAGAATAACACAGACTCGCGTACATTGCTAGACCTTTTCTTTCATCTTAATTTAATTACGTTATACATAGAGTCTGCAATGTTGGACATATTGAAGATTATTTAATTCACATCGTCTGCTAATTGATAAAAATGCCACATACTACTTAACTCTAACAAAAGATCAAACTGTCTAACGACATCATTGATTCAATTTGCAACAACGTTACAGGACATCGGTACCTAAATGTTAATTGTTTATTCACATCTCAATAACTATTTGGAGGTCACTGATTACAATCAGACTGCCGCTGAGTACGTGCTCAGACTTGCTTGTAAACAATGACTGGTAATCAATAATAAAACAATTCTGGTCCAACAGTTTAAAGTATGGAGTTGGTTCGCCTTCCTGATGCGACCATACGGGGCATAGTATGCCATTATTTTAATCTGTTTTTAAATATGGAATTTGCATCGAATT
Organism: Catocala sponsa; assembly: GCA_963564715.1. Classification (NCBI taxonomy): domain Eukaryota; kingdom Metazoa; phylum Arthropoda; class Insecta; order Lepidoptera; family Erebidae; genus Catocala; species Catocala sponsa. Next base: position 7,752,100 of record OY751330.1, read on the forward strand.
CATTAGTACTTAGTTGTATGTAAGTACTTATTAATGACATTGGAAGTCGTCATTGATTTTGATAGTTATCGTGGCCAATATTATGCATAATCTTTCAAGTACATTGTGTTGGAGATAGTAAGGCTAATAGGTATACATGAAGATTAGGATGAATGGTGTTGTCGTGAATCATTGAAATAAGAAATTTCATTTTTAGTACAACTTTATTAGTACAGACAGTAACATAAGTCACACTTGCGAGATTTTGATAATAATAGCAGTAAAAGTTAAAAGATATGGCTAGTTTCAATATCCAACAAACGAATCGTTTAACCTACAGACAGTTAATTTAACTAATATTTAACTATCCGTAGCTAAATCGATTCGGTTTTATAAATTTAAATATATCTTATGTTATAGTTCAAAAATACAATATAATAATTAGAATGTTTAATTTATAAAATACTCTTACAAACATACTCTTACAAACTTGTTAAATATTTAGCTATTTATGACGCTAACTGTACTTGTTTAAAATTTAAAATGAAATTATTTCATTCTAAAGTCATTTAAAAACGGAACTAGGTAAAATAAAAGAAAAATAAATGATAAACGAATTGAATCCAATTTATCAGATTGGTTTTTATCACTAACTTAATTATTGTGGGCATAGTGAACGGTGAAAGTAAGCCTGTATCGATAGTCGGTAATACTGGCTTCCAAGTTACTGTTTCTTGTCTGGGACATGACTTATAAGTGTGCCTATTCAAATAACGCCATCATATTCCTCCCTCCGTCAGTCGTATTCCTCATGTCTGAGGGTCGTGACCTTCTCCATCCATTAATCTTGATCTCACGATGTTACGCCATCTTGATCTATCTCCCGCCACTCGGAGAGCATCGTAGACAGTGGAGTCGAGTGTGGTGCTAATTTGGTGACTACTGAGTCATCCAAGCTGTCATAAAAAAAACTATAACCTCCTCTTATTTAGTAGCAACTCGTGCCCAGCCTTGGAACACAGTATTGGCAATGATTAAACCAAGGAAATTGAATAGTACAACATTAAATCACAAACTCTACGAATATTTGGCGAGAATCCATTTAACACCTGCAGTCATGCCTAATGTAACACCCGGCGCTTCCTGCAACCTCTCATAGGTCACTACGTGCTTAGAATCTCCAAATGAAACAACCTTTTGACATTTTCCTTCATTATAACCTGGGTTTGATGTAGATTCAAAACTTTTTGAAGGTAAAATAAAGTTTCCTCAAGATGACAGCCAGAATGCATATATGCATATGTAGATTCAGAGATGTACACAGAATGCATATACGAGTAGCTTATAATTATGATGTACTAGATGTTACGCGCGTCTTTACTCGCGTAAATGTAGATTAGGTTAGGTTAATAACAGTACATTTTCTAGATAAAAGGTACGCCATATCCTATTCTGTACCACCGACAAAGTGTATGCGAAATTACATGATGATCGGACGAGTAGTTAAGGCGTGAAAGCGTAACAAACAAAGAAATAAACAAACAAACTTACTTTTACATTTATAATATTAGTTAGGATTTCGATGACTTTATTTGCCCAAGCGTATTAATGTCCGCTTTTCGATCCAGGCTTTTGGAAGGTCAATTTATCTCATATGCCATCTCTACAACCAATATAGAAAACAATATTCTAAAACATGAATATTTGAAAGTACTATTTTTTCATATCAACTGACATAGAAATTAGGTATTGATGCCATATTATTTCTTAATATTAACGCGAACATTTGCTCTGTATTGGACTTTTACATCAGAATAACTAATATTATAAATGCGAATGTGAGTTTGTTTTATTTTTTGTTACGTTTTCAAGCCGTAACTACTCGATCGATCATCATGAAATTTCTCATACTCGTTGTCAGGGGAACAAAAAAGGACATAGGGTATCTTTCATCCAAAAAATAGTACTGTTCCCGAGGAATAAAAGAAATAAAGTGTTAAATTTTGTTTGTATGTAGGTTTAAGTCCTGAAACAAAGTGATTTTAAAAATCTTTAATTAATAAAACTACATACGACACGAACGAATACGCATGATATTTTAAGTTATTTTAAATAAATGCATACGAAGCGGCCATAAAAGCGAATTTTAAATAAAGCTATCTTAGCAAAACAAGAAAGATTTCCAAATCATGCCGGCGATTTGAACATCCACTAACAAGAGACCATTAATAATGTAACTATGTATGTCTTGGCAAATAACCTCAAGCGGATACGTTAATAAAGATACTATAGTTCTGACTACAAGACACTATTGCTACACATGATGTTCCGAAACACTCCATCACACGTCCAAAAGGCGTTGACGGCAAAAATTTCACTAATTAAATATTCGAAGCTAGCAGATCGTTATACAACTAGGAAGTATTGAATCGTGACGTGAGGTCGTGACTATACCGATACCATAAACTTATACGTTCAATATTGTTATATAGGAATGATCGCATTATGTTATGTGATGAGGGCGTTGGCTGTCAGCTTCAACATAGCCATCTGTCGCCTTAAGCTTTTTTGAGCTAAATGGTAATTGATACTAACCTTTGGTTTTAAGTTACAGGTGCTGCAAGTGATTAGTCCGTAAGTTACGTTATGGACATGTTTCATTAGTTACCTATTCAAGTAACAAGTGAATTAGCATAAGTTATAGAGTGTTGCTTACAGCGATCTTTTCACAAGCTTATCGCTTGTAACATAGCCAATGACCTAAAATACTTACGTTAATAAATGTGACTTGGTTTCGGTAACCGGATCGTACAAACACACCACACTTTCTTAAGAAACTTATTTTGGTAGGTACCTGTTCTTAAACAAGTTGTTTTGGGATAATCTTCTCTCGCCTTATTCGACAATTTTTCGCGATAACATCGACCGCAATAAACAAGACTGTAATGAAACCATTTAGGTTCAGTGTCCTTATTATTTTCTTTCGAAGAGGCTTTCTGAGATATCAATTATGATGAACGGAGATCTTCAAATACATTTTCTAACAGTATTTACATCTAGTGGATACCATGATTAACTATTAAAAAATATTAGAATGACGTAAAATTTTATCTCTATAAACTACTCACGGGTTTCGGGGATTTATAAATAAAAGATGTCCTTGACAGAATTACACTTATATTGTTCAAGAATGCAATTATACTAAATATGCGACCCGCTCGCAGCCCGACAATCCCGTGACTGCCTGAGCAAGTGCATAACTTCATGCAACGTACATAGGTAGGTAAGCAGTATCATGTGTATACATAAACATGTGTTCCCACACTACTATGGCACCAGCCTTAAATAATAAAAAAATATATATGTAGCAAGCGATTCTATAGCCAATTATTTATTAATATAAAAGACAATAAAGGAATCACTTCTCCATCGCGGTGGGAGTTCCGAACACAACAACTCACACAAAGAACATACAAATTCAGACCCATTACTTCTGCCTATATAAAAATTCACAGAACATCGTCTAGTGATTATTACATTACCGCAGGTTCATTGAAATCACACCAATATTATTTAATGTTACGTAATTACTACCGATCTATTTATCAATGTTGTCTCATTTTAAAACATCTACATATTTTATTATCAACATTCCACTCTATAAATTAACAATCAAGTTAATTATTGACATCATAAAGACTATCATAAATTGTAAATATGCATTAAACATCATTCAAAATATAAAGACGATATTCCAAATCATAACACAACCGAATTTATGGCCTGAGGCGTAACCGTTGCTATTTTGTTATAGACATATTATTTGTACACATAATTCGATGTGGGCGTCACAATTGCTTATTATATTAATAATAATGGTTCGTTTATTCATGTTTTTGCTTCCAAACAATTAAATAATGGAACGTATGGGCATGGGTGGACGTCAATGCCGCTGACAGAAAGATTAAGAATGGTATAATGTGTAGTTATGGTAATATTGTCGAACACGCAGTGGTGAAGTGACTAATTAAATCGTCGTACCGGTAAAGCAATTAGTATGTAGGTATGAGTCAGAATCTGGCAACCGCGAATCTAAAGTAAAATCATACATACAAGTCGCAGGCCTATATAAAGTAGTATAAAGTAGTAAATTTTTTTTTTCTTACACACATCACCATCTAGCCCAAACTAAGCAGAGCTTGTTCTATGGGAACTAGACAAGGGATAAACATACATATATAAAGGAGAATGCCCATATTACAATAATATCTTTATTTCAGTTTTTTAGTTTATACCAAATGTCCAAAAAAAAAAAAATGGAAGTGTATAATAATAATATTCCTGAAGAATTAGGCAGAGATGTGTTACACCCACATTTCAACAGCTATGGTTTTTGGTTTCACGTAATAGAAGGCGAGCCTGCTGCGATCCTACCGAGTACAATACCAAACTCCACTACTACTTGTAAGAATTTCTTGACGTTGCTAGACCTACGAATCAAATCTGAGACCCAGACTCAGGAATCACATTCACTACTACTGCACTAGAAAATCTCCTCATCATCAACTTTTGAGGCAATAAACATGAATGGTATTGTAGTTTTTAACCCCACTAGCCATAGATCTAGAGAGAGCTCCATACCTGGCTGAAACCAGAAAAGCAGTCTCCAATCACAACAAGAAAACTCGATCCATAAACAAGTCTATTACTCACAAGTCATCAACCATTACTTATTCAAAAGTTATTTTCCATACTTTATGATAGCAATACCTGTTCATGATGATGAGGATGACAGAACAATTCATCTTCGTACCCAATCATTATCATCACGTTTGTATTAGGTACACGTGGGGGAGTTGATAAATAACGCATTCATAAGGCACATGTCGAAAAACGTGTTCAAAAGTAAAAAGATGTATCTATAAGAAGTAATAAGTAGGTAGATACACATTACTGTGATGCAAAAAGTTGGTATTAGCTGGCTGATTGCTTTGGCGTCACGATATGGAATAAAAACCTTTAAGAAAAGCGTGTACAGTATGCAAATGATGTCATTCTGTGTGCGGTTCGTCACGATATTCGCTTCCTATCACAGGATTAATAGTGATTTCATCAGGAAGCTTGCTAAGGTGTGCTATATTTATTATCAATAAGATTTCAACGATCAGTACTTTCCGGTCCACTATTGTATTGTAGGTTCTGCATAATGTCGGCCTCGATGGCGTAGTGGTTAGTGTAACCGATTACCACGCCTGAGGTCGTGGGTTCGATTTCCGCACAATTCAAAGATTTGTGTGCATAAACATGGATGTTTGTCTTGGTCTGGGTGTTTCTACGTATAATATGAACATATTTCCAAAAAAAATAGTAACTATGTATGTTTATCCATTGTCTAGTACCCATAGTACAAGCTCTGCTTAGTTTGGGCTAGATGGTGCTGTGTGTGTGTAAAATATTATTATTATAATACTTATAATAGTACCTTGCCGTCCACATTAGCTTCTTTTTAGATTAACAAATTTACGTAATTGTGTATAAACTAAAAATCATCAATTTACATAACACTTTCAGACTCCAGTAAATATAAAATTAATTAACCGAATAAAAAATTACTCTGGTCTGAAATTAAACTTCAATTATAATTAAGCATCAAGCAGAAACGCAAACACAACACCACAAAACAAATGTGGCAATCATACAAAAAATAAACCTATTGATAGCCGATGGTTCACACAGATGCTTTTAAACCTGCAAATAAAAATAATTCAACTCTTCACAAACATACCAAAAATTTATTTATAGGTGACATTTTAACTGACATGAACATAATAAATGAAATCGTATCATACCAAACATGCAGACATTTTTCCAAGTATCACCACAACCAAAATGAATGAAATTACTTCTGAGAACAATCTTTTTGTTATAGACAGTAAACGCTTGTCTAAAGCTAAATTATAGTAATGAGCGTTTGGCGTGATGCGCTGATGACTGTGATAACTTTTCTTTTGTAACATACAGACAGAATAATCGGTTCTATATCAGATAGAAAAAAGTCTATTTATTACTTTCTGCTGTACTTAATGCTTCTGCTTTAGATACATATCTTTAGTCGTCATGTACTTAGCTGCTTATCTTTTCCTATACAGATAAATTAATTATATATTAATTAATTATACCCGATCTCCTAGATATCGGTTGTATGAGATTTTAGCCAATAAGACATACTATTGGTCACTATTAGTGCCCCAGCAAATACAAGACACTAAAGTAATCGACGATTGAATCGAATCTCCCTCTCCGAATAGTTGTGTTTCTTACATGAGCTTTGATATGCCATCGGATGACCACAACATACATCTCTTCCATAATTTATAACAATAACATTTTTCTCCGATAATGAAAAGTTAGTCAATCAAACAAAATATTGCTCATCGAATAAACACTTCAATCGAATAAAACCATTTATCGAATCGTACATTAATCGAATAAAAGTGCTAATATAAGCACTTTAATCGAATGATTTGCAGTCACGCACTTATCATCTGCTGACTATACATGATTGATAGCATTATTAAGGTTACTGTCATACCGGCTGTCAAGAGTTAACCAGTTAGTTGAAAAAGATTGATATACGACTTCGTTTATTCGCGCTCATCACTCTATTCGATTATCCGAGCAAAAATAATTTGTAATACAATTATTTAATGTGACACTTTGCCCTATTGATTAGCGTGAAACCTTGTTCCCATCGCTTAGTATATAATTTATCCTTGCGTTCAAGCGTATGTTCACTAATTATAAATACATCTCAAAAATATAGGTATTTCCAAAGAGGTAGGTAGCGTGCAGAACAGACTCGACGGCTATTGGGGCAGAAAGGTTCTGTAGTGACGGCCACGCAACGGAAGACGCAGCAGGGGTAGGCCAACCACAAGGTGGACCAACGACCTGGTAAAGGTCGCGGGAAGCGGTTGAATGCGGATGGCCCAAGACCGGTCTCTGTGGAAAACCATGGGGGGGCCTATGTCCAGCAGTGGACGTCTTTCGGCTAAGATGATGAGGAAGACGTGTATCACATTTTGCCAGTTATGGATTAGGCCCAATGCAGTAGGGGACAGTTCTATTGCAGTTTGTTGGGTACAATTGCAGAATTTTACGAGGAAATTAATTATCAACGAAGTTATGTGTTTATTAATTATGTGCAATAAATAACGCTTTTAACGTGTCATACATTGGTCATAAGCAAAGGTGAAACGGCTTTGGAATAATTAATATTAAATTATTATTCAAAGCTGTCACTGCATGTGAATAGTAGTTAATAGTTTAAGTAAATGAACGCTTAGGTAAATACATGCACTAGCTTTCCTCCGCAGTTTCACTTACGTATAATATGATTGATATACCTCTCCTGTGACTCGTAGCTTGATAGCATCGGTTACCAAATTTTAAAATATTTTTCTAAGGTGACTGGTAGTTTCAGAGATTAACGAGGAAAACAAACAAGCTCTTGAGCTTTATTATATAAATAGTACCTATAAATTTTATAAATTCCAACATAAATGATTATTTCTTTCTCGCTCTATGCTTTAGAGAGAATACTTAGAAATCGACAAAAATTCAAAGAACTGTTAATGTTTCTGTAATTATGTCTATCGACCGTTATCATATAACCGGCAAAGCCAGTTTGAGATAAGATAAGATAATTTGAGATGGGTCACGATCGCATATGCAAGTGATTCGCACGGCCCGCGGCCCCGCCGATAGTGGTTTTGTCGAGGAACACCGTGGTAGGTTTAGTCGGTATTCCGGGAGGTACATTATTCTTATTCCATCTTTCTCTTTACCCCAGCGAGTCCGACATAACCCCTCCGCCCGCTCCCGCGGATGGGTATGCGTCAAAGCATTTCCTCAAGTAAAAAAAAAAGATAATTTGAGATACGATATTTTATGCAGCAATGTAGTTGACGAAGATGATAAATCTATCTTTTTATTAAAGAAACATCTCTCGCACTAGGAATAAATCCTGCATCGCGGGGGATTTTACAAACATAAAAAAAACGAACACAAAGACTATCGATACACGATTAACCTGTCAAATCTTTAGAATTGGAATGCCAGACATAATTAAAATCCTATTTTGTTTAGCCACCGGTGTACCGCTGCGACTCAATAGTCCCATGTGCGGTTTTAAGGCGACCATTTACCTCCTGGGCCAAACATATTCCTTATTTTTAGTTTTTATTTAAAAAGACAATCCCGCACTAGGACTAATTCCTGTATCGACACAAAGAACATCCAGAACTATTTGTGGATCACACATTTGTCCCGTGTAGGAATCGAACCCACAACACTCGGCGCTGCAGCAGTGGCGAGGCGACCACTTAAAACCACTACGCCGTCCATGCAGTCATTAAACATGGATAAAATAAAAATAGCCCGAGAAAAGGTGAAACTTCAACAGCATACTTTTTAATAATTTTATACATGCATGGGTTACAGATGGATTCAGATGTGGGTTACAGATACAGTGCTTTGCGTGTTCAATTGCGTTCCAGGTGTTGACCATCGAGGTGCGTATTGTTGACTTTCAAGACGTCAGACGCAAACGATGCGCCTTTACCGTGTGCATAGTCCGTACTAACCCTAATACTGTGGGTAGGTGGGACAAGCCATTAACACATAAGACATAAGATTCGCACATGCACATACCAAAGTTGTTTTTTTTTTAAGAAGACGTCTTATATCTAATATGGAATAACATAGGGCTCGCCCGGGGAAGGACTACCCTCTCACAGAATATCGACGTGAAATAGCAGTATTCCTACTGTTGTGTCTCGTTCGGTGAGTGAGAGTGCCGGAGGCCCAATCACCCTCTTTCCCACTTCCCGCTCCTTCTCCTTCCCAGTTCCTTTCCTAAAGGGTTGACAACGCGCAAGTGATGCCTCTAGTGTTGCTGGCGTCCATAGGCTGCGGTGACCACTTACCATTAGGTGGGCCGTATGCTTGTTTCATGTATGTCATTATGTTTCCGTGTGTCATTTAAATATATAAAAAAAACTTTATAAAGGACAGTCAGACTTGGTACAACTAATTAGGGATCCCTTTGTGCAGATAGTAGAAAATTCCCTATAGAGAAGGCAGACGTCTAATATACTCGCATTTAGCTAACTATATTTTAGGTCTAACTTAACAGGGGCAAGCCTACTGCCCTCTTCCAAACACAGTTCTAGATTTTGTGCTGTTCTTTGACCAAAAAATTCATCTACACTTGGCCTGACTTGGAAATTGAACCCGAGACCTAGGCTCGCAGCAGAAATATAATAATAATAAAATATAATATTCTATTCTACCACATACACACAACACCATCTAGCCCAAACTAAGCAGAGCTTGTACTATGGGTACTAGACAATGGATAAACATACATATATACTTTTTTTTTGTAAATACATACATATTATACATAGAAACACCCAGACCAAGACAAACATCTTTGTTCATGCACACAAATGTTTGACTTGTGCGGGAATCGAACCCGCGACCTCAGGCGTGGCAGTCGGTTACACTAACCACTACACCATCGACCGTTATTGTTCTTCTCTATATTTTCAATTACACGATGACATAACAATAGGAGCCCATCCTAAATGTTTCAAATTCAACCGAATGTCTTACTTGTAAACTTACAAATGTATTTATTTTGAAACCGAGCGAAGAAGCGAAAGTGAATAGTGGCTTGTATTATGTATAATATTAAAATAATGTACGGACAAGCAACGAACACCTCTCGTGTCGAGACAATATCATATTTGACTCAAAAAGATCACTTCACTTCGCTTCAAGTTTGGGTGAAATATTCAAGTACTGGCCAGCACATGGTTAAATATTTATTAAAATATAAAAATTTTAATTAATAAAAATCAATAAATTTTAATAAATAAAATGTTTAATCTCGTTTTGCAACTAAGAAGACCTAAAATAGCTGTCGAAATTTAGGTGTGATACATCTGTAACTTATCCTGGACCCACAAAAACATCGCGAAAGAAAATTCCGCCTATGGTTAATTTAATATAACCGCGATTGTTGATCAACGTCCCTTAATCGCCTATCAACCGAGGACCTAGGTATTATTCTGATGAGGAATCCTTAACCAGAAAACCATCAAAGCATATAACTGCCATAAAATAAATTCCATTGCATAAAAACGAACCCCAACACAGCCAGATGAAGTCACAAGTCAAAATAAACTTCCAAATTAAACAATAAGGCACGGGCGAGGACCTCTATATACCGCGGGTACCAAATAAAAACTTAAATATGCAAAACCTTCAAGGTTACTTATGGCGTCTCGACCTCTCAAGGACTTTGTTAGGATTAAATCGCATTAGCCCTTTTTATCTTGTTTTTAAAGTTAAAAGCTTCCGATGAAAAATTATGTTGATGCATCTACAAAATGGCAGGCTTAATTGAATAAAAATGGTTTCTTGACAGTAATTAATTGAAATGTTGGCATGTTGTTATTTCGATAAATACGTACTCACATCTGTTACAAGGCTACAAAAGTAAAGTACTACCTGCTAGAATTACAAATGGGAAAGTTTGTGAAAATCTTTGCATGTTTGTTATTCAATCACCCAAAAACTGTTGCTCGGTTTTGGATCAAATTTTTCATACAGATTGACCATTTTTGGATATTTATATCTTAAGATAATTTTTATCCCAGATTTATTCCGGATTTACGCAGGAAAATCGGCAGGCAGATACAGGTGTTGAATAAAAACTGAAACAAGAGATTTCAAACTTGTTGCGATTTTGATCTATCCAACTCTTACTTCATTAAGGGCTTGTCACACCACCTCTAAATAGCATTTATCTTCATAGAAACTTTTATCTCATGATAAAAGTCTCGCTCTCTTAACTTAACCTAACAAGAGTGAGACAGCATGCGATTTATCTTTTGGATAACTGTTACTTGTTAGTTGTGGGACTGGCCATAAGAGACATTATATAAATGATACTCGCTCGTCACTTTAAAGTACCTACTCGTAAACAAGCCTTTCTTCGGTATACGTTCCAGTAAATATCTAGCCGAAGTCTACCTTTTCCAATAAATATTTCTACTCATGATTATCCGTAGTATCATGTTTAACTATTGAGGCATCTATATAATAATTATAATTAATACGAACAATGGTACAACAATGTCCATATTCTGTTTATTATTCAAAAAGATAAAAATTTTCTTATAAACCTGTATTAAATACTTCCTGCAGCGAGTACTAACAATACGCTTACTATATGTGTACATAGTATAACAACCCTAACAATTATTACATACATGAAGGAAGTGAATACAATAGGCAGACATACTGTGTATGTAATTATTGTATTTAATTATTTTATAAATTCAAACGTGCGTCAAACTAACGTGATGGCTTGATATTAAAAGTTGGTTGATTTGTACTTTAGTATTTTTTGCCTGAAGATTCGCTCATGTAAGTACTACGGGAACACTACAATAGTCCTATAAGATCATTCAAAACTATCATATAATAATAATAGTCTATTAGGGTACCAAGTTTCATCCAAATCCGTTCAATGGTTTACACGGATGGCGTAGTGTTTTTAGTGGTCCTTGACACTGTCGCCGAGCTGTGTTGTGGGTTCGAACCCATACTGAATTTTTTTTTGTGATACAAAATATTAAATAGTTGTTTCGAGTCTAGGTGTTCTTTGTGTCCGTTGTCTGAATGTTTGTAAAGTCCCGCGCGACACAGCAATTATACCTAGGGCGGCATTCCTTTCATTATAAAAAGAAATTGAGTACAAACATTTAAAATATTACCATATTAATATTACCATCTGTCTGATGCCAAATTCAGATTCAAACTGCATGTAAATAAACATGCCAGTTTATAATCTTTCCTAGAATTACATATGGAGATAATCGTCTCACAAATTAATAAGGAGTCTCTCCGAGGTGGACCAATTAGATTCAAGTCAGCAAACTAAACCCTAGTCTTTAGTTAGAACAAAAAATAATCCATCCTCGTCACGATTTATGGTTGTTTAACAGCAATCGCAGAAACGATTTGTACCAAATGACAAAAACTTAAACAAAAACAAAATCACTTAAAAGAGATATAAACAAATCAGTTCAAATGAACCATAAACCCTGAGGACATAGCTATGAATGAATTTCTTTAGCGTAGACAAACACGTACTTATTTGTTTTTGACGACCTTCTTGCCGCTAATTGAGTTAAGGTCGCGTAGTACAGCATGAATTTGTTTTACTCTAGTGATTTTACTTGAACATTTATTGTCAACTTCAATTACCATTGAAGTTGACAAAGGAGCAGGCAGGAAGGCTGTAAGCGCACTCTGACTAAATCAGAACGATTTGGCAAAATATAGGTACTTAGATTTATTCATAGACTCATTTATATCACATGTAAGCGACATGCGTGAGTGAGACTTGAGACGAGACAACATCTCGAACGCAGTTAGCCTATTCCCGTTCACCGGATAAAATGCCTCTGTGCTTCTTCTGAGATTTTCTTGACAAGAAAACCAATAACACTATGCCCGAGTCACATCCGAGTTAATGCACAGCAGTTACATTTTATTAAATGTGACTGCTGTGTATTAAAAAAACATAGAAAGTTCCAAATTGAACAATAAGGCACGGGCGAAGACTACCACTACGCTACCGAGGCTCGTCAAGAGTGCAAACGCATTTTTCGAATTTGAAGCAGTGTAATTATGCAGTCGGCAATTCATGTATGTTTATGGGCAAATTTTAGTGTTTTCTTTCAATTGACTAAAGCTAAAAGTCAGTTATCTCAGATTTGGTCATCATAGCTAAACGTTATATCATATTTTAACTATAGAGTAAGTAACTACCTTTAGAAATAATTGTAAATGTTGTAAAATGACTATCTGTAAATAATTTTTATTGGCTTTATTTTGTTGGCTAAATGTAGCAGTACCTTAGCATAGCGGCAACATTTATTTGAACTGTGATACAAAATAAATAAATTATTCGGCTGTTTATTTGTAATTGTGATCGTAAGGGATTCGGACGACCGTATTTTTTGTGTGTTTTGCTTAGCTTTGTAAACTTAGTCCGGAATAATACCTAATTCAGATAAAACACAAGGGTATATGAGACAAGGGACTGACATAAGTATTTTGGTAACTACTTAATTCAAATTCGAAGGATAAAAAGAGCGACCCTCTTAACGATTTTTATTTCTCCCGCCGATTGATCCACGATTAGTATTTTATTAGGTTTGCAACATTCTAATGTAATATTAATATAACATAATTTATTTATAAACTATTTCATATTGTGGGAATGCTCCACCTTTCAAATGACAAATGGTCTGCCATAGTGACATATCTTATTATGCCGCTCTAAACAAATTGTTAACATTCTTTTGAGAAATATGAAAGAGATGGCAGTGGATAATAATGTTGATATTAGCATTTCATTGCTTTCCTTTATAAATGAGAATACCCTTAAAAAATATGTATTTCAGTTGTATATTAAAGAACTTTAACAATAAACTTAATATAATTGCTGCAACATTCCACGCTATTACCGTGAAGCCCGTCCTGTTAGTTTTTATAGACTTAACTGACAGAACTTACTAACAGAATTAATTGTCAGTTCTTGTTCTAACGTAATTTAACCTAAAATGAAATCTATTAAAAGAATAATCTTGAAACAACGATTTCCCATCAGACGTTTTCGTTATCAGATGTCAAAATATTTACTCGTTGCTCCTAAATAGATGTTTTGACATCCATTTTTACAGAAATGTAATTCGTTCCATCCAACGCGAGAGAGTCCATTACAAAATGAAGACAAAAAATTTACGTATTGTATATTTGTTTGCGGTTTCTTGGTTTCTTTTTTTATGAAATAGTTTTCGTTGTGTCTAGTAAGATGGCATTGATTAGCTTTTTCGACCAGTATCTCCAGTACTTATTTTTTAACTTAATTATAGAATAAAAATAGTTTTGATCGTAAAAAGTGGTAATCGAAATGATATTTTATTTCATTTATTTAATTTTACACCATCCAATCAAAGTCATTGACAAAAAAAACGCTTTGATGAACGTGTGGCATTGCCGGATAGTAAAACATTTTTTCGTATAATTACTATATTTACATAATAAACTAAGATTATTAAAATTTATGAAACGTTCTTTAATAACTTCAAATTGTAGTCAAAACTGTTGATCTATTCCGGCATTACGAATTAAGTTTAAAAAAATACGTGGGAATCTTAAGTGTATATTTACGTTATCTATACGTAATTGTTGGAAGGCTGTATTTAATGCGAAATACATAATTCTTCGCAAAACAATTGTGAACGTATTAAATAGTTCAAAGTCTCACATCGGCCTCAATGGCGTAGTGGTTAGTGTAACCAACTGCCACGCCTAAGGTCGCGGGTTCGATTCCCGCACAAGTCAAACATTTGTGTGCATGTACATGGATGTTCGTCTTGGTCTGGGTGTTTCTATATATAATATGTATGTATTTACAAAAAAAAAGTATTCATGTATGTTTATCCTTTATCTAGTACCCATAGTACGAGTTCTGCTTAGTTTGGGCTAGATGGTGTAGTGTGTATGTGGTAGAATATTATTATTATTATTATAATGAACTATAATTTTAAGATCAAGGCGTACTTTCAGTTTAAGATATAGATACAAGATCATAATAATTATGCAGTATTTTTAACCTTGATTAGTATTGTTTTGTGTTTAAGTGGCTTGGCTTAATTATGCACCAGCTTACGACTGATCACGATATTAGATATATTGTAAACCTAGTTCGGCAAGTAATAGGTAGTCTTGGAATTGTATCCAATATAGCTATATTTCTCATACGCGTCCTATCACGTGGGCCATAAAACATAGCATCTCTCCTAAATATGACAGTTAAACCTATGTAACGCAATTAATGCACAATTGTCTAAACGTAATATGTGCATGGAATTATTAAATACTAGCTGCGCCCGCGGACTCACCCGCGTCATTGGTATTTGTGGTTACTGCGCCGCTCCCGTGAGCCGTAGCGTGATGTTATATAGCCTATGTCCTTCTCAGGATTGAGACCCTGAGAAGGACATAGGCTATATAATATCCGATTTAGATGAAATTTGGAATGAAGATAGCCTGAAGGCTATCTTCATTCCAAATTTCATCTAAATCGGTTCAGCGGATTTAGCGTGAAAAGGTAACAGACAGACACAGACAGACAGACAGACAGACCGACAGACAGAGTTACTTTCGCATTTATAATATTAGTAAGGATTTATTCATTGCACATACCCACTAACAACGGCATCCGATTGAAAGTTAACCGAATCACCTAAAGTATTACGTGTAACTTTGGCCCACCTTGACAGTGTAGTAAACACTACAAATACTACACACAAACTGTACTTCGACATTGGTTTAGTATTAGAATTCAGATATCCTCAATCACGTTCATTACAAAGGTCAAAAAACAGACGCTTAGTGTAAACACACTGGTGGTATGCATTGGCATAACTAATAACTTTATTCATCAAAGTTAAAATTACCTGTGCGTTATATACAGGGTTACTGGTAACTCGACGTATTCCCGGCAATAACAGATAGAGGAGCTAAAATGCAATAAATTTAACCGAAGAAATTAATTTAATTTAATTTATTTTTATTTAATTTTACGAAGCACTTTAACTCGAGCAACGTTAAAATTATCAATTAGATTAAAAACATTTTTAATCATGGCTATTGTTTATTACGCATTTATAGGTATTTTTTAACTTATTAAGCTTTATTACTACTAGGTTCTTTATAATATAAAATAATTAGACATCCAATGTGCCAATTTCTTTTTATTATATCGTAAGGGCAAAAAAAAAATATTTTTAAACAAATCGTTAAATTCAGCATATCGCACCCCCAGTGCAATAATGCCGTAAGTACAATTACGGCGTTTTTTTTATTGCAGGTTCGTATAGTGCATACACTAGCTATATATTTTCGTTGTAATTTGACAAAAATAAAGGCTATATACAAAAAAAACATTTATTATTTAATTATTCTATTTTTCAATTTTAAAAGACTATATACCGTCTAAAAAACTTAAAATTTGATTAAAAATACATTTTATCTTGTGTTATGTCTTTGTTTCTAAAATTATATAAAATATTGTAAAAGTACTTTCTGTAATAAATATATCAGATCAAGCAGTTTTTTTGCTCTACTGTAATGAAAGCATATTCTTCTTACGCCTTTATTCCGTAGGGGTGCGATATCTCGAAAACGGTTAACTTGCCGCCATACATATTTATTGCATTTTAGCTCCTCTATCTATTATTGCCGGGAATACTTCGAGTTACCAGTAACCCAGTATTCTTTATATTTTATGGTAAACTAGATGGTGGCAGCAACGTCACTTGTGTGCACACTTGCAACAAAAGTGACGTTACAAGTGATGTAGTAATAATATATTATATTTATATGTATAATATTTTCATTTTATATTTAATGTTTACTATATCTTTATATGAGGCACGTCCAACAATGGGACAGTTTATAAACAGCGCTGATGTTATGATATTATGGGTAAATATTTATTTACGCAGTACCTGCATTATTTCATTAAAAGCAACAGTCGTCATACGTGATATCAATTTTGATGAATCATATAATTATCATCTCGTGTTCTTATATTATTTGGTGAGGTTCGAAATTCATATTATCACTGAGATGTTTTTAATAGAAAACTCAGTAACACTGACTTACATAACATAAGCGTTTACTTAAACTTCAAAGCAACGTATCAGAGTCAAAATAAACTACCATACACAAACTTTTTTAAATACACTTGACAATAGAAAATAAAGTACCGTCATTAGTTGCGCTACAAGACTCCGGACAGCTCAATCACCAACGCTGTTTCTGCCATATCATGCGCCCCTATGATGCAACGTTAACATGTACTTTGTCTCTATGACGTGAAACCTTTTTACTTCAGACTTTTTCCTTGTATTAACTTAGAACAGCTCACGAATGAAGATTTTCCGTGTAATCGTATATTTAGTGGAATTTGCATCGGGTTGAGATTTAATTTTAATGCGCATATACAGTTACGCGCTACCTATGATAAGGACAGGATGGACTGTATGTGTGAATCACTTTTGTGCATTTTTCATTTAGTGATGCAGCGGGATTTTACGTATAAGAATAATATAGATATTATGTATTACTAACAAAAATGAGTCTGATTACTTGAACTAAACGGTTAGCTTGTATTTTATTAAATGTATTTTTCTATCACTGTGCATGTAGTTTTATACGAACTAAAATGTATCATATACCTAACATAATGAAATTTAAAATTGAAATTGCCTCTTTTTTATCTCAAGTAAGCTTTTTCTTCATCTATTTTCAATATTCAAGTATTCACTATATTTTGCATTTTAATTTTGACAAGTCTGAAGAGTGTTTGTATATAATTGATACAAATAATTATTTTATAAAAATAAATACCTTGTCAAATTGATGTACCAGAAAACAAGAATTAACGCATGATATCTCGGCCAAGTTGCACTGGCTAGTCTGCTTATGACCACGGCCGGTGAAACCTGACCGAAACGTCAGGCATTTCAGAAAAATCTGTAAAAATTAGGTACATAATTCTGAAATGCCTGACGTTTCGGCCATGATCGCCATTTCCCGTTTACTGTTATGTAAATGATGCTACGCGAACATATTAAAGCAACCTATTTCAATGACCCAAACGTTAGCCTAATTTTATTTCAGTCATTGTGGTAATAAGCGAGCACAAAAGAAAATTACAATGGTTTACAGTTGTAGTATAAATTTATAAACGTTATATATTTAACCGTCACCATGGCAACAAAGTGCAGCGTTTTAACCACATCCTAACACATATTGAAACATCAGACAAACAAAAACTTCTCGCTTAAAATATTAAGCATTATCGTTTTTCGTTCCAAACCCAACTTAAAATACTTAAAGCGTTACTAGTCATTGCGGCACCCCAATCAAATCCTAACTAATATTAATAAATGCGAATGTCTCCCCTTTCCTATCCAGAACAACGCGTGCTGAGCTCAGATGCCATCCTTACACAGTAGAGTCGACTAGAGCGCGTACCAACAAGTTTGGATTCTCAGATCTCTGCCGAACGACCAAGGCATGGAATTCTCTGCCAAGGCACGTGTTTCCTTCTTCCTTCAATCCTGGGTCCTTTAAGCGGGGCGTGAAAAAGCACCTTCTCAGGCCGTCAAAGTAGAGACCTCAACATCGCCTCGGCTGCTATGAGGGCGGTGTGGAGGCCACTGCTCTTAGACCACACGACTGCTTACCACCAGATGAAGAGTGGTCATTTTGACGAGCAATATAAAAAGAAAATGTGGGTTAGTTTGTTTATTTGTTAGTTACGCTTTTATGCCTAAACTACTCGACCAGTCATCATGTAATGCACACATCGTACACATGTGGTCAGGAGTACATCTCATCTTCTTTGATCTCATCTTCTTCGATCCAGAAAAAACAATCTGTTCCCGAGGGATACAAATTTATTGACTAAATCTACATCAACGCGAGCGAAGCTGCGACCAAAAACTAATCCTATATATAATTTACTTTTGCCTTTCATAATAATATCCATAAGAATATTGACTTGTACAATCTCCTTGACAATAGCATATAATTAAAATTCATATACCACTCGTCCGTCTGATCAATATTCTTGCCGCGTCTTCAATGTATACAATTAAAACAGACAGATAGCCCCGACCTTGTACTTTTTGCTACTACTGACGAAAATTAGTTTTTACGACGCTAATTACGAATGATCGTGATGCCAGTATTTGCCAAGAGGATTCACTTTTTGTTAGATATTTAGATTAAGACCGTTGACTTTAACGATGTTGCTAAATAAAATATCAAAGACATATCTTTATGCAACACGTACGTACTGTAAATTTAAACTAAGTCATCATATATTTCTTTATTACTGAGTTGTAAAGAAATATGTGGTCCTACTGTCAAAGATTAGGATAAAAACTATTTATTACACAATTAAATAACAGAAAATAAACTTAAAAGAATAAACCCCTTCCGAATAAAAGAATAATTTTGCAAAACCGTCTATATTTGACGGAGTTATACCCAAACATACATAAAAAAAAATACAAACATCCGAATTAAGAACCTTCTCCTTTTTTGGAAGTCGGTGAATAAAAAAGTGTATATGTATGTATTTTAAATAAATAAGAATTATCTGAACTACAGTCAAGCTTTTTCGTTTTTAAAATGTAACTACCGCGACTGGGATCACCCTACACTATAGAACTTCGAAACCAAACAGCCTTGTTGTATTTCTGCGTTGTAGGATTTGTTACTAGTGCAGTAATAATATTTCGCTCATAGAGCGAGTCCTTTTTGAAGAGTCAGTAAAGCGCTAGTGATACAAGTATTACAAACATCAGCAGGCCAATAACAAATTACCATCCGACAGGGCTTATTCTTGTTTGCCACTGTAGTAGATTAAAAAGCCTATTAAACACACTTAAGCAACCAAATTAAGGTCCGCTATCCGTATCGAACTTAGTTTTTAAAGGCGTGAAGATCAGTCAGCTCAAAGAAGAAGTAGTGTTGTGAAATCCTACCAGTTTGTGACCAAACGGAACGAGCAGAAGCGTTAGCCAACAGAGGAAACTAATACCGGAACATTTATTTTTATTTCTGTATAAAGTATGCAACGGATGGCGTAAATCTAGACTGACACAAAGAAATTCCGCTTTTTTACACAGTTACGTAAGTGTTTATGCTTGTAAATTAATTTAATTAATAGATGTTCCGGTATAATAAGATTGCTATTTTAAGAAATTTAATATTAAACTTGTTCAGCGCTGCCTTTTTTGTTAAAAAGGTACTGATTAAGTTATGTAGCATTTCATGAATATTTTAAGCTGCTGATAAATGTAATAAAGTGTCCGTTATGGACCATAAATATGTACATATAAATATGAATTAATAATTTAAAAAGTCAATAATTAAAAAAAGTAATTTAGGTACCTACTACCAAACTTCATTGTAATGTCGATTTGTAAAAAGATCCGAATAATAACTTTCTACTAAACATTAGTAACAAAATATGGATTACAGAATGTGTCTGTATAATATTATGTCAGTAATATAGTGGGATGGGAATTGAATACAAGACCGACCGTAGACAAGTCCACTTATGCTACGCTACCAACGAGGCATTCAAACCAACGAGGTAAACAAAGCTCCATAATATAAGGCCCTTATCCCAACAACATTTTCTTGGCCTGACCTGAGATTCCTACCTAAGATGCCCTCATGCACAACAGTCGGATTAACTACTGCTGCGATAATAATAATCATTGCACCAGTTTACTTTTGGTAGATTATAATTATTAATGTTTACATTGCACCTTATACTACGGTTCCATGTAATAAAATATTATACTGGACCTAGTTTTCTCCCTCATCAAACTCAGTACTTTACAATCGACGTAATGCGATTGGATAAACGACGTAACTTTATTGAGTTATACAACAATTCACATTATTGATTATGACTATCAGTCATCTCTGCTAAAAGAAGGCATTACAAAGGTGAGAAATCACCAAGTACGGTGCGTTTTACCTGCACCTCAGTTATTTTTAGACCCCACTCAGTCTGACGTCATCAAAAACGAACAATCTTGGAAATGATTAGGCTCAACGTAATGACGAACACATTTGTACCAGACATATCACATTATGAAGCTTCATAAGCTCAATTTAGGATTAATAAGGCTTACTGAGAGGTGTAAAAATGAAGACTCTTTATAGAAATAATTCCTATAATATATATCGTCTACTTAAGTTTTTGTGTTTGAACTTTGCTAAGTAAACGCTCGTGTTTTGTTTTTGCAAAATTATTTTGTGTTTTACGTGTTTGTAGTCACACTTTTGTAAACATAACAAATTTAATATTATCAAGAATTTAGCCTAAATCGTTAATAATCTCTACATTAATTGCGAGTAACCTGACTTTTAATACAAAAAAGGAGCGACAAATTTAATCCAAATTTTAATTTACATTTATACAATTTTCGTTTGTTGAACATAAACGTTATTTTATAAATTTACAATTATTTTTATGCATTACCACATTTATACACACATAACATCAACTCGATAAGCACCACAGAACATATAAGAGTAGTAATATTCTGTAGTATACACCCAATAGGTACGAATGTAACAAATGCGTTTTCAAATCGTATTGCCTGCCGAGTGTAATGAACCAATTTTAGTGTTGTTAGTAAGGATGTCATATCCAAAATACAGAATAATGACCCCGACCTAACACTCATAAAAGCGTTTGTTTGTTTGTTCGCTTGCATGCCTTAACTAATCGGCCGATTATCATGAGCTTTCGCATACATATTCTAAAGGACACAGAAAAGGACCTTTCGTCCGGAAAAAGCGAGCGTAGCTGCGGGAAAAAGGTAGTACACGTACATGTGATGAAAGTGGATGTCATACTCCTGCCTACCCTTCCAGCGATATAGGATTGGAAGAATATATGTATGTTTGTTATAACGCATGTTATTCACAGCTTAATTCGCATAGATCCTGAAGTTCTATTCACCAGACGTTATAATAATTATAGAATGAGCACACAAGAAATCCGTGCATGAAAATTATTCATTCATCATAAAACCATCAAGTTCAAAATTCCAACACGATAAAATAAATCTGGTAGTCGTTTCCTAAATATAGATTTTTATACGAAAACGGAAACTTAAAATAAATGTTTTAAACACGAAATCTTAAATACATAAAAACATACTAATGACTCTTTTAAAAAAACTAGAATATAAACATTTTGTAGATAATATCTGGATATTGAATTTGTATTTTTATTTTATTTTTAAACGTCACGTTCTAAGTTCTAGTCGTGACTGACGCGACGCAGTGTGGTGTTAATTGGAGATACGATTTGATTGAGTTTAATGTCTCTTTAAGCATTTATCTGTAGCCTGGCGTAATTAGGAGGTATATGTATTAGATATTAATGAACTTAAACAGTTATAAAATATTTTCTCATTGAACGGGGATAATTTTAGAAAGATTTGAAGCCATATTCAAGCCTTGTTGCTCATAGGCTCAATAGCATAAGTTTGCTCTTGTGCTTATTATCAGACGTGATATCCGAGGATTATTGAGTTCAGTCAGGATATTTTCTGTAGCAGTCCGAAGTCTGGAACTATGGCCGATAGACGGTAAAGCGATCGAATTTTGCATTAGGCCGAAGCATAACTGACGAAATTTGGGCATAATACATCTTCCTCTTTAAGAACATACCGTTGTTATACTATAGTATGGTAGTCATAATAATGCAAAACATCGTGCGGGAACCTGCATTTTGGTAGTTCTCCATAATGTTCTTGAAGTTGTATGAACTTTGCCAACGTACGTGGTGGATTACGGCCTAAGCCTTCCCATACTATCTTTCTGAATCGTAGCAGCACACTGGCGATCAGACATAGTAGGTTTGATATAGGTTTACATAGGGTTAGATTAGGTTCAAAATAGATTTTAATTACGTCTGGCATTCCAAAACCTAACAGGTAAATACAGTCTGCTCAGCATTGAGATAGTCTATCTACAAATAGGTCTGCCATACCTAAAATGATGCAAGTTTAGTACAAAACAGCTCAAAGCGTGAGTTAACACACGATGTCATCTTTCCAGCAATACTAGCTCTAAGACCACGCTTGCCTAATATAAATGACATTGACACACTGACTGCTGATCCATAGCAGAATGCAGAGACATTTCCTGACACAATGACCCTAGCCAGTCAAGTCGTGCACATTGACATGCGTGTATGACTTACACGAATACTTGCATGGCCTGGTCTAATCGAACCAAAAATCTCTTTAACTGTCTTGTTTGGTTTTGTAAGTTGGATGGCGGATTTTATATTGTAGTATACATCCACTAGAAAAATCTTGATGAGAGAAAGAAGTAAGATGATCTAGTACAAGATTATAAGCATTATAAGATTGTGGTCAAATAAGTATATCGTCCGCTTTATGATAACCAGTCTTCTAAGCATATAGACATTTACCAAATTATCATTACACGTTGTCGCCCATTCGCAAAGTCATTCGTTGTTCTGCTGGCGCTAGAGTTAAGCATAGGGCGATGATTAAGTAGCCAATGCTGCTCCAATTACTTTTATAACGTAAGCTGTAGAACTTCCAGGCTCCCTAAAAATACGCTGCACTCTAAGCCCTAGTAATATTTGCCCTTAATACTGGTACTAAAACAATAACGATAGACCACGCACGTTTCTTTACACTGCAATTTTTTTTATAATAGATGAGACGCTTACTATCAGGAAGCCGTGTGCATATTTTCCACCTTGTTGTATAATTATCCATATAATGCTTGCATATTAATATCTTAAATAATTGCCGCCTAGCTAGTTTTTAGAACATAGGTATCTAAAGGTATCACACGTTCCATTAATCACGTAATATTTAACTCATAAAGTTTAGGCACTTAATCGTGCATGACAAGAGCCTTCCAAAATCGTGCTGCGAACAATTCATGTAAGATAATCCTCGTAGGTGTGTGTCCTTATACACTTTATTACATGCAATATTATTACACCAAAACTTATCAGATTAAAAAATAAACTTGAACTCGGCATCTGGCATTACTAATAATAAATACATTTTTGTTTGTACTATATATTATACTAGCTGTTACCTGCGACTTCGTCCGCGTAGATTTTAACCAAAAAGTGTTTGTCTCCGCGTAACCCTATTTTTTTTCATAAATCATAGTAGCCTAAGTTACTCCTTATAGCATCAGCTATCTGCCAGTGATACTCAGGTCAAAATCGGTTCAGCCGTTTCGAAGATTAGCCGGAACAAACAGACAGACAGACAAAAATTTTAAAAATAGATGTTTTCATATAGGTACCTTATATACTTTCATATGCATTAGATAAAAAGCTGTTATTTTTACATTACAAACAGACACTTCAATTTTATTTATTTGTATAGATGTACTAGAAGGAAATATCGGAAAATGATTTACATTTAATTATAATATATTTTTACACGTTGTCATATAAAATACACTTAACTCGCAATCCAGTTTGTTCGTCCCCATATTTTCAACCAACGTTTTTTCTTTAAATATACGAAAAGCAATCATGGCACAAATAAGTGATGCTAGAGTTTTCTGTATTACTTAAATGTTCCATCATCGCTTTTCGTACAAAATCAGCGATGTCCAAAGACCAAAGAAGCTAGTAAGCTGCCGACCACGACATCGCTGGTTTAGTGACCAATTTTTAAAGATTGGTCATCAGTTCTCAATATACAAATTTCTATTCATAATATTAGTAGTGGTAAAGACGATTGCAAAATTTGTATTTTATATACAAAGCTTTAACTTTACTAGCGATCGCCTAGTGGTCAAAATTCGACCAAAACTCCTAAACTTGCTAGTTTGTTTTTTTTTTCTTTATAACATATAAATAAGGTAATATTTGTTGTAATAAAGAAAACTTATAACTATGTTTACCTATAAGTAACCATAGTTACAAAGACTTGTATGACGTCAGACGAAAAATGCCGAAATACTACGAACGCGATTTGATTGCGTGTGTCAAATGCATGGTTGTGTGCGTGTAGTGTTTTTTCATTAATTTTATGTATTTCTAATGCATATTTTATAAAAATATTAGGATTCACCCCTCCTTCTCCATATAAACTTTAACTGTGCCAAATTTCATACTCCTCCGTCAGCACAATTTTCGTAAAAAGGGGTACAAAGTTTTTGCTTCACTTATTAATATATAGATGCTATGAATTTCGTTTTACATTTTTCTTCGCACTACAATATGTTAATCCCTTAACTTTAGACAGATGTTGTAATTGAGACCTGGGTTTCAATTACTACACTATCATAGACGACAATAGCACCAGGTCTATTGTCGTCTATTGCACGGAGTCTTTAAGTATGAATTGTATCGTTCAGATTTGAAGAATTCATGCTATTGAGAATTGTATAATAGTAGGTATTTATGACCTAAATCAATTGAGTGAATTTTGTAATCGGTTTAGTAGTTCCCAAGATTACCTCATATGTACTTACAAACTCATAAATGTTACTGTTTTATAATATATTTAACACCAGAGGCATAGCCTCGAGGGAATACAACATCAGTTTATTGCAAGAACATAAATTACGAAATAAATTTAGTTTCTTCTTTTGCTAGAATTTGTTGCGGCTGTTATTTGAATGTTATGCTAATGTTAGTTATGAATCAACAAAACACCATAGACATATATTCAGTGTTGGCCACATACATATAAGTTGCCATAGTTGAAGAATAGGACTCTTGCATTCTCATTCGGATTGTCAGTGAAATAATGTTATACATAGGCACACACCTGTATATTGAGGATATACAGGCGCAAGCCTGTTGGCTTGAAGACAGCTGAATTCAAAGGTATCATACACCCACATTTTGCCAGCTATGCTGAAGGTTTCACATGAAACAAATCAACGGCGATTTTTTTTAAAACAGATATCCGGACTCACTGAGTATTTAAACGGAAAACCGCAGAAACACACACACATAATTATTTATTAATGATATGCACAATTATATAATATATTTAAACATACCTACTATTGATGTGATGCTTTTTAGTGGCTCTTTTTGTCTCATACTGTTCTTGTTAAATCGTGCTATTATGTAGTTTCTATATTTAAACATATTGTATATTGTAGCTGTTTATTATCCCAAAATAAAATAAAACACTACCTAACCCGAGTATTGATCCTAGTCCGTCACATAGGAGTAAACTTATGCCACGAGACTAAACATTACTCGGTTCAATTAGATAAATATTCAAAAAAGGGAGGCGAAGACAAGCTTTGTTAATGAAAAGACTGTCAATGGGTAATATTATTGTATGACCCACTATGTGGAACTTTGAATAAAATCTGCACGTGTTCTTTTAGATACCTATACAAGATACAACTTAACAGCGAATTATACTCATGTGTTGGTCAATTTGCCTTATCCAATTACCTCAATACGTGGCCATGAATGTAGGCGTAGAGTAAATCTGGCCTTAAGTCCCTCCATCATAATTATACCACGGCTGACTAAAGCCTAATCGACGATCAACCATTACACACACGATGGTACGACATGTAAATTATCCGCACTACACATGTCAAGGTTCGTATCCCGGGTCAGGCCGTAACAGCCTAAGCAATTAAACATAAACGCTTAATAATCCTTTCGTGATGTTTTTATTGTTTTTAAATCGCTTCCTTGTTGATAGACAGTAGTTATTGATTAATTTAGTTGTTATGGTATCATCAAATATCGTGTTTAGCAGTGGGTGAGATTTAAGTGATCTTGCGTCATAGT
The DNA here is from genome assembly GCA_963564715.1 of Catocala sponsa. Classification (NCBI taxonomy): domain Eukaryota; kingdom Metazoa; phylum Arthropoda; class Insecta; order Lepidoptera; family Erebidae; genus Catocala; species Catocala sponsa. The sequence goes on from OY751330.1 coordinate 7,778,618, forward strand.
ATCGTCATCGTAATATGTTATATTATGCTTCCCTTAGATAAGCTTACATGGACTGGTCACAAAGTAAATCTTCAAACGTCGAACATAGTAATAGATATGGAGTGAAGTAGGTACAAATATGGATAATACAATTAAGGGAAAACCTCTGTCGTTCAAAGTTTACGTAATCTTAGTAAACGCCGACATCTGGTTTCCTTCTAAGAATAGCAGCACCTGTTGCAGTGGGCGTGGCACGACAAGGTGACAGACTTGATTTCGGCTTACATAAGCAATAGCAAGCCATAGGCAGTCAAATTTTACCATTAATTGATGACAGGTTTTTTATGTTATCCCACCTTCATAATGTAAAAGTATAGAAGCTGAACCGCATAAAATTCAGTCAATGTACAATTGAATTCAATTTTTCCAATGTATTAAAACCTTCTTTGTTCTAGTTTAAAATGTACAAAAGTCTATTGTCTTATAGCCACGGCCAGAAATATACCAATTAGGTAATTATAGAATTACATAAGTTCACAAAAACCTTTAAAGCCTTCTTGAAAAGAACGCTGGCTGGAATGGCTACTTCTTTTAAATATCGAATAATTAAAAAAGGATTATTTTGTTGATCGTCATTAACCAAGTAAGTATTAATTTCTGGTGATTTTCATTTACCCATACCACAGATAATATAATACTATACTAGTACCCATACATTCAGCTTCAGATACAGGAACCAATATACTTTATTTAATTATTCTTTGTATAGAGGAGAATTGAATCCTTTTGACAACCATATTGGCATGTCAATATCGTTACAAGGGTATATCCCTTGACGACGTGGTATTTATGAAGTAAATACTTCAAACTGCAATATTTATATTTACACTAGGTACTCGGTCATACCAAGAAACGCTCGTAAAACAATTTCCAACTAAGGATGTATGTACTATTATACGCCTTCAAGGAATTCTTACGTCTACTAGTTAATATGCAAAACGAATTTTGATCTTCAATTCGTACTGTTGAATTTTTATTAGTGTATTTTTAGTGAACAAGCAATTGTTTTGGTATGTGTGGGCTTTAGAGGTTGTGTACTATGTGGCATATGTTTGTGCTCACAAAAGTGTATTGAATACTTATTGATGATCTGATTCGATTTAAGTTAAGTAAGTTATATACTGCTACTCTGTTTCACGTACGTGTGGGAAGTAAATTTGTTATGTATACATATGATGTTACTGAACAAATAAAAGAATAACATATGACGTTACTGAACAAATAACATAATAACATGTATGTTGTCTATGACTATGGAATCTTGTCAGTGCGTAATTCATAGAAGAAGGTTATAGTTTTTAGAAAGTTGTTAGATAAAATAATTCCTTTATGACGAGACGAGAAGCTATATCGGTCAGATACTATAATAACACTAGCTGAGCCGGCAAACGTTGTTCTGCCATATAAATTCATTCGATAAGGACAGCCTAATCAATTAACGGTATTAAATGTACTTTACTACCTATTCGCATACCTACCAAATAAACATAAAATATTTCATAAAAATCGGCCGAGCCGTTTCGGAAGACCACAAACACCGTGACACGAGATTTTTATATATTATGTATATAGATGAACATCCTAAATTACACATATTATGTGTATGTGTGCCATGCTGATAATTATTCAAGTACCTCTATATACGACCTGGGTATAGTAAGTAAACAATCCACCGATGCATTTAAGAGAATAATAATATTCTACCACATACACACAACACCATCTAGCCCAAACTAAGCAGAGCTTGTACTATGGGTACTAGACAATGGATAAACATACATATATACTTTTTTTTTGTAAATACATACATATTATACATAGAAACACCCAGACCAAGACAAACATCCATGTTCATGCACACAAATGCTTGACTTGTGCGGGAATCGAACCCGCGACCTCAGGCGTGGCAGTCGGTTACACTAACCACTACGCCACCGAGGCCGACATAAATTCTTTAATAAATAAATAATTTGTCTAAATAAAAAAAAGACAATGCAAAAAAATATATGTTTGATTTCAACAATACCAATACTGTCTAAACCAGACTCATTTATCAACATTATGACGAAAACTGGAGTAAAGTAAATACCACAAGTACGCAAGTAGCGTTTCTAGAACCTGCGCAGGCGCCGACCCGATTGAAACACGACGGCCTCCGACAACCAGCCGAACCACTTTCATCTTTACTACGACAACGTGTCTCATTAATGAACATTAATGTGTTACAATAATTTAAGTAGCGGAAGTCGTAGAAAAAATTAGACCAGTTTTTGGTGTCCTATATTTTGGACGTATTATAGCAAAGCATTAACTTGTTTTGGTTTTCGCTTCTTAAAGTGGCTCAATAATGTATGTAGAATTATGTTTAGATGCAGAATCTAGTTATGACATCACTGTTATATATCTAGTTTCCTAGATTTTGCCCGTGGCTTCACTCGTCTTAAAGTAGGTTTTCGGGAACAGTACCTTTTCCTGGACGAAAGATATCCTATGTCGTTTTCTGTACTATGATGGGACCAGTAGTTAAAGCGTGAAAGCGTAACAAACAATCAAATTCACATTTGCTTTTATAATATTAGATAGGAATTATTTTATTTCAGACCGTTGTCTAAAGGTCAACCTAATTTTGCTAATATAGAATACATAATATTATCTTATCATCTGATATGTTGATCTAGTTGTCTTCTTAAGTTACCAGTGGCGAATACAGTTGCTGTTCTATGAATATTTTATAATTGACCAATGGCAATGAAGTTGACTATTAGAGTCAAGCACTACTACGGCTTTTCTGTGGTCACTTTATGTGCAAACCTGTACAAATAAAAGTGATAACTATAATTTTATGGCTAGACTTGTAATTATTATTGCCAGTTGTAAGTGAACTAAATACATTTTAAAATGAATTCATTAAAATAGATAAAGACAAAAGTCAACTAGAAACAACATTTATTGCACGGTAGCTTCAGACTTATTACGAACATATTACTTACTAGATTTTGCCCTGGCTTCACTCGTGTAAATGTAGATTAGGTTAGTAAAAGTTTTTTTTTTCTGGATGAAAGGTACTCTGTCTTTTCTGTTCCCCTGACAACATGTATGCAAAATTTCATGATGATCAGTCGAGTAGTTAAGGCGTGAAAGCGTAACAAACAAACTCACATTCGCATTTATAATATTAGGATTGTAAAAAAAAACTATTAAGTCGATGTCACTTGTAAGATAAAATATGGCACGCGTAGCTTCTAGCTTTGATTAAATTATACACCTTGACATTTCTGAGCTCTTTTAATAGAGTTATCAATTCTTGAGAAGATTAAAATTTTAAACGACGGTACTTTATTTTTTATATGTCCGTTATATTTGACGTGTCGTATCACTATTAGTGGACAAGGCACGATTATGATAGATAAGACGAACACGGTCAATAGGCCTTGACCAAATGGCCTAAGAACTTAAAAGAAGCGTGCACTGTGGGGTCGTACTTCAATAAGAAGGGTCAATGGTACTACAAATACAGAGGACGCACTTGTACCTATTAATATGGCCTAAACTAAAATAGTCAGAGAGTGTACTGGTGCAGCAGAAATCGTGGTAGACCAATCGCTATCGGTGCAATCGAGAGGTAGTTCGATTCGCATTAGTAGTGCATGTAGAATAATAAAAATACTAGTCATTTGTAAACCAGTCTTTAATAAGAAGAAAATTGGAAGATCTGTAGGTAAGACATAAACGACCATTTCGCAGAGAAAAACAAAAATCTCAAAAAAAATATTCGCACTGTAAACACTTGAACACCCACAAATAAATACTTATAGCTAATGAATGCTTATTTTAACAAAAACAGTTATCTACAGTATCCTTTTCTAGTGAAAACCGGGCTATTACACAAAGAGCAGGTGCCTCGCTATTTTATTCATACACTAGAAATTAGAAATGACTGACACTAGTTCGGGGAAAGTGGCTATACAATGGCCACAAGTGACAACAAAAACTTGGACAAGTCTTTCGAGTGGACACATTTAAGCTTTGTATAATGAGAGTGAGTGGATGTTACACAATCGTGATCTTTGAACTCTAACGATCACTGCCGGCTTTAAGACATACAGGCTTAAACACAACCATCAATCAAACATGTATCATTTTTAAACTATTAAATTTAACGCTGAGTGCAGTGATGTACTTGTTGTTGTAGAAGAAAACTTTCTTTTTGTTTTTTACTTGGTACGAGCAACCTTACAAACATTTAATGAGCACACACAAAGAATAGACTAGACTCTGAACATATGTTTCGACGATTCTAGGAATAGTTGAAGTGTGTTCTGCCATGTAACTTTGTAAGTAGAGACCGTCAATTTTTGAATCACATAATTCTTTTTCTCATATCTGAGTTGGACTCACAACACTTGACACAGCGGCTGAAGTGAGGCAACCACTTACCAAAACCACTGCACCAATCGTTTAAGTCTTAGCCTCACCTCTGCCCAGCACAGTAAATTATCTAATAGAATTATGCATTCAAACATAAATTATCGTCTTTCCCAAACATTGAAATACAAATGTAAATAACACCAACACTTTCACACCACATTGACCTCTGTTGCTAGCTACGTAACGTCCAAAATAGCGTTAAATGTAAAGTAAATATTGTATAACTCGTGTTGAATGCCATCATGATATTGATAGTCATCTTTCCTTTCAAGTATTCAAGTCTGACATTAGCAATACTAATAACAATTTAGATTTCTAACAATTAATTCAAAAGGTCGATGTTAATACATTATGCGATAATAATTGTGATGAAGGCGATCAAACTGTATTAATTACTTTGGCCTGAATTAAAAACAATTGAGAAGTACATTACTGGCACATTTAATTAATTGTAATAGTTTATATGAGAAAGAAGGGGCGTGGCACAATAGTAACCGAAATGATATACCTGAGGTATTAGCTAATCTTGCTGCGGTCAAACTCGGCAATAGGTGATCATTTACAAGGAGATCGCTACATTTATGCCTGGAAGGGCGATTCTCTTTGCTTATAAGAGCTAAGCCCAACCATTTTTTCGGATACCTTCAATTACACTCGGTTAAACAGGTGTCGGTTCCAACTGGCAAATTATGTCACATCTATGACAGTTGATATGAAAGGTCAGTACCCCTAAATATTCGAACAAATAGTTGAGTCAAAAGCCAAATCGTTCTTCTCTGGAGGAGCACAGGTTACAAGGCAGTCATTCCATAAAAAAACTGATGTTCAACCCCATCCGACTAGACAAAGCCAATACCAATTGAAGGGTCCAAGAGATAGAGGGAGAAGAAAATAGAATTTTCGTATAAGAAACCAGATAAGCAAAGATTTACGTTCAGATACATATTCGTGAACCTCAAGTGATTTGTTGTTATGTAATGCACTTTTGTCGTAGCCTATCCGTATTTATACCAAGTATTTTTTATTACTCGACTCGTTTTATTTTACTGTACGTGACATTGTTACACGTTCATATGTACGACGCTTAAAAACCGCCTTCTGACCTTTTTACTGTAAAGTAAAACTACCGAGTTCAGCGCAGCAATAATAAATAATTTTTCTATTTTAAACCAGTTTTAAAATCATTGTTTGTTAAAAATAATTGAATTTAAATTATCTTTTATTTTTATTGATATTTATATATGCGATTGATATTTATATATGCGAAGACACCTAGGTTTAAGGTCAACTGTTTTTAATTTGATGTAGTGTCTGACGCGCCTTCTTTCCTTTTTCATATATTCATTTGTAACCTAAGTGCGCTGGGGCGGACATTATAGACCATTGAAATAACTGCACTTCTTGTGATAAAAATTATTAATGAATGATGATTATGATTATTATTCCTACCACACTTGCCATAATCTTCCAGTAAAGTTTTGGCCTGGATCAACGCTGACTTGACAGTTTTCAAATGAGTTTTTTTTTATTTTATAGTTTTCAATTGATCTATTGTCAACATAAACATTAAAAGATAAATAAAGAAGACAAACTAAATAAACGCCAACAAAATCTGTAAAATTTATGTGATCTACAAATAATTGTGCCGAATCTAGGTGTTCGTTTGTACTTTGTTTAAATGTTTGTAAAGACAGAAGAATTATTCATAGTACTGTTAAGTCACCCACTTTTAAAAACATACTTCATCTATCATTAGCGCAAAAGTAACAAAATACTAAAACCGTTACACATTACCTAAACTTTCCCAAATAAAATAATGCTTCATTTAAAATGAAAAGAAATAAGTAGTAAACAAATTGCATTTCAATAACCAATATAATACCATACATTTATATACAGAAGCGGCAATCTTAATCAATAAAATATCGCTTACAGTGTTTGCGGCCGGCGCCGGCACTTTCTCCCGCGAAAGTAAAAGTGGACTGACCGCTCAAATATCACACCGTTTCTTACTATACTCGGATTATCTTACGACTCGTTCACACGGCGGTTTGTTTAAGGATAAGCCTTTATAATAATATAGATCTATATAACTGTAGAGAAAGGTAGCACAGATGTAAATGCGATTAATCATTCGAAACATTCAGCTGTTGTGATTCAAATGAAATCGAATATTGGTAATCGTGTGCGCTAATCATTGATTGATTATGCTGAACAGTATGTAAGTGTGTATACAGTTGAATAACTCACTAGTGAAAATCGAATAAATCTATATTAGTCTGGAGATTCGTACAACGTTCGTATTGTCATCAAGAATCAATCCACTACTAAAGTTGGCCTCTCTTTAATAAGGTTTATTTTCCAATAAAGCATAATAAATAAAGCAAGGACAACCCGACGAGTGAACACATTCATAACCCTTAATGTTGCAAGTTTAAAAATTTTGCATTAATCTATCAGTCTTAGAATACCAGACGTAATAAAAAAGAATTGTGTCTTAGGTAGAGTAAAATGCGAAAAGGAATTATTTTAAAATTCTTTAGTAAAGTAGTACTTCTGTCTTTTGTTTCTCCTTTTAGATCTTCCAAATAATATGATTGATGTCATCTCAAAAGATAAATATTTATAATAACAAGAATTACCTAAGCATTTACTTAGCAGTACCGTCACTGTGTGTACATAAGTTTGCGGTTAAGTTGGTAAGGAAGTAGTTAAAGTACTTTCGATGTAGGTATTATCTAAGACTTCAATAACGTTTTTATTAGCGATACTTTATGTAATATGTCGTAAATCACCTGAAGGTGTCACTAGACGGAACTCCTTTTATTAAGGAAAAGTTTTCTCATCCTCGCAGTGTTTTTCTTATCATTATCTACTCCGCAAACCATACTTTATACCGGATATTGCAAATGTCAGATAATTTTACAAAAGCTAGTTTAATAGCATATGTATTGTACATCTAACTATAGTGCCCAAAAATCGATTTATCTGTGGTTTTCTATATTGGAAATAGAAATTTTACATAAGCTCTATACAAATTATGTGAGATTCAGGGTTGCCAATCGTAAAACTTTATTTCTCGTACAGATGCAGGCAAAAAGCTCGTATTTTGGATCTCAAACCTCGTACATTCTATTTGCCGGTCGGCCCGCCTACCGTGCTAGGTTCAATTCCAAGAATTAAAATAGAAAAAGGTCGCCCGTAGAGATTTGATAATTTTTTTTATGCAATGTAAAATCATGACGTTATTATTTTCACTATATCAAAATCTCGTACGAGGCTGACAGTGTCCTCGTACCTCGTACGGGATACCGCAAATCTCGTATTTGTACTAGGAACCTCGTATGGTTGGCAACCTTGGTGAGATTCCTTTCGTTAGTAAGGTAAACCATAGATTAGATAGCTTCTTAGGAATTTTCGTTGGATGTACAATATAAATAATGTAAGATGCAGTAACATCCCCAAGCGCCCTATAAGTTACAGTCATGGCTTTAATTACAACAGTTAAGTAATATTGTCTTACGTTTATGCGAATGTGATACATGGAAGTAAAGCTACTTTATACGGATTTTGTTACATATTTTTGAACTATGACACTACTATTATTGAACTTTACTAGAATTTAAGCTAAGTATTTAAATTAATTAAAACTGTTTATATTTAAGTTTACTCTTTTCCTCGACGTTTCGGTTGCTTTACAGCAGTCATATTTACGGGGACACTAAGATGGTATTTAATAGTAGTGTCATAGTTAAAAATATGTAAAAAGAAGTGTTTTAAATTAAGTGACAAAATCCGTATAAAGTAGTTTAATTTCAAAACGGTTAAGTACATAAAATATTTTATGGTTATTCGATAAGCAAATCGCATGCAACTTAATCAAAATAGTAAGTATCTAGATTTCATAATCTAGATACTTACTATTTTGATTAAATTGCAATAAGATCTCATGATCTTATTGAATATTCAATAAGAAACTAACTAAAAGCACCTAATAGCTCTTCGACCTGGGAACCAAACCCATATTACGTCACGACAGGACGTAAACATAAGCACAAACTTACACCACGGAACCAGCATGACCGATTCCCGAAATAATACACAATAAACTAGCGCTACAGCGATAGCCTATTGGGAGACCGTTGAACTGCCACGTAGAGGTCTCGAGTTCGATCCCAAGGCACACATCACTGAAACAGTTAATTATCGCTTGCTTTAACGGTGAAGGAAAACACCGTGAGGAGACCTGCATGTCTGAGAGTTCTCCATAATGTTCTCGAAGATATGTGTAGTCTGTCAATCCGCACTGGGTCAGCGTGGCGAACTATGCCCTAACCCTTCTCACAATGAGAAGAGGCCCGTGCCCAGCAGTGGAACAGTTTAATACAGGGCTGATATTATTATTTATAAACTATACAAAGGAACACAATAAATAATAAATAGGTACGTATAAATACAATAAGTCAGTCTTAAGGACGATCATATATTGTCGGAATGCCGTCAATGCGAACTGGTCGAAAACCCGGCAGTGGACGAGAATTAAATGAGAAAACTTGATTTTTAACATATTTCATATGAACTTTTAAGATGTTTCTTACATAGCTGTGTATTTATAAACGCACTAGCTTTTGCCCGCGGCTTCGCTCGCGTTAATTTAGAATGTGACAATCAATTCGGGTTGTACTCTGCTTGTAATATTATAATTCAATCATGATTCGAAAGACACGTGGCGCCATCTATTACCATGAGAACGTTATTGTTGTTTTCCTCTGGAACAGTAATTTTTTTCGGGATGAAAGGTAGCCTATGTCTGTTTCTGTACACTTGACAACCTATATGCAAAATTTCAGGATGATCGGTTTAGTGGTTTAGGCGTGAAAAGGTAACAAACAAACAAACTCTTTTGCGCTTTTATAATATTAGTTAGGATTAGTATTATTGCGAGTATTATATTATGAAGTGCGTTTTATGAAAATGCCGAAGCTTTCTTTTAGCTTAAAGTGTCTCCGCGGATGACGGGGTTTAAGTGTTCGCCTTGCCATTGCCAATGCGCCGAGTAATATACGTTCGATCAGGGACAACAAGTGTTGTGGGTTCGACCCACATGGGACAAACAATTGTGTGACCCACAAATAGCTGTTCCTTGTCTGGGTGTTCATTGTGTTCGTTCTTTGAATGTTTGTAAAGTCCCCCGCGACACAGGATTTATTCTTATTGCTGGAGTTGTCTTTTTACATAAAATATCGTAGGTGGGTGGTATTGGTCATAAGCTATAAGAAAACTAAAATAGCATACTGCATGAAGTCTTTAGATGAACAATAGAAAAAGCCATTAGACGCAAACCTCATATTGAACAACTCTGCAAGATACAAGGCAAGACTATTTCGTTGCGGTCATCTAACTTGTTGCTTCATACTACCTTCTCAATAAGGTTTACACATACATATATAGTATTACGCCTATAACCCGAAGGGTAGAGCAGAGTTGTATTACATCCACTTTATTTTTACTAAATCTTTAAAGAAACAACCGTCGTGACCAACTAATCTACTAATCTTAAAACTAATAACTACAAACTCAATTATTTTCGTTACATCTTGAATTTCCGTTAAAAACCGGTTTACACAAATCAAACAATGCACATCCCTATATATATTTACATAACCGATAAAAAATATTACGATAGACTACAACACTTGTTAATTAATCAAATATGTTAAATTGTTACTTTATGTGCGTGATCGTTAGAACTAAAAAAAACTGTGATTTTAAACATTTCAGTCACGACATACAATACGTAATAGCAGATTTAATTTTAAGAATTGTAAGCACAAATTCGTTGCTAAAAGAATCGTAACTAATGTGTCATTTGGGTTGCAATGATTTTATACTTAGAACTAAATTTTGTCCGCGACCTCTCTCGAATTAAAGTAAAATTTATCAATAAATTCCTATCCCTCGGAAACAGCATTTCCTTTTTCTCGATGCTATTATCAAAAAGACTGAACAAGTCGATTTTCTTAAGGATATTATTATTAAATGTAAAAATGAATTGTACCTATACCAGACTAGATTTTGTCAATAAACTACTATGCCTCGAGAGCAGTGTGTTTTTCTGGATGAAAATGTCCGTTTCTGTACCCCTGACAACGTATATACACAATTTTATAATGACCGGTTGAGTACTTAAGACGAGAAAGGGTAACAAACAAACAAACTCACATTCGCATTTATAATATTAGTTAGGATATACTTCGTGGGTCATTAATAATATCTTAGTCGGAGAACATCCATTCGCCGAATTCTCTGTGTATCATCTTTTTGTGAAACAAAAGTTCAAAGTTGAGCATCTTGAAAAGTTCCTTGACCCTACAGAAGATGGTAGAATTCAATCAGGTGCCTTCTTAAGGTTGAACGCCAAGCCGGTCATAAATGACCGCGAATATATTATATACATTGTGTCTGCTACACGGTATTCAGCACAAACAGCCCTAAAGTCCCTTATTATGTATAGGAGATGAAAATGTTTAGAAACGAATAGCACCAATTAAAAAATAACGATCTCTCACTCTCTCTCACCTTCTTTCTTTACAAATTCAACAGAAGCCAAGTACATTTTAGTTACGCGTCTCTCCATATCAATTACATTTCTTCATAAAAATGATCGACTCACGATAAAAACGTGAAACGCGGATATCAGTATGTAACAACAGAAATATGAATAAAACGCTTTGGCATCACACTCAAATGTTGGAAATAACACCTTGTCATTATATAATTAAGGTGCAATTTTAATTGACACGCCCCGGGAAAGCAGTGTTCGTGTCGCAGTACAAATACGGCATTCAATTAGGCGTGCGCTGGCGCTTTTCCCGAGCTAACTTCGGCTTTCTAGCGGCCCGTGCGTGACGACAAACGCAACGTGAAACATGTATCTATCCTTCTCTGTCCTATAGCGTTGCCTCCTTCTATATATTTGGAGAACTTAGCACGTATATTTTAGTTTTCATATTACTATAACTGTATAAGCTATTGAGCGTTCCGTTGAGGTACTTTGAAGTTATCAATGCGACCGAATTGCGTTGCTTTGCCTGTCACGTACTAGTAAAATACTTGGGACATGCTTAGAAAATTCATTCTTGAGAATTGTTCGCACTACCAAAATCAGATAAAATAGTTTAGAATTCAACACCGATAATGTTACTGGCATAATAGCTTATCAGCAGTATATAATCGTATTGAATTATAATGATTATTTGGAGCCCAGTCCTTATAAATAAGCTATAGTTTTGTAACTGGTACCAATTCTATAAAATAGAGTGAAATGCTTCAGATTTAAAAACAACTATAATCCTGTTTAGTATGATTGCCTCTTTGGTTCAGTTATCCAGTTAATATAAGTATGTGATAACGTTTACTGCCTATAATAAAAATCCGGATTTGCTACCGAGTAGATTAAGTTGTTAAATTATGTTTTCTTAGGAAAATCTCGATAATGGAACGAAGTTACAAACACAGCCCAGTAGATGTCAAAAAACCTAAATCGCTGATACAAGAAATCTAAACGTACATATGTAGCTATAGAATTAGGGTTATGATATGATGATGATTTGATTTTCAAGTCTACTGAGCTTTTAGTAAAATATACTAAGATTTTTATAATTGTGGAAGATTGTAGGTGTGTATGATAGCTTCGATTCTCGAGTCGGGCAAGGTTATTAAGTGTTTCTTTAAAGAAATTCCCAGTAGCAGCACGTAGTCTGGACCTAGGGTTCTTAAAGGCTTAAGTTTACTCTATTACGTGGGAACAAAAATTCCGTTTTGCGAAATGTAGATGTAATACACCAATTGCCTATCAGGATATGCCTTCCAGGATATAAGCGGGAGACTATGTACATATGTATGCAAATTCGTGAAGATATTTAGATATTAGTCACTCAATCGATTTGAACTAAATTTATATGTAGATAGACAATGTCCTGAATACATAGGATACATTCCAACTGCGTACAAATTCATGGGTAACAGTTAGTAAATAAACAAACAAATATAGTAAACAAAACCACATTCGAGGATAACACCAATTAACACGATTCAATGCCGTTCTCCTTGATTACAGATATCGATTCTTATCTACGGATTACAATAGCGACCGTTAAATAATACTGTACGACTACCCACATTTATACAATTACTGAGTAAGTCGCCAAACAATGGCGGACGACATTGTGCTGACCTTGACCTGACCTTGTCATCTTGAAAACCGAATTCATTGTTTTATCATTATCAGCATGGATTCCTGAAACACTACACAATGAAAGAGGTTTTAATACTGGTTGGCAGGTACCAACATACTGTCACATTTGTCAGCCCGATAATGACGGTAAAAAAGAAATACAGATTGAATTGAGAATGTGTTCCAATTTTGAATTCGGTTGAAGAAGTTAGTCTATAGTGTAATTGACCTCAATATCAAAACTTTTTTCTTTATTCCGAAATTGAATAAACAATGCGATATTGAGTCTATTTGTTACTAAATGTTTGTAGAAGCATGGAAACTATGACTGTGTCCAGTGTATGCCATCAATGGGCTTGCCTTCTGTTACGTGGAACCTAAAAACATTGGTAAAAATTAATATAGACTGTTAGATGTCAGGCTTTATTAAACGAAATAAAAGGTACCAGCAGAAATAAATTATGAAAGATATTCTTATACAATCTATGTTATAACTGATTCAGAACAAAATATGTATAATCAATTAAGTTATCGAAATACTTATAAAATAATATACGAAATCGTCACGTGTTTATATCGCACGACAGACATTCAAGAAAGTCGTGTGATGAGGTAATAGGCCATTACACTTGCCAAACATAGATCGGCAAACTTCGTATAAATTCAAGAATCGTTTATAGCATTTGCAAGTGTCCTTAGGGTGTTTTCCTTAGCCGCAGTGTAAGTTGCAATTTATTGATATTCCTGTTTAGATCTTTGAAATATAGGCACCTTCTTCTAGTGTTGCACCTTATTTAAACTATGCTGTTGGTATTAATGGAAAAGCGGAGAACAGCCTTAATGTGAGAGTTAGACATTCAAATTAATCTCAGAAGTATTATTAATAATAAGCATTTCTTTTTTGCTCTTAAATGCTACGTTGTACATATATAATTATATACACTAACTAGGTATGATAGCTTTATCTTTGAAAAGCTATTAAGTCAAAACACACAAAGTCTCAAAGAAAGATCGGCTCTACATAACTTTACACATGTGTAGCATTAGATGACCACTTTAAATTCGCTGTGCAAACCTTAAACTCTATTACCACTATTGTAAAAGATATTATATAAGATTTCACCAAGATTTAGTTAAAGCCTACGTTTATAAGCCCTAGAAAAACTAGGTATATAAATTATTAAGTAAATCGTATTTTAAAAATCAACATCATTCGTTCACAGTACTAGCTAGCCTCTTCGTTTTCCGCCGTACAACCTCGGTGATAACATCTACGTTCTACACAACTATTTTGGTATTTAATATCACTCTTATTCTAAAGGAATACAGACTATTTTCGTGTAATAGCATGCAGCTATAAGTTTGTTAATTTGCTTCGCCGTTCGGACTTCACTGTGTACATAAATTTGATATGTTTAAACGGCAAACTTCATACAAACTGAGTGGTAGTACCTTGCTATATTTGCATTAGACTGATGCACAAAAATCAACTCAATTTAATATATTATAAAGTCGCATGTTGTTTAACTTAAATACAGGCAGAATTTATTACGTGGTGCTTGTGAAATAAGTTGAACACATTAATAAATTAAATGTATGTAAAATAGAAACTGAATGTTTAGTAACAAGTAATAATTAGTTTATGTAGCTTTATTTCAAAGCAAAGAAATATATATTATATACTAACATATAAAGCTGAATAGAAAATACTATCTTGATAAAACAAAAAGGAAAGCAAGAACTAGTGCAAAGCATTTTACGCGTCCGGATGATTCGATATGGATAGCAAAGGTGTGTTACTTCCACCTAATAGGACTAGCCTATTACCATTAAAATATCCAGACACAACGCCACTATTAACAAAAATTTCAAGAAAATCAGTATCACTTCGAGATGAATTGAAGAATCAACTAGCAAAATGTCCGTATAAAAAACTTTCGCCGTATCCTTTAAATAAAATTTAAACTTTATACATATCTAATACGTATAAATCTCATCTCAATCAAGGGTCTGACCTAGACAAATATATTCTAGCTTGATCAGAGTCATTCTGTAATAAAGCCAGATTCATACGTGGTTTCTAATAGGCTGGTTAATGATTCGTCAAAACCAATACAGTCAATCAAACTCAGCAGTCTACATGTATTTGCCCGTCAGTTAATATATTTTTGTAATAATCCACCTTTCGGATTCCGGGTGCACAAGTAACTGTATTTAATAAAACAAGAGATATATATTTGAATCTCCTATGCCGCCAGTAAACTGGCGTGAACCCCATGTATACACATAAAATTTTGTGTCGACGAAACTTGAAAACTGATGGATGAATTGACTTAAAATTATAACATTTATATACAAGTCTTTTCATTTACTTTCTATTTCAAAGTTTACATGAAATCTGTAATTATTTTTAAAATAAAGATGTTCAGTATGGACCACAGCGAAACATAGCTGTATTTAGCTAGTTATTTATTATGAATTACACCAACGAATGGCCCCTATCACCATTTCAACCTTCCAACATCTCAATCAAAGCACTATTATTAATAATTCGCTACATATTAGCTACAACTGATCGGCTGTTAAATCTTTAATCACGCTTGTAAGGTTGCCATTGGTTGCTGACAATGTAACCGTGAATTAATCAAATGGGTTGCCAAATCATTGTACTTGTAGTTTGATTGGTTAAAATTTGACGACATGCATTTACGATATTAAGCAAGCTAATAGTTTGTAATAAAATTAATTAGTTTGTAAAGTTTCAATGTTTTCTACTCAATCACATCAACGAACGTACTTTTGTTGGTATGAAGATAACTTGAATCAAGGGCAGAAAAAGGTTTGCGATCCAGATTGCGGACAGCAAGTCATTTTTGATATTGCCGCACTATTTTATAAGGGTAAAAACATGTAATTACCTACATTATTTATAATTAAATCGCTTGTGTTATTTTACATTAGCCTTAAAAACTCGCCATCCATTGGGCACATTTCCAGATTTTACATATTTAATATTATTTTTATTAATTCCTACTATGTACTGAGAATTTATCAACATAGTAAACTTCTACTACTTTCCCGACCTGCAAATTAAAGGAAAGATCTCACAAACTACCGTAAACCAGCTCAACGAGGCATCATTTCTAACATCTCGGAATTCTCACGCTATTAACCACTCAATACTCTAATACAATTAAATATTGTCAATACAATATAGAAGCAAACCAGTCACCTTAGCAAGTCACCCAGAAACAATCCTACGTCTGCGGTCGGCTCGCCGATAGACATACCGAATTGTAATGCGATAACGAGTAGATTTCGCAACGGTAACTAGATCACAGTAGGTTTGTTTACATTTTTAACATTCTAGAGTCAGAATATTAAGCAATGTATCGCTTAAGACTCTATGCAGGTTTGACAACGATTTTGTTAATTTGTCTTAAGTCTTAAACTTGAGCCGACCATAATTGTTTTCCTAAGTATTTTATAATATCAGCCTTTATAAAAACTGCTTGCTATTTAGTTCGCTAAGCATCAGTTTGCGATT
Source organism: Catocala sponsa (assembly GCA_963564715.1). NCBI lineage: Eukaryota > Metazoa > Arthropoda > Insecta > Lepidoptera > Erebidae > Catocala > Catocala sponsa. The sequence goes on from OY751330.1 coordinate 7,794,868, forward strand.
ATATTCGGGTACAATCGTAAGGTCCTGGATTCGTTGCCTGCTTTAGGAGAAAATAGATTTGTCTGCTAGGAAATTTTTAGCTGCAGCATGGAGTTTGAAAATGTGCATAGTGTATACTAGGCTTATCCTATTTTAGATGGATTCTATAAACATAGGATCTAGCGAAATGTGAGTATAATAAATACACCTCCGCCTATCCATTGGAAAATATACAGATCTGAGTTTATATATGTAAGTTTTGATTGAAGCTCTAAACATAACGTAGCTAGGAATGAAGTATCGTCTTATCTGCTAAGTAAAATCTCTCTATAATACCAAATAAGGCATATTATTTAGGTATATTCATGCAAGAGAACCTTCTTATAATTTAATAAAAAGAAGTATGGTTTACAATTAAGTAACTCCTTGCTTAATACTTGACTACTGTGACCAAACTTTAAAAAGTAAACGACACAGAATAATCGTTACATCCTACACAAAAACAATCACGATCTCCCTTCGAATTTCAAATTTAAATCACAATGTTTTTTAGCATCGATTGCCAAAGACGTTACCACTTCGAACGTGTCTTAGATGAAACTGCGAAAGAAATAAGTAGTTTTAAAAGAAAACTATTTACTTAATATACCTCGTTGGTACCGTTTGTATAAGTTTGTAGTATATTTGCGACGGATGAGGTCTCGGGTTCGATTAACGAATCGAGTAGTGTTACTACACTACTCGACTTTCCTAGAACTTAGACTTTTCGTCAATTTCTCTCAACTCAGTAGAACAGTAGAGAACCCAGTAGAGTTTTCTGTTAGGAAATTATCAATAACTGCACGATATCTCAGTGTATCTTATAAAGCAGAAGCAATGAGCACACACTTATGACATGAGAACCTAAAACTAGGAGATACGTGAGCATAATATATATGACTTTAAGTCTGTCTACACACTGAAACCAACTAGCAAAACGGTTTGTCAAGAACAACCCCAATAGGCTATACCGCAGACTTCGGTGTGTAGTCAGCTTTATTATACAAGCGTAAGAATACATATACACGTAACTACCTAATTATTTCTTACTAAAACTATTTCGTAAATCGCTATTCTTAAACATATAAGTTACCTTTCTTCACGGTATAGTTCCCTCTTCGTATCTCTTATAAAATAGTTGTATAATAGTCGTAATTTAGTAATTATTATAACGATCGAAATTGTTTTTATATAATCATGTATTAACACTTCGTAGCACTGACACAGCGATTCTTACAATATATTGTAAGAATCGCTGCGGTTGCACATACTGGTTGCATTCTTGTACGCATTTCGGTTAGCTGTTGAGACCACAAAACCTACTTACTAAGTGCCATGTGTTCTCAACAAAGCAATTTTATTTTATTGTCATGCTTTAGTTATCTAACCTACTGCGCTGCGAAGGGTCGTAGCGTGATGTTAAAGAACCTAAAGATTCCCTTAATAAATTGTATTTATTTAGAATTATATTCAGGCCACACATTTTATTCTTAGTTGTAAGAATAAAATGTAAATACAGCAATTACATACATAGATTCACGCCTGTTTCCCAGAGGGGTAGGCAGAGACTACGGATTTCCATTTGCTACGATCCTGACACACTTCTCTGGCTTCATTCACTTTCATCACATTCCTCATACACGCCCGTCGGTTCAAGGAGCTCTTAACCTGGCCTTTGTCCAGAACGCCTCCGATCTGGTCGAGAAACGTTCGCCTAGGTTTTCCTCTTGCGACAGTTCCATTCACACTAGCCTTATAAACTTTCTTAGTCAGTCTTTCCTCGTCCATTCTTTCTACATGTCCAGCAATTAATAAGATACAAAAAGCAAAACGTAAAAACGCAAAATAAAGCAATTCTGACCATAAGAGAGATCGTTTGTACACGCTAGTCTCTGGCACCACTGCAGTTTAAACAAACAATATCTTTAGTTTATGATAATAGTATAAATATCTAAATAATATAAGCCCAAAATCTAGGTTTATTTTTAACAAAATGGTTTCAGAACTACTACAGATACTACATTATTTATGTTCAATCAAGCAGCCAATACATGCATAGGTAATTTAACATATAAAGATTAGGAAATGGGTTTGTTTCTTTTACTTACTGCTAAAAAGCATATTAAGCTCGGCTTATCAAAATATTTAAACCCTTGGCACGCTAGTAGCCCTCATTTTTGTTTATGATCTTATCCTGATCTAACTAACTGCTTCAGCTTGCCTAAATTCGACTGCGGCCTATATTTTTATTACATGTTTCCATCTCTTCCTGATCACAAAATACCTGCAATTCAACATCCTGAACATCTGGGCAACAGATTAGTCTTTGTTTTATTTTTCAAAATAATTGAATAATAATGCCAATTAATGATAAATAGTGTGGTAAATCACCATAATTAATCGACAAATCTTTATTCATCAAAATAATAATCACGATTAGGAATACCCGTTTTGCGTCATACAGATTTCTGTATAATTTTGGTACAGGAAAAATAGAAAAACTGTTCTGTTCTCTATAATTATGAACAAATTATAGAATTGTGTGAATAGGTATAATTTATCACAAACCGGTCAGAAGCATGTTGTTCTTGTACAATTAGTGTTCAATACCATTAGTTGTTATTACTATACAAGTAATTATGACGTCACATTATTTATACTTATAACTCCAAGTAGGTGGTAAACAGTATACTTCCGATATACCGGCAAAACCCTGAAACCGAAATATCAAACTAAGAACATCATCTTTTCAAAATTCCAATCATCTATGTGACATGGCCACATGACAAAAATGTCCAGCCTAAAACGACAGACATTGCAGTGCTGCCATAAATTCACTGTTATTTTATTTTGAATACGGAACACTAAACGTTTGAAAACAAACGCACACACATGTGTCTATTCAAACATTTACACAAACAGTCACACCAGATTCATCTATTATTGTAATGTGTTGATTATAAAATCATCACGTCGTCCGTCGTCGAGGTGTTTCTACGGTAAATTTATACAGCGCAGTCGAATTTTTGCATAATTAGGAAAATAAATGACGTATCTTTTCTTTAATTCTATACTAATATTATAATTTATAAAGCTAAAGAGTTTGTTTGTTTGTAGTTCCTGAGATTAGCGCGTTCAAACAAACAAACAAACTCTTCAGCTTTATAATATTAGTATAGATAATACGTTTGTGAAAAAGATTTTATTAGAATAGATTTAAGGAGAATGGACTTTGAGCGATTATTTTATTCTATTTTTACAACTTGCCAGTGGTATGGCCGTGAGAATTGGGCAGACTAGATAGCCAGAGTGATTTTCTTGTTAAACAAGAAAACCACTCCAGAAGCAATCCATATAGGGTCTGATACAGACTGTATAGGCACACGGGTACAGGCCACGCCATTCCCAATTACTTGGTGAGGGTACAAATGGGCCAACCAGCTTTTTGGAATACCACATTTTTACCAGCATAAGAGATACACTTACTACTTTCGTCCAATAAGTAAAATTGCTAGAGGCTTAAATTTTACTTTTTCTTCTTATACAATTCCCGCACTAGAAACAATTCCTGTGTGGCGGGGGACTTTGCAAACATTCAAACAACAGACACATAAAACACCAAGAATTTGTGGATCACACAAAGTTTTGTCTCGTTTGGTATTCGTATCCACAACACTCGGCCTCGTACTTTTCTTTAGTATTGTCCTTTGTATTGCACGCGATAATGGACTACGTTTACAGTTTACTGTAAGGCAGGCTGTATCCTTAATCTTTACTATACTCCTACTTACTTATCATACTAAATGACCCAAGAGCTACCCATAAATGATTTTTGAAGTGAAAACTTCTTTAGGTGCGTTGAGCACTTCTTGGGTGAACAAAAATCATAGAACTCGCGTCATCGTCACGCTTCCACGCTATCCATTTTTGAACTATTTTAGAATATTAACAATAGCTCAGAAATGGTGCGTCCTACGCAAAAATAATAATATTTTGACCCCCTTAAAAATTCCTAAAAAGTATCAGGAGCACAGATTACAGAGAGTCTATCAGGAGTAGCGTCCGACCCGCTCCTTGCTTTTTTTTTATTTGAAACGGAACTCGCGTCGTCGTCACCGAACGCTTTCCATTTTTGAATTATTTTTGGTTTATAAAGAAGTGTTTATGATCAAGTATTAAAGTTTTAATTTCTATCGGCAGTCCCCAAAGACTGCTCCAATTTTTTTTTTATAACTTTCGTCGCGTCTTTAATTAATCGTGTGTCGCGAGGGACTTTACAAACATTCAAACATCTGATACGAAGCACACCCAGACTCGGAACAATTATTTACGAGTCACCCTACTGTCTCTTATTCCCCTTCCTTGTCATCCTCTTTATCCTTTGTTCGGATCGAACCCACACGGGATAACTCGATGAGATTGGCTTGTAAGTTACCAGGTGACCACCAAACCCACTACGCCATCTATTTAGTCAAAGTTAGTGATATGTAAATATATTTAATAATTATGTGTAAAATGAAGGCCATTTTCAATCAACAAGAAACATTTTTTAATACTTTTTACATTTGCTTAATAGTAAAAACTAGGTAGGTGCATATCTATTAACAGTTGTTTGTATAAATACATTTATTCGCTTGCTCATTTGGCATTGAATTTTAATGTATGTTATCAACTTGAAGTTTGTAGAACAACCTACACGAAGAACACAGATATTGCACAATTATTCAAAATGTTGGTCATCTTTTCGACATGAATAAAATGGCAAAAATATGTCGTCAATTTGAGTAAATAATTATGTTTTGGCTTTTCATTGATGTTTCCTTTGCCTGTTGCTATGACCACGTGGCCACCATGTATGCTACCACGATTACTTTGCGTTAAGCATCATTAACACGAACAATTTCTAGATAGGTGATCAACAAAAAATTAGACAAGCCATGCCTAAGTAAGCATATACATATGTATAAACCAAGCACTATAAAAAAAATAATATGTAAGCATATTTTGAATATTGTTAGAATACAATTGCCGAAGTAGCGAATGTTTTTAACATAACTTGCTATAAGAACCTTCTAATAATCGCTGAAGTAAGTATAGAAAAATTATATAAAATATAATATATAAAATATATTTACCAGAGACAGTGGTGCCAATTCTGTGTCACAAAATTCTCTAAACTTAACTAAAAATTACTAAAATTTTTTAGTCCTGTGACTTTTAACGATTTCAGAATACGAAATGTCATTTGAGAGGACTAAACTAAATTTTAGTGATAAGCTTAGAGAATTTTGTGTCAACAGAATTGGCACCATTGACTCTCCAACGCAGATAATTAATCTATCCTCGGATAGACCCATTGTAAGATCTACCCACAACACTAAGCGCGAAACCACTTTAACCAAAGTAGCTACAGTTTTAAAAGACAAGACTATAAAATAAACGCTTTCTTTCTGCCCTTTCTATTCCACCTGTCTTCGTATTAAAAGCAACTCTTTGCTATTCGGCTTAACAAGTATACCGACTCTCGAACACACTAAATTAATTATAAGCGATCTCATATATCTGTCTCATATATCTTTCACACGCGAATTAACATACACTTGAATACATATACATATAATATAACGTATGTATAATCGTTACTAAATGGTTATTAGCATTTACATTACAAATAGTAATGACTTTCACTACATAGAGAAACTTTTCTCACACAACTTTTACTGTTATCACGCTTTATTGAGTAATATAGAATTATAACATGCGTTTGTTAAATAATATTCAAAGCTTTTTATTCATTGTTTACACTGCGGCACGCTAGTAGAAAACAAAAAAATGCTATAAGAGAATTCTCTAGATGGAAACCATACTACGTTATTCGTCAAATGGCAACCAAAATCCAATGAATTTGGCAATTGCTTATCACAAGCCAGAAACCGAAACCTATGGATTTTGGTTGTAACACTTGGCATTACAATGGATATTATTAACGCGTTGATCACCTTGCAAATGGAATCACAATCTGAGCTGCCATCGTCAATGACAAAAACTGCTAGAGGGTAGGACGGATCTTCTGTAGGGTGCAAAGGCTTGCGTATTCGGATTGGTCTATATTTAAACAGAGATTTAACATTAATGTATCATGCGTACACATCAGGCATTTATTTAGCGGGTTAAATATAATGACCATCAAAAATACTAATTGCACAGCAAATATTGCACAGCATAACGAGCACCTATACGCCTCAAATCACTGCATTCCGTCTCGGAAGCGTTAGGTTATGTCAGGTTCCTTCTTAAATCCACCCAAAAATAGGAGCGAGGCTCCGTCGACTTAGTTTGATCTCTTTAAATATATTTTGCTGTGCAATTAGTATTTTTGGTAAGCATATTTTGCTGTGCAATTAGTATTTTTTACTGTGCAGTTAAATACTACCCTTTATTTAGGAGGAATAGCTAGATATCTATCTACCTGATCCTTCGTATTATTAATAACATTTGTTATTTACCATTTGCAGCCGCAACAGGAAAACATATTTAATTTAATTATTGGAATTTAAGAAAAGACCAGTCATACAATTTTTAATTATACAAACCACGTTTCTAAAACTACAACTACGTTTTAAAATCATTTTGTATTCTTATTCAACTCATTCATTAGTAACAAATATGTGGGTTGTGGTTTTACAAATAGTCTGGCCAAGCGTCGCCGTTGGTGCCATCGATTGCAGGCGGGACATGTGTCGACACATTTTCCTTTTGGAACTGCACATTGCAAATTAAATAATACTTCGTGTCAATAGGTCTCTTATTCAAAAACAGTACAGAATAATTGCCAAACTTCTTTAAAACCAATTGGTGAAGTCTAACGAACGTGGTGGATTTTTCTTCTGTGTTATATTTTTGACTCCTTCAAGAAAGCTATTGATGAGAGGTAGGCAAAATCTCATCTAACACATAAAATTTCATTTTCATTTTTGCATTCTAATTGAAGAAATACCTTAAAGAAGATCGCAATTATATAACCTTGTATTCTGTTTCTGCTTATCCTATTAAGTCGCAGCGGCACACCAGTGGCCGGACACTACAGATTTTTAATTATGTCTGGTATTCTAATACTTGACGGATTATTATAGTTTCTAGGCTTTTTAACAGCAATTCGGTCATATACTTCTTTGACTCTTTAGTTATAATATTGACAAAACCTACATGCTTATGATATCCACACTATTTTCTTTTGCATTGAAGTCATTATGACATACTTCCATTCCATACATTGCCTATCTCTTCATACATTTAATTAAACAAAGATCAGCAGTGTAATAATTGAGCATTTTGTTCACATGAAGTGGCGTTCAAGACTCAAGATCGTCGCCTACAGTGAGGCAAATAAAACGAATGGGGACGTGGGTGTTGTCGAACGTGCGTATGATTTGATGTTGTTATTAGTGAGGAATTTGTCGGTCTTTGTGTTCTGTAGAGCCTTGCAAATTAATTATTGATGCTGGCTATGGTGCTATAGAAACTAACTGAAAGAGAATTAAGTGTAGCGATATTAGTTTGCTTTATTCTCGTGTATTTAGATAGGTTTCGGTATTATTAGGATTACAATTGTTTATTATATTCTTTTGACATAAATGTTTCTGTTTTGTCTAGTGTGCTAAACCAAATTTTTATATATATTGAGTTTTATTCATGAATTCAGTCTATACGTCATATTACACGCTTTGCAGACTCGCCAATTTAAATATCGCAGTATGTGGTGACGCACATCAAAAACGAAACTCTGAATGAGAAATATATATACTTATCAAAGAAATAACTCGTAAATAATTCTCTAAAATGAATAAAAACCGTTTGTCTTTCAAAGTTTTTATCACACGTCATCATCGTACACTTCAAGTTGTGCGGGCGCATACACGCAAGTATGAAGTGTATAAAGAATGTTATTTAAACATGCCACGGTAGAGCGGCTTCACTCTCCCTGCATCATACGTTGTATGTATTATATTAATACATGCGTCAGTATATGAAGAATCCACACAACTATGAGAAGACAGTCTGTGACTGAGTTAGAGCCTACTATACGATGTCTTTGCTCTCGATACACAATTAATCGTGAGTTTAATTTATCGACGTTTTCATTAGAGGCGCTTTTAGTTAATACTAACTTTATAATAAATACTACTAAAATAATGATATACCGTTGATAATAAATGAGGTACCCTTGAACCTAATACAGTCTAATAGTGTATTTGACATAGTTAGTAAGCATAAATTGTAAAATAGTTATGAGTAGATTTACGAGGACAACATGGTCGCTATTTTTTGTGAACCAAGTCCTTTTATAAAAATAAAGATTAAAAAAAAAACATTATAATAAATACTACTATACTAATGATATACCGTTGATAATGAGGTACGCTTGAACGTTTAAAAATTCATGAATATACTTCTTCTCGAGTCGATAATAATAATATAATAATATTCTACCACATACACACAACACCATCTAGCCCAAACTAAGCAGAGCTTGTACTATGGGTACTAGACAATGGATAAACATACATATATACTTTTTTTTTATTTGTAAATACATACTTATTATACATAGTATCGATATCGATATCGATGGTAAAATTATTTTAAATATGTCCTGCCCAATGGCAATGTGTAGCCACAGCAATCGCATCAGTAGCTGCGTCCATCAAGTCCTCCATGGTGCACCTACATAGACAATTTGGGCATTTTAACAGATGTGACATGGTTTGATTGGTATCATCACATTCACACTGTGCTTTGTGAGGCTCCCTGATTCCGATTTTAGCAGGTTGCAACCGTAGCGGCCGACTTGAGTACGATGAATATACTTGGAAGACGGTTTTGAGAGAAACAGTGTAGGCAAACCGAAGGCACACTAAAATTACGGGATAAGACTTACAAAACATCAATACAAATATTAAACGCATACAAGTTTTAACAGAAGGAACAAACTCTTGAATTTTCTTGTCAACTATTTGATATTATATAAACAAATGTTTGCGTCTGTTTAGGAATCATGTAAATATAATTGGTCAAATGTTTTTCTTAGAGGATTCTAAGAACCTGTATTTTATGCTAAACATTTCGAATACCTACCTATCATAACATATAGAATGACAACTCTTTATCTCTGAGTGAAAGACAATAGTGTATTAAACCTACATATCACTAGCTAAGTTTTAGATTTTATGTAAAAACGGGTCTACATATCCAGATACCGTATTGTCTACGGAACACATTTACTTTGGACATCAATTTACGCATGTACTTTTAAATCGCTCTCATAAGTGAGTGTCTACATGTGAGTAGTAGAGCCTCGCTGATTTCAGCATGAATGGGCCGGCTCGACCGGAGAAGTACTACCCTCTCACAGAACATCGACGTAAAATAGCAGTGTTCCTACTGTTGTGTTTCGTTTGGTGAGTGATAGTGCTGGACGCCCAATTACCCTCTTTCCCCCATCCCGCTCCTTCTCCTTCCCACTTCCTTTTTTCCTAAAGGGTCGGCAACGCGCAAGTGATGCCTCCGGTATTGCAGGCGTCCATAGGCTACGGTGACCACTTACCATCAGGTGGGCCGTATGCTTGTTTGCCACCTTAATTGTATAAAAAAAACTTATAAATGAATCCAATAACTAAAGCCTAACGTGCCCTTGTTACAAAGCAATTCATGTTAAAGAAATATTACATTACCACGCCTACTTCACTTCGCGCAAAATCCTTGCGCTGACGTACAAGTAATACGAAGACTAGTAAAAGCCGATGAATGTGCGTGTGAAACCTCGGACTCGCGACTATCGTAACAAATTAACACAAACAGGAGGCTCGGCAGGAGAAGGTTATTACAAAATAACAATTGAACGCGTTTGTAATCGAAACCGTACAGTATTAATGTTAATTGCAACAATGCGCTCATGTAATAAGAGCGTAACTTCGCTGGTCAAATATGCGAACAAGCTACATGCTAAAACCAACTGTAAAACAACGCGATAAAGTTTAAATTTGATTGAGCGTCAGTTTAGTATGTATTTAGTAAGTTTTGCGCAACGTATGTGTTTAAAATCAAGCCGCGTGTGCGACTAGCGGAACACATTCTATTTTAGGGAATCAATTTTCGTATAGCCTTAATACTGAGATTTAAAGTCGAATATCGTTTGTACTCAACCTAAATAGATCGTCATATTGTCAAAGAGTACAAAAATGTCTAGTTATGTAATTAAGTGGATTGGAATCAATCGATAAATTGAATGAATTATATCAGTCGACGTAATCTAACAATGGCAAGATAATTTATTTTGTTAAAGGCAGTAGCTATTATGGACAATGACCTGCACTAAAAAGGTTCAATACAGGTTCAACGGTTATTTACAATCTTCTTTTTGTTAACATTAACAGTTACCATATCAATTATGTTAAAGCAATTATACATAAGAAAAACACATTGCTGAGTAGATACATTCCTGGATAATTTACATTTATACAAATGCAAGTTGCAGACATTCGATCTGTCTGATGTTAAGCGTTTACATGGCTTTGGGACACTTGAACGCCTGGTGTACCACTCCGTCTTTGCCGTCAGTAGGTATAGGAATTAAAGATGGGATTTCCATCGCTACCTAACACACCTAGGATGTATGTGGGAGACCACATATGTCCATACTAAGCCAAGACATCCGCCAGATTATTTCGATATGTCTATTAGACAAAAATGTCTACTACGTGAAAGTTTGTCTCATGCCTCTTATACCAATAATATTGCGAACACGAGAACGAGACAAAGCTGTACATTCTGTAAGCCGTTATCTCGTTCCTGCACACGCAATAATAATACTATAAAATATATTTTCGGACCAAGATTCGTTTAAGCTACAACCAAATGCTACATTAGCTTCGCACATCACTTTATAACCTTACTCTACTTTTATAATCGTCTTTAAACAAACCAGATTTTCATTACACAAGAAGAGAACACACGAAGCTTATGCTAAGTGTGAACTGAATCGAAACAATATGGCCGTTTTATACATTTAAAATTTACGCATTCATAAACATCTTCTTTATTTGCGTTAGCAATCGTTTAGAAATCTAGATAAACTGTAGTGTTTTAATTGCGTTAAATAATGTAGGACCTACTTTTTAACGCAATTAAAACGCTAAGACTTAATTCAATTAGGTTTCGAAAACATAAATTAATTTAAGAATACGTTTTATTCCATAGTTTTGAAATATTGTTATTTAAAATAATGAAGACTAGTAAGTTCATACGTAGATACACACCGTCCATTCCTGAAGTCTAGGCAGATGTATAATCGACCTACATTTCATCTCCTACATAATCGGTAACGATAACATAGTGGCTGTGTTACGATCAGTTTCAGACGCCATGCTGTTCCATAAAAACGGATTAACTACGCAAGAACCGAATCCAGGACCTCTTCAAAGACGGTAAACCTTGGGAATAAGCTGGTTTTAGGCAGTAAAATGACCGTTAAGTAAGAATATATGCGTATAGCATAGAAAAACTGAACACATTTTGCTAATAGATGTTATTGAGGTACCAGGCGATCATACTGTAATAGGAGTTATACTATTGATCCTGCTAGACGGTGCTAACAATACTATAATGTACATATATTACATATTTGGCGCCGCCAAATACACCCAGCCACGAAAAATGTCGAAACGAGACCTTAAACCACAATCGAAACAAGTTATAAAACAATCAGAAGTAACAAGAAGTAAAAAAGGCTCATTCAATGGAAGTACGTAGTTATCACAATAAACGTAATCGTAAGGCCAGTGAAAACGGTCCCATGTACCCACTGCAGTATTGTTCTACGAAGGAAATTCCGTTTTCCATTGTTTAGTGTTTGTACAGGAAGGATTGGCCGTTTTGTATGATTGGACTGTTGTATAACTGATGAAAACTGCGTTCTGAAAATGTTTTGTTGGTTTTGTAGACTTTTGATATTATTATGATGTATCGATAAAAGAATGACTCGTAAAGAAGGAATTAAGAATGGTTTTCAACGTTCTACTGCAGTTTTTAGTCTTACTCCATGGCTTTTGCGTTTTGCCTGCTCTAGAGAATATCCCTGTAATATGAGACTTTACAAATATTAAAACAAATAACGCTGTTTTAAAGTCTCTCATCTCAGGACCGATCTCTAGTAGTAGTAGGACCCGATTTTAGCTTCAACCAACTACAATTTTGGTCTTAAGAAGATATCGTGTCCACGACAAGTCGTGCTATTTGCAGCAGCTTTAGTAGTTTCGTTAATTTCCAGCCAGTTCAAAACTCTCATTGTAAGAGATTTTCTGTCAGATAATGGCCCGTCTAGAATTACTTGTCTTGTCATATAAGGAAAACAAAATCGTACTTCTACGCATATAACATAGGTACTTTTCCAGAAACTGAACAGAATGCAATATTTGTAAGCAAATCAGTACTTCTACAAACATGATTTGTTTGACTATGGTGCCATAAAAGTAAATTGATTTTCCTCTAACACATAAAATTGCTTTGCAATAAAACAACAATACAAAATGTAGGAAAATAGCAAATAAAGTGGACAATAAAACTTAAAGGTAAATAGATAAATGTTTAGAAAAAAATTTAAAACACACAACCATTCTTGTTTTTTCAAGAATATGACACAGAAAACTAATAAGATTGTAGTCACACAAGTGCATGATATATGTAATTGTATATAACATATAGATATTACCTATTTGCAAAGCTTATTGCAATGTTTTATTTCAAAATACACCTAAAGGGATATTCTCCGTACCTATCACTATGGCCTTACAAACGTAGGTAATCCAATCGCGGCAGATGTGCTGAACTTACGGCACCAACAACACCAACACACTGATTAAAATAAAAAGATTATCAAAACCAAAAGTGACATCCACTAAATTTTAATACAATCAAATCCAGTCCTATAAAAAAAACTTTAATTGGTGTCCACAATTATACAAATACTTGCAGAGGTTAGTAAGAGGTCTGTCGCATCCATATTTCAACATATTCAAGTTCCAAATACCTAATGGAGGGCTATTTCAATTACAATAATTTTAAACGAGATTGCACTCCATTATGATAAAAAAGGTTTTACTTTTATGTGGTAATAATTATGGATCCTGTTGGGCGTCCGTAAAAGTAAGAGAAAGGTATAGCAGCTACTATTGCTGTCTACTGGTTACATTTTAAAACTCAGTGTTGCCATTAATAGTTCAGCTTTTATTTTTCGAATTTTATTATTATTATTTATTTTACGAAGACCTAATAGTAGATCCATTAAAAGAAAGATATAAATTACTATACACAAGGTAGGTTTATTTTATTAACCATGAAGAATAGTTTTAACCAACCAGCTCTTTAATTAAGATACATTCTTTACCTAAAATAAAAGAATCAAACAAAAAACATCCATTCGGCAATACCTAACATCTAAAATTAATCAATAATTCATATGATCGGCGGGTTTCGTAACAAGCGAAAACGATGCTTCGGAAACGTACGGAGGTCATTTTCCGAAGTCAGTTCTTGATTGATTCGACAAAATGTTTCAACACGTACATACTATTAATGTTCACCATACAAATATCCAGACTGGTACAAAAATGATTTTTATGGTACAATGGATATTGCTAAATGATTTTTAAAAAACCTTGGATGAACACAAAATTAAATAATATGTAGTTCACATATGAACTTGAAATAAAAAGGGTAAAGTTCAAAACGTGTATCAATATCTCGTAATTTCACACCTTAATAGAAATCACAAATTGTAATACAATATCTCAATCAATGGTATGAGTTTACGAAACTTCGTACGAAAAATCGTGTTCGGGTCCCGGGTCACAGTTCACTGGTGTTACTCAAATTCATTATATTTCTCGTTTTAAGAAAGAATCACGAACAAAATATCAGCATTTACGCAACAATATTAAAATGGAATTCGAAATTGCGTGTTCGTAATTTCGTAATGAGTATCGAAAACAAGAATTGGCGTAAAATATTTACTTAAATTGGTAATAATTGTTTCTACCTATGTACTGATTATTCGAAAATTAAATGACTATACTACCGTGTCTTTCGAAGTTTATTACAAAATTATGAGTAAACTGCATCCTAAAGTTAAATTGTAAAATAGGAATGTCTATCATCATCATTCAAAATAAGCTGTTTGAAGGCATATAAAAAACAACTACTCATGGATCAGATATTTTTCGGTGCCTAGAAATGGTTGAAAATACAATTTATTGCGACTTCTATACAGTCAGTCAGTTTTTATACATCATACAAATTATATCTACTAATGAAGCTACACAAATATATTAATTAAGTACAACCAGTAATGTATTTGTTATGTATATTTTTTGTTAGGACACATGGTCATACGCGAGGTAATCTGGTCATGCAGGCAGTAAGCAATGTCGAACCTAAGTATATTTCTAAACTTGTTTAGAAGCTTACACTGTTATTATATTTCACGATAATGTTGATTAGATAGCGAGTTTTGTAGCGAGCACAAAACGGTTGCAATTTGACGAATTAGTTAATGCATCATGCGTGTTTCATGTCTTACATAAGACTAAAATAATAACATGTTTAAAAGACTAACGTTTTTACCCTGATAGATACCCCGAAAGAATAGGCTTAGGTGGGACCTAAGCCTATTCTTTCAGTGCTTATAATAAAATATCAATCAGTGCTTATAATAAAATAGCACGTATAAATAAAGAGGTCCACATTTTTGACATAAATTTTAATATATATAAAAAGATGGTATCAGGTGTGCTTAGTTCTGAAAAGTTCCAAATCTAGTTACAATATAAAATTACAGTTATTAAGTAAAAACCTACTTACAATTATCGATTTGTATCCTACGCTAACGAATTTAAGATTTTAATAATGTTTTTTTGTTTCGCATGAGTAATCTGCTCTAATATGTACATGTTGTGTACACTACTTTAGGATTACTGTCCGGTTTATATAATATGTTCACTATTCTACTTACCATGTTAAGACTGTAATCTGTTTGTGTACCTAATATAAATAAATAAATAAAAGCATACTTTTTCAGGGTATAAGGCTAGTTCGATAGATAGTAATTAACTATTGAAATATTGGTTTATTACTTAGGACCTCATTATTTCCAGTAAACAAAAACTAAATATATATAATTATGTATGTAGTTCCATTTGTTCCAAGTTCCAATATCCTTTGCCGAGCAGAGGGCAATGTCAATAAGGTAAAGAATAAAGAAAAGGAAAGCTCTTTGTTCAAAAAATATATATGTACGACAATATGCAGCAACATATCATACATTTACACAGCTGCGTACAATGCTAACGCAGTTTAAACGCACTTGTTAATACTTTAATACTAGTATGTTATACAACGAAGGCCCTACTGTACGATGTACCCATTACTTAAAGAGTTAAAGGACTACAGAGTGAGATACAAACGAAGTACAGCTTTGTAATGTTAATGAATGGTTCGCACGACGTTCAAGTTGCGCAAGAATCGTCAGTCGCGGAAGGTCGATGCCTCAGTTGTTCTGGCTTAAATGTTTATTTACAGTTACAGTTTTGAGATTCGCGGTGCTAGGAAGCTCATCCGGCTTTGTTTAGTCTAAGTTCACCGAATGCTAACATGAAAATAAATTGGCAGTTAATCATTGGCAGAATAAAGCATTATCTATGCCTCGAGCAAGAGCAGTATAAAACATATAAAAAATATTGTAGCTGGCAACATTTTGGATCTAATGTTTTCTTTATATTAAATCAAATTGTTGCCAATATTTAATAGAATAAATAGTACCTATTTTAATTCAATGTAAAGCAGTCTCCCAAAAGTGACAAACGCCAATGACAATAAGCTATAAGTTTAGTAGGGAATTCGACTTTTATTACTTTCTCATATAAAGAATAAAATTAACTGTATGACGCTACGTCGTATTTTTCATACCTGACATATCAATTAAGCTATATTTCAAAATATAATATAGTAAACCTTTAAATATTTTACGATAAAACATTTGACATGTCGATTTTTAAAATGAATAAGATAAACAATGTACTATTACCAAGTTAAAAATATATACAATATGACAAATTAAGACGTTAATCCTAACTAATATTATAAATGCGAAAATGTGTTTATTTGTTTGTTTGTTACGCTTTCACGCCTTAACTACTCAACCAACCAATGAAATTTTGCATACACGTTGTCAGGGGTACAGAATAGGACATAGGGTACGTTTCATCCAGAAAAAATAACTGTTGCAAACCTAACCTAACCTAACCTACATTTACGCGAGCGAAGCCGCGGGTGAAAACTATTTAAACATAAATTGATTAGACGTATGTTAATTAATCGGTCATTGTTTAATATCGTATTTTAGGTGTATACCATACTTAAATAACTTATTTAAACAAACCAGAAGATTAAAAACTAATTAATGTTAAACATTTATATGTATACGTCAGTAATAACTTAATTGGTAATTAATTAATCTGGCAATTAGAAACGTTTCTACCGATTACTTGATTAGTTCATCGGTCCATTATTTGGTCGGAAATAGACCATCTATTTGATCAAGTTTCTATTTACAAGATTTTATACGTAGGTAAGTGAACATTAATAGGTTTGCTTATTTTCAAGGACATTTTTAATTACAATTAGACGTGAATCTGTACAGCAACATTTTAAAAAAATATCTTAAATGAATTATGAATAAGCCCTGAGAATGTTGATGATTAAAATATCCTTATAATACAAAAACAACATTATTTAATTTCACATTTAAACATGGAATACTACTCCACTTGCACTGCTAGTCGCAGACAATTATTTTATTAAAGAATTGATGATGAACCATAAACGATTTTAGTTTTAAAACATTTTAGTTCACGGCACAGATCCATTACATTAACCTGCCAATGCTTGGATTGCCAGACATCATTGGAAACCTATTGTGTCTACCCACCAATATGCTGCTGCGACTCTATAGCTTAATAGACAAGGCACGGCAGTTATTCATACCATGAAAAATACCCAGAAACACGGAAGCTTAACATAATTTTTACATGCCTCCCAAGGATTTCTTCGTTTTAAACACCATTTGAACCGGATTGCCTGCAGCCATTTCCACACTCGGTAGTTCTAATTCGTCAAATCATTATCACCTTGCCATAGGACAAATTTAATAAGTGGTATTATTAATATGTGTGTGTATTATGACAGTGTTTACAACAACGTAATAGCCTGAGGTAACAGTGATATCGTCACACAAACCGGTTGTATAAGTTTGGGTGTATATGTGTAAATGCATCAGAAATGATAATGTCGAATAAATGATTGACTGCTTTGTTAATGCCTTGGTGTAAGAACGATTAGGTATGTTTACAAGCGTTTATAATGATAACTCTAGAGTTTCGATTCGGTGAACAGGAAAAATGGTCGTCAATTTTTACAGACATATTAGTACAGTATATGGCAATATACGCGAAAGATAACAATAGTCAAATTTATTTCGTGTGACCCCAAAGTATTGCTACCGCAATGCAAGTGTAATGCATAGCTCATCTGTCCCTTCTGGGATTCTTCATAAGGAATTCAGAGAGCATTTTGGCATGGTTTAACACATTGACTGACGCAGTGTGCAGTTGTCCATTGTATCTATGTCTTCTTAACAGTAGACGAATAGGCATTTACCTAAGCAAGACGTGTCAGGTCCTTAGGGTTACATAAAGGTATAAAAGCTTGTAGACTGACATTTAGTTCACAGCTACGTACAAAGGGTTAAGTAGACACGTTATAAGGCCCAATGTAATACACTACAATTATTTACATATGTATTTTTAAGATATAATGGAACATTGACTTCTGCCGGACACAATTGTTCCGACTTCGTGCTGCTAATAAGAATTTCTGGATAGAACCCAACAATACTATGGCTGACCTGGGAATACGAGACCTTATGCACATCAGTAATGTTCACTACCGCTGCACCACGGAGTTATTCTAATGTTTGCTAAAACTCTGATGATCTCATCCTCAATTCGTCCTAATATTCTTCATATAAAGTTGTTTTATGAATAATTCTCAACGTCATAATGTCATTTGAAAGTAAGTACCTAACCATAAACTTAAAACGCCGAGAACCATCGTGTTTGATAACTTTCCATTCGTCGGTGAGCATTTATATGCATATTTTCACGCCACACAAGAAATCCAATACTAATTCTAGAAAATGCATTCAAAATTAAGAATGTCCATTTACAATCGTATGCGTAATGCGCGGTAACAATACACTATCAAACATTATTGAGAAACTAATAAAAAAGTATGACATAGTGCGGTCAATTTGAATTATGAATAACCTCGCACGTGTATTTTGAAACAGCATCTTCAAAAGATCAATATACAATTAAAAAAACAATAGGTCTGTTTTGAATTTAGAACAACGTAGCGAAAAATATGAATAATTATAAATAGGTAAGTACGCTATAAAAAATAAAAATAAATATATAAAAAAATATAAAAAATAACATTGTAACAAAATGGCAATTTTATTTAAGAACAACAATTGTACGGATTTTAAAGCTGCATCTTCAAAAGGTCAAATAGTCGCACGTCAAAGACCATCTGCAGCCCCGCTTACTTGTACAGTGAAGTTGGATCTTCGTCCCTTCACTTGCTGCTAAACACTCATAGGTTACAAACTCGGCCTCTACTCTAACATTCTTTACATAAATTAACCACCTCTATTAGTATTTATACATAAAATTGTATTTCTATTGTCAATAACATAAATATAAGGTCACCTGTTTTGTTATCTATAAAATTACGTACCTGGTAAAAGACCTTTAGCATTTTTCTGGTCACCCTGGTCCTCAATCCTCGGGGTTCCTTCCTCCGACTCCAGCACTTCATCCTCACACCTGGTCTCACGCACAACCAGAAGGAAAGCGCACACACACACAACAGTAATCCTCATAAACTCTCTCATCTTCATCTTTATACAGCGAACAGAAAGTAAACAAAACCCATTTTCGATCAACGATCGATTAAAACTTAGTACTAAAAGAAACAGTCACATTTTCGTTAGTTGCAACTGGCTAAACGTATCCAATGACATTAGAACCATACGATATAAAAAACATGGCACGAGCACTGAACATCACATAATCCGTTCACAATAACACAAAATAGTAAACAATTTAAAATACAGAAAAATAAAACGTAATGTTTTTCGTATCGGTTTGTTTTCGAACGTATACGCGCGTCACTCGTTGTCGACAGCGATGGTACTGGCGCGCTTGTTGGAGGGAGACCGTGGTTGCCCCCACCTGCGCGCGCGCCGATCAATGGACGCTATCGAGAACCGGCAATAACTGTAGCTGAGGTTTTTACAGATAAGATATCAGATATCAGAAAAAACAGTTCGCGTAATTAATGTACCTCCCTTTTGTGGTCAAGTACCGTTGCAGTTAAATTATAACCGGTCAATGCAATTAGCACTTTTCTATTGCTGTTATATTTTAGGCAGTAATAAGTGCCTTGTGTTAAGTGGGTTTATGGATACATGTTCGGCTAATCACTAAATTGGTAAAACTCAACCAAACGATATGTCTTATTGGAAAATTTTATTTAGTTCGATAATAAATTAATTGTGAAATAGAATAGAAGTCAAGTCGGTAACGCTGATCATTAATGTGATTAGGTGTTGTAATTTCTTCGTCCGAAGTGCTCGAAACTTTGTCAAAAAGATCGAATTGCTCAACTACTTTTATGAGTGGTTCTACTAACTTTAAACCTCTGATTTCGCTAAAACTAGAGTAACTCGTAAGGGGAAATATTTTCACCCTAAATAAATAATATCAGCCCTGTATTAAACTGTCCCACTCTGGGCACAGACCTCTTCTTAATGTGAGAAGGGTTAGGCCATAGTCCACCACGGTGGCACTGCTGATTGACAGACTTTACATATCTTCGAGGACATTATGGAAATCTCTCAGACATGCAAGTTTCCTCACGATGTTTTCTTTTACCGTTTATCATACAGAAGATCATAATTCAACAACCTAGAGTTCCTGCAATGAATAGGAATTTCAAGCTTTTTAAGACCTCGGTACTTCTGTCCTTTTGCACAGACAGTTCAACTACAACTTTTTGTAAGTCTCGGTAACGCGTAACTAGTTCCTCGTGTTGCAGACGTCCTTAGGTTACGGTAACCGCTGACCATTACGCGGGTTGTATGATTGTTCTCCTTGTTTAAAAACACTGTCTTTTTCTCGTGTCAATGGTACATCTATACAAATAAATAAAATTGAAGTGTCTGTTTGTAATGTCAAAATAACAACTTTTTATCTAATGCTTATGAAAGTATATAAGGTACCTATACGAAAGCATCTATTTTTAAAATGTTTGTCTATCTGTCTGTTTGTTCCGGCTAATCTTCGAAACGGCTGAATCGATTTTGACGGGACTTTCACTGGCAGATAGCTGATATTATAAGGAGTAACATAGGCTACCTTGATTTTACAAAAATAAATAGGGTTCCGCGGAGACAAACACTTTTGAGTTAAAATCTACGCGGACGAAGTCACAGGTAATAGCTAGTACTCAATACATTTTGTTATACGAAAGATAGACTTAAAGACAAATTAGATCTCATTATGATCTAATTTGTTATTATTTATATTGAAACCTTGTCGGGCACAGCCAATTAGGAGAGAGAAAAAGGGTTACGTATCTATTAAAATAATTTATTTTAAGTATGTATGTACTTTCTACTAGTTTAATCATTTTGTACTTATAATTTTAATATGTTTATCTTTACACAATATTTGTAGTATTGATTATGGAAAATATTATTATTATTTATATGTAGGTGTTTATGTTACACAGTTTATGGACAATATAAATTAGTCCAGCACAGTAAGTAGCCACACCAATAACATTTATGATAAAGTTATCTTCGCAATCACTATGACGGCAACTCAAATAATGTGAGAGATGGAAATAATGGTTTTTGCGAGATTTGTCTATCCCCAAATCGTCCACAGCACGACAGGGTTAGGGACATGTTCGTCGTGAGATTAAAGAACACAATAAAAATATTAAAAAAACCAAAAGGTAACTACTTAATATAAACATTATTCTTATAATTAATTTAAGTCAATGAGATATTAGTACATACATATTATCTATATATTGATACGTGAAGCGAAAACTTTGGATCCCTTTTTACGAAAATTGGGCGGACGGAGGAGTATGAAAGGAGATATGCAACAAACCCATACAACTTCGGCCTCGCATGGACAAAAATAAAACTGTATGTTTTACGAAGAACTATTAGTATTCTATAACCTTGTGTAATTTCAACATGCTATCTAGTTGGGTTTCAGATATATAAGGCATCTAAAATGAACAGAATTGCTGCGGTGATACTTTGGCACAAAGCAATTTTTTCAAAATGAATGTACGAATTATACTTGTTTCTGTCTAAAAACCTAGAAGAGGTTTATATAGCTGGTTTACAGAGCTCACTAGGGTAAAACTAGTTACTTAACTGAACTCAGGTAGCCAGTGCTCGCTCTACAAAGCAAGCGCCCTTCAAATAACTATAGTTACTATTCATTTATTGTTATAGCTTAATTAATAGTCCAAGAAACAAAGGCTAAAGTAAACAATATTATATTTTGGTAGTAGTTTATTAGTCTCCAACCACTACATTACCTTCATTATGACTAAACATACTATCGAGGTGTGGTGCAGGAGGTGCTACATTGTTTTGAAACCTTGCCCAACATTAATACCATATGATAGACATTATATATGTGCACAGCAGCCTACTGTTCTTCTGCCTACTATGCAGTTACAGTAATGCTGTTATCAATTAAAATGTACACATATTATACTTTACGGCTTGCATGCCTGTATTGTATTTTGCCTCTTTAAATCCAGGCATTTGTACTTTATAGCTCTCTCATAACATTGTCACATCACGAATGATAAATGACAATGAAGATCGAGTGCCCAACGAAAAGTGTTGCCACTACCACATATTGAATAATGCCATTACATTGAATTGGTCAATCTATTGATTAGTAAAATAAATCACAACATTAATAAATTGATACTATTACATCCCTGTTTAATCTGCATAATGTGGAGTTTTTAAGTTTTTAAGTAATATTATTACTTGTGTTAGTAAAAACTTAATTTAATATAAATAATAATGATTCGTAATAATTTCACTTCTTATAAAAAATACCTTTTGTTCAACACTGGCAATGTTGTCCCAAGCCACAATGGTTTACTGAATCAATAAAATGTAAAAAAAAAAATCTTTTTCCCGCTAGGTTCGGTTAAAAGAAAACGATGGCGACAAATAAAATATTATGATACATTTTTACAATAAATTATATTCTTGTCCACTAAGGCCGTAATTTGCATACCTCCTTTCGCACACTTATAGTTTATACAGAGAAGAAGTGACGAATGCTAATATTTTTTTTAAATTATGCGTAAAAAACATTAAATTAATGAAAAAACACTACACGCACACAACCATGCATTTGACACACGCAGTGACGTTCACTCTATCTCTAAAATACATAGCGTTGTACATAATGGTACTTTTATATATTATGTGATTGAGATGGACAAACTGTATTTGGCTTTTTTTTATAATAAAATTATTATTATTATTATTTGGAAACTGTTTTAATACTCGGCTAAAAGCCGGTGTTTTGATGACGGTTACGGGTTGACACCAAGTAGCCGCCATCTAAGATATAGTATGATTATTATTTTGGTTGGTTTAACTTGTTTTTTCTCGAAATAAAATTCGGTATTTAATGAAAACCACGGGTCTAGGCCAAGTGGGGTTCATTTGGGACATTATTTATTAAAAGGGGCTCGTCCTGCAAAAACTTACGAACTATACGGCAAGTATTGAGTATAGCGGCCTTCTGCATAGTGATGTAAAGATTGGTGGGTAGCTCTATCTGTCGTAAATAGTGAAGAAGGTGTTTGGGTATGACGCCTGTGCTGGAGAGCACCAGGGGCACAATGTATACTTTGTTCATTTTCCATATTCTACTTATTTCTTCTTTTAATTCTGTATATTTATGTATTTTTTCTGTTATGGTTTTCTGTAAATTGTGTGTATTGGGTACCGCTATGTCTATTAAATATGTATGTTTATTTAATTTATCTATCATAGTTATGTCAGGCCTATTGTTGTGTATAGTTTTATCTGTAAGTATTGCTCTATCAAAGTATATTTTGTGGCTGCTATTCTCCAGCACTGGTTTTGGGGTATATTGGTAGTAGGGAACAGTTTTTGGTATTAGGTTATATTTTACGGCTAGTTTTTGGTGAACGATATTAGCAATTTGGTTGTGTCTGTGGGTGTAATCTGTTTGAGCTAGAGATGAGCAGGCTCCTGTAATATGTTGGATGGTTTCAGATGCGTGATGACACTTTCTACATTTGTCATTTTGTATATTAGGGTCTTTAATAATAAATTTACTATAATTTTTTGTATTTACAACCTGATCTTGTATTGCTAGCATAAATCCTTCCGTTTCAGGGAAGAGTGAGCCCAATTTTAGCCACTTGTTTGAGCTGTCTGAATCTACATGCGGTTGTTCTAAATCGTGTATATGTCTGCCGTGTAATTCCTTACCTCGCCATCTACATATTTTTTCATGCCTGTGGTCATCTAAACTTTTAAAAATAGTATCTCTGTTGTATAGATTTAAAGGAGTAAAGTTATTATCTATTTCTGTAATTGCTGAGTGAATTTTACTATTTTTGGCTTTATCATAGAAAAAGTCTCTAAGCTTTCGAATCTGTCCTTCCCACAGCATGGTCAAGTCAATCAGTCCTCTACCGCCCTTTTGCCTACTTACTGTAATTCTCTCTATTGCTGCTTTTGGATGTGCGTAGTTGTGTTTAGTTAGTGTGGTTCTAGTCTTAATCTCTAATCTATTTAAGTCAGTGCGTGTCCATTTAATTAATCCAAATGAATACGTTAATATGGGTATGGCAAATGTGTTTATTGCTTTAAATAGATTTTTCGAATGTAACTGTTTTTTACATATTAAGTTTAGTCTCTTAGTATATTCTGATAGAAGCTGTTCCTTGATTTGTGTATGGTTAATGATATTAGACTGGTATATTCCTAAATATTTATATGTATCTGATGGTTGCATTGATATAAATATGTTAGTATCAGTAGCGTTGTTTTGATACTTTACTATTTTTCCCTGTTGTATATGTAGTGTACGACATTTATCTAATCCAAATGACATATATATATCTTTGCTAAATTGGGTTGTATTTTTTATGAGATTATCAAGGCATTTGTGAGTTCTAGCAAACAGTTTAATATCATCCATATACATTAGATGTGTAATGAATGTTTAAGAGTTTAATTTATATCCACTAGTGGTGCTGTTGAGGAGGTTTGACAGAGGATTTAATGCTAGGCAGAACCATAGTGGACTAAGAGAGTCTCCCTGGAAAATACCATTTCCGATGCTGATTTCATCTGTAGTGATTGTATCTGTACCATTAGTAAGGTGTAATGTTGTTCTCCAGTCATACATGGCATTTTTCAGAAAGCTAATTATCACAGGGTTGATTTTGTAGATGTGAAGGACTCGAATTAACCATGAATGAGGTACACTGTCAAAGGCTTTTTTATAATCTATAAATGAGATATGCAGGTCCCTTTTGTGACTATGGGCGTGTTTTAGAATAGTGGAGTCTATAACTAGTTGTTCCTTACATCCTCTATGTCCTTGCCTACAGCCTTTCTGCTCTTCAGACATAATGTTATTGCATTCTAAGTGTTTGTTAATTTTATGTGTAATTAATGATGTAATAAGTTTATAAATAGTTGGTAAACATGTAATGGGACGATATTGTGATGGGTTTACAGTGTCACTACTTTTGGGTAACATATAAGTGATGCCCATTGTAACGAATTTGGGTAGTACTTGTTCACCTTTGATGATTTCTGTAATGTTCTTTGCCAAAATATTATGTAAAGTATGGAATTTCTTATACCAAAAATTATGTAGCCTGTCTGTTCCTGCTGCCTTCCAGTTTTTTATTTTTCTCGTAGCTATCTCTACATCATCTACCGTAACATCACAAAATTCCATATCTTCCGCATTCATCATTCTACATTCTTCATCTTTTATCCATCCTGCTGAGTCATTATGATCATGCCGTTTCTTCCAGAGATCGGTCCAGTAGTTTTTTAGATCTTCTGAGTTGGGCAGTTCTTGTGCACGTTGTATGTTATCCTTTCTAAATGTTCTGTAAAATCTTTTTTCATTTGTAATAAACAATTTGTTGTCTTCCTTTCTTCGCAATGCTTTCATATATCTGGCTAACCGTTGTGATTTTACTGTAAGTTTTTGTTTTAATGTGTCTAAATATTCCTCTGGTCTTATGTTATTACGTTCGTGAATTGTGTGTACCTTTGTTTTTCTGAAAATTACCTCGACTGCTGCAACTACTTTTCTACTTTTATTATTATTAATGTACTGGGATAACCTGCCTATATCTGCTCTTAAATTTTTAATGTCATTTTTTATCCGTAATTGCCATGCGGGCTTTAGAGATTTATAGGTTTTATGCGGAGTATTAGCGTTAGGGGCTCGAATTTTATATCCTAGGTTTTCGGAAATTACAAGTGCGCTACAGTACATCAAAGTGTGAATATGATTTAAATCGGAATCAATTGAGAAAAATCTGCTTAATATTTGCTTGTTAAAAATATCTATATATGCGTAAAGATTTCTGCATTCTCTAAGTTTTGGTAGTATAGGACGGACTGTTAGGTCGGTACCATTGTATTGTATAAGTGCGGTCTCTACTTGATTTATTAATTCTTGTACTGTTGTGTCTATTTGTATAATTTGATGTGACTGTGTATATTCTGTTAGTTGTGTGACTGGATCAGATCCCGTCTGAGTAGAAACATGCGCCTGAGTAAGTGATGTCATCTGCGAATTTGTTATCGTAGTAGAGGGTATTTGTGTAAGTGAGATGTTGGATGATGTGATTGATGTAGGTTGTAAAATATATTCTGGAGGAGTTGGTACGGGTGGTAATACTGAATCTGATGCTAAATGCAGTGTACTTTCTAATTCTTCTGTCCTGAGTTGTTCTGATACTTCATATTTTAACTTACTAATAACATCGTCAGACAATAATAATAATTATTATTATTATTATTAGTTGAAACGCGTAGCTATGGTTACATATATCAATATATAATGACATATAATCAGCAATATCTTACAGGCAAACTTTGGTCGAATTTCGAGCACTAGGCGACCGCTAGTATATTATTAATATACCACTGATTCAAATGCCATCCAATAAGGTATCCTTTATTCTCTTCTTAAATTATTAACTACTATTTATTTTAGGGTCTTCTCTTAACATATCTATGTTGTTAAATACATACTTTATTATTTTTGGTGTAATTAGTTTTTGTTCCCTAGCCCTCGTAGTATTATATTAAATATATTAAATATAATACTACGAGGGCTAGGGAATAAAAACTAATTACACCAAAAATAATAAATTATCGTGGAGAGAGAACAAATAAAATGATACCTAAAGTATGTATTTAACAACATAGATATGTAATTAGTTTTTGTTCCCTAGCCCTCGTAGTATTATATTAAATATAATACTACGAGGGCTAGGGAACAAAAACTAATTACACCAAAAATAATAAATTATCGTATAGCGATCAATATCTAATCGAGAATAAATATTATTCTCGACTAGATGTTCCCGCGGTTTCACCTGTGTTTATTGTTACTGCGCCGCCCCCGTGGGTCGTAGCGTGATGTTATATAGCCTATAGCCTTCCTATAAATAAACCAGGAGAAACATCGTTTGTACTATGTCTGTAATGGGTAATTATTTTGCTGCGATGTTATTTTAAAACTGCTATTTCTCCTAAGATATTCATTGAAATCGAATGATGTAAAGGGCAATTTTGTTTAAAATTAAATACTTGTGATGAATAACGTATTTATTTGGATAAGGATTAATATCATGTTTATAAAAATACCTTCGCAAGTAATGCATTATTTTAGAACAAATTTCGTTAGCATAAAATGGTTACAGTGAGCCAACCTTAAAAGATAGACATATGCTGTCGCGGACTTTTTTTTAGAACTTTTAAAGGGGAACAATTCTGTCATACATGATTTTTGCGAAACTTTAACTGTTTACGCAGCGCACGCAGCGGAAGCTCTCAAAAGGAAAAAATACTCTCCGATTTTGAAACATTCTTCATTGGTGCTCCGCTCCTATTGATCTTAGCGTGATGATATATAGCCTATAGCCTTCCTCGATAAATGGGCTATCTAACACTGAAAGAATTTTTCAAATCGGGCCAGTAGTTCCTGAGATTAGCGTGTTCAAGTAAACAAACAAACAAACAAACTCTTCAGCTTTATAATATTAGTATAGATTAGATATTGATCGCTATAGTAGTATTCTAAGCCGATTAGATATTCCACTTAAATATATTTTTTATTGGCAATACTTTACATTTAAGCAATAATTTATAATATTCTTTATTGCACATATGTTTTACATTCTTACTAATTACATGCTTTACCAGCCTTATTCGTAGATTTTTAATGTCATTTAAGTACATCAGTTTTAAAAGTCCGTCCTTGCACAATTAGTTAAATCAGTGAGTCTGCAAGGGCATAGTATACATACAACTCATATGGCCAGTCCCATATGTAACAAGCAAAAGTAATCCGAAAGATAAATCGCATGCTGTCTCACTCTTGTTAGGTTAAAGAAGAGAGATGGCGAGACTTTTATCTTATAGATAAATGGTATTTGGAGGTGGTGGGACAAGCCCTTATTGTTTCTACATTTAGTAGTTTAGTTAGTTGATAAAACTTACATAACACAGATTTTCACGTAGGTACTACAAACATCAGATACATGCATTGCCCGAATAATATGTTTATCTATCCTTAGGCTTAAATATTTAAATATGAGATGGTCTCTTATGACATTCCCAGGGGTAGCACAAAATCTGAAAGTGGGCACCATATTACGTAAGACCTAAAATATTGCTGTAGAGTCATCTGGGTTATACAGGCGCAAGTTAAAGTATTTATCTCGAAAATTAATAAATAATAGTTTAAAAAACTAAAAAACACGCATTATTAAAAAAAAACAAACTAAAAAATAGAAAATAATTTAATAATTTTAATGTAAAAAAACGTGGGGTGGTTATCAAAATATCTTAGAAAGCACCCCACGGTTTTTTACATTAAAATTATTAAATTATTTTCTACTTTTTAGTTAGATTTTTTTAATAAAGCGTTTTTTAGTTTTTTAAATTATTATTCATTTTTATTTTTTAAACTATTACCTATCTTTTCTTTTTCTAAATTATTCAATTGTCATCGGTCCTCGATAAGCGTGCACAGTTTTAAATCAATCCGTCGGTTTGAAAGGGGTGAAAATAACGTTTAAAGATTCCGTTACATAGATTCATACATACATACCAAGCTAATAAAAGCGTGTTAAAAAGAATAACATCGCAACACAGTCTCTTACATAATGGTGTGGATACACAGCGCTCCGGATGCATCTACGCACCGATGATCCTAATCTCACTGTGCGCTGCGCCCGCACTGCAAGGCCCTATGTGAGTTTATGGTGCCTATTCGTCGTCCGACATGACACACATTGTCACCTTGCAAGAGCATTATCAGTAGGATAGAGTCCTTACCTATTCTACCCTTGGATAATGGGCATTAACTATATAAACAGTAGTGAAAGGCAATATTCGTCTGTTTTCGTTTACTATTCCATGGATAATAATTATTATTACCTTTTTTTCATTTGTTTTTTTTTTCGTGTTGGGAATGCATTGGCGCATACCTCTCCGCGGGGACGGGCGGAGAGGTTATGTCGGACTCACCCGAGAAAAGATGGAGATATCCCGGTAATACCGACCATACAGTAAATTTACAAAGATCATAGCTGTCTTCCAAATTTTTTTATTTTTTTGACGCCTTTTGTGTCGTCCCTATCTCTATAACAGAATTATCAAATCGGAAACCGTTTATACACAAACCCGTTTTAATTGCAAACATTCCATAACAAATTTTTACGTCTCTGGATTGCGAAGACCCTTAGAAATTATTGACAGTTGATAAATGAGTGCTGCTAATTTATCTCACTATATTTTATATAATGTAATTTATTAATTTATCGTTGTCATATATTGATTGTACCTCACCTCAACCCGACCATAGCAGACGCACATCGTAGATAGGTACCTATTCACTCTACGCATGAGTAATATTCGTTATTATCTATACTAATATTATAAAGCTGAAGAGTTTGTTTGTTTGTTTGTTTGTTTGTATGTTTGTTTGTTTGTTTGCTTGAACGCGCTAATCTCAGGAACTAATGGTCTGATTTGAAAAATTCTTTCAGTGTTAGATAGCCCATTTATCGAGGAAGGCTATAGGCTATATATCATCACGCTAAGATCAATAGGAGCTGAGCACCAATGAAGAATGTTTCAAAATCGGAGAGTATTTTTTCCTTTTGAGAGCTTCCGCTGCGTGCGCTGCGTAAACAGTTAAAGTTTCGCAAAAATCATGTACGACAGAATTGTTCCCCTTTAAAAGTTCTAAAAAAAAGTCCGCGACAGCATATGTCTATCTTTTAAGGTTGGCTCACTATAACCATTTTTATGCTAACCAAATTTGTTCTAAAATAATGTATTATTTACGAAGGTATTATTATAAACATGATATTAATCCTTATCCAAATAAATACGTTATCCATCACAAATATTTAATTTAAAACAAAATTGCCCTTTACATCATTCGATTTCAATGAATATCTTAGGAGATATCGCAGTTTTAAAATAACATTGCAGCAAAATAATTACCCATTACAGACATAGTACAAACGATGTTTCTCCTGGTTTATTCTGCGTGATTACTACTGGTTCGATTTGAAAAATTCTTTTAATGTTGGATAGCCTATTTATCGAGGAAGGCAATACGTTATATACCATCACGCTACGACCCACGGGGGCAGCGCAGTAACGATAAACGCGGGTGAAACCGCGGGAACATCTAGTAAATTATATCTATCCGATTGTTATGTATGTTTTACATTTAGTTAAATTCATTTTTTTTATACAACTAAGGTGACAATCAAGCATACGGCCCACCTGATGGTAAGTGGTCACCGTAGCCTATGGACGCCTGCAACACCAGAGGCTAGTCATCAGTGCATCACTAGCGCGTTGCCGACCCTTTAGGAAAGGAAGTGGGAAGGAGAAGGAGCGGGAAAGGGCTAAGCGCGTGATCGGGTCTCCGGTTCTCTCACTCACCGAACGAAACAACAGTAGGAATACTGCTATTTCACGTCGATATTCTGTGAGAGGGTAGTCCTTCCCCGATCGAGCCGGCCCATTCATGCTGAAATCAGCGAGGCTGTACTACTCTAAAAGTCATTTGTGAATAGTTATTTTTCTTAGTTATTAAGCTGAATACATTGTACTTATAAGTAAGTTGATAATTAGTTTGTAAGAAGTGAGGCATAGCAGCTGTAACACAGGTTTGTGACCTAGCATGGCTGCTAGCTATATCTATACTAATGATGTAGGTACTGTTTTATGTGTCTAAGTGTAAATTATTTTGTTTTTGGTACAAATAAAGTTTATTATTAGGTATATTATTATTATAAAGACCCAAGGTAGAGGCAGCAGCTAGCAGCTTCCTACTAGTGTAGCTATTTTAAAATACTACGTCTCTTCGTGCCTTAAAATATTAAAGTCTACATACGTGGATAACAAAATAATCAGGAAAGTCAACTACCACTAAGTCAACTTGACGAGGTGTATTTAACTATGTATGGTGGATAGAGAACGTATTAAAAGTATTTAGGTACCTATGTCAAACCCCCAGTTGTTCAGTTCGGGTAAAGTTAGGGTTGCCATCCGTCCGAGTTTCCCCGGATTTGTCCTAGTTTAGAGGGCATCCGGGGAGCGTCCGGGAGGGGCTTCATTCAATTTTGTAGTCCGAGTTTAAAAATTTAAAGTCTTGGGCCGCACGCACTGCCCGCACGCCGCGATCAACCGACGAACCGACTCGCTAAATTTACCGTCCCATAACTGTTTTTTATTACACTGACTATGTTTAAAAAAACCTGTTGACATGACAACCCGGGTTCTAGGCTCTAAAATCCGAGGTTTTCACGCGTCTTGTTCTGGTTGCCAAATTATAGAGATGGCAACTCTAGGTAAAGCCATTGAATGGGTATCATCCTGAAAATATATTGATAACTGCTAAGTTATTCAAAACAATGAAACGAGTACATTATTAATCAGTTTGTTTTCAAAATGCCTGACGATGTTTTAAATTACACTGTCATAGTTATGTAAGTATAGTATCTTATTGATAAATAGATTTTTCTTACCTACGGCTTCGCTCGCGTAGGTAAATGTAGGTTAGGTTAGATTTGCAACAATTCTTTTTTCTGGATGAAAGTGAAAGGTATCCTATTTCCTTTTGTTCTTCTGACAACATATTATAGGCGAAATTTTATGATGATCGGTCGAGTAGTTAAGACGTGAAAGCCGTACAAACGAACAAACAAACAAACTTACATTTGCAATTATACTAGTTAGAACATAGTGCTAACTAAGTGTTAACCGCAAATTAACCTGCGCTTTTATATTTGGCTGTGGCCTTTTCCTAGTCTTGAAGTGACTTAGTCTTTAATCAAAACTAATTTAACGGTTTCCTTTATAGTCGCTAGTCATCGTAAATGGAAAAAAAAGACAAAATTACTTTCGCAATTATTAATAGACTAGCATTTGCCCGCGGCTTAGCTCGCGTTAATTTAGAATTTGACAATCAATTCGGGTTGTACTCTGCTTGTAATAATATAATTCAATCATGATTCGAAAGAAACGTGGCGCCATCTATTATCATAAGAACGTTATTATTGTTTTCCTCGAGAACAGTAATTTTTTTCGGAATGAAAGGTAGCCTATATCCGTTTCTGTACCTGTCAACGTATATGCAAAATTTCAGACTGATCGGTTCAGTGGTTTAGGCGTGAAAAGGTAACAAAAAAACAAACTCATTTTCGCTTTTATAATATTAGTTAGGAATAGGATAGGATAGCTGCTATTTTCTCAGCTGTGATATAGAGTTACTATACTGTTTGTACTTTGAACTATTAGAAGTTGAACGCTGCGAATCGTGCGAGAGCGTGCGTTACTTATATTTTTGTTACGCTCTATCCTTACCATTAGGTACATCGACACCACTATGCACTGTCCCTTTCCGACAATTCTCTATTTTGTATGTAGCGTAGTTATGCGTATATAGGGTGTCTAACTTGATGTGCAGTCGTGTGTACGTCTCACCTCTCACGCTTATATTTCTGAAGGATCGGCAGAAGTGTATTACAACAACATTTCGCCATGTATGGTTTTGGCTCTCACGTAACATGAGACGAGCCCATCGGCATCTAAGAAAACCTAAAAATAAAATCCTACTAATAATATATCACGTCAAAAACTTGCTGGCCGAACCGGGAATCAAAGGTGGTAGCTCTCATGCAAAGCAGGACATAAATAACCGCTGCATCACCGAGGCAGTTCTTTATTTAATAAACCTATTTTAATAAAGTTTAAACTTTATTACGCAATAATAATAACTTTCATTTCTAGCCATATTTAATTTTAACCTACATAAGTAGGTATGTATGTAAGGCAACATAATGTACGAGTCTGAAACGAAGTAAACAGCATCTTCACTACTTAGGCCGGCTCTTATAGGCTCGATACCCCATTATTCTGCATCCATCTCTCTCATCGCACTGTTTCACAGGACCGCGGTTAAGTCATTTATTTATTACTAGCTGCTGACCCATGCAACTTCGTCTGCATCAAATAAGAGAAATTACCGCGTTTTTGCAACATTTTGCATTGTTGCTCCGCTCCTATAAGTCGTAGCGTGATGTTATATAGCCTTCTTCGATAAATGGGCTATCCAACACTGAAAGAATTTTCAATTCGAACCGGTAGTGCCTGAGATTAGCGCGTTCAACCAAACAAACAAACAAACTCTTCAGCTTTATAATATTAGTATAGAAGACTTATTAATTTTACATTATCGCCCTAACTATACGACCACATTAATGACAAGCTATAAATGATAAATATTATCTACATTGAAACCGAAATAATTTATTTTTGGTTCTTGCCATTAGGCATTTGTTCTTATTGTCATTAAGCAGAGTAGTGATATTTTCTAGTAGTGACAATGGCGTAACACACACACACACACCCCTTCACACGCACGCACACACACACACACGGTGTAGCGACAGTGGCAAAACGACTACTTAAGCATCTACACCACTACCGGCGTACTTAAAAACATTGCTACTCCGATCGCCGATCGGTATGAATTCACGATACTTCATGCTCAAATAAATACCTCTCCCATGCCTTCCTTTCATCCCCTCTTATACTCTTTTCTGTAGGATCTGCAACGTCTGAGTGATACCCGCGGGTATTGTAATCGATCAAAGGCCTTTAAGGTCAAAGAGATACTTACCCTATTTGTAATGCGTATCAGATTCACAATTGAAATCTGCTACATACCGTCTGAGTAAATGCCTACTCAGACGGTACCTATGTAGCAGATTTTATCCTGAAAGTAGTAAATACTACAAAAAAAAAATCGTGATAAAATTATTAAATAGTTTTTATTCTTTCTGCCGCGCTAGGAAAGGAATAATTCTTGTGTCACGGGGAACCTACAGACATTCAAACAACGGACAGACTCGAAACAACCTTTTGTGGACCACACAAATTTTTGTGTGGAATTCGAACTCACAACACTCGGCGTAGACAGTGCGAGGCAACCACTTAATCATCACAGCGTTTTGCCCGGTCAGTATGAGTTCCAGAATATCATATACTTACCCTTACTATGTCTTCCTTTTAATCCATGTTTATTCATTTTCTGTAGAATCTGCGACATCCGAGTGATACTTAGGATATCGGGTATAGTATGCCTTTAATGACCTGTAAGGTGTTGACCTTACAGGTCATTAAAGGCATTCTTTTATTTTTGATGCGAATTTGATGCGAATCAAATCGAACCAAACTCAGATACACAGACAAAAACTTGAAGCAGGATATATTAAAAAAATACTATACTAATAATCATCCGACAAATTTAATATAATCATCTAGTTTACATAAATCACATAGAATATAAATAAGTATTTATCAGTGTCTTATATTTATAATACTTTGATACATTCTGTATAATAATTATGTACACACTGATTGCATAGTTCTATAATCTATGCGATAAATGGCGCTTAGTATCATAATATATAACAGGAAAATCCAACCCTTGACGTAAGGCTATTAACAGCTTCGTTGATACAGGGAGAACTCGTTTTCTTGCTTTATAAATTGTATTTTCTTTGTTTATAATTTAAAATCTCAATTGACTTTTTAGTATGCAGCAATTTGCCTGGACATCACTCTCCTTAACTTTATCTCACCATAAAATCTTTGGCTCCCAATCAAATAAGCCTCAGCACATTATTATAAATGTATTTCATTCATTAACTGCATAAATAAAAATCAGTACATATGTATAAGTGTACAACAGCGAATATTAATGCGAAGTCTAAATATTGTAGAGGAACAAGGCAAGGGTAATACTTTTAACAGCCAAAGAAGCCCAATGATTCTTGGCACAAAGCTGTTCAAGATCCATCCCTATTATCTTAGTTGCAAAATCTTAGGTGTTGCCACAGTATTAATTATTATGTTAATTATTTTGCTTCAATTCCACACTAGGTATAATCTTATATTTTTTAAATCATCACCTCAGTCATATATAATTGTGAGCAATCATATCATTTGTCTACTAATGATTCAAATTCCTTGAAAATCACTCTGATTATCAAATACTTTAACATTAACAAATTTATTTATAAATAATTTTAGCAATTGGTTGTGAATTACCAGTATTCTTGCAAACCTCTGTAGCAAGTCTAAATACTTCTGTTAGACACGCCTAACACCCCACTAGTTCATATACTTTAATTGTGAGGCCATCACTGCTGAACCTATTGAGTCGCACAGGCACATTGTTGGCCATACACAATAGATTTTTAATTGTCTGGTATTCTAAGACCCGACAGATTAGTTGTATTATCCTCTGGTTTAATTAACATTATCTGACATGAATTCATCTGTCAAAAATCATTCTGCCCCTGTCCAAACCCTTTAAGGAGATAATAATCATCATCTTCCAATTTGAAGCAATCACATACAGTTTGAAAGTATTCTTCGTAACCACTAGTTTAACTCACATAGGCCCAAATAGCCTCACAGGTGATGCATGAGCCCCTCTGTCCGTGTTAGTATCTTGTTTATTTTTGATCAAATGTTTAATCATACATTTCATTCTCTCCAACTTTTTCCTCAACCTTCTTTTGCCTTGCCACATTAGATTCAGTCTTTTTTTCCTGTTCTCTGCAATTATTTCAAGTCTCCGCACTTTATATTTTAGTTTTATAACTTCCTCTGAGTCTGTTGGTTTGATGTCAACTGGTTCTACTCTGGAGATTGTGGGTTCTGGATCTTGGCAAGGCTGAAATGAGTTATGTAACATGAGTATTATTAACTAAAGTTACTCTACATTACCTTTATATTATTGCCAACCCGCATTGGGCCTGTGTGGTGGACTTTGGCTATGGCTATTTAATCCTTTTTACACTATGAAGGGGCCTATACCCAGCAGTGAAAGGGACAGAGTATACAAGGCTGACATTATTAGTTGTACTTTATTTGGTACATGCAAAACTTTATTGTGAAGGGCATAAAAATATTAACAGATGAGATCTCACATAGAATAATAGATATGGAGGTAAGAGTAAATATTTACTAAGTGTTATCATTATTTGGTAAATAGTTATAATATATATCATATATACTCACTGATATATTAAGAGCTGGTACAGCCTCAATTGAAAGTCTTCTGAGTCCACTCTCTGTCAAATAAAAGTCTTCAGTGTTGAAATGTTCAGAACAAACTGCACTAGAGGAAGTTGAGGACCATTCTTCTTCTCTGTTCACTGCTACCTCCCATTGTTTACGTCTCTCTTTGTCTCGAGGGAATCTGCACATTGTTTAAATTATCTTATAGCGGATAACATGGATGTTGATCTAAATGTGTTAGAAAACTATATATTCACTAAATATGTGTACTAGATATCGATACTCATTAGTTTATATAATTGACAAACAATATAGTGAATATATCTAAAAATATAATATTTAAATGATATCTAAAATATAACATATGATAAGGATTGAATCCTTTTTTGCGCATTAAACGGCTTAAAATTATTTGGACATTAAAAGCGTTGAATCTATTAAAGAAACTAATTATAATAAATAGTTTTTTAGTAGTTTTGTTTGCCGAATTTCTTGCCTTGGTGAAAATTACAGTTCTTACAATAGTTTCGTTCGAAGAATAATAATTATACTATAGTTTATACAGATATACCTGTACTGCAATTATTAAATAGAAAAAAAACAGTTATTCAACAGTAACACTAAATGCCGGGCATAAATAGTTTCTATATCCACAAGCAATCTATACATACCTGTGAAACGTAATACCATCCTTATTTTTAGATATTTTGGCCGAAGTATTCTTACAATTAGCTACTGCACAGCTTACCATATTTCAGTTTAATTAATAAGATACGTTTTATTCATAAAAACGAAATAAACAATAAGTTATACATTAGCCGCTCAACTCTCAAGTCAGAAAATAAACAATTTTTATTTTTAAACGTTTCTATTTAGATCGTTAATATTTTTAGCATAGCTGATTACTTTGACTGGTACATTTACAGGGAAAGGCTTGCTAAGCTGAAATATGAATGTTAAACAAGTACAATAAAAATGGAATGGACCGCGTTTTAAACTGCTACTTTGACAGTTTGCAAGTGTGACCATAAACTAAATATTTATCATGAAATCAATATTCAATAACACAGATTAAGAAGAGATGCTACGCATTTCAATAAGTAGTAGGCACGTACCTACTTCATTGTATTTCAGTACTTTTCCTGTACATATTTTATATATTATTATAACTAAATATTATTCGCAAAATCCGTAAATGTATAATATGAACTCGGATTTTTAAATATGACGCCTGAGGATTTAGATATGATTTTACTTGATGCTAAGATTAGCACCAAGTAAAAGGACTCGCAAGGACTATTAGATAATAGTCCTTGTAAAACAGTCCGTGTCAGATGTCTGGTTTTAAGGTATTAGAATGTTCACCCATCTACCATCGCAACTTAACGCTTAAGTAAAAGTCGTCTTGCGTTTAAGGCAACGCCATCTATTGATTAGTCCAAAAATATAGTGCACATAAAATAATTGTTATGGAAACACATTTTAAACCTACACAAATATTCCGTGTAAAAAGATTAAAGGATAGATGATGAATCTTTTATGCAAGTTCGTTATTATTATTTATTTAGTACTAGCTTTTGCCTGCGGCTTCGCTTGCGTTAATTTAGAATTTGACAATCAATTCGGGTTGTACCTACTCTGCTTGTATAATAAAATATAATTCAATCATGATTCGAAAGACACGTGGCGCCATCTATTAGCATAAGAACGTTATTATTGTTTTCCTCGGGTACAGTAATTTTTTTCGGGATGAAAGGTAGCCTATGTCCGTTTCTGTACACCTGTCAACGTATATGCAAAATTTCAGGATGATCGATTCAGTGGTTTAGGCGTGAAAAGGTAACAAACAAACAAATTCATTTTCGCTTTTATAATATTAGTTAGGAAGGAGGTTAGGATTAGGAAGGAAGTTAGGATTAGGATAGGATTAGGATTAGGATAGGATTAGGATTAGGATTGCCAGGCCTGTGTATAAAATGAATTCAGTCTAAACAGTTCTGGCATCAAACTCAAAGCCAAAAATGTTGTAGTATTATTATGAAGTATGAATTATGCATATTTAAATACAAAGAGGTGATTGCTCAAAATAAAGATAATTATAAAAATTGATGTCAGTATTTACTTGAAAGGTCAGGCAGAATTATACTTATTATAATAATATCTTGTTTTTAATTTTTTTTTATTTCTCTCTCACCCAGAATGGTTACAAAATTCATTATTATTACTTATTACATTCACATTTCGTCAGCTATGATATTAGATCCAACGTAAAACATGGCGAGCACAATTACCTATAATAACCATTTTTCCATCATATTTCTAGACTACTAACAAAAATCCCAATAGCACTTTTTCTAACCCCTCTTGCATCTGTTCCATTCACACTAGCCTTATAAACTTTCTTAGTCAGTCTTTCCTCGTCCATTCTTTCTACCTACATGCCCAAACCAGCTTAACATAGGTGCCCTTTTCTATTCTTGCCACTATACCCACTTTCATGCCGCATCTCTCTCTAATCACACTATTCCTTATTCTATCTTTCAGAGTCACACCACATACATATGCTACAAGATATTTTTATTATTTATTTAAATTTTCGTCGTCCCCTAAAAATGCCATCATTTGCCCCTGCCCACTGCGTTACGCCATTGTTTAGGTCCCACGTTATTATGTTGATTCTATTGACTGCGATACTGACTGCGAGCCTACTGACATCTACCGAGCAAAATTTCAGTTTCCGGGTTTGTAATAAAAAATCTTAACAGGCAAACCTAATAACACTTTGCTGAACCCGGAAATCGAATCCGAGACCTCATGGTACAGCAGTTACATTAATTATATATCATCACCAATCTACGACTATAATACCTAAATCAGTCCAACAATAATTTAAAATAAAGTTGACAAATAAAAATGTACATTTTCAAATGATTGGCGTGTCGTATTTTTACGATATCTTATTCAAAACGTAATTATAGGTTTGGCCTATCATTGATGCGTGATAGCTTCATTATTTTTTTAAAACAGGGAGCGTCGGTGGTTTGTTGTTACGCCCACATTTAACGGGTATAATAGAGACAGTCAAATTGAAGGTTTGGAATACAATGTAATAAGACTGCTGCTGAAATTACTGGTCTAGTGTCGGGCTAGTGTTGGGACAATATTTAGTAGTTATCGATATTGCTTTTTCAATACGTTTTTAACAAAGTTATTTCATTTTCATATTGTATATTATTTGCAGTGTTATCTTTGACACACACATCACACACATATCACATGAATTTTTGTTTTAATCAAATTGAAAACCGTATCTCCGTGAACAATTGTATTTTCTTATTGCGCTTCATATTAGAAAAGATTAACTAATAGATTAACGTTCACTCGATGCAATTATTGTCTTTTAATTAAAGAACAGGAATGAAAATAATTTCAGTTGTACGGTGCTATTTACGTAATTATTACATAACATTGTACTAGAACATTTTTTGTTATAACTTTCATTAGAATAAGTGGATGCTAATACACTTATAATAATGAAGTTACTTTTTTTTAATAGGTAGATATATGATGTCAGTATAGTATTAGATATTATCTATAAATTAAATAGGTATGTAGTAAAAAGCTATATTAACTCAGGTAGTAAACAACGTTTAGTATAACGAGTTTTGGATTGAACCCGTAAAAGAAAATGCGTATTTATTGCATTTATTAGTACAAATGTTGGGTTTTGAGTTGAAAATATTATAATAGGCACTTGATATATCTTGATGGCCGTTATTAAGGCACCAAAAGCCTTACTTTTGTAAATTGTAATATACAGTCAGATTGTAATTTCTCAAGCCTTAAAAATAGATGACAGCGCGTGTAAAATTGACAGAAAAATTTAAGTCGAACCGTAAGCGATAGTTAGCCTGTGATTTCCCCTTCCGAAGCATCGGTAGGGGTCGCGAGGTCATAGCATTATATTTCTATAAATATAAGTCGCATATCAATTCATCACTTCATTTTGAAAACACCTTTCATAAGGTTAAAATGAATTCATTTCGTAAAAACTTCGAAGACCCAGAGCGACCTTTCCTAGGTCCTAATTATTGGATCTTAAAAACAATGGGATTGATATTGCCAGAAAACAAATTGTTTAAAACACTTTACATAATAATGCACGAGATAGTTACACTATTTGTCATAACGCAATACATGGAGCTATACGTAATAAGATCAGATTTGGATCTTGTGTTAACTAATCTGAAGATTTCGATGTTGAGCGTCGTTTGTATTGTAAAAGTGAATACTTTCATCTTATGGCAAACACAGTGGAAAGAGGTCCTGGATTACGTCACAGCAGCTGACAAATTTGAACGACAGAATTCTGATCCAGTCAAAACTATAATCGTTGATACTTATACAAGATATTGTCGCCGTGTAACCTACTTCTACTGGGCGTTAGTCTTCACAACATTTTTGACAACGACATTAACACCTCTTATGAGATATCTCTCCTCGTCTACTTTCAGAGAGAACATGCGTAACGGGACCGAGGACTTTCCTCACATCTTTAGTTCCTGGATGCCGATTGATAAGAACCATTTTCCAGGATGTTGGATTACTGTCCTGTGGCATACTCTCTTATGTGCTTATGGTGCTGCTATAATGGCAGCTTACGACACATGCATTGTAGTTGTCATGGTGTTCTTTGGCGGCAAAATTGATCTTTTACGGGAGCGAAGCCAGCAGATGTTCGGTCGCTTAGAAATTGGTATTAGTGACGAGGAATGCAAAGAAGTTGTACGACAACTACATGGTATACATGTCATGTTAATCAAGTAAGTTGTAATATTGCTATTCATATGTGTGTAGTTATTTCTTTTTTATACGAGGAGTTGATATAGTTGTGATGAACATTTTTTTTTATCTTAACCTATTTCTATTACTCCATAAATATTATTCAAAAGTATTTCAGTTGGATATAAGAATAGTCAGCAATCACGTAAGATTGTGATTCTTTGGGCTGAGCAATTGTTATTTGAATAACATTTAAAAATCTACGAATCTAGATTAGCTGTTATTTGACACCGGAACAAAATTATACAAGAAGGTTCAGTCAAGGTTTTAATATAGAAATTACAAGCGTAATATTAAATAATAATTTCAAAGTATTCAGTAGTCAGTTCATATTTAACGATTAACCTTGGATTAAAGTGATTTATGTTATCTACCAGTTGTACTCAGGTTAAATTGCACCGAAAAGTACTTAAACTCGATTAACCATCATCACTTGTTTGTATCAAATTATAACTAACTAGCTTTTACCCGTGGCTTCGTCCGAATGTATCCCAAGGGAATTCAAACCGTTATAAATATCTATGTATAAGTCTAGTACAAGTTTATCTTTGCGGGAAGGTTTCATAAAATTCATTCAACGATTTCCGCGTAATTAAGTAACAAACATTGAAATTTTCATAACTTTCCCTTTGAACTATAATCGTCATCTATAGATTCAAGCCGCTCAAAATGAGAGTAGAATTAAACCAAGCACGTAGGTTGGATTAACAGTCTATAAGTATAGAGGTTGTCTAGATTGTGGATAATAGGGTCATACTCTTACCATCATCTACAATCTATTTGGAATAACAGATACCCAGCGTTGCATATTATAAGGGGAAACCCAATTCAGTCCATACATTCTTGGTTACATTCACTTATACGTTTTACACCCTAGCAATTTAAATTTATTGTCTTACTTTGTTTGCTTTTACTAAATAACTACAGCAATCAACGTTAGTAAATTCCACTAACATCAACAGTTATTTTATTTATTATTATACCTTAAGACAACGCTCAGACTCCAAGGCCTAGGATCATGCATGGAGTACTGTTCTCACCTATGGGATGGGTCCGCAAAATATCATTTGGAAGTTTTGGAGTCAATTGAGCGTAAGGCCAGGCGACTTATCGGCAATGACCAACTAATCAATACACGACTCCAAAGCTTGGAGCATCGTCGTAAGGTTGCCAGTCTTTCGATTTTCTATCGGATACATTTCGTAGAGTGTGCAGAGGAACTGCATAATTTGATTCCTCCTTCCCCTTTTTACCATCGGACGACCAGACAAACAGACCAGTGGCACAGGTACATGGTGGATATACCACATTTACGCACAAAGCGCTTTGCTTCCACTTTTATAATGCGTACCGCAAAGAAGTGGAACTCACTACCTAAGTTTGTGTTTCCCGATGAGTACAATCTGGGTATCTTCCAGTCACGAGTGAATAGGTATCTTCTAGGCAAGCGTGCTCCATCGTTGACTGCATCTTCACTTAAGATCAGGTGAGATCGCTGTCAAACGCAAGCCTATTACAGTATAAAAAAATATATTATTCATTTTCATCATGATGTCTGATTTGCAGCTAATTGATTAATTAAATGAAGTTTTGATGATTTTATTGTGGTATGACTATATTGAAAAGAAATTGTTACAATCTATACTAATATTATAAAGCTGAAGAGTTTGTTTGTTTGAACGCGCTAATCTCAGGAACTACTGGTTCGATTTGAAAAATTATTTTAGTGTTGGATAGCCTATTTATCGAGGAAGGCTATAGGCTATATAACATCACGCTACGTCCCATAGGGGCGGCGCAGTAACGATAAACGCGGGTGAAACCGCGGGAACATCTGGTTAAAAATAAAAGGAAAATTTGTCGGTAATGTCAGT
Organism: Catocala sponsa; assembly: GCA_963564715.1. NCBI lineage: Eukaryota > Metazoa > Arthropoda > Insecta > Lepidoptera > Erebidae > Catocala > Catocala sponsa. Next base: position 7,837,750 of record OY751330.1, read on the forward strand.
TGTTATAATTATAACATAAACAATGTATCTTACTATTTTAAATAAGTAGGTATAAGTAGATTTGAATTCAGTGCTAAAAGTCTCAGAATATTTCAATATATGGGATATAATATATGTAGGTATGTGGCGTATTGAGATCGCAACATACTACCTAGTGTGTCAGCTCACCTAACGAGTTTACTAATTATGCATCCGTTATCGGTACCTATCCGTTAAACCTAAAAGTAATTTGGCATAAGAACAATATGGATTCTCACCTCATTGCTTTAGAATAGTTCATATTTTGGAACATCCGACAGTTTAAACGCGAATTTTGCCTCTTATCATTCATATTTAGCTAATTTCCTATTAAAAACATTAGGTAGGTTCCTACTTAATTTTATGTCTAACATTTCATAAATGAGATATAGAGATTAAAGTATTTCATTTAACAAAATAATTTAATTAAAAATTATTATCTTAGCTCCTTCAGCTTCAGTTGGGAATACATAGGTATTCCCAACTGAAATTTTTATCCCACCCGAGTTACACAAATGATATCATTTGCGTAACTCGGGAGGGATAAAAGTTAAATCAAAAATCATTTATTTATTTAGGTCACAAAGTAACACTTATTAACGTCAAAGGGATTAGTGAGTTCATTACATTTACTGAATTTACATGATTGTTAGTTGCAAGGTCCAGGCAAAAGGTTAAGCCTATGAGAAGATACCAGCAAGAAACTCAAGGCCACTCTTTTAAAACGCCATTAAATTATAATTTCAGTATTTTACTAATCATTTATGTACCAGGTGTTGCAGGCATTATGGCATATAAAACTTAATTCTAAAAATAAAGGAAAAATAATATTATGAAAAAAAAATTTCAGATATACAGATATTCAGATAAGTATATATCATATACTTGGACAGAGATTGTAGTTGACGCCTAAAATTTACGTGATAGCATTAGTTTGCATGCGTTAATCTATACTAATATTATAAAGCTGAAGAGTTTGTTTGTTTGTTTGAACGCGCTAATCCCAAGAACTACTGGTTCGATTTGAAAATTATTTTAGTGTTGGATAGCCTATTTACCGAGGAAGGTTATAGGCTACATAACATCACGCTACGACCCACGAGAGCGGCGTAGTAATCATAAAAGCGGGTGAAACCGCGGGCACATCTAGTACCAGATAAAATAAAAGCACATAAACTTGCATTGGTAGGATCTTGGTTCTGTATACCGCTTGCAAAATATTACGATTGCCACTTAATATCAACTTTAGTTACTTCTTTTACTCTATTCACGCTTAAGGTATTCTTCGTTAGCCCTTTTTTAGGGGTTTTCCAAGCCAAGTCTTCGATTTTCCCAGGGAAATGTGATGTTAGACCTTTTCAACAATTCCTTAAATAAGTACGTTCATCTTTAATCATTTATTTTTTTGAATCTTGGTTTATCTATCTTATTACTTGCTGCACAATACTGCGTAATCTGTGTGCCTGTTTGTAGAAACCTTGTCTTTGAGTAACTCAGATACTTACACTCTTCTTTGTTCTTAATCTACTTTCGTATTCCTTCTTATATAATATCCAAATTTTATTACTATTCACTCATAAATATAAAGGTATAATAGACTGCTATTTTACGTAAATTCTTTACCTACTTATTTACTACTTTTAAGAATGGACACAGGTTTCTATTCAGGTTGCAATACCATTCTGATAAAACTAATGACTATATTGCAGGTTTTTGCAAACTTGTATTAATAGAATGGCTTCCTTACAATAATTACTTATCCGTTCATTGTCACTTAATCCATCTTGAAGCGATAATAACCTCAGATGTAAATATATAATTAAACAGCATAGTAATGCAACGATTACCAGACCTATCTGTTGACACTTTTATAAATAAATTAATCTTTTATATTTTGCCATCGTTTCCATTGTTTTTATATGATCCTTGAGGCTCGTAGTCTCGTAGTGGTTATTAATTCTACAATAAAAGGAGTTACTAGGCTTCGGAACAATAGATAAAGATAACGGCCACTCCTGCTAACAACACAGTGCCTCTTTTGCATAATTTGAAAGCTTTCTCACAAAAAACACAACACAAGATTATTGGCTTGCAATTTTTTAATGGTTGTAGGTTTGTAACCGCTTTATACTCCGTAAAATTTAGTTTCTAAGGGGGTCATCAAAAACATTAAAATATAAAAAATACAATTTGCTGTCGACCGTAAATCCTCAATGTCTATTCAACGATTTATTTACATAAATTCAAGAAGCATACAACAAAAAAGTTATAAATTATTTAATTTTAAAGCTTATTTGTCCAATTAAGGAAAGCATTATTTATTTAATAGAACTCTAAATACAGTTTTTCTTATACGTAAGATTCTTTTCGCTAGGTCAAGCATATGTTTGCTATTTTATTAAACGAATTATTTAATTAACATAAAAATAAAGAAGCAAACAATGGTATAAATACTACAAAATATACATTTAAACTAATATCGTAGGAACTAATTCGGTTCAACAATTTTATCGATATGCACATCTCTCGCGCTCAAACACTATAAGGTAAAGACCAATACGGTTCAGCCAGGCTACCCAAAAACAAAATAATTATATACGCACTTCAAATAATTGCTATAATTTAATGATCTTATGTTTCAGACATTCGAGGTTATTTAATTCTCTGTTATCGCCTGTAATGTTTTTCTACATTTTGATGTGTTCCTTGATGCTTTGTGCAAGCGCGTATCAACTGACCGTAAGTACTTACCTTTATTATATTTTTCATATTGAAAACTGCCCAGTGACTCGACTGTAGTAAATGCGACTACTGTTTATGAGGTCCCGGATTCGATTCCCGAGTCGACTAAAGTGCTATCGGGTTTTTCTGACAAGTCATTCTAAGGAAGAGCACGGAGTCAGGAACGTTTATTTTTTCATTTTTATAAAGACAGCTAGGAATAATTCCTGTGGCGCGTGTGACTTTACAAACATTCAAACAACGTACACAAAGAACAGCCAAACTCGCTACAACCACTTGTGTATCACACAAATCGCTGGTCCAATATTACAAGGTACCATGTTACATTTTTGAAAAAAATGGGTTATGAATATTGCATGGTTCTATATGTCATTCCTTTTTGTTTAGACTAATATAGTAATAGATGGAAGCACTTACCACCTCACAATATTAAAATTACTTTTTAAGTAATTTTTACTGATATGCAAATTCAAAACCTCATTTACCTAAATAAAAAAATAAAAAAATAGAATCTTGTAATAGTGAGCCAGCGAAATGTTTGTCTCGTGTGGGGCTCGAACCCACAACACTCTGAGCGGCGGCAGCGGCGTGGCAACCATTTAAACCACTACGCCACGCCATCCGTGCAGTCATGCAGAAACTGTGCCCAGTAAATAGCACTAGGCTCATATTACGTCGGCTAAATAGCAAAATGTGAGTACCTAATACACATCTGCCTACCCATTCATGGACTTTTGATGAGCTGGTACTTAGGCGCCTATACTTTAGGTAGGTGATTATGTCTCCAGGGATAACAAACCATGCAAAATATTATTGTTACCCCCTCGAAGAACCCTTTTAAGAAAATCACAGTAGAAAGGTCATTTAAAATATGACAATATCTGCGCTAGAAAACCCTTAGTTTCCGTACTTAATATATCGAAAATAAAGTACATTCAGGTAGGTAAGTAAGTACTTTATTTTCCTAATTAGAGTAGTAGAGCCTCGCTGATTTTAGCATGAATGGGCCGGCTCGACCGGGGAAGGACTACCCTCTCACAGAATATTGACGTGAAATAGCAGTATTCCTACTGTTGTATTTCGTCCGGTGAGTGAGACTGCCGGATGCCCAATCACCCTCTTTCCCCCTTCCCGTTCCTTCTCCTTCCCACTTCCTTGTACTCCTAAAGGGTCGGCAACGCGCAAGTGATGCCTCTGGTGTTGCAGGCGTCCATAGGCTACGGTGACCACTTACTATCAGGTGGGCCGTATGCTTGTTTGCCACCTTAGTATTATAAAAAAATAAATAATAAAGTACGTTTACCTGAAATAACGTAGGTACAATACTTTATTATAAATTACGATTGGCAACTCTATTGGTAGTAGATACCTACCTACCTATGCACTATGCACACTACATATTTCTAATAATAATGTAAGCACGGTAAGAATTATTAGAACAATCTTTTCACTTGTATATTTTTGTTCGCAGTCAGCAACAAACGCAGCTCAAAAGCTACTAATGGCCGAATATCTGATATTTGGTATAGCACAACTGTTCGTGTTTTGCTGGCACAGTAATGGCGTATTAATTAAAGTAAGGTTTCAAACGATTACGTAATCTAACCAATAATAATTAAATTATTTATTAATGATATGTAGTTTGATGAGTTTTACGATTATGACATACATAATACTTGTCATTCTGTGAAGTGTTATACCAAGTCCAATAAAAAAAACAGGGCTGATATTATTGTCGCTGTCTAATTATAATTCACAATTACACAAGCAACAGGATAAATTTATTAAAGCGCTTATTCTGTTGCTTTACTAACAGTAAAATAACGATGTTTCTAGTAGATAAATTTTGACTGAAGCTGAATAGGTGTTACGCGGGTAGGCAAAACCAGCCAAACAATAAAATATTAGGTTATTAATTAAGAGTTAAGACTGCGCCGAGCGTAGTAAAATTGTATGGAGGATTTGAAATGCTTTTTGATAAATATGTATCTTTATTGTCAACCAATAACTTAAATATTTGGGACGGACAAATTGTAATATAACTATTTATGTTTCGTATAAGCTGTAAAATAGGATAGATTTCTACTGTTATAAATTATAATCTAAACATCACGTAACACGAGCTTACGTTTTTGCAAATTTACGTAATTTTGTAGGCGAAAATATTAATTATTTTAAGATTTTTACACGGAGTAATAATGTAAACACATTCATTGTTATGGTAAATGTACATTTTATATTTGTAAACTAAAAGTGTTGATTTTAACAGCTTAACTGTAACCACCTGTTTTGGCACATTTCGCTAGGCGACGTGTGAGAGCGTGTCATGCAAAACGAATGATAATGAACGTATTTAATGGACAAATAATGGAAATCTCATTTGTTTTTGTAATTAACTAGCGGTGCGCCTTGACTTCACGCGGATATATAAAACTATATTAAGTATACATCTGGAATAATTTGCCTGGTAAACGAATTTTTTAAATAGGTCCAGTGGTACCGAGGATTACCCTCCGAAATTCGTACTCTCTCTTTATAATATCGGTATATGTAAATAGATAGATTACCAATAGCACTTTAAAATAAATTTTCAGAATGACAATTTGGCGTCCGGACCATATGACAGTGAATGGTGGACCGCAAATTTCCAACAAAGAAAGGACGTGTTGCTTCTTGCAGGACAGCTTCGTATGAAGAATATATTTAGTGCGGGCCCTTTCGCCGACCTGACTCTATCAACTTTTATAACTGTAAGTTAACATACCACTTTTCAGGAATTATATGATAAATTACGAGACAGGTGCGTTAAGTACTATCACATTTCACCAACTTTGTGTATAACTGCGTAATTTAAAAATAGGAACATGAAATAGTATGAATTCGTAGTAGGTAAAACACATCAAATGTACAACAATTAAGACTTCTGCCATTCGTATTTCGAATCAACCAAGATGTTATAGTTTAAAAAAAAAAAGAACTGCGTTGCAGGACGTAGTCTTAAACTATGCCCGATCAGCGGCAATAGGCTCACTTCTACCAGTTATGGTTTAGGTCCCAATTAACAGACTTACGTCTATAAGTTGGGACCATAACTGGTAAAATGTGAATAGGTATACACACTCCTTGGGAATATAGACGTAGGTAAGACTATGTTTATATTATTTAAGTGCTATTGGGACGAACCTATTGCGGTCTACTTAGTATTTTCAGACTAGCCTTCTGAGAAATTCCGTACAGAAACGCCTCGATGGCGTAGTAGTTAGAGTAACTGACTGCCACGCCTGAGGTCGCAGGTTCGATTCCCGCACGAGTCAAACATTTGTGTGCATGAACATGGATGTTTGTCTTGGTCTGGGTGTTTCTATGTATAATGTGTATGTATTTACAAAAAAAAAGTATATATGTATGTTTATCCATTGTCTAGTACCCATAGTACAAGCTCTGCTTAGTTTGGGCTAGATGGTGTTGTGTGTATGTGGTAGAATAGAATATTATACCTATTACTAAGCTCTACCCGTAGAGCTCAGACAAGTTCGGACTAAAAAGATAGGAGCACCAAGACAGTTACTTCGCGATGTTTAATAAGGCTCAGACAAAAAGTTTGTCTCATCAACGAATAATATCATAAAAGTAAACCTAACACTTTAAACTGGCACTTAAGTAGGCGTACCAACAGCACAACTTGTTGCGTATATTGTCTTATTAAACATGCATTGACTTCAAAAGGAAAAGTTAGGAAGTAATTGTTGTATTTTATAAGCTTTGAATACCTAACATGTTTATTTTTTGTTACAGATAATAAAAGGAGCTTATAGTTATTACACATTACTTAGAAAATAATGGAAACTCTTTTCTAATATTTATTGATATTTAGCCGATGTAGTATTAATATTTGATGATGAAATACCTATTAACCTTGAATTATGTTGAAACTGAAATCCTGGTAATAAAGTGACAACACATTCACAAATACACACATACAGACATACACACACACACACACACACACACACACACAAACACACACTCACACACACACACACACACTCACACACACACCCACTCACACACACACCCTCTCACACACACACACACACACACACACACCCTAACACACAGGCACATATTAACACACAAGTCTGCACACTACTTTAAATAAAGCTAGCCTTGAAAAATGCCTTTGTGTAGACCATACATTTTGAACTATGTACAAATATAGGCATGTATGACGTGTACCGATAAAATTCGACAACCAGTAGAGGGCCGGCACTGTACCTCCTTAACACAGGCTGCTCAGTAGCCTATCTAGGAGAACAGTACTCCACCCACCATTATTGTAGTTAATGTATACTGTCATCGTGTATAGCAATAAGACTGTGTGTATAACTACAATGTAATTTCATTTTTAAATAAATAAATTATTATTATTATTATTATTATTTTTATTTTTGATAGGTGTTACTTGATGGCCATAAAACATACGCTTCGCAGCTCTAAACGAATATGCGAAGCGAATACATGAGCTAATAGAAATGAATGACGCGTTTAGCGTATATTTCGTGAAGATTGAATAGAATACATTTAGAACCTTTTTCAAGCCAAATAACATCATAAGCAAATCCGAAAATGCCGACCTAAGTAATTAGGTACATGATTGTGTACTCAATTAGATATCCATTTATTGACATGGTTGAGCAAGGAATCAACTGTAAACTTATGGCCATCGAATTCTGCCGATGCATACGCATGAAAGCCGAATATAATTATATACCTAAGTGGTTAACAAAAATTTATAATCAGTAATGTATAAAAATGCAACTGTAGAAATAAAAACAAATCTGCATAATTGTTTTTTATTTTAAATAACCTCACAAACCTATGATGTTTAAGTTCACCATGAGTTCCACAAGGTTTTGATTAGTACATCGACGATCCGGTAGGTGCGCGTTTAATACGGCAATAATTTATGGCATGATAAAAGACAACGATCAAATATGTGGTGGAGATGCGTCAAGATCTTTAAAAACTGATGATGTGTAGACAAATGGTCGGTGATCCTTTTTAATAGGTATCTTCTAGGCAAGCGTGCTCCATCGTCGACTGCATCTTCACTTAAAATCAGGTGAAATCGCGGTCCAACGCAAGCCTATAACAGTATAAAAAAAAATTAAAAAGTCGAAGCTTATCACGTAATCACGAAACAGTGGAGACATTTCCTGACTTTCTTACTTACTTTTATTATTAAAAGGTAATACTTATAGGTACTAATAGTGTACCTCATGTTTGCTGACGATACTTCTTTAATATTTAAAGTAAATAGGAATAAGAACCATTTTGACAAAGTAAATAGTGCATTGATTCAAGTAAAAAAATTGTTTACTTTAAATAATTTAGTACAGTAAACGCCAAAAAAACAAAAGTGTTAAATTCATAATCATAATCATAATCATAATCCTTTATTTGTGAAACATAGGTTAGATACAGGTGTTAGTGTTATTATTTTTAAGTACCAATTATTATTTTTAAATACACAACCTAATGTGAAACATCTTGGTCCTAGTATAACATTGGACGGTGAGGTACTGGAAGCAATAGAATCCACAGTGTTTCTGGGCATTACACTTGATTCAAAGTTACAGTGTGGTGCGCACATATCACTTATCTCTCAGTGAAACTTAGTTCGGCCGCTTACGCCATTACAAAAGTCCGTAGATTAACTGACGTAAGACGTTGATACAGCCAGATTAATTTACTTTAGTTACTTTCACAGCGTCATATCATATGGAATGTTATTATGGGGTAAAGCAGCTGATCTACAAAGAATATTTATATTGCAAACAAGAGCTGTGTGTGCTATTTATCAATTAGGAACTAGAATCTCGCTCAGAGAAAAATGTAAGAATATAGGTAAGTATTTTAACTGTAGGATCACATTATATTTACCTATTTTAATATTATGCACGTGTGTCAAAATATACATTTATAAATAAAAAAGTGACATAATATATAACATCAATAGGTACTAGAAATAAATATAAATAAATTATGTGTTCCATTTTAGCGTCTACTTAAAGTTCATGGTTCCTTCATGGGTCTTGGTATAAGTACGTTTTTATAATAAAATTCCGACCAATATTCTAGAATTACCAGATAATACGAGTACATTTAGTTAAAATTAAAACTTGCTTAATTTCTAAAGCATAATCTATACTTATAATAAAACTGTAGAGAGGTCAATTCTGTACATTGAATATATATTCAAAATTAATATTGGAGGATGAATGGTGATCGATACTGATGACAAAAATGCAATCAGTAAATTTTTTGTCTGTCTGTCTGTCTGTCTGTCTGTCTGTATGTGCACGCATGGGTCAAAAACTACTGAAGGGATTTTAACCAAACTTGGTACGATTGTAGTCCATACTCCTGGGCAGGTTATAGGCTATATAACATAACGCTAAGACACATAGGAGCTGTGCAGTGACGATAAATTTGAAGCAAGTCGGACGAAAATGCGCTTTCGAGCTCTTATCCTCGCATACGTTGATCATACACCAAAAGTATGTATTACAAAGATCTTCAAAAAAGTCAGATCTTCAAAAGATCTACAAAAAAGTCCTGAATAGTATATATCTATCTTTTATAAATTAGCCACAATAACGTGTTTAATCGTTAGGCATTTCTTCAAAGTGTATTAAAATACATAAATATATTGTATTAAATATCTTTATCAAACTCCCATATTCAAAAAGTACACTTTAATATTTATATTATAAAAAAAAATATAGGAATCGGTTTATAAACACACAAGATATAGATGAAATAAAACTTCCAAATCTCGCCGCGCCAGTATGGGTACGGCTATACGGTTGATTGTTGTTTAACGCGCGAAACGGCCATCCGCTGCATTTATAAAAAGGCGGGGGCGCTCACGCGCCGACTTCACTCACATTTTGTTTGTTTGGTTGAACGCGGTAATCTAAGGAACTACGGGTAAAAATTAGAAAAATATTTCAGTGTTGGATAGCCCATTTATAGAGGAAGGCTATAAAAAATTCTCTTATGTGAAGCAGATAAAGTTGCGCGGGTCAGCTAGTTATTATAATATAGATGATTATATTTTCAATGACAAATATCCATGGCACTAATATTTGCGTCAGATAACAGGACGTTAAATGACAAATACTAACTTTTTTAATATTTTTTTTGTAATGTTACATCTTGTTTATGCTATATTAATTTACATTGTTGTTACACTCAGTCGTATTTTAATCAAAAAGAATGTGCAATGAAGACAAACTCGTGATCATGGACAGTTCCATAAAGTTTTCTTTTTGAGTCTTATTCTGAGTTCGCATGCCAAGGATCGTCACGCTCACTCAAATGTCATTGCTTGTAGTGGCGTCATGGACGGGGTCGTTCCCTTCCCTTCAATATGGCTAGAGGGGCGATGGCTGGCCCATGCGTCGTACTCGTGAACGGGTGCTACTTGTGGTGACTGGTCGACCTTGGTTTCGTGGAATTCGATAATTTACGTACTACATTTTTATTTGAACAGTTAGATTTGTCATGATTTCTTATAATTCTGTTCGGGAGTTTTTATTTACCCAACTGGCAACACAGCCAACCATCATTTTTAAATAGTGGGGTGATTGTGGAAGGGAAACGTAACTCGTCTCTCGGCGAAAGATCTCAAAGATCGCTTAGCAGGAAGGAACTAGCATTCAACCAAAGAGTAAAGTAATACATAGGGAACATTCAACTGAGGTTCTCCATAGTCCGTGTAATTGCTGTGAATTTGGTAATATAGTCACATAATATTTTAGACGAGTGAGTTTCATTATAGATTAAACTACGGACTACAATCATGCCTTGTCTTGATTATTTATGTAGGTACCTACATGTAAATGGATGCTCCTATTTACCATACCTACTGCTGCTTTAGAGGCTACCATCAAATTTTATTAAATGCTTGAGTATTTTCTGTAGTAGTTCCCATGAACTACTACAGAAAATACTCAAGCATTGTACGCGTTCAGCAAAGCAAGCAACCATTTCTATGGAGAAATGGACCATTGGACCATTTCTATGGAGAAATCTTTGCTGAACGTGGCAGAAAATGTAAATTCACAGAAAAAAAATTGTGTAACTTTGACATTCATAAGTGTTACCTTGTAACCTAACTTAAATAAATTTCGATTTTCGTTCTTTTTTTATAGGAGCACCAACATTGAAAAGAAAATTATTATGAAACGTAACTAAATAATTTGTTAATTTTGGGAATTGCCTTAGTGGCGTAGTATAGAATGCGACCACTCTCACTCTCACTCCGAACCAGGCGTTGAACCCCATGGGGTTCAACGCCTGGTTCGGAAAATTGTTATCGAGATTTCCTGTTCATACATTCTTAGTAGCCGCTACGCACTGCGGCGACTGTTGTGGGTTCGATACCTACACGGGAAGCCTACACACCTATTCGTGTGAGCTTGTGGCTCACACGAATAGAATGAATGAATGAATGAATTTATTGTTTCAGTGATCATAACATACATAAGCTACAATTTTAAATGTAAGCATATCAGTCATGTTAGGTACAAATTGTTTGCGGCTGGTACTTAAAATAGGTAGGTAAAGCCTGTGCCATACTTATGGTTGCTACCAGTTATCTATCAGCAATCTTCCAATGATACATTAGATTTATAAAACTGACATATTATATATAACATAATGTTGAAACAACGTGGGTACATTTACATTTTACAAAATTATCTATAAAAGACTTCCAAAACAAACAAAACAAAATATACCACAATCTAAGGAACTAGAGCATAATAATTTACTAAACCTTACTAAATCTTGTGTGTTAGTAAATATCTGTGTGTTGGTGTGTGTGTGTGTGTGTGTGTGTCGGTGTGTTAGGGTGTGTGTGTGTTTTGGTGTGTGTGTTTGTTTGTGTTGGTGTGTTGGTGTGAGTGTGTTGGTGTGTTGGTGTGTTGGTGTGTGTGTGTGTGTGTGTGTGTGTGTGTGTGTGTGTGTGTGTGTGTGTTGGTCAGGGTTGGAAAAACAGTTTCTATTTTATTTTATTTTATAAAACAAACAGTTCAAATTGTTTTAAACAAGTGTTTTTTTTGTTTTTTAATGTTTTTTTTTCTTTTTAGTTTAGGCTATTAATTTCAAATCAAATAGACCTATATTAATTTATTTCTAGACTAGATATTTCTTTTCAAATTCGCCATAGTAACCCCAATATTTATATTATTTTATATTTAAATAAGGGGAATACCCACTAGTCCATTGAACTACTTTCTTTCGACGGCCGACATAGGGACTTTCCTAGCGGGACTTTACCGGCGGGGAATTACCTGTGAATTCTATAAATAGAAGTGCCTTTTTTTCTAATAATTAATTTCATTATTAATTCTGTGACTGATAACATCTTGGTTGTCATTAAAAAACCAAATTAATGGCCAAACAATGGACTTAGTAACTCAGCTTCACACTGCTGTAGCTTCAAGTGCTGGAATCGAAAGACTGTTTTCAATATTTAGATTTATTCATTCTGACGTACGAAATAAACTGGGTACCGAGAAAACTGCAAAACTTGTCACTGTTTTTAAATAGGTACCTAAATAAGAAAAACCAATTGTTTTCTTGTCATATTGTCTGACTCTCACTGACCTGACAGACACACAATTTTGATTTTATAATAACTAGTTTTCATTGTTTATTAATTGAAATTGTTGTTATTATAACTTGGATTGATTTGAACTGAATATTATAATGTATGCTTTAAAAATACGTGTTGTCTTTACCTATAAATGCATGCACCAAATATTGTTTATTTAATTAATGGTAGTTTAATCTTTGTTTGATTTAATAAATTACTTGTCATAAAAGTAATATGTTTTATTTAATTACAATGCCAAAAGAATTACATAAGTACAAATAAATAAATAGCATGGACTCAACTGGTTTTATGTCAAGCTAATTAGAGTCTTAAATATTAATTTTATTTTCATTTATATCCATTCATTCGCTATGAAAAGTAGTTTTAAAGTTTGTTTTTTTCTTAATGTTTTATACATTGTTTAAAACTTGTTTTAATCTTTGTTTTTAAACACGTGATTAAAAACACGATTTTAATTCAAACTGTTTTAAACACTGATTTAAACATGTGTTTTAAAACAACTTGTTTTAATCATGCCAACCCTGGTGTTGGTGTGTTGGTGTGTGTGGGTGTGTGTGTGGGTGTGTGTTGGTGTGTGTGTGTTGATGTGTTGGTGTGTGTGTGTGTTGGTGTGTGTGTGTGTGTGTTTTAGTGTGTGTGTGTGAGGGTGTGTTGGTGTGTGTGTGTTGGTGTGTGTGTATTGGTGTGTTGGTGTGTGTGTGTGTGTGTTGGTGTGTTAGGGTGGTGTGTGTGTGTGTTGGTGTGTGTATGTGTGTTGGTCATTGTGATCAGTGATTGTGGAGTCAATAACAATGGTAAAAGCATTTAACTTAATCTTAAGGAATACGTGATCAAGGTAGGTTTTATTATGACTAGCTGGGACATGAGCTGGCAGAAGACCGTGTGTAGCGAGAAGATTCAAATATTCCTGTTTTCATATCAGCGTTTGGGTTCAGAATGTCAATGTTAATGTCGCCAATAATCATTACATTTCCAAATGAGCGATTTGTGGTAATACCTGGTCAACAGAACATAAAAAATTAGAAATATCTATAGATTGCAAATATGCATAACTGATTTCCTATTTTTATTTGCAAGCAATTGGCATCCATAATATTGTGTTCAGTTATAATAATATCTGTTATAGTATTTTTTATATACACCACTACTCCACCGTTTTTGTTAAGAAAGCTACTTGTTGCGAAGTATTTATATCCATCCAACGTAGGAATATTAAGGTTACATGATAACTAACACTCCGTAAGTATTATGAGGTCATAAAATACGGACATTCTGGATAGTAGTGTCAATAAGCCAGATATATTTGCTGAGATACTACGTATGTTTTGGGTTATTATATTTAGACTTTCTAATGAAACAAAATTGATACCTACATTCTTCTGGGTCGCATCTGCGTGATTCCGATATTTTGAAGTCGTCTATTATATTTATGTGTGTAGGCTATAAGTATTTTTTTCGGGGTCAGGGTATTGTACCTATCCGTTGTTTCAATGTTTAAAAAGTCTGCCTCGTCTACCACGAACAGTAACCTTATGAATCCTTGCAATACAGGGAGAAAACACGCGCGTAGACACACTTAAAAAATGCTCCTCTCGCTAGGAGCGCAACCTCTTCTCAAGGAATCCAAAACCTTCCATTCCCTCGTCCCCCCCTATACAGGAACACAATACAAGGTTAATTGACTGTAATCTTTTGTAGAGTACCTAATTCGCCAGACAAGCTATCCCGGATTCAACGAAATCTATATAATTAAAGATGTCGCTGTGCGTCTTTCTAATAATGTATAATACAATTTAATCGTAATACATATAATTAAATAGACTAGCTAGAATCGAATTCGTGTCCACGCATCGAAGTGACGACAACGAATACACTATCAAATCAACACATTGTTTTAACGCCATCTACCGTAAGTCTCAATCATCGAAAGCGCGTGTTGACTTGACCTTGTTTTGAACACAGATTAACTTAGTAGGCACAGAGCAACTTAAGATAGAAACATTTTGATAATAATTATTAATGATAACTATAAATATGGTCAAAATACATACTGAAAAGTTCTTTTCTAGTATTTACGATTTTTCTAAACCGGTTTTGCTTTTAGTAAGGAGGTCTGGGACTTGGGAGTGAGTTCTAAATTCTCTTCCAACCGGGAAATTAAAAAAAAAACAAACGCTGTCTTTCTCTTTCACGGAAGCTCCTTTTTTTGATTTCTTTCTTTACATTTTCGAGCTTTGAGTTAACATATTTACGTAGGAGCTTAATTACATAAAATAAACATACATATAAATAAAACTTGTATTGAGTGATCAAGTACAGTTCAGAAGTAAATAGGTATAACACGATTGGACGCGGCTAGAGTTCAATAAACTTCGATGTCGGGCAAACCTTTGAGAAATGTCATTAGTGGTTATTGGATTTTATTGTGAATGTTTTGTGATTCTGCCGTAAATAACTGTTGGTGTCAGTGTTAATAGACGTGTTGCTATGGAAAATCAGAATCCTCAAGAGAGGGTGGCGCCGGTACAGTATGGTCGAGCCTCAAGAGCTTTCCGTCAGTTCAAAAATCCACCTCAACCTCACATGTGTATTCAAGATACGATAAAAGACACAACGGAGAAATTGTACATAAATGTCTTAGGATGGCAGAAAATAGCAAATCCTAAACAGTATTCGGACCCTATACCTTTGTATGGTGGCATGCAGGTATCTGCCCCACTTACCTATTTTCATTCATTAGTTCACCTGTATTTTATTTTGTTATCGATGAATGCAAATTTATGTAACACGAATTTGCCGCTCTAATTAGTTTATGAGATTTGATAAGCAATATAAAGTATGAGAGAAAATATAATACGCAATATAAACAAATAAATTTTCATTCCAGTTGAATGAAAGTCTACATAACAATATTGGCCTGCCCCTTGCTATGGTGCATTTAATCCTTCAATGATAGACTAAGCATTTTATTTTCTTATATAAGGACATGCAAGTGTATATACATAGTGACACAATTCTACTTTGAGACAAATGGCTCTACAGGTTTTCACCTGGTAACTTTTAAATTATGTGACTGAATTTCTATGACTTATATTTGTGTCTAACAATTTCACATTAAGTATGGAAGCCCATGAGTCTCCTGTTGCTATGTGTAACAAGAGTATCAATATGTTTCAGGTGCCCCAAGGTTGTGGTCCGAATAGCAACAAACCTCCAATGCTTGTGTTTGCAGTAATGGTCAACCCGGATATACTCAAAGCTAATGGAAAAAATGCCAACAGTCCTACAGTAAGTATAATTTAACAAAATATTACATCATGTTGAAGTAGGATTTCTTGTATAAACACTAAGGGCCTCTGAATTAAGAAGTTGTGTCATTAGGTAACACCTCTCAAAAGCCATTATCTTCTGTGGATTCTACTCTCTCACCTTGATCCAGTGTTATATGAACTACCTAAATGTGAACTTTAACACAAGATCCAGATTGTGCAAAATATAATTTTATTGCATTGTTCTAAGAGATGGCAATAACCTTAAGCAATAATGTAAACTTTACCAGATGAAAATTAATTATATCTGTTTACTACTGACTTCAACCCAGCCATTTGGCTTTTAGTAATATTATAATGTACTCAAACAAGACTTAATGATTCTAAAAGTATAATCAGGCATGTTACCTTAATACATAAATGCTTCTTTTTTATAATCTTAAGGTAACAACCAAGCATAATATATCTGCCTGATGGAAGGCTGAAATACTTGTAGCATGCTTGCAGCACCGGGAATATCACTTGCACATTGCCAATCCTGAATAGATGCAGTCACTGGCTGAGCTGGTCATGTGATGGAGTTCCCTAATCCATTGCTGACAGTACACCGCCCCATTAAGGAGCTCTACTCCGGCATGCAACTGCCGGAATATAAACAAGGTTGTTTAGCTACAATCTTGAATATTGAATAAAAGAACTGATGAATTCTTACATGATTTCAGGATCGAGAAGCTCTTGTAAGTCTTCTATGTGACTTTGTAGAAGCAATGAATCCAGGACTATTGTTAACAAGGAATCCAGTTATTCTTAAAGACCGAGATTTGGCTGGAGAGTTAAAGGATGTGTGGCTTGCTGTCCAGAATAAGAGGGAACGGGAGAAGGGAATGAATCAAGATGTTATGTACAAGGTAATTATTAATTATTTTGTTGTTAACCTATCAAGCTATGTTAAATACTTGTTAATTAGTGGGTTATTGTTGGCAACACTACAAGTCCATTGCCTTGTCTGTTAGGATTTCCCTTGATATTGGAGCTTCAAAGAGAGTTGCCAGGTGTTGTTGAATCATTTTTAATAAAGCTACATTTACTTAATTACTTATGCAGTTTAGCAGTATTAGTGAATTTTCTTCTATTTCTGATTTTAATTTCAAGTTGATACAGTTTTCTTGGTCTGACAAGGCTACTCCATCGCATGATATTTCTTTTTATTGTATCTCTTTATCTTCATCCAGTTCCAGATCAAAATGCTTTTTGATCTCTACCATTTTTCTAACATACTAACATAGCTTAATGTTAAATAGTTATAAGTACCTACTCACACGGCTTAGAACTGTGTGTTCACTTAGAACATTCTGTGCACACATATGTATTTAGAGCTACAATCTTAATTTATAATGTATGATCTAAACTTTTCTATGATTCTAACTTACATTGGTCAAATAAATAAATATTTAGTTGCTTCTAAAACCATCATTTTAACTCAAAACTGTGACATTTTCAGGTTTATGATATTGATGGTATTGGTGAGGAGAACATCAATGAAGATGATAACAGCTCAAAGAACAAGCAGAACTCTCCAAACAATGGTTCCAATGGAGACAAGAAACCTGTCAAATCATCCAAGCAAATACTTCTAAATGCTGGGCAAAAGTCTGAGTTTGACTCTGGAATGAACAACTGCCAGATCAGCCAGAATCATGACAACAAAACTGGCAACAGCTCACCTGACACCACATACTGCACACCAGTGTATGGACAGATTGTATCAACAAGGGAAAATCACAACCAAATCAATGACATCCAACAAAAATTCTCCTCAAATGAAATTAAACCTTCAAGCTCATTCAGGAAAGACTGGAATCCAGTACATGGTAAAACGACAGAAGGATGGGACGAATTCTCTAAACGCAACATATCCTCAATAAAAAATGACGAGAAAAAGAAACGGTGTCCCAAAGTTAAGATAAGTAATGGTAAACACACTCACTATGACTTCTTCCCGTATTTTGACAATAAAACGGCGAACGAATCGGATGTTTCACAAGACGAAAGCACTAACAAGGAACAAGATTTGAACAATGAAAATTCTAAAATAATTATAGACCCAATGCAGAAATTAGTTCTGCATTCGACTGATAAGAATATATGTGATAATAACACAAGTGCTCTCAGCTCAATAAGCTCATAAAATAAGCTTTTACAAACATTTTGTATGGCAGTTGACGTTTGAACATTGTATTTGCTTGTATGTCCTATAATGGAATGTGTTAACGTAACAATAGCAATCTAGGTGGAGCAATATTTTATTATTTTAATGATGTTTTGTTACAAATATATGTTTGAATTGACGGTTTATGTATGCATGGCTTGTGTTTGATAGTTTTCCAGTTAGTTTTAAGTATTACAGATATGTCATGCGCCTCAACATGCCCAGATAATCTCAAGTACTAGAGAATATAATAATGTAATTCTATTGTACCTAAGATACACTTATTGCAGCTAGAAACAAGTGCACATGAACTTTATGAATGTCCTGTCAATCTCTGATAGTGTGTGTTTGTGAATTAACTATGTTTTGTCTCATCATACCATAATAATAACAATCCTTAAATACCGCACAACATTCCAATCTATGTTTTTATATTCTATGTAAACATCGCTGCTACAATGATAGGTACTAAGATTCCTATAACGGACTGAATTAACAATAGTATTCTTTTTTACTTTTGATATGTGAATAGTATTTGTAATACCTATGTGATGGAGGCAAAGCATAGTTTGGTTTCTCTCGTATAAAGTTGTACCACAACACGACAATACACAGTATATGTAACATGCTTGATACGTGTGTGAGTGCTGTTTTATATAATGGTTGTGTGTTAATCTTAATGTTTGACTAGTGGTTACACCTCGCACATATAATGTAGATACATAAGGCTGGCTCAATACGATGTGTGAATGCTGGATCAAGACACACAAATGCAAGTTGACCGAGTAACAATTCCGTCAACTTGTTTCTTGTTCACTACTAGACTCACACACCTACATGTGTGAGTGCAGTAGTGACGTGCACAACTGCATTTAAATGAGTTGACTACACTATACATGAGTTCTTGTGTATGTCGTATGAAAACATGGACGGTACAAGAACTCTGCCACTGAACTGAACAGGTTTGCAATTACGTCTGGTATTCTAAGCATTGACAAAGTTGGTATCGCGTTGTGCACAACTATATTCAAATATCTTTGGAATGCAATTATGCACGCCACTAGGGGGCGACTGTTTTCACGAGTTTAATTGTGCGGGTCTTCTGTAACTGTATATACTGTGCCAAAAGCATTGGTGTGTTCAAATTAGGCCGACACACGTGCTAAAAAAATATTTTATATAGTTCAGTAATCACAAAACACCTATTTTAATTGTTAGAAAACTATTTGATTATGATAAATTTTTTTGAAGTCTTCTGATTTCGATAGTACACACAGCAACACATCACCCTAGACTGTTTGGACTTTGAACTATTAGAAGTTTTAACACTGCGAATCGTGCGAGAGTGCGTTATATTTTTGTTACGCTCTATCCTTACCATTACATCGACAACACTATGCACTGTCCCTTTCCGACAATTCTCTATTTTGTATGTAGCGTAAATATGCGTATATAGAGTGTCTAACTTGATGTGTAGCCGTGTGTACTATGGCAAAATAATCTCATTGTAAAATAAAATAAAAGACACTGGCCTAATTTGAACTATCAAACAATGTTATAATATGAATAATTTTTATATAATGCTATATTTTCATTGTTGCCAATTTACTATATTTAAATCCTGAGCTTGTTACACGTATTTTAAAATTGGAAAAGTTAATGTAAATAAGGGAAATTGATGTGTTCTCATTGCCAACTATTTTGTTGATGTGAGATAGTGTGGAGTGGTGCTAGATGGCGTTACTGAGACGTGATACCTATTAACAACGTATTTAAAAAGCAAATGTTTTACAACTTGTAGACCTACCATAAAAACGGAACTTTGGCATTTACGATGCATGGTACACCTAATGTTCACATGGTGACGATACGCAAAAAAGTTACGGTTATCCATGTCGTGGGACGATAGTGGACTTTGATCAATTAACGGCGATCAACGATTTAATGCTTTTTAGAATTACTTTGTCAATTGGTGATAATGGCAATGTACGGTAATAATGTAACCTATTGATTGCCTGACGTTTTCACCGACTTGCATCATCGATCACGGTCACGGGTTGACCAGGATCGATGCAAGTCGGTCGAAATTATCTATTACCTTTTAAATACTTCATCGCGAGTAAGACTTGTTACCTTGAATTGTATCATGTATGTGTACAAATCGCGAAAGTCTAAAAACGTTTAATGGCATTGTAGTTCTAATAATAACTGATCTAATTCTACTATTGCGAAATCTACAGTTGAATGAGAACAATTGACGATCTGATGTGCTAATAATTGCTGATCGGCGTCTATGATACTGCAATGCTTATCTCAATAAGCGAAAATGAGAATGATATCTTATTTTCCGCCTATTGGGGTAGAGGTTTTCTTTCGGATAATTCGGACTGGGCATTCAAGGGGTTATAAATGTGTATAGTATTGGCATCTCATACTTCAGTAATGCCGTCTAGTAATGATAAGTAATCATAGAATGATTGATATCTCTAGAGTGCAGTGTGAATATATTTTTATTCTCTACAAAATTAATATTCTAATGAGTGTTTGAAAGTTTTGCTCATTGTATAAACTAATCATTTACATTCTCAAGTGACCAATTACGTGTAAATTTGAATTGTTTAAATGTTTTACTTTGACAATGATCTCAGAATATTAATGAAATTATTACTTTCGATTTGATGCCTGTAGGCGTTACCAAACACTGCCAAATGACGCTTCATGTTAACTTAACACTGTTCTACAGAGTAAGGTACATCGGTAGATAATTTTACAACGCACAGGCTAAGTTATTATTAAAGGAGATACGTTAAGACAATTAAAGATGGCGCTCGTAGAACAAGCAATAAACATTCGCCCTTTTAAATATCGAACAACAAATACAAAGTATTAAATATTGTCTTTATAAATTTTATGTAACTAATGAGATAAAGAAAATATGTAATTATTGTTCTGAGTTTAAAAGTCACGTTAACTGGTTGTTCTACAAGCGACATCTATGTTTAACGTTCCGTATTCCTCCCACTCGATATCACTTATGTCGTTTTTTTTATAATTTTTGATCTATACACGATAAACGTTCTCGTTTTGAAACTCAAGTCTAGTGAAGGATACCGCAATTAAAGTAGATTTTATATGGTTGGTTAGTCAATACATGTCATAACCCAGTCGGTAAGTACATAATAAGTCATTACCCTTGTGCAATCCCTTGGTTCTTTATTTATAGTTTTATTTTTACTAGTTGTTATTAGCTGAACCTGAACAGTAGTAGAGATCTCAGACCGGACACGCAATTTTAGATCTTATTTCGTCTTACTACGTCTCGATTTTCGATAAGCTTTACGCCTTGATCATTTTAACCCAATGAACATTTGTTATACTGCATAACATTTGACTAGAGTCGCTTGCCATAAGTCCTATTGTTTTAAGCAGTACGACAAGCTAATTTGGACTTTGTTGTATAAAAGCGAGCCAGCCCACAAAAATCCAAAATCAAATCGAAGACAATACAAAAATGATCCAAGCTGAGTCTTGGCAAGTTAAGAATACAATACATTTTAGACTGTTTGACATGACAATACATCTACCACCTTTATTACAAATTAGATAGACACAGATGGCCTACTCTTACATAGATATATCAGACAGATGCACACGCGTATGTATACATATCCAGCTATTTTGGGGATAATATAAATCTAATATTTACATTCAGCTGACTTGAATTCATGAGTACGTGTGAGTGCATCAATTTTCGCGCGTTGCAGGAAGGCAGCCATTCGTACCTGTCCAATTTCTGCCTTAATTTTGGTTAGTTTGTGAGTTGGTTCTTTTTTTGCAAAACTAGTCCATTTATTGTAAATACTTTTGATAAATGTCGAAGTTTAATGAACTCTAGCTACAGATATATTAATGAAATCACTGTTAGACTTTATGGATAGACAACTAGTTGACCAGACATTTGTCAAAAGTTAACTCTTCAGAACAATATTGCATTTATTAATAAAAATATTTTCTTGTATATTTTTGATGTGCTACATTTACATTTAGTTTCGTATTTTATAAAGTATTCCTTTTTAACATTATTATTGATAGTTTTTTAGATAGGTACAATAATTGTAGTATATTCGTATGTGCCCTAGGTACGTAGATATACGCTACACCCAATATGTTCCTTTGATATAAATTATATTAATTTGTATTGAATTTTAATCAGAAAGTATATTTTAATTGTAGTATTATATTACGATATTTTGTTAATTTAATATTATTTTTGTAATTTAAAGTGAGTTTCACTTGTAGTCATGTATAATCGAATATATTTTCTACAAATATTTATACCAGAGCGTCGAGAAAAAGATTAAGGCCGGTATTCACGAAAGCGATTAGACTAGGGACAAGTAGCATGATCAGTGGTTTGTCTGCAATTGCCTCCATAGTTGACTACACAACTGGGACCCGAGTCTGCTATTTTTATACACTATTGTAATAGCAGACTTGGGCCCCTGGTCGTGGTTAATGATAATTAATAATTTGACCCCTACAATATCAACAACAAATATCAATAGAAAGATTATCAAGAGTATGAGATGTACCCAAGATAGAACTTTCTACTGCTTAGTATGTTACTGTGCCTTTTGATATATTGGAAAATTTATGGAAAGACACGGTGATATTCAGTATAGTCGAAAGCAATGAAAATTCTAACTGGTGATACTGATAATTCCTAGTCTGAATGGACTTTGCGTGATTTCAAGGCCTGCGGACACGCGACCAAAAGCATGGTTTTTAAAAATACAGTGCGAATGCGCTGCCCTCTCACTTCAGTCTTAAATGATGTTGTCAGTCGTCGTTCTATACTGCCTAATATTATATATTTTCGATAGAATATTTAGACATTTCTAATACCGCTTTAGCGAATATCGGCCTTAAGCCTACTTGACTCTGAATTAGTCTAGTCCGTTCCAAAATGTTTTAGACGAATTTTATTGGTTTTTTATTACAATAATTATAAAATCATGCCTCTATACTCGAGTTTTGGTAGCTAAGCGAACAAATATTACGAGACTATAAGTTAAATTCTCTTTATATTACGTTATCCGGTTGTAATCGTCTCAAAAATCTTAGTTTTAAAACTGTTAAAATATTCAAATTCAATGTTATAAATAGTATTCGAAACCATGTCATGTTTTTAGTACGAAATAGATGTATTTTTTGATTTAACAAAGTAATAAAACCATATGTAAGTTTATGAACATTGTACCTACCTAATATAATGGAATTAAAATACAGATCTCTTGTTTACAGTATTTAAAATTACATGTCATTTACAAGACTGGTTACAGTTGTTTTCTTTTTAGTTTTTGTGTTTAGTCATACCTATTTGCTTGGTTTCAAATAGTTCTACAATATCTTTGCTTGGTTTAGAAAGCTGTGACGTGACGTGTGGGGAGGTTGCTATACCTGCCCATAAGTAGCCGAGCTGTAAAATATGTGGTATGATGAAGAACGGCTCCCTCACATACACATAATTATTTAGTAGCAGCATTATTTAATACCAAGGTTACCAACCATACGAGATTCCTCGTACTCGTACCAAAGATATTGTAATTATAGAACTATAGATGGATCATATTTTAGCAAGATCATAGTCAGTATCGTTATCCTTTTCAACACCAACAAATTGTCATATGCTAGAAAGAGACAACGTAATCGCCCTAGTGGGTCGACACAAACTAAATGTCTCCATTTTGACTAAACACTGCTAACTAATCAGATATTGTTCAATAGTGCAGTGCATAACCCGGCATCACGATTGTGTCGATAAAAAACATATTACTAGCTGTTACCCGCGGCCTAACTCGCGTGAATTTCGGATTAATTTAGGAATTAATATTTACGATATCATACAGCAAAGACCGATATTATTTAAATTTTCGCTTTGTATACCAAAGCGAAAATTATTAACGCGATTAAGCATATTTTTACCTTTAAGTGCATGTCATTTCGATTAGATTGTCACAGAATTATGGTGTAGCCTGGTTGCAACGCTTTAATTTCTTAATTCACGTTGTCAACTATATATAATAATAATGATATGATCCATAATTTGTCTTACTAATAACAATGACATTTAAATTTAACTTAAATACAAAAATCTTTAATTGAAACCTCATTATTACTTTATGACGTGGTATGATTGAACATAGGCTTAAACCAAAATGTATTTTACAGGTATAGCATCCAATACTCCTAAATTGCCAGTCATGTATTATTTTTCTCATTTTATAAGAGAACTCCCTACCTGAAATAGACTGACGTCGGTCATCGGTGATTGCTGGCGTATTTTCCATCTCAAGAAATCATAATCTAAATAAATAAATAGCACAGCATTATTTTCAATAGATTTTTATTTTATTCACGATTTTACAATGCAGAATAGCATGCTTAAAGATATTAAAACCAACTCTGAACAGAGGCTTACATGTAAAATAATATATTTGTTATTACTTATTATAATATGGGCATTTAAATACAAAACACACGTATATAATATATTTTACGTTTATTTTTGGGTAACAAGTAGAGCATGTTATGTGTTACAAATTTAACTATAAAAATATAAGACCAGCACTATTTTAGAATATAAAAATTATTTAATCTTTTAGGATAGTAGAATAATCACAGATACAACCACACATTATAATAGACCGGACATGACTAGGTATATTAGACGAACTAAAAAAGCCGCTTCTAACATGCCCAAATCTACCATTACACTCTTATAAAAGCCCGCACTTCTTTACATGCAAATTTCTCAATATTTCTTTATGCTAAAGCAATCAAATGCTTTTTACTTCGTTAAAATAAGATGGTGGCCATAAATAACAAAAACTTCATAACAATGGTTTTAGGCCACTTACAGTATACTATCAAGAACTAAGTTAGATATTGTTCATACTATTCATTATTATGTATCGGTATTAATATGCAGATATATTTTGCATTTACTGGCTGCCACGATAGTGGATGATTAAGAAATATTGTCGGCACTGCATGCGAAATGAAGAATCCGCCTCTGATATCCCTCACGAAAACATGATTCTTTAAAAAGTAAAGAGCGTATTTTTGTGTACTGTGGCCATCGCCATTCATCACCTCTCTTTACATTTTATCCACACCCTTCTCAAGTCAGGATCAATGAAAAATCTGTCAAATAAAAATTATGTAGTTAGCTTTTGTATGTTTCTATTAATCATTGCCAAAAATAAATAAATAAGTTTACATATTTAGAACGAAATTAGATTAGGTAACCGAAACTCTCCTTCAATATACCTGTCAATATCGATATACCAGAAATCTGATGATCTCTGGCTCACAACAGTCACAACACTATGAGGTAGGTAAAATGTCAAAAACACCCGGTCACTATTATTTTATTGTCTTTGCTGAAAAATATAGTAAATAATAATTCCTAAATTAAATCCAAAATTCACGCGAGTTAGGCCGCGGTCAACATCTAGTAATATGTTTTTCATCGACACAATCGTGATGCCGGGTTATGCACTGCACTATTAAACAATATCTGATTAGTTAGCATTGTATAGTCAAAATGGAGACATTTACTTTGTGTCGACCCACTAGGGCGATTACGTTGTCTCTTTCTAGCATATGACAATTTGTTGGTGTTGAAAAGGATAACGATAATGACTATGATCTTGCTAAAATATGATCCATCTATAGTTCTATAGGAGTATCGACTATGAGTATCGATTTATGCCGACCATAGAGTAGTATAAGTATAATAGGAATAGAGCCCTCTCAAGCAAAAATTTTGACCTCTCTTTTTCAACGCCCGCTAGTGCCATTTGGTCAGTGGTATCGAATATCTACATTTGACAGGCAATTGCAGCGCAAAAGCGGACAAATTAAGAACTATTCTTATATGGTTCCTAAGTATTATGCAATTTAACACGATAGATGTCACTGGTCAAACATGGATTGTAAAATATTTTTAGTTAATTAATAAAAATTACAATTGAATTACTATTGTTTCATAATAATACTTAATTAGCACCATGTGACTTAGCTTATTAATTTAAAATTTCAAACTAAGAGTTGGATGTTTGCCATCTACTTATTTTCATATTGTAGTGTCCAAAACGAATTTTGACATTTCTGACATATAATACAATTCAAAAATTTGTGTGCGTTACCGCAGCAAAATGTTGAAAAATTTTGTGCTTTAGAGAGGTGAGAGTATGGCAAATAATTAGTCCATCGTGAAGAGTAATTTGTTCACTAATAGCAAAATTTGTTCAAGTGGTAGTTTTAAAGTTATTCGAGAAAAACACATTTTGCTGGGGTAACGTTTGAAACGTTACCCCAGCAAAACTTTTTTTTTAAATCGTTTTAGCCCGGAATTAAATGCATGAATAGATAGCTTTTATTGCGTATTAAATGTTTGTGAACAGCAAAATTTGTATGTCTTGTGGTTCAAAAGTTATTTAAGATTTTGCTGCGGTAACGTTTTGGGTTTGCCCAGATCTCAAAAACGGCTTAACGTAGAAGTTTGAAAAAATAACAATAATAGACCTTAATTTGTTCAAAATTGTTCAAACATTAGTTTTTGATTTGTTTGATAAACACCAATGTAATTAAATGGTGCCGAAATTCAGAAAGAAACGGATTTGCAAGTAAACCATAACACTTACAATCAAATAAAAAGCTGTATCATGTACCCTTGGTACACCTTTATAACGACAGTAAATTTAGATTACGTAACTCTACGCAATATGAAGATACGTACGATACGTACTTGGTACGAATTGGTTCAATAACTGTTTAAATTGCGCTTCACGATACGTCTTAAAGTGCAGTAATAAAAGGATTATTATACAAAATATTGTAATCATTTCTTTCTTTTTTTTTATATAAACAAGTAAGCTCTCATTGTTATCTAAATGTGAAAACATGTAATTGGTAGCTAGTTATATTATTTGTTTTTATCTTTAAGTTGTTAATACTGTTTGTAACAGATGTTACCGTGAGGGAAAACCTTGAAACTTGTAAATTCAGTTTTCTAATTTTGCATTAAACTATTCGAAATTTTTTAAAAATTATTCTAAATATTATTTACTGAGATGAGATAATTACCTTGTTAATGTAATTTGTTTAGTTGTGTAAAGGTTTTGAATATTTATAAACCATAAAATTGTATAATACTCATAACTAACATGATTGTAATTTATAAAATACCAAACTAGTAGAAATATTTATCGAATATTTATAAAATCGACTGCACGAATTACGATATTCTACTTGACTGTACAAAACATCGGATACTAACCTGCTAATTAGCAAAGTTTACCCTTTTGTATGGTGCGGTCGCTTTTACGTAGCATTTATAATATGGTCGGCTTATAGAAGAATTGCCGACACATTCTTTTTGTTGATATAACTTTTATAATAGTCGTAATTTAAAGCTCAAATTAACAGGATTGTTTATTGATGGAACATTTTAATTTGTTCAAGGTATTCCATGTTTCCTTGTTTTATGGGAACTGCGTATTCGATCATTTAAATCTGACCATATAAAATGTAATTAAATTTCTATTATATCGTACGTATCTTCATATTGCGTAGAGTTACGTAATCTAAATTTACTGTCGTTATAAAGGTGTACCAAGGGTACATGATACAGCTTTTTATTTGATTGTAAGTGTTATGGTTTACTTGCAAATCCGTTTCTTTCTGAATTTCGGCACCATTTAATTACATTGGTGTTTATCAAACAAATCAAAAACGAATGTTTGAGCAATTTTGAACAAATTAAGGTCTATTATTGGTATTTTTTTCAAACTTCTACGTTTAGCCGTTTTTGAGATCTGGACAATCCCAAAACGTTACCGCAGCAAAATCTTAAATAACTTTTGAACCACAAGACACACAAATTTTGCTGTTCACAAACATTTAATACGCAATAGAAGCTACCTATTCATGCATTTAATTCCGAGCTAAAACGATTTGAAAAAAAAGTTTTGCTGGGGTAACGTTTCAAACGTTACCCCAGCAAAATGTGTTTTTCTCGAATAACTTTAAAACTACCACTTGAACAAATTTTGCTATTAGTGAACAAATTACTCTTCACGATGGACTAATTATTTGCCATACTCTCACCTCTCTAAAGCACAAAATTTTTCAACATTTCGCTGCGGTAACGCACACCAAAAATTTCACAACATGCCCACGACGTAATACAAAAGATTATTTTGTGAACGTCCCAAAAAATTATTAATTTGTAGCTGGTGTCGCTCAATAAACATAATTTTATCTGGAAAAATTACCTATGATGGTGAGAATGAAATAAAAAGTGCAGCTCAATCGTACTACTGTAAGCATAAATCTATTAAATTAAAGTACCGCCTTTTCCAATTACCTCTTTATATGTTTTATTTATGAACCGGTAATTTCTATAATCATTGTAATCAATAAAGAATTGGTATGAATAATAGCTGTTTTTATTTTTATCCTAAAGTATACACAATTTATGCATAAAACATAAAAAAATATTCAAATAAAAATTGGGCGTTATTAAATTAGAACAAGTAGAATGTTACAAAAATAGATCCAAACAAAACAATTTAAATACATGTATAGGGTGCATATCGTAGTATAAGTATAAAACAACAACAAATAACATTTTATTACGTTTGTGTTTAAATGATAACTGTGCAGCGGATTTTAGGTTCACAGTGAAACGCGCAGCGTCTCGGCATTTTTGTTGTTGGAAAAACCGCACAACACTAAACACCAGAAGCGTCTCAATCGCACACTGATAACAACAGTTTTCGATGCGCACGGGCAAGATGCAGTCGCCATATTATTATTGTGACTGACTTACAAATCTAACGTTCGAATCATAGTCTTTAACCGACATATTTACTAATTTGTATTTTATGACATTTTTATGATAAAAACAATTAAAATGAAAATAAAATATGATCCTAGATGAATTAAATATATAAAAGTATAGATAGGTAAGAATTGAAACTAAATAATAAATTAAAAATTTGTTTAAGCGCGATCTTCTGCGATTGTTTTACAGCACAGGTACAAGGAGCCGTGCAGTCCAACTTCTGCCAGACCTTGCTGCCCCCTCTGAGGTATCCGAATGGATCAGTGGCTCATCGGCCGCAGGAGAAAGCAGATCTGCTTGCAAATCTCTTTGCGGCCAACTCCCGAATCGATGACTGCAGTTCGCAGCCGCCTAACATTGCCAACTGCGGCTACACCATGCCTGATATATGTATCAGGCAACGAACCGTTCGTGCGATACTGCAGTCTCTCGATGTTCGGAAAGCCAGTGGACCTGACGGCATCCCAGCTGTGGTCCTTAAAAAATGTGCAGCGGAGTTGTCTCCCACGCTTACGCGCCTATACCGGACGTTTTACGCCGCAGGCATTGTGCCTGAGGCTTGGAAGGAGGCGAACGTTCAACCGATTCCCAAAAAGGGGGACCGTTCCGAGCCAAGCAACTATCGTCCCATAGCTATCACCTCGGTGCTCTCCAAGGTGTTCAAGCGGATTATAAACACCCAAATTGTCCGCTACCTGGAGGATCAATCGTTGATCAATGATCGCCAATACGGCTTTCGGGCTAAACGATCAACGGGTGATCTTTTAGCGTTCGTCACGCACCTCTGGGGTGAAGCTATGGACAAGCACGGCGAGTCTTTGGCTATCAGCCTTGACATAGCCAAAGCTTTCGACAGAGTCTGGCACCGGTCTTTCCAAGCTTCCGGCCTATGGCTTGCCCCCTCAACTGTGCACCTGGATTGCAAGTTTCCTGCAGAAGCGTCGTATACGGGTCCTTTGCGACGGTCGCGCTTCCAAATTTATGCAGGTCAATGCAGGAGTGCCTCAGGGTTCTGTCTTATCCCCTACGCTCTTTCTTCTGCATATCAATGATATGTTGAATCTCGGCAACATACATTGTTATGCGGACGACAGTACCGTGCATGGGCGATATCTCGGACATCCTGGGGCCAAACAGGCTGAGGTTGAGGGGAAAAGGCAGAATCTTGTCGTTGAACTTGACCAGACCTTGGACCGCATCTATGAATGGGGTGCCAAGAACTTGGTCGAGTTTAACGCCAAGAAGACCCAGGCATGCGCGTTCTCAACAAAAAAGTCTCCGTTCCTTCCCCTCCCTTCTCTGAAGAACACTCCACTGGTGATACGTGACAGTCTCTCCATCTTAGGTATGGATCTTTGCCGCTCCCTTAATCAGAAAACCTATATCTAGAGCGTCATTAAGCAAGCTTCGCGAAAACTCGGAGTTCTGAACAGGGTGAGGCGGTTCTTCACGCCTGGGCAACTGTGCCTATTGTATAAGGCACAAGTGCGCCCTTGCGTGGAGTACTGTTCTCATCTTTGGGATGGCTCCGCGCAGTACTTGCTGGACGCTCTCGACCGGTTACAGCGGCGGGCTGTCCGTATCATCGGAGATCCAGAGGTCACGAGTTCACTGGAACCTCTGCAACTCCGTAGGGACATTGCCTCATTGGCATGTTTCTACAGAATATACCACGGGGAGTGCTCTGAAGAGTTATTCCACCTTATCCCGCCCTCCCCTTTCCTATCCAGAACAACGCGTGATGGGCTCAGATGCCATCCTTACACGGTAGAGTCGATTAGAGCGCGTACCAAAAAGTTTGGGTCCTCATATCTCTGCCGAACGACCAAGGCATGGAATTCTCTGCCAAGGCACGTGTTTCCTTCTTCCTTCAATCCTGGGTTCTTTAAGCGGGGCGTGAAAAAGCATCTTCTCAGGCCGTCAAAGTAGAGACCTCAACATCGCCTCGGCTACTGTGGGTGCGATGTGGAGGCCACTGCTCTTAGACCACACGACTGCTTAACATCAGGTGGAGTGTGGTCATTTTGACGAGGAAAATAAAAAATTAAAAAATTAAAAAAAAGGCCAAAAACACAGATGTCAATCCTATCTTTGGATAGAGAAAAGGTATAGGGCAGTGTGAATATGAAAGGTACAACTGGTTTATACAAAATATTCCAGGTTATAATAAAACAATGTTTTATACAAATTTAATATAATTATTTGAACCATTATCATTAGAACTAATAATTATGTATATTACAATCAGCGACATATAAGTCGATTAACATCTGCAAAATTTTAAATTGTTCTATCACACGAAATAACTATCATTTTAAATAATTTACAGTAGTAACAATTTAAGAATAGAATACATTTATAACTATGGACACTTTTTATTCATAAAATAGATACTATACATTTACAACTTTCATCAATGTCCACTTATGTTACTAAGTTTTTATTTTAGTCTGATTGAGCTTCAATGACAATATTTAATGCCAGACATTTCAAATGAACTGTTTTCTAATAGGTATTCAATTATAAAGAGAAAGATCAGAAGAGAAAATAATTAAAAGACAACTACTAGACAAGATTTTCGTCAACAACGTATAATGAAACTCAATCGTTTAAATTATTATGTGACTATATTACCAAACTCACAGCAATTACACGGACTATTGAGAACGTCTTACTCAGTTGAATGCTAGTTCCTTACTGCTGAGCGATCTTTCGCCGAGAGAACGAGTTATTTTTCCCCTCTACAATAACCCCACTATTTAAAAATGATAGTTGGCTGTGTTGCCAATTGAATAAATAAAAACTCCCGAACAGAATTATTAACAAAAATAAGAAATCATGACAAACGGTAGAAACATGATAAAATAATTACATACACATGTAAACCTCAATAAATGCAATTACATAAAAGTGTTATAACTTAAACAAAGAAGAATTAAGAGTATGCGATATGAATATATATACATAGTTAATAATTTTACCTACATGATTGATTTCTACAAATAGCGCTTGATATTGATTAGATAGTAACAATAAGCACTCAACATAATTTCATTATCATAGACAAACACGCTACACTGCATTAGGCATATTATAAATTATGACAACATTACTACTTAGTGGAAAGCTAAAACCCACCTGATGGAAACGCAAATACATTAATAAAATACATAGATGGTCCCATTTTGTGCTAATTACAAGTTGCAGGGGCTTGATTCCTTGGATGATAAAGAGGTATTGGAATTTACTGAGAGAAAATACTAAATAGCAGCATGGAATGTAAAATTGTTTACATGGCAGTATGATCATTAGCAACAGTATGAATTAGGAACAATTGATCACTAACGCCTGCCTCATAAAGAACAAGTATTAACTCAAAATAAATATTTAGTCCATGATTTATTTAGTAACATTGCCAGATATTAATTGTAGAAAAACATCTGTAAGCCACAATAACTCACTATCCTCACAATAAATAAATAAAAAAATGAATTAAGTAAACATTTAAAAAATCCCCGGCACAAAATAATAAAAATAGAATGAACGTAAAAAGCCTAAAACAAGTTAAAAAACTATGAAAATATAGCCACAAATAAAACAAAAAAGGTATAAACATGAAACCCTATATAAAGAAAAAAATTACCTTGAAATTATGACCCTACGTAAATAAAAATAGTATGAACGTAAAAAGCCTAAAACAAGTTAAAAAAGCTATGCAAAAATAGCCACGAATGATACAGATACAAAAAGGTATAAACGTACGTAAACCCTTTAAAAAGAAAAATTACCTTGAAATTATGACATTTATGACCCTACGTAAGTACGTATGAAATTTTTTGATTAAATTTTCTCGCGTCGGGGGACCACTCTAATTATTTTAATATGTAAGAGTCGTCGTTTAAATTTTTGTTTCAGAATTTATCTGGATAGTTTAGTTGTGTATTCAGTTTTTAAGTAGGTTCACTTGTAATTCTTAATACTTAATTTAACATTTTCGTTATAATTTTAGTATTATTTTATTTAGGTAGGTATTTTTATAGGTAAAGAGCGGCTCTCGACGCGACATTTAATCAAAAAATTCCATACGTACTTACGTAGGGTCATAAATGTCATAATTTCAAGGTAATTTTTCTTTTTATAGAGTTTACGTACGTTTATACCTTTTTTTCTATTCGTGGCTATTTTTGCATAGCTTTTTTAACTTGTTTTAGGCTTTTTACGTTCATACTATTTTTATTGTATCGGGGGTATTTTTAATTTTAATTTCATTCTTTTTGTAGGGACTCCTTAAAGGAGACCGACCACCTTGTATGGGATCCTGACCTGGGCGTGAACAATTTTATATTGTAATAACAATATTAATTTTGAGTAGCCTAAACTAAGTAGAAAACATGATTCTTTGAAGTTTAGTATCAAGTTCGTTAAATAATAAAATGAAACACATTGTTTAAAAAATATTTATTTTCATGTGTTACCATCACCTTCATAAGTCATTAAAATATTTTCTAAAAACTGGGCTGGTGGAGTGACATTTTCATATCTTGCCCAGCTTAGGTGCCATATTACAGACATTATGTGAGCACAGCAACCAACAGTCCTTCGGCCGACTATGCAGTTGCAGTAATACTGCCTTATTGCTTCCAGGCTGTGTGTATTATTTTGATATAATATATAAATAAGATAAGTCAATTTCATACTACTGGATGGTAACCAATATTTTTTATATATTAAAACAAAACTTTTAATATTTTACTTTGTTTATAAAACGATTGTCCACGTGCAAGCCGAATATGGACGGTCTCCTTTCGTTAGTTAATATTCCCCATTCCCTTTCAATATATTGTACATTATTCTAGTAGTCAAACCCTTTCATTTGACACACATATTGAAAGTTGTAAAAAAAAAAATTTAATTCGCCATTTTGTGGTGGCGGCCATCCTGGATTTGAAATTTATCATAGTGCATAGTATGCTACTAGTCAAGCCCTTCTATTTGATACCCATATTAAGAGGGTTGTGTAAAAATCTAGTCAAGCCCTTGCATTTGATACCCATATTAAGGGGGTTGTGAAAAAATATGTAATCCGCTATTTTGTGGCGGCGGCCATCTTGGACCGATTTTCATCAAACATTCCCGAGTAATTCATATTTCAAACAAAAAAAACTAAATCAAAATCGGTTCATCCGTCCGGGAGCTACGATGCCAGAGACAGACACACACTGTCACACACACACACACAGAGACACGTCAAACTTATAACCCCCGACGCAAAAACGACGGGGGTTTTTGCGTCGGGGGCTAAAAAATAATAATACTTGTAAGCCGAAGCATGCTGTTAAATTATAATGATGCTAAACTGTACCAATTTTTCAAAGATTTATGGCACAGTACCGTACTTGATTAACTAAAAGAAATAAAATCTGAGCATTCATTGATTAATAAAAATTTACAATATTAAACAACTATCAACACATCCTACTCAATATTTTGTGATTTGCCTAGTCAGCCAGAATATTTTGGATTCATTTAACTAGTAAAAGGAAATAATGTTTAAAGAACAGGTCCACATGATTTCAGAATAGCATGCATCTTTATAATATTATTCACTTTCTTTGATTTAATACAATGCTTAACCTAATTCTTTAAACAAAAATTAATAGAACAATACAATGTTAATATTCCTGAGATGAACTGTTATTAGAGTGAACTTTGGTTGTTTTCTTAGGTAATAGTTGTTTCTCAATGTGTGGTATAACACCACCCTGTGAAATCACCACACCCTCGAACAATCTGTTAAGCTCGTCATCATTGCGGACAGCCAATAATATGTGACGGGGAGTCATCCTGAAAATAAGTATTGTTGAATACATACAATACAATCATGTATTTTACAAGACAGAATATTGGAATGAAGAGATATGGCTGATTGTAATCTGGATGTATTATAAATAAGAAAGAACTACTATTGTTTCACTGTGACATTCTTCAAACTACCTCGACAAGATCTAGTTAAATTAAACTATGGACTGCAATCATGTCTTGTCTTGATTATTTATGTACATGTAAGTGGATGCTCCTATTTACCATACTGCTGCTTTTGAGGCTACCATCAAATTTTATTATATGCTTGAGTATGTTCCGTAGTAGTTCATGGAGATATGGTTGCAGCACCTTACAGTTATGATTTGTAAACAACATATTATTGTAAACTTGGCGATTAAAAAGAGTGGCCATGAGTTTATTGCCCGTTCTTCTCATGGGCCCTACACCCTTGGTTTACTGAATGTGGCAGTAAATGTAAATTCACAGAAAAAGAATTGTGTAACTTTGACATTCATAAGTTTTTGTAACCTAACTTGAATAAAGAACAATGGCCACTTTGTACCGGAAAATATCAGAAATTGTTATCGACGAAGGAATATCACCAACGCGTAGATAATTGTTTATGTAATTATCCAACCAATATCAACATTTTATTTTTAAAAGTCGGATGTATTTACATAAACTTCAAAAAAGGCATATTTTTAAACAGAACGCAGTATAAAACAACATATGAGGAGATTAGTTTCAAAACCCACCAAAACGATATCAGAACAAAATGTTCCTATTGAATATGAAGCTTCTTCGTTGCTTCTACCGCATAGCACTGATAGTTTTTAACAAAACCAACTCAAATTCTATTAATTAGCTCATAAAAGTAGCAGTTTGTTGCAAACACCGCTAAAATAGTCCATGTATATTATGTCTTAAATGGTTTTTTGAAATTTATAATTATTTTGGCAAAGCATTTTAGAGGATTTTGAAATTAAACTACTTATATATTTGAACGCATCTATCTTATCTTATCTTATGTGGGGGCCAGTCAGTGCAGACCGGCGACACTTCGACCCAGTGGGAGTTTTTGTGTCGACACTCTCCCAATAACGACTGCCATAGATGTTCATGACAGCCGGGACCAATGGCTTAACGTGCTTTCCGAGGCACGGAGCAGGCGATAATTGTCAATCAATACGCACATAATTTCGGAGTCATATAACTTCCGAAAGTCAGAGGTGCGCAACGTGGGTTCGAACCCGAGACCCTTTGCATTGCAGTCTGTTGGTCTCCCCACTGAGCTATCGCTGGTCTGAACGCATCTAAAAAGTATTCAGTATTTTTTTTTTCTTAGTTTAATCTGTTTTATTTCATTATGGTAATAAATTAAAACACAGATAATATCAAACATACATACAATTTATATAATAGCCCGGCAATCGCGTGCGCGACCGTCCCGCGGGGTGACAGACAATGGGGGGACGAGGTACCCAAGATGTCATGCAGCGGGTAGCGGGTGGTGTAGCGGGGAAGGGAAACGCGTGCATCGGCGCGTCAAATACGGCAGTCTCGGCCGCGCAGTCGAAGCGGCAACACGTACTTGATATTCCGTACTACTTAGAGTTCGACGCACACGAGATTAAGATCTCAGGATGAGTAAGGCTATCTCAAGACAACTTAAGGGAGTTGTACATAAAGTGTACCAATTTTTTGAAAGGCGAAAAAATGACCGTACATCTGCCGAATACGCAAACGACATTAATTTAGCAAAAACTGTTGCTGAAGCCACAGGTTTGTCTGAAACCAGCTTTAAAAAAGATTATAAAAGAAGCTAGAATCATGGCAGCACAAGGCAGCACAGCAACTTTCAAATCACCACGGAAAAACCGTTTTCCTAAAAAAAGGATTGAAATCGACAATTTTACGGAAGGTGTCATACGAAGAAAAATTACACAATGGTATACTGTCAAAAAATGTATCCCGTCATTGAAAAAGTTGAATGCGGAATTGAAACAAGACAATATACTTCAATGCTCACGTGAATACTTGAGACAGACAATACGTAAGCTTGGTTTCAAATATTTAACATGGCAGTCAAAGAGGAAACTATTAATTGAACGTCACGACATAATGCGCCTGCGGTGGCATTACATCAGGGACATTAAAAAATACCGCCGAGACGGTAAGTCAATAATTTTTCTAGATGAACCTACGTAAATAAAAATCACGTGACACGAAAATGCTGGCAGTCTGATACAGAACGCGGGGCTATGCAAAACATCGGTAAAGGACCTCGTATTGTAATTGTACACGCTGGCAGTCGCAATGGCTTTGTACCAAACGCTTTAATGATATTTAAATCGCATTCCAAGACCGGTGATTATCATGGAGACATGAATGCCACAAATTTTCGAAAGTGGATCGATGAAAAACTGTTACCAAACATTCCTCCGAATTCTGCTATTGTAATGGACAACGCCGCTTACCATAGCACTCAGATCGATAAAAAACCTACAATGAGTACCCGGAAAAGCGAAATGCAGCAGTGGTTAGAACGGCGAGGTGTTCAGTATGATAGCGCTATGCGAAAATGTGATCTAATGAAAATAATTAATGAGCAAAACACGGAGAAACAGTACAAAATTGATTAAATATTAAAGGAAAATGGACATATCGTGCTTCGCTTACCTCCATACCATCCGGATTTAAATCCAATTGAACTCGTGTGGGGGTACGTAAAAGACGAGCTCGCAAGGACTTCCATTGATTCGAACTTAGATAAAAAGTTAAAAGCTTTAGAATTGCTTTTTCTAATTATTCGGTTGAACAGTGGCGCGATTGTGATAATCACGTCATAAAAAACGAAGACGAATATTATAATTCAGATAGAG
The DNA here is from genome assembly GCA_963564715.1 of Catocala sponsa. NCBI lineage: Eukaryota > Metazoa > Arthropoda > Insecta > Lepidoptera > Erebidae > Catocala > Catocala sponsa. The sequence continues at coordinate 7,875,296 of OY751330.1, forward strand.
TATGTGACGATGAAATGGACAGGTACGTTATTGTTTATTAACTCTCTCTCTCTTCCTAGCTATGTATCCCACATGGTGGTGGGGTCAGCTTTCCTTATTTTTCTCCTCCACTTCGCTCTGTCTTCGACATCATCGTCAGTAACATTACATTCCCTCTTGTCCTTTAGCACTACATCTTTCCACCTTGTTGTTTATTAACATAATCGATTTTATTATTGCTTTAACAGGGCAGTGCTCAAGTTATAATTCTCGGAATCAGGTCATTGTATGTGAAGTTGTTTGTTATTTCTATAGTAGATTTTTATCTTTTTAGATTCATAATTCAACTGAATGAAAACGACGATGATGATGACGACGAAAATGATGAAGAAGATCAAACAGAGAGTGAACTAAAAGTGATATGGAAATTGATTTATAATAAAACAATCTATCATAATTTTAGTTTTCCTAATAATTTGTCCTCAAGCATAATAAAAAATTATAAACAATAAAAGTAGTTCCATCTTTTTATTTACTCCTATATTACGTCACAAGTACAACTTATCGGAAGATTTATCCTGGCACACTTCTCTTCGTGTGTAGCCGTGTGCTAGAATGACGCGTTACCTCGTCCCCGCCACCGTCTGTCACCCCGCGGGACAGTCGCGCACGCGATTGCCGCACTATAGTAAACTAGTAGCTTTTAATACAATGTCATGCTCATCAATAATATTAACCATTTTTAACACCATATTTTAAAAAGAAAGAATGATTCAGTTGTAAATCGATTGATAAGGTACCTCCCTATGTGTTGTGTTATTTAAAATGATAACAACGACTTCTAACTTTACAACCTCAAAAAGACATAGTTAGTTAGTTAGTTGGACGTGTGTTATCCGCACTTAGCCCCACAATTGGGCCATTGTGCGTAAGTAACCGATGCTAAATATTGTTCGGTTACTCATACCACCTCAGCTCCATCCAGAAAGATAATAGGGGACCGATGTTGCGCAGTACCTCCTTCATCGTTTCTGGACTGTTTAGAAATTTCGCCCGTTGGTTGCTCACGCTTTTGCAATGTAGGAGCACGTGAGCCGGTGTCTCCTCGGTCTCCATGCAGCCTCTACATAAGGGACTGTCAGTGATGCCGATGTTGAATAGGTGTCTGTTGAGTGAGCAGTGGCCTGTTATTATACCCACTAAGTGGCGTAAGTTTTTCTTTGTGGAACGTAGCAGTTTGCGTGACAGATGTTTGTCTAAGCATGGAAGGGCTTCCTTCGTCTGTCTACATTCCTTTGTTTCTGTCCACTGTTTTTCGTGTAGTTCCGTGGTTCTATCGCATAACCATGTTTTGAGTTGGCAGAAGGGTATCGGGACAATTGGTTCGGGTCCTACCATTTTGGTGTTCGATCCTCTCTTTGCCAGTTGATCTGCAGCATCATTGCCAGAAGAGTTGCTGTGGCCGCGTATCCACTGCAACGTTACCCGATTTTTTGTTGCAATACTTTGCAGCTCACGGTGACACTCCAAGATGAGTCCACTGTTAAAGCAATTGCTCTTCAGAGCTTGTAGTACCGCGGCACTATCTGAGATAATGCGTATTGATTTATCGCTTATACCCCTTGATGTAACCGCTGTTGCAGCCCGGGTATTTCCAACACATTCTGCCTGGAAGATAGTGTTGAGGTTTCCCAAGGTCGTTGAGTAATTTATTTGTGTTTAGGTCGTGGGAGAAGACTCCGACTCCTGTTCCTGATTTTGTTTTAGATCCATCCGTGTATATTCTCACTTCATGTATGCCAGAGCTATCTTTAGATTCCTCATGAAGTTGGATGTGGTATTTTTTGTCAAAGACAAAGGTTTTTGGGATGATATCACATGTCGCCTCTATCATTGGAATTTCATTGTATACTATCTCGTTTAGGCGCGCATGCGTTATTCTATTGTCTTGTTTCCAGAGCCCTACCTTTTCAAGCCGTATGGCAGCTGCGACAGCTTCCTGCTGTATGATGAGAGAGGGTGAGTGGGTCTAAGATTTAGTATGGCCTCCAGCGCTGCCGTGGGGGTTGTTCTCATACAGCCTGTCGTCGCCAGGCAGGCGAGTCGTTGTAGGCTTTGTAGTTTGTGTATGACTCTGCTTAGAAGAGTGCGGGGCCACCAAACTATGGCGCCATATATTATCATGGGGCGTATTATGGTCGTGTAGAGCCATAAGGTTGTAGATGGTTTGAGGCCCCATTTTCTACCTATTAATCTTCTGCATTGCCAGAATGTTGTGCATGCTTTGGTTATTTTCATGTTTAGGTGCTTACTCTAGTTCAGCTAATGGTCGAGTACTACGCCCAAGTACTTGACTTCTTGCGCTAGGGTAAGCTCCGTTCCAAATAATTTTAGCATGTTGGTTAACTGAGTTGTCCTTTCATGAGTGAAAAGAACCAGTTCTGTCTTAGTTGGATTCACCATCAGTTCATGATGGTTACACCATTGTTCCATGATTTTGAGGGCTGATCGCATGCGATTAGAGATCATGTTTTCTGAGTCGCCTTTGATTAGAATGGTTATGTCATCCGCATAGCCGACCGTGTAGTAGCATCTGCTGATAAGACGTTCCAACAGGTCATCTACCACGACGTTCCACAGTAGCGGGGAGAGTACTCCTCCTTGGGGACAGCCCTTCGCCACTATGCCTCTCGTGGTAGAGTTCACCGTGAATTGTATCGCCCGCATCTTTAGAAGTTGATCGATCCAGCCACCAGTGGTTCTATCAACGCCAAACGTGCTAAGTGACTGCCTGATGCTGTTGAATTTTGTCTTGTCAAAAGCTCCTATGTCAATGAAGGACCCTAGTGTCATTAATTTGTCTGATAGTGCTGTTTCTATTGTTCCTACAACAGAATGCAGCGCTGATTCCGTTGATCTGCCTTTCCTGTAGGCATGTTGCTGGCGGTGCAGTGGCTTAGATGTTAGAGCATCTTCCCTTAGATACCGATCAACGAGTCTCTCTAGAGTCTTCAGCATGAACGAAGTTAGGCTGAACGGCCTGTATGATTTCGCCTGTGTCTGATTTACACGGTTTGGGTAGGAAGATTACCTTGACTTCTCTCCACTGGCGAGGTATGTAGTTATGCGCTATCGATGCTCTGTATATGTCAAGCAGATGTGGCACAACTGTTGTTTGTCCCCATTTTAAAAGAGCTGGGAATATCTCGTCCAGGCCCGCAGATTTAAAGGGCTGGAAGGTATCTATCGCCCATGATATTCGGTCAAAAGTGACCATAGATTTGGCCACTGTCCAGTCAATCTGGGTTGGTTGACTGTAAGGCGTGTCTTCCCAGTTTGGGTTTTCCGTCACTTCGCATCCAGGGAAGTGTGTTTCGAGTAGTACCTGACTTATTTCACTGTCCGAAATCGCATAGGTACCATCTTGTTTTCTAATGGCGCCTAAGGTTCTGTTGTTGTCTTGCGATAGGACTTTTTTTTACCCTGGCTGCTTGATTAGTGGTGTCAATGTTGGTACAGAAACGCCGCCAAGATTGAACTCTGCGATATCTTATGCGTTTCTTGTAGTGGTATTGAGCTTGTTTGTATCGCTCCCAGTCTTCATCAGTCCTGGTGTTTTTAGCTCGGTTGAACAGTTTCCTCAGATTGAGTCTGAGTTTCTCCAGCTCTGGTCCCCACCATTGGGACTTACCTGCCGCTGGTAATTGTGTAGGGGGACAGGCTTGTTGGTAATTCTGTTGGATACATTTGGTAAGTATGTTAGTGTTGTGGTTTATGTTGTCATGTTGTCACCTCAAAAAGACATATTACTTACTTAATTACTTCTTTCTCCAGACTTTTAAAATATACTGAAGTCTAAGTTTACTTGTATTTTTATAAACAAATAGGACGAGATATGTTTCAATAAATTACGTTTCTTATGATTTTTCTGGTACACGCATGTTAGGAGAATGGCCATTGTTCTTTATTTTTGATTTATACATATAATATGTGAATAAAGTTAGATTAAAATGTCTACATCCATTATGCCAAAATACAGTATGTATTCATCTATTGTGGCAAAAAATGCTATTTATAGTAACATTTCAAATCTATGTAAACAGTAGTTTCAAAACTTTGTAAACATGACTAAGTAGGATTTCATAAATAATTATGATCACACTCTCAGTCAACACTTCTATTTAGGTATTAATCTTGAAAGTTAATTTAAGATAATAAAAACCTTTAATTAAATATCAGGAAAGTTAAGTTTTAAAATTGTCATCATCTTTTAAGATGTAGGTATTCAAAATCACAATAATTATAATATTTACTTCTTATAACATTGTTACTTAAAATATAAGATATATCTTTAAATTATTATTAGTTGAAATAAAAAAGTATTGGGTCAATTGCTGATGCTTTGAACACTAAATCCATGTTATTTACAATAATTACAACTACATGTGGTATCTTTTACCTGTATTGCAGGTTTATAGGTAGAGCAGTTAACTAAGTTCAATGACCTTATTAGGCAGTATTGATGAGCTTTTCTGTTAAGATATTTTCAGTAGCAACATGGAGTGTGGAACTGTGTCTCTTAGATGGCAATAGGCGGTCGCCTATTGCCATCTAAGAGACACATAACATTTTGCCTGCTGTGGTTAATGGGGGTCCCCATTAAACACAGCAGGCAAAATGTTATGTGTCCAAACACTGTATACACACTTGTCCACCCTTTACTACACCCATACCTAGCCTTGCAGGAATTTGTGTGACACAAATGTGTTACTTCTCAACACATTTTTGTCACTAAGTTGTTACAAGATTAAAGATTCTAATATAAAATTACATGTTTTAAAAAATGTTTTAGTGTGTAGCCTTGAAAAAAAAGGCTTAGAACATTCTGATTTTACTGGGTTAGGTTAATGACATAATGAGCAACCAAAAAAACCTGTTTACCTGCTTCTGTTATTATCAGTCGTAGCTTTTGCAGCTAGCTCCAATATCTCAGCAGCCAAATACTCAAGAACAGAGGTCATGTACACAGCAGCGGCTGCGCCTACACGAGGAGCGTAATTTCCATTTTTCAATATCCTATATATTCTACTTACAGGAAGCTTTAGCCCTGCACGATTACTACGGGACTTTGCCTTCGCCCTGTTTGCTACATTGTGATCTACAATCATCAAGATAATAAGAATAAGCCTGTTGAAATTGTAATAAACTTGTTATATATTGTAGTTATACTCACTTAAATTCGGCATGACTTTAAACTACACCCTTAAAATAATAATCATGTATTTATTCAAATTTCGGTCTTAACTCTAAATTTTTAGGTTCGTTTGATTTGAAAAACAACGAACGAGCCAGCTTCAGAAATTTGGAATGTTGCTAGATTAGACTACAATATATATGTTACCCAACCTCAATCGCAATTTTTCGTCCAATGTTTTTAATGTTAATTACTATTATAATTTGCAGATGTTGATGTTATTAATTTATATAATGGAAGTCAATTTCTTAAAATATACAGTAAAAACGACGTTTAACACGGGTATTCTAGTGATAATACAAAATATATTTTCTGTCTAAAGAAGTATCTATGTACCCATTTTTACAGGTGAACAGCTTACCTCGGTATCCCTGCAATTTATTGACAGTTAAGTGACAATTGACAACAAAGAGTTGGCTGGAAAGTCTATGCCCGTTATGGTATATGTGTTCTGTGGTCTATGCACGTTCGGTCGGATACAATCGAAGAGTGTTTAACACAAAAATATTTAAATGCTGTGTTACTTGTTAGTATTACCATATTGGCCATCTAGAAAGTAAGTCAACGAGTCACCATCTGCCATTCCGACTTTGTACTGAGGCAGTATAGATATACTGTCGTAAAACGGTGTCTGACACATGGCAGACGCACGCAGCTATTTACCTATACTTTTAATTAAGTATACCAGTCCATCAAATACCCATCCCCATGATTTCCTAGATTTAATAGTGTCCATATTTAACAAGTCTCCTACACCTGCCGCGGCTAGTATCTTCGTAAATGTATGGGACATTTACCACTCTAGATTAAAACTCTCGAAAGATGTCCCCGTGTAAGCCGCTCAAAGGGCCGGGTATTTTCCTAGTACGTTAGGATATGATATTACATGATTATTATTATGTATTTAATAGAAGAGCTAGTAAAGTTTAAAAATAATAAAGCGTGAGCTTACGTATAAAATACGTTACGGGTATATTGCATAACGAACAGAAGCAACATGTAGCGCACTATGGATCAAGCTTGTCTTGTGTCGCTTGTTGTTGATTTTACAAACCTACTATTTATATATATGCATGTAGCTACAAACATTCAATTAACTGCCACAAAGACCACTTAAAATCAGAAAATTATTTATGGATCGCACGTAATATAGATTGAATGTCTCACGCACGGGAAATGGTACCGTGAGACATTCAAATTCATAATAATCAGTGCAGTGGCTTTGGACACGTTGAGGCTGCTCAGTACATAAATATAAGTAGCTAAATGTATGGGGTAAGATTGATATTTATATGCTCTAAAAGAGTCGGTAGAAATTGATTACAATTTCGATAACTATTATAAGTGCCATGTAATATTTTAAGTGCCACGCCTATATATTACTTTAATCTTTGGTGCCACGTAATAAAAGGTCAGCTCACAGACAAAAGAATATGTCTGTGGGGTCAGCTTTTGTCGATTGAACTACTTAAATACTTAAAAATATCAATCTGCCACTGATAAATGTCAAGTAAAAGAACTCAATCAAACTTTGCATACCGAAGGATCCAAAGATGGATCAAAGGACAGTGACTTGTTAGATTTCCGAACGTAGTCACTATAAAGAAACAAAAATAATGCAATAATTGCAAAGCAGTCAACTTTACAATAATCTGTGTTGACTTGAAATTCGCGTGTCGATTTGAATAGTATTTTAGATTAAATTCTAATTCATGCATACATTTCGAAATAAGTTTAGAAGCGTAGTTCTACTCTGATTTGCCCGTAACTCCTAAACAAGAGATTTTATATTTATAATATATTATTCCATACCCGGTAGTGTTTTAGGTTAAGTTTTAATTGTAAGCTAAAATGAATAAAAACCGGTATTGGAACCAAAATAAAGGCGGCCGTAATATGCGGGGTGGTTTTAACAGAGGAGGGCGTGGTGGTAACAGAGGATGGTCGTGGAACCGCGGTGGTTTCAATGGACCAACCTTTAATTACGACGGATTTTTTGGTGGAAATCGATATCAGAAGGATTTCCACCCCAACACGAAACATTGGAAAAACAGGCAACAGAAAAAGGAAAAGAGGGATACACCTGGAAAACGGTTGTCTGAAGATAGTATTGGAGTTACGGAGTATATAAGTGAGCATGAAGGATTTAATGGGATCATTAAATCTAGGTATGTTTATCGCATCTACTCTACTACCATGTTATATGAGTACTACTGCACTATGCTATGTAATATGAAGCCCTTATTATTAGATTAGAATGCAATTAAAAACTGCCTGACAGTAACTAACCTAAATGTAACATGAGTAAACTCACAAACCACTTCACTTTGACATTCATAAATGTGGCTTTGTGACCTAGATGAATAAATTATCTTTGAATTTGACTTTGACTATGGAGATGAGCCATGTTTTTTCATGTAGGCTATAAATTTTCAGATACTCAGATTTCCAAGTCTCTGAAATGAACGAAAAGGGTGAGATAGCAAAGCTAACAAACATGAAGCCGCCTGTACGCCCTTCTGATGAGGCTGTGGATGATGATGAGGACCTCCTCCTCAATAAATACAACCTAGAAATCTTACCAATGGAGACTTGGGATAAGATTAACTCTTTGGCTGTTAACAGCGGCAATGGATCTGGTGAGAATGAGAAAGTTGAGGTATGGTTAATTGTTTTGCTTTATTTTAATTTATGCTTATGATACTGGCTACTAATTGACTACAGTAAGGTACTGAATTTAATTACTGTGTGTTTCAAAGTGCTGTAATACCATGTTTAGGATATTCTCTGCACCATGTAGTTAGACACACTGAGAAGCGGCCTGTACCCAGCAGTGGTAGTTTATAAACAGAGCTGATATTATATTATTATTCTAGTTTATAAGTTTGCTTAGTAGTTGGTAGTCGTTTTATCCCCTCACTAAGCAACCTATGGTTAAGACTGTTGGCATAATTTGATGTTGTGTCCAGTACATATGAAGGCATGATTTAATTTTATGTGGCTACTAGAGCTAGTCTACCGAGTGCTTGTAAAGGCTTTATGTTATTTTATGTTGCTACTATTACGAGTTAGGCCTGGCAGATGTTGTTCTCTCTTTCTGGTAGGGGGAGTTATGGTGGTGTAGATTGAACACAGTGTCACAACTATTCATTTTTACAAGTCTACCTTATTGCATGCAAATAATAATATTGACAGTTAAAAGACTATTTGCCTTGAGCCCAATTTTTGTGATAATGACATATGAAATCAGATAAATTTGCTTATTTCAAAAAGTATTAAAGTCGTTATCACTAAAAATGGGGCTTAAATCAAAAAGCCTTTTAACTGTCAATATAATGATAATTATTTATGTAGTACCTTGGTACCATTCAACATTTTATTGAATATTATTGAGCAATAACATTAAACTCTGCTATGTATAGAAGGTTACAGGGAAGTTATGCTATACCTTTGAATCTACTTCATTGATTTGGATGAAACAATGATAATATTACAATAGCCTTATTACACAATATGATTCTATTACTAAGTTAATCAAACAAGCATGTTTGCTGTGATTCATGAAAATTTAATCTGTAACTTACATTCAGTTATGATGTGGACCCTGTTTTAAACTATTGTGGTGTAGTATCACATAGGACAGTTATAATTGTGTGCTAACTCTCATAATATACACTTTTATGGATAGTTATGATTATCATAAAGTTGTTCAGAATTTATTGTAATGTTTGCTTTCACCATTAATCTGTCAAGTCTTATAATACCAGACATAATTAAAAATCTATTGTGTCTGATCACCAGGTCTGGTCTATTGTGCTGCTGTGATTCAATAGGTTAGAGTATGCAATTATCACATATAAACTAAAAAGTTGGAGAGTATTGATGATTTTTAGCAGTTCACTATTTTGCCTGACAGTGAAGTGTCTGTATGTAATGTCAAAATAACAGCCTTTTACTAAATGCATAATAAGACAGTATATATATTATGGTACTTATGACAATAAAACCAATTATAAAATTTCTGGGTAATTTCAGCTGGACCGATTTTGACTTTCACTGGAAAATAGCTGTAATGTTATAAGGAGTTACATAGGCTACTTCTATTTTAGAAATAAAATATGGGTTCCACAAAAAAAAAATTAAAACATTTTGTTTTAATTGTGTGTATCCGTTTACAGATTGACATGGAAGGGGTTTCCAAAGAACAGAGGACTAAGATCCACGATGCTGTTAAGAAAGCATTTGGTGATAGTATAGTCGGCAGCACTGTTAATGTAGATGACAAGAAGTTCATGCGCTTTGAAAAGTATAGGAAAGGCGGTATGTATATCTCTAGTTGAGTTTTAGTTAATAAAGAGACTACTGGTCTTTAAACTAAAGAGACAATCATTGGTGTATCTAGAGTTTTTTACCATGAAGGCTCAGTTTCAAAACCTGGAATTCCTGGAATTTTTGATTAAAACCAAAGATACTAGGGTGGGCACAGACCTTCTCAGTAGCATCCTGAAGTCAGGGAGCTGGCGGTGTTGCACAACCCGTGCCTCGGCAAGCGCGTGAAGGCGTTGGTCCTGCGCCCTATCTCACTCTGGTCGTGTCGGATTGCCGTCCCATCGGGTAATGGAAGTTAGGTACCCGAGAGTGCACTGTTATATTTTCTGTTTATATGGCCATTCGCCGTTACGATTTGCTGCCGTGTCCGAAATTCGGTATGGAGGACATTAACTACAGAAACACCACATGCCTGTATGGTCATATGCTTTTTGGTTGTTCCCCAGGGTCGTTGCACTTGCCCAAGTGCTGAATTGCTTGAAAACAGCATTTAAAGGATTATTATCATTTATGTTTTCAGTGCGCATCGACAACAGGGTTAAATGGGTGTGGCCAGGCGAGTATGTGTACTTTGTAGTACATAAAGAGAATTGTGACACTATGGATGCGGCTGTACGCATTGCTGAGAGGATTGGGGCGCAGTAAGTATTATTAATAATAATAATGAACTAAAATAAGATGACGAATGTGGCATAGCAGCTAGCTATCTGCCACATTCATCATCTTTCAAATTTCATCAAAATTAGTTAAGCAGTTTAAAATAATATAAATTAATGTGTCAAGCTTAGTATGGAGGCCGCTGCTATAGTCCATTCGCGTTAAGAAAATAATGACTCATCAGTACAACTGCAAAGTAAAGGCGTATTCATACTGGAGTAAAAATTAAACCATTAATATTAAAGCTAACTTTTATTACACAGTATTTTCAAATATTAATATTAAGTAATTATTTTAAAATTTAATCAGAATCGTCAGAATTTTCATCAACATTTATAATAAAAGAATTCTGTTCCACGAGTTCCATAACATCGTCTAAGTACCACATGTTTTTCTTCACTGACCATGTGGTCACAGCATTTCTTCCATTTGTTTGAGTCTATTGTTGCTATTGCGTCATACAACTTCTCTACATCTTTAAGTTTAAATGTTGAGTTATTGGCAGCAATATATTTTTTTATTTGGGCTCACACTAACTCAATTGGATTGAATTTACAATGGTACGGCGGCAGGCGAAGAATCTCAATGCTATTTGCTTTAGCCGTTTCGTCGACTAAATATGTATTATATTGCGGGGCAATTTCACCAACTTTAAACATAAGTTCCTTTTTTAAATAACTCATATCCATTGTCACGCCTTTACTTTGAAGCCAGTCTATTATCTGCTGCTTATTCCACAGAGATGTCGGTATCTTCTCGGATTTAACAGAGTGATAGGGAACGTTATCCATGACGACAACGCTTCCCGGTTTAAGTTTTGGTATTATATTTTTGAACCAGTTTAAACATTTTTCGCCGTCCATTTCGTCGTGGTAATCTTTTGTTGATTTAGATTCAAATAATAGCAATCCCCCTTCCACAGATCCTTTTTGACTTCCAATGTGCAAGACGATCACCTTTTCCCGTAGGAGCTCCCGGACCGTTAGATAAACCGGCTCGATAAGCATCCTTCTTATTCTTGATCGTCGAATCTACCCATGCCTTTGTTTTAATGTGTCCAGCGTTTACCCACATTTCATCAAGAAAGTATATATTTTTATTAGCTACCCTGTGTTCTTTAATTTTCTTAGATATTTTCGTCGCCATATAACGATGTCGTATCTTTCTAGTAATAGGTAATGATCTGCTCTTCCGTTTCGCAAAATCGAAACCAAGCTCGTGGAGTATTTTATGGAGGAATATCTGCATCATCATTACATAGTGTCATAACTTTGTCTAATGTCGGGTACTAGTTTTTTAAATATAATGAATGCACTTTTCTCTTTATAGCACATTTGTCTAAGTCATCAAATTTGTCCATCGTAGATAGTCGAGCTCTTTTTTTTACAGGCGATTTTAGAGCATTCGTTTCCTGCTGTTCTTTAATAATTTTATAAACGGTATTTTGAGAAACACCGCCTGCACTAGCCGTTTTCACAACTATACTCTCCATAGTCTCGTTTTGATCACTACACTGTTTAAAGTACTTAAAAACATTATAAATGACTCGTCTTTCTCCGCTATGAATTATTGATCCACTTTTATTTTTACGAATAGGTGGAGTATTCATTTTTAAAATTAACAAAATACACGTCCGTACTGTCTGAAGGGCTTACTTCAACTGGTCAATGAGAACACGGCTTTCTAATTTACTAAGATCTAATTGGTCAAGGGGCGTGGCTAAGTTGAGTGACAACGATGAGTCACTATTTTCATATCGCGAATACACTATAATTATAAAATGTTACAATAAATAAATAAGCTTAGCCATGAAAACAGACACACAGATTTATGTTTATTATGAATTTTTGTTACTTATAGTGTTTAATCAAACAAAAGTCGAATAATTCGATTGTTATATCGGCGCGTATAACGATTACATCACCCATTAAAATAATCAAACGTTTATTCTCAACGGGTCACCCTGGATCCTGTCACCCCGTGACTGGTTGAGAAAAATATACGCATCGTGTGACTGATGCGAATTTTTATTCTCATCTAGTAACGCTGGTTCGTGAATAGGGTCACTCATTCGAAAAAAAATCTCATCTAGTAATGGTATGACTCGATGCGAATATACAATAACCACTAAAAGATTGCTATTATCGATTAAACATTCGTATAATTCGAATGAGTAAATAGTGAATTAAGGAATTCATATATATTCTGAATATTAATATTTATGATGACGATATTTAGTATCTATGATGACGAAAAAAAAACAAGTACAAAAATATATAATTTTAATATTATCCTCGCACAGCAATTCCAAAGTAAAAAGAACTATACTATGAATTTAAATTTACATTTACTCGTTTTTAAGTTCAGCAAAGCTAGGGCTTACCAATGAGAATAACGCGAACGGGAAGAAAAGATTTTAATGGCCAGTGCAAGGCTAGCAATTTGTATTTGACAGTAACAATGCTTATTCTTTTCCAGTGTAAAACCAGCAATGATCGGATACGCGGGCACTAAGGATCGTCGCGCAAAGACTTCGCAATGGTTCAGTGTGAAGAGGATCGATCCAAGTCGCATCGCGGCCTCTTGCAAACATATACGAGATATACACGTCGGCAACTTTAGTTTCGGTCCTAATACCCTGAAGTTGGGGATGCTGAAGGGAAATAGGTAAGGTTGTGACTGTATTTTTAGCGTCGGCCCTGGGGTAAAGCGAGTGGAACGGTTCCTCTAGGTACCAGATGGCAAGTGACACCAAAAAGCCAAATGCTAATAGTGTAGGATCCCAGTATACAACGACCTTTACCAAGTTGCTTAATGGATGAAAAGTATTTTATATCAAATTAAATACGTCAATAAATATATTGCAAATAGGTTGACTAAAAAATTTCAGTCCAGAATATGATTAATCTATACTAATATTATAAAGCTGAAGAGTTTGTTTGTTTGTTTGCTTGAACGCACTAATCTCAGGAACTACTGGTCCGATTTGAAAAATTCTTACAGTGTTAGATAGCCCATTTATCGAGGAAGGCTATAGGCTATATATCATCACGCTAAGATCAATAGGAGCTGAGCACCAATGAAGAATGTTTCAAAATCGGAGGGTATTTTTTCCTTTTGAGAGCTTCCGCTGCGTGCACTGCGTAAACAGTTAAAGTTTCGCAAAAATCATGTAAGACAGAATTGATCCCCTTTATAAGTTCTAAAAAAAAGTCCGCGACAGCATATGTCTATCTTTTAAGGTTGGCTCACTATAACCATTTTTATGCTAACCAAATTTGTTCTAAAATAATGCATTATTTGCGAAGGTATTATTATAAACATGATATTAATCCTTATCCAAATAAATACGTTATTCGTCACAAGTATTTAATTTAAAACAAAATTGCCCTTTACATCATTCGATTTCAATGAATATCTTAGAAGATATCGCAGTTTTAAAATAACATTGTAGCAAAATAATTACCCATTACAGACATAGTACAAACGATGTTTCTCCTGGTTTATTCTGCGTGATTACTACTGGTTCGATTTGAAAAATTATTTCAGTGTTGGATAGCCTATTTATTGAGGAAGGCTATATAACATTACGCTACTACCCACGGGGGCGGCGCAGTAACGATAAACGCGGGTGAAAACGCGGGAACATCTAGTTAACAATAAAAAAATATATTTTTTTAAACATGTTACTGGTTTGCTTAATAGACAAATTACATACCAATCGAAAGTATGAAGCCTATAGAATATGCAAACGTTAGGTTGACTATTTTTTTTCCGTCACAACTCTTGGGTACTCAGATATAAACAGGTAAATCGATACTAGTAATTTGCACTGGTGTGGTTAATGAATTAAAGTTAAGTGAAAATAAAGATTATTTTATTACGAACACGGTGGTACAGGGTTGTCTGCGAAAAATCAGTCGTGAATTCCAGTTGTCGAGTTTTAAAAAGTGAAATATTGCTGCGAGTGAATAGGTGCGACGAGAGGTCCCAGCAAACCATCCCATGCGATAGAAGAGGACACAGCATTGCAGCTGTGTGTAGTTCGTTCGCTCACGCGGGACACCCCGTTATACAAATACGACACAAGTGCAGTATTTTAAAGAATATACTAAAACAAAACTATTCTTCGCGTGATACACTAATCAGTGACGTCATCTTTTTTTTTCTTAAAATAAAAGGAAAAAGAAAGTGTCGTCATAACTTATAACAATACTGTCAAGTAGTAGTTTATGTTTCGTGTTTTATACTGTTATATTGATTTCCTCGCAATACAAATTGTGTGTGTGTGAGTAATTTTTCTGTTACCAATGATAATTTTTTTTGTTATTTTCCTGTTATCTCTATGTCCCAGAAAAGGTAGGCAGTGTAATACATCTACACTAACATGTGACCTACTTTTTAGGTCCCATTAGCGTTTGCACTCACTGTTGTGTAAAATAATGTACCTACAAAAAGAAACAGGCTATAACTACCGTATTGTGTTCCAATTAAATATATCGACAACATTACAAATGTACAGTGAACTGTGTATTTGAATGCATATCGTTAAATGAAAGCAGTGATAGCTTAATGGGAGACTGATAGAGACCTCGAGTTCGATCCCAACGCACGCGTCTTTGTTTTTTTGGAGATATATGCGTTTAAAATAGTTAATTATTGCTGCCTTTAACGGCCGTCGCCGTTTCCTTACTATGTTTTCCTTCGAAAACTGAAATGAAAGATTAACACGTTCACTATGTATGCCCCACCGGTGGGGCATATCGAGTTGCTTATCGTACGTCCATGACCCACGGGTGGGGCATGAATTTACGAGATCATACGTGTATAAAAACTAAATTTTTTATATGAAAGGGATATAAAAAATGAAAAACAATGCTATAATAATATCACGTTTATACATTTTTTTTTGGTACCCAGGAAAAATGCTTGATGCACTATCCGCCGGCTAGGGGACGGCACCGGCGGGGCGTGTGGGACTCCCCATTCTGGTATACCCACTAAAAACCTGGGGTGTTCCCTCTCTCACCCAATGGAGGGGCCTGTTGGGAGCTCTTAAAAGAATTGAGTCATCCATAGCAGGCCCTCCCCGTGTGGGTGCGGGCCGGGTCAAACGGACCCGACCACCTCTCGTCCCCAGGGATCACGTTTATACCTAACGCAACATATTATCTACAATTTGCGTTTGCACTTATGGGGTAGTCTCTCTTCATAGCTGTACAGTGAACGTGTTAATGTGCAGCGTGATGGATTATGGCCGTCTCAAACTAAGAAGCTATTGCTATTGTAATGAATGAAACAAAAAATTGATTTAAAAATGAAAAATAATAGAGAAAGATAAGTAATTTGGGTTAAAATCTAACAAATTACTAGTAATCTTGTTAACCCATCTAGCTAAGCTAAATTTATTGTGTTAGGGTTCACTTCAGTAGTGCAATGGGTTCGAATCCCCACACATTGCACTACTCATTAATTGAAAGTATAGCGTAAATACTTCCTCAGATGAGCTTCCTCAATTTGAGCGAAGCACGAGCTTTTATTTACCTCATTTTCTATAATAGTTTGATTTCCCAATAGATTCCGCATAGCTCTTCGTAACGTGACTGCCGAAGAAGAATCGGTGAACGCTGCTTGTCAACATCTTAAAGAAGAAGGATTTATCAACTACTATGGGCTTCAGCGATTCGGTTCCAGAATCGACACGCCTACGTATGATATCGGACTGAAGCTTCTTCAAGGCAATTTCAAAGAGGTATTGTATTTTTAACTTATCAGCTGTGTTTCACCTGTTACTGCTCTGATATTTTAGATCATACCGTGATCTTAATCTTCCTTAACCCGATGGAACAACAGGTTGGTAATCAGGTTCTAATCTGACACCGCAACACAGGGTGGGACATAATTACCCAATTTTAAATTTGGATGAAATTTTGGATTTTCATAAGAATATTGGATATACACTTGGGTGCAATGAAATCGCACATGTGAACATTTAAAAAAAATATTATTTATTTATTTTTATTTAAGGAAATACATATATTTTTTAATATGAGATTAAAGGTTATTTCAATACCTATTCAGTGATACCACATAAGCGGTAATAAGTTTACCTAACTATCGAAAAAAAAAACAATAACAAATTCATTTTTATTGGAAGATTTTTGCTTAACTTACAAAGTTCGAAAATTGGTAATAAAAAATACACAAAATTTACTGAAAAAAAATTTAATAAGGAGTGTTGCTCCCTCTTGCCCGAATAACAGTTTAACACCGGTTTTCCATAGTTTCTATCAACTGTTTGATAAAGTTTTGTGGCATAACATCCCATTCCTCCTTGAGCGCGTTTTGTAGCTCCTGAAGATTGGCTGTAACGATATTTCGGCCTTTTATTCTTCTTTTTAACTCGTCCCACAAGTGCTCGATCGGATTCAGGTCCGGGCTCCGATCTAGCCGCTCCATCACGGGGATACCCGCCTCTTGCAAGTATTGTCGTACTATAGCAGCAGTATGGGGTCTTGCATTGTCATGCATAAAGAGAAATTTCTCTCCATTAAAACCGCCAAATGGTACGACATGTTTCTGGAGAACTTCCTCATGTACCGCTGAGATGTTTAATTCTCTAGCTTGTCGCCCAATATTGGCCCCAGCGATGAAGACAAACTCAGTTTTAGCTTCGAGTGAGATACCTCCCCAGAACATACACGTACCACCGCCGTAAGCCACACGTTCCGTAATGCAACACTGGGAAAATCTCTCTATAGGCCTTCTGTAGACCCTTCGTCGTCCATCATTGGCATGAAGACACATCCTGCACTCATCTGAGAACAGGACTGATCTCCATTGGTCGACTGTCCTGTGCACATGTTCTTGTGCAAATCGAAGACGGGCCCGGCGATGGGCTGGCTTCAGTTCAGAGCCATTTGCTGGCCTATGCGCATTCAGACTTCCTTCAGCAAGTCTTCTTCTGACTGTACACCGGCTGACGTCCACTTCACGCACCTCTTGAAGATGATGTGCAAGATTAACGGCAGTCAGACGACGATTTCGCAATGCCGTTGCGCGTCGTTACGAGAAATCGTTTGTCGCGCTGTGTTGTAGCTCTGGTTCGACCAGATCCTCGTCGTCGTTCATAGCCACTAGTCTCCCGATAGCACTGGTACCCACGACGAACTGAATATCGGCTGATATTCAGCTGTCGAGCTACAGCACTCTGGTTCTGGCCCGCTTCAATTAGAGCAACGACTTGAGCGGCTTTTTTCCGGAGTAGTATCCATTTTCTTCAGATGAATGTAGTCAGGAGACGTCCTTTCAAATTGAGCGTTGAAATGCAAATGAGACGTTTTACTCAAAAACATGCCTCTTTGTACCTGCAATTAGTCTTGCAAACTGTAGTGAGCTAAGTGAGCAATTTTGGGGTTTGGTCTTTTCTTTTCGGCAGTAAGTTAAACTTATCACAGCTTATATGGTTTCACTGAATAGGTATTGAAATAACCTTTAATCCCATATTAAAAAAATACAGTATTTTTTGAAATAAAAAGAAATACACAATATTTTTCAAAAAATATTCACATGTGTGATTTCATTGCACTCAAGTGTAGTTGTGTCTGTTTTATGGATTGTCTTTTTCCTCGGCTATAATTTACATTCTAACTTGGCATGATTAGATTTCTCATGCCCAAGGTAGAAGAATGTATGTAGAATGTACCTTAAAATAATAATATTCTACCAAATACACACAACACCATCTAGCCCAAACTAAGCAGAGCTTGTACTATGGGTACTAGACAATGGATAAACATATTTTTTTTTATAATATTGTCTTCTGTTTACGCGAATGTTATTCATTGAAATTAAACTACTATATACGGATTTTATCGCGTTGTTTATTTGACACTATTACAAAATTTTGAAAAACTGTTACACTACTATAATCACTATTAAACTTTACTAATTTTTAAGCTAATTAAATTATTCGCGAGGCTATTGAAATCAAGAAACATCCTAATTTCAATAGAGAAGATGGTTGGAATGTACCACCAGCTTGGGATCCAGTAATTCAACTAGTCAAACCCAAGAAGAAGCAAACCACAGCTAGACTTCATGATACTTTGAGTTCATAAATACATACATATTATACATAGTGGTATTATATATATCGGTGGGGGTACACCCTCACACCATACAATTTTGCTTAAAGGTTGGTGTGTGGAGGTTGTAGAAATGATCGCCCGGTGAGGTTTAGCTAAAGGAAGACAGGGTTTCTTTAAGGTCATAATAAGATTACTGCAGGATCGGCAAAGAGCGATTGGTAGCCCTAGAGTTGCATTAATCAACTGTGTACGATGGCTTACAAGGCTGGCCGAAAATTAACTACAGCGTCGGATGCGATTCATAGTGGTGGCGGATGTGATGCGATGAGGCCAGCGCTCGTAAGAACAGAAATTAAAAAAATTGTCTCACACAGTCATATATCTAAGTTTTGCTTCTACTACTTTTTTTATATTTTTTTATATTGCTCGTCAAAATGACCACACTCCACCTAATGGTAAGCAGTCGTGTGGTCTAAGAGCAGTGGCCTCCACACCGCCCTCATAGCAGCCGAGGCGATGTTGAGGTCTCTGCTTTGACGGCCTGAGAAGATGCTTTTTCACGCCCCGCTTAAAGGACCCAGGATTGAAGGAAGAAGGAAACACGTTTATTTAAGTGAAATAAAAGTCTTATATTTAAAATATTATAATTTTATGAAATATAGGGTGTTTCTTCTAATCATATATGGTTTATCGCACATAAAAGTTTGTGTCGACAGGCTATCGATGCGATCTTGGAACCGCGCGAGGGTCCGCTGGAGCAGGCGCTGCGCACGTACCGCGCCGCTGGGGCCGCGTCCGCGCTCGTGCACGTGCCGCGCCGCGCCGCAACGGCCGGACATAGCGAGGCGCGCCTCATCCGCTCACTCGCCGAGGCGCCCAACGATCTACTCGGCGCTCTCAACAAGGTACGTACAACTATCGCACGCTGCGCACGTACCGCGCTTACGTATAAACAACGTACTACCTGATACATGCACACGATGCACATAGTACGATGATCTGACTGGCAAATCCAATACTGCACTCAAACCATGTACAACCTGATCTAGTCGTTTTTTTTTATGTTTTTTATTTTTTTGTGCTTGTTTTTTTGGAACTTTTACGCACAGCCTATGTCAGTTCCATTTTATCCTAAACATAATACTAACCACATATCTAACTATTTTAATACATCCGACATGAATTTGAACAGAACTTTCGCGTTGTCGCTATTAGGTTCCGATAACATTTTATGTAACATCCCTATGTCAGCTCTATTCAAATTCAAGTCGGACACTAAACTATTTCTGCTAGACTCATAGCTGACACACTCCATCAACAAATGGTGTAAGTCCTCCACAACTCCACATACCTCAATAATATCATGTATGTATTACTCGTAGATATAAGATTAAAATCTCACAGTATATTGTTACTCAAGTAGGTCACACTATAATAGTACTGACAAAGGATTGCTAATGTCTAACTATAATATTATTATCTATAACAATAAATAAAATTGAGGTGTCTGTTTGTAATGTCAAAATAACAGCTTTTTATCTAATGCATATGAAAGTATATAAGGTATACGGACATATCTATTTTTTAAATTTTTGTCTGTCTGTCTGTCTGTCTGTTTGTTCCGGCTAATCTCCAAAACGGCTGAACCGATTTTGACGGGACTTTCACTGGCAGATAGCTGATGTTATAAGGAGTAACTTAGGCTATTTGATTTAAAAAAAAATAGGCTTCCGCGGAGACAAACACTTTTTAGTAAAAATCTACGCGGACGAAGTCGCAGGTAACAGCTAGTAATTAATATTTTCAATATGTTATTCGCAGTTGGCGCGCAACATCCGGCTGCTGTACCTGCATTCGTACCAGTCGCTGGTGTGGAACCGCTCCGTGTCGGAGCGCATCCGCCGCTTCGGCCTCAAGCCTGCCGTCGGAGACTGCGTACCGCTCTCCAATGTTGAACATTTAGGTATTACATAGTTACGTGCCAAGATGGCGGTTCGATTATTAAGACGAGAATATTGTTTAATTTTTCTTTGATGTCTATATTACGGGTTTAAAACTGTCACACAATCGAATAAATACTTGAAATCGCCGATGATATGAGTAGTAGAGCCTCGCTGAGCTTCAGCATGAATGGGCCGGCTCGACCGAGGAAGGACTACCCTCTCACAGAATATCGACGTGAAATAGCAGTATTCCTACTGTTGTGTCTCGTTCGGTGAGTGAGAGTGCCGGAGGCCCAATTCACCCTCTTTCTCCATTCCCGCTCCTTCACCTTCCCACTTCCTTTCCTAAAGGGTCGGCAACGTGCAAGTGATGCCTCTGTTGTTGCAGGCGTCTATAGGCTACGGTGACCACTTACCATCAGGTGGGCCGTATGCTTGTTTGCCACCTTAGTAGTATAAAAAAAAATAATGATTGCTCCGATGTTCGCTTCGTCCGTATTCAGAGTGAATGAATTCTCAGGAGAGCGAGCGACTATTTATATATGGCGCGGCGATAAGACAAGAACATAATAGAACGAAAACGATTAAATCATTAAAATGCTAGTAGCTTTTAATGATTTAATCGTTTAAAAATTATGTAGTTAGCTTTTGTATGTTTCTATTAATCATTGCCAAAAATAAATAAATAAGTTTACATATTTAGAACGAAATTAGATTAGGTAACCGAAACTCTCCTTCAATATACCTGTCAATATCGATATACCAGAAATCTGATGATCTCTGGCTCACAACAGTCACAACACTATGAGGTAGGTAAAATGTCAAAAACACCCGGTCACTATTATTTTATTGTCTTTGCTGAAAAATATAGTAAATAATAATTCCTAAATTAAATCCAAAATTCACGCGAGTTAGGCCGCGGTCAACATCTAGTAATATGTTTTTCATCGACACAATCGTGATGCCGGGTTATGCACTGCACTATTAAACAATATCTGATTAGTTAGCATTGTATAGTCAAAATGGAGACATTTACTTTGTGTCGACCCACTAGGGCGATTACGTTGTCTCTTTCTAGCATATGACAATTTGTTGGTGTTGAAAAGGATAACGATAATGACTATGATCTTGCTAAAATATGATCCATCTATAGTTCTATAGGAGTATCGACTATGAGTATCGATTTATGCCGACCATAGAGTAGTATAAGTATAATAGGAATAGAGCCCTCTCAAGCAAAAATTTTGACCTCTCTTTTTCAACGCCCGCTAGTGCCATTTGGTCAGTGGTATCGAATATCTACATTTGACAGGCAATTGCAGCGCAAAAGCGGACAAATTAAGAACTATTCTTATATGGTTCCTAAGTATTATGCAATTTAACACGATAGATGTCACTGGTCAAACATGGATTGTAAAATATTTTTAGTTAATTAATAAAAATTACAATTGAATTACTATTGTTTCATAATAATACTTAATTAGCACCATGTGACTTAGCTTATTAATTTAAAATTTCAAACTAAGAGTTGGATGTTTGCCATCTACTTATTTTCATATTGTAGTGTCCAAAACGAATTTTGACATTTCTGACATATAATACAATTCAAAAATTTGTGTGCGTTACCGCAGCAAAATGTTGAAAAATTTTGTGCTTTAGAGAGGTGAGAGTATGGCAAATAATTAGTCCATCGTGAAGAGTAATTTGTTCACTAATAGCAAAATTTGTTCAAGTGGTAGTTTTAAAGTTATTCGAGAAAAACACATTTTGCTGGGGTAACGTTTGAAACGTTACCCCAGCAAAACTTTTTTTTTAAATCGTTTTAGCCCGGAATTAAATGCATGAATAGATAGCTTTTATTGCGTATTAAATGTTTGTGAACAGCAAAATTTGTATGTCTTGTGGTTCAAAAGTTATTTAAGATTTTGCTGCGGTAACGTTTTGGGTTTGCCCAGATCTCAAAAACGGCTTAACGTAGAAGTTTGAAAAAATAACAATAATAGACCTTAATTTGTTCAAAATTGTTCAAACATTAGTTTTTGATTTGTTTGATAAACACCAATGTAATTAAATGGTGCCGAAATTCAGAAAGAAACGGATTTGCAAGTAAACCATAACACTTACAATCAAATAAAAAGCTGTATCATGTACCCTTGGTACACCTTTATAACGACAGTAAATTTAGATTACGTAACTCTACGCAATATGAAGATACGTACGATACGTACTTGGTACGAATTGGTTCAATAACTGTTTAAATTGCGCTTCACGATACGTCTTAAAGTGCAGTAATAAAAGGATTATTATACAAAATATTGTAATCATTTCTTTCTTTTTTTTTATATAAACAAGTAAGCTCTCATTGTTATCTAAATGTGAAAACATGTAATTGGTAGCTAGTTATATTATTTGTTTTTATCTTTAAGTTGTTAATACTGTTTGTAACAGATGTTACCGTGAGGGAAAACCTTGAAACTTGTAAATTCAGTTTTCTAATTTTGCATTAAACTATTCGAAATTTTTTAAAAATTATTCTAAATATTATTTACTGAGATGAGATAATTACCTTGTTAATGTAATTTGTTTAGTTGTGTAAAGGTTTTGAATATTTATAAACCATAAAATTGTATAATACTCATAACTAACATGATTGTAATTTATAAAATACCAAACTAGTAGAAATATTTATCGAATATTTATAAAATCGACTGCACGAATTACGATATTCTACTTGACTGTACAAAACATCGGATACTAACCTGCTAATTAGCAAAGTTTACCCTTTTGTATGGTGCGGTCGCTTTTACGTAGCATTTATAATATGGTCGGCTTATAGAAGAATTGCCGACACATTCTTTTTGTTGATATAACTTTTATAATAGTCGTAATTTAAAGCTCAAATTAACAGGATTGTTTATTGATGGAACATTTTAATTTGTTCAAGGTATTCCATGTTTCCTTGTTTTATGGGAACTGCGTATTCGATCATTTAAATCTGACCATATAAAATGTAATTAAATTTCTATTATATCGTACGTATCTTCATATTGCGTAGAGTTACGTAATCTAAATTTACTGTCGTTATAAAGGTGTACCAAGGGTACATGATACAGCTTTTTATTTGATTGTAAGTGTTATGGTTTACTTGCAAATCCGTTTCTTTCTGAATTTCGGCACCATTTAATTACATTGGTGTTTATCAAACAAATCAAAAACGAATGTTTGAGCAATTTTGAACAAATTAAGGTCTATTATTGGTATTTTTTTCAAACTTCTACGTTTAGCCGTTTTTGAGATCTGGACAATCCCAAAACGTTACCGCAGCAAAATCTTAAATAACTTTTGAACCACAAGACACACAAATTTTGCTGTTCACAAACATTTAATACGCAATAGAAGCTACCTATTCATGCATTTAATTCCGAGCTAAAACGATTTGAAAAAAAAGTTTTGCTGGGGTAACGTTTCAAACGTTACCCCAGCAAAATGTGTTTTTCTCGAATAACTTTAAAACTACCACTTGAACAAATTTTGCTATTAGTGAACAAATTACTCTTCACGATGGACTAATTATTTGCCATACTCTCACCTCTCTAAAGCACAAAATTTTTCAACATTTCGCTGCGGTAACGCACACCAAAAATTTCACAACATGCCCACGACGTAATACAAAAGATTATTTTGTGAACGTCCCAAAAAATTATTAATTTGTAGCTGGTGTCGCTCAATAAACATAATTTTATCTGGAAAAATTACCTATGATGGTGAGAATGAAATAAAAAGTGCAGCTCAATCGTACTACTGTAAGCATAAATCTATTAAATTAAAGTACCGCCTTTTCCAATTACCTCTTTATATGTTTTATTTATGAACCGGTAATTTCTATAATCATTGTAATCAATAAAGAATTGGTATGAATAATAGCTGTTTTTATTTTTATCCTAAAGTATACACAATTTATGCATAAAACATAAAAAAATATTCAAATAAAAATTGGGCGTTATTAAATTAGAACAAGTAGAATGTTACAAAAATAGATCCAAACAAAACAATTTAAATACATGTATAGGGTGCATATCGTAGTATAAGTATAAAACAACAACAAATAACATTTTATTACGTTTGTGTTTAAATGATAACTGTGCAGCGGATTTTAGGTTCACAGTGAAACGCGCAGCGTCTCGGCATTTTTGTTGTTGGAAAAACCGCACAACACTAAACACCAGAAGCGTCTCAATCGCACACTGATAACAACAGTTTTCGATGCGCACGGGCAAGATGCAGTCGCCATATTATTATTGTGACTGACTTACAAATCTAACGTTCGAATCATAGTCTTTAACCGACATATTTACTAATTTGTATTTTATGACATTTTTATGATAAAAACAATTAAAATGAAAATAAAATATGATCCTAGATGAATTAAATATATAAAAGTATAGATAGGTAAGAATTGAAACTAAATAATAAATTAAAAATTTGTTTAAGCGCGATCTTCTGCGATTGTTTTACAGCACAGGTACAAGGAGCCGTGCAGTCCAACTTCTGCCAGACCTTGCTGCCCCCTCTGAGGTATCCGAATGGATCAGTGGCTCATCGGCCGCAGGAGAAAGCAGATCTGCTTGCAAATCTCTTTGCGGCCAACTCCCGAATCGATGACTGCAGTTCGCAGCCGCCTAACATTGCCAACTGCGGCTACACCATGCCTGATATATGTATCAGGCAACGAACCGTTCGTGCGATACTGCAGTCTCTCGATGTTCGGAAAGCCAGTGGACCTGACGGCATCCCAGCTGTGGTCCTTAAAAAATGTGCAGCGGAGTTGTCTCCCACGCTTACGCGCCTATACCGGACGTTTTACGCCGCAGGCATTGTGCCTGAGGCTTGGAAGGAGGCGAACGTTCAACCGATTCCCAAAAAGGGGGACCGTTCCGAGCCAAGCAACTATCGTCCCATAGCTATCACCTCGGTGCTCTCCAAGGTGTTCAAGCGGATTATAAACACCCAAATTGTCCGCTACCTGGAGGATCAATCGTTGATCAATGATCGCCAATACGGCTTTCGGGCTAAACGATCAACGGGTGATCTTTTAGCGTTCGTCACGCACCTCTGGGGTGAAGCTATGGACAAGCACGGCGAGTCTTTGGCTATCAGCCTTGACATAGCCAAAGCTTTCGACAGAGTCTGGCACCGGTCTTTCCAAGCTTCCGGCCTATGGCTTGCCCCCTCAACTGTGCACCTGGATTGCAAGTTTCCTGCAGAAGCGTCGTATACGGGTCCTTTGCGACGGTCGCGCTTCCAAATTTATGCAGGTCAATGCAGGAGTGCCTCAGGGTTCTGTCTTATCCCCTACGCTCTTTCTTCTGCATATCAATGATATGTTGAATCTCGGCAACATACATTGTTATGCGGACGACAGTACCGTGCATGGGCGATATCTCGGACATCCTGGGGCCAAACAGGCTGAGGTTGAGGGGAAAAGGCAGAATCTTGTCGTTGAACTTGACCAGACCTTGGACCGCATCTATGAATGGGGTGCCAAGAACTTGGTCGAGTTTAACGCCAAGAAGACCCAGGCATGCGCGTTCTCAACAAAAAAGTCTCCGTTCCTTCCCCTCCCTTCTCTGAAGAACACTCCACTGGTGATACGTGACAGTCTCTCCATCTTAGGTATGGATCTTTGCCGCTCCCTTAATCAGAAAACCTATATCTAGAGCGTCATTAAGCAAGCTTCGCGAAAACTCGGAGTTCTGAACAGGGTGAGGCGGTTCTTCACGCCTGGGCAACTGTGCCTATTGTATAAGGCACAAGTGCGCCCTTGCGTGGAGTACTGTTCTCATCTTTGGGATGGCTCCGCGCAGTACTTGCTGGACGCTCTCGACCGGTTACAGCGGCGGGCTGTCCGTATCATCGGAGATCCAGAGGTCACGAGTTCACTGGAACCTCTGCAACTCCGTAGGGACATTGCCTCATTGGCATGTTTCTACAGAATATACCACGGGGAGTGCTCTGAAGAGTTATTCCACCTTATCCCGCCCTCCCCTTTCCTATCCAGAACAACGCGTGATGGGCTCAGATGCCATCCTTACACGGTAGAGTCGATTAGAGCGCGTACCAAAAAGTTTGGGTCCTCATATCTCTGCCGAACGACCAAGGCATGGAATTCTCTGCCAAGGCACGTGTTTCCTTCTTCCTTCAATCCTGGGTTCTTTAAGCGGGGCGTGAAAAAGCATCTTCTCAGGCCGTCAAAGTAGAGACCTCAACATCGCCTCGGCTACTGTGGGTGCGATGTGGAGGCCACTGCTCTTAGACCACACGACTGCTTAACATCAGGTGGAGTGTGGTCATTTTGACGAGGAAAATAAAAAATTAAAAAATTAAAAAAAAGGCCAAAAACACAGATGTCAATCCTATCTTTGGATAGAGAAAAGGTATAGGGCAGTGTGAATATGAAAGGTACAACTGGTTTATACAAAATATTCCAGGTTATAATAAAACAATGTTTTATACAAATTTAATATAATTATTTGAACCATTATCATTAGAACTAATAATTATGTATATTACAATCAGCGACATATAAGTCGATTAACATCTGCAAAATTTTAAATTGTTCTATCACACGAAATAACTATCATTTTAAATAATTTACAGTAGTAACAATTTAAGAATAGAATACATTTATAACTATGGACACTTTTTATTCATAAAATAGATACTATACATTTACAACTTTCATCAATGTCCACTTATGTTACTAAGTTTTTATTTTAGTCTGATTGAGCTTCAATGACAATATTTAATGCCAGACATTTCAAATGAACTGTTTTCTAATAGGTATTCAATTATAAAGAGAAAGATCAGAAGAGAAAATAATTAAAAGACAACTACTAGACAAGATTTTCTTCAACAACGTATAATGAAACTCAATCGTTTAAATTATTATGTGACTATATTACCAAACTCACAGCAATTACACGGACTATTGAGAACGTCTTACTCAGTTGAATGCTAGTTCCTTACTGCTGAGCGATCTTTCGCCGAGAGAACGAGTTATTTTTCCCCTCTACAATAACCCCACTATTTAAAAATGATAGTTGGCTGTGTTGCCAATTGAATAAATAAAAACTCCCGAACAGAATTATTAACAAAAATAAGAAATCATGACAAACGGTAGAAACATGATAAAATAATTACATACACATGTAAACCTCAATAAATGCAATTACATAAAAGTGTTATAACTTAAACAAAGAAGAATTAAGAGTATGCGATATGAATATATATACATAGTTAATAATTTTACCTACATGATTGATTTCTACAAATAGCGCTTGATATTGATTAGATAGTAACAATAAGCACTCAACATAATTTCATTATCATAGACAAACACGCTACACTGCATTAGGCATATTATAAATTATGACAACATTACTACTTAGTGGAAAGCTAAAACCCACCTGATGGAAACGCAAATACATTAATAAAATACATAGCTGGTCCCATTTTGTGCTAATTACAAGTTGCAGGGGCTTGATTCCTTGGATGATAAAGAGGTATTGGAATTTACTGAGAGAAAATACTAAATAGCAGCATGGAATGTAAAATTGTTTACATGGCAGTATGATCATTAGCAACAGTATGAATTAGGAACAATTGATCACTAACGCCTGCCTCATAAAGAACAAGTATTAACTCAAAATAAATATTTAGTCCATGATTTATTTAGTAACATTGCCAGATATTAATTGTAGAAAAACATCTGTAAGCCACAATAACTCACTATCCTCACAATAAATAAATAAAAAAATGAATTAAGTAAACATTTAAAAAATCCCCGGCACAAAATAATAAAAATAGAATGAACGTAAAAAGCCTAAAACAAGTTAAAAAACTATGAAAATATAGCCACAAATAAAACAAAAAAGGTATAAACATGAAACCCTATATAAAGAAAAAAATTACCTTGAAATTATGACCCTACGTAAATAAAAATAGTATGAACGTAAAAAGCCTAAAACAAGTTAAAAAAGCTATGCAAAAATAGCCACGAATGATACAGATACAAAAAGGTATAAACGTACGTAAACCCTTTAAAAAGAAAAATTACCTTGAAATTATGACATTTATGACCCTACGTAAGTACGTATGAAATTTTTTGATTAAATTTTCTCGCGTCGGGGGACCACTCTAATTATTTTAATATGTAAGAGTCGTCGTTTAAATTTTTGTTTCAGAATTTATCTGGATAGTTTAGTTGTGTATTCAGTTTTTAAGTAGGTTCACTTGTAATTCTTAATACTTAATTTAACATTTTCGTTATAATTTTAATATTATTTTATTTAGGTAGGTATTTTTATAGGTAAAGAGCGGCTCTCGACGCGACATTTAATCAAAAAATTCCATACGTACTTACGTAGGGTCATAAATGTCATAATTTCAAGGTAATTTTTCTTTTTATAGAGTTTACGTACGTTTATACCTTTTTTTCTATTCGTGGCTATTTTTGCATAGCTTTTTTAACTTGTTTTAGGCTTTTTACGTTCATACTATTTTTATTGTATCGGGGGTATTTTTAATTTTAATTTCATTCTTTTTGTAGGGACTCCTTAAAGGAGACCGACCACCTTGTATGGGATCCTGACCTGGGCGTGAACAATTTTATATTGTAATAACAATATTAATTTTGAGTAGCCTAAACTATGTAGAAAACATGATTCTTTGAAGTTTAGTATCAAGTTCGTTAAATAATAAAATGAAACACATTGTTTAAAAAATATTTATTTTCATGTGTTACCATCACCTTCATAAGTCATTAAAATATTTTCTAAAAACTGGGCTGGTGGAGTGACATTTTCATATCTTGCCCAGCTTAGGTGCCATATTACAGACATTATGTGAGCACAGCAACCAACAGTCCTTCGGCCGACTATGCAGTTGCAGTAATACTGCCTTATTGCTTCCAGGCTGTGTGTATTATTTTGATATAATATATAAATAAGATAAGTCAATTTCATACTACTGGATGGTAACCAATATTTTTTATATATTAAAACAAAACTTTTAATATTTTACTTTGTTTATAAAACGATTGTCCACGTGCAAGCCGAATATGGACGGTCTCCTTTCGTTAGTTAATATTCCCCATTCCCTTTCAATATATTGTACATTATTCTAGTAGTCAAACCCTTTCATTTGACACACATATTGAAAGTTGTAAAAAAAAAAATTTAATTCGCCATTTTGTGGTGGCGGCCATCCTGGATTTGAAATTTATCATAGTGCATAGTATGCTACTAGTCAAGCCCTTCTATTTGATACCCATATTAAGAGGGTTGTGTAAAAATCTAGTCAAGCCCTTGCATTTGATACCCATATTAAGGGGGTTGTGAAAAAATATGTAATCCGCTATTTTGTGGCGGCGGCCATCTTGGACCGATTTTCATCAAACATTCCCGAGTAATTCATATTTCAAACAAAAAAAACTAAATCAAAATCGGTTCATCCGTCCGGGAGCTACGATGCCAGAGACAGACACACACTGTCACACACACACACACAGAGACACGTCAAACTTATAACCCCCGACGCAAAAACGACGGGGGTTTTTGCGTCGGGGGCTAAAAAATAATAATACTTGTAAGCCGAAGCATGCTGTTAAATTATAATGATGCTAAACTGTACCAATTTTTCAAAGATTTATGGCACAGTACCGTACTTGATTAACTAAAAGAAATAAAATCTGAGCATTCATTGATTAATAAAAATTTACAATATTAAACAACTATCAACACATCCTACTCAATATTTTGTGATTTGCCTAGTCAGCCAGAATATTTTGGATTCATTTAACTAGTAAAAGGAAATAATGTTTAAAGAACAGGTCCACATGATTTCAGAATAGCATGCATCTTTATAATATTATTCACTTTCTTTGATTTAATACAATGCTTAACCTAATTCTTTAAACAAAAATTAATAGAACAATACAATGTTAATATTCCTGAGATGAACTGTTATTAGAGTGAACTTTGGTTGTTTTCTTAGGTAATAGTTGTTTCTCAATGTGTGGTATAACACCACCCTGTGAAATCACCACACCCTCGAACAATCTGTTAAGCTCGTCATCATTGCGGACAGCCAATAATATGTGACGGGGAGTCATCCTGAAAATAAGTATTGTTGAATACATACAATACAATCATGTATTTTACAAGACAGAATATTGGAATGAAGAGATATGGCTGATTGTAATCTGGATGTATTATAAATAAGAAAGAACTACTATTGTTTCACTGTGACATTCTTCAAACTACCTCGACAAGATCTAGTTAAATTAAACTATGGACTGCAATCATGTCTTGTCTTGATTATTTATGTACATGTAAGTGGATGCTCCTATTTACCATACTGCTGCTTTTGAGGCTACCATCAAATTTTATTATATGCTTGAGTATGTTCCGTAGTAGTTCATGGAGATATGGTTGCAGCACCTTACAGTTATGATTTGTAAACAACATATTATTGTAAACTTGGCGATTAAAAAGAGTGGCCATGAGTTTATTGCCCGTTCTTCTCATGGGCCCTACACCCTTGGTTTACTGAATGTGGCAGTAAATGTAAATTCACAGAAAAAGAATTGTGTAACTTTGACATTCATAAGTTTTTGTAACCTAACTTGAATAAAGAACAATGGCCACTTTGTACCGGAAAATATCAGAAATTGTTATCGACGAAGGAATATCACCAACGCGTAGATAATTGTTTATGTAATTATCCAACCAATATCAACATTTTATTTTTAAAAGTCGGATGTATTTACATAAACTTCAAAAAAGGCATATTTTTAAACAGAACGCAGTATAAAACAACATATGAGGAGATTAGTTTCAAAACCCACCAAAACGATATCAGAACAAAATGTTCCTATTGAATATGAAGCTTCTTCGTTGCTTCTACCGCATAGCACTGATAGTTTTTAACAAAACCAACTCAAATTCTATTAATTAGCTCATAAAAGTAGCAGTTTGTTGCAAACACCGCTAAAATAGTCCATGTATATTATGTCTTAAATGGTTTTTTGAAATTTATAATTATTTTGGCAAAGCATTTTAGAGGATTTTGAAATTAAACTACTTATATATTTGAACGCATCTATCTTATCTTATCTTATGTGGGGGCCAGTCAGTGCAGACCGGCGACACTTCGACCCAGTGGGAGTTTTTGTGTCGACACTCTCCCAATAACGACTGCCATAGATGTTCATGACAGCCGGGACCAATGGCTTAACGTGCTTTCCGAGGCACGGAGCAGGCGATAATTGTCAATCAATACGCACATAATTTCGGAGTCATATAACTTCCGAAAGTCAGAGGTGCGCAACGTGGGTTCGAACCCGAGACCCTTTGCATTGCAGTCTGTTGGTCTCCCCACTGAGCTATCGCTGGTCTGAACGCATCTAAAAAGTATTCAGTATTTTTTTTTTCTTAGTTTAATCTGTTTTATTTCATTATGGTAATAAATTAAAACACAGATAATATCAAACATACATACAATTTATATAATAGCCCGGCAATCGCGTGCGCGACCGTCCCGCGGGGTGACAGACAATGGGGGGACGAGGTACCCAAGATGTCATGCAGCGGGTAGCGGGTGGTGTAGCGGGGAAGGGAAACGCGTGCATCGGCGCGTCAAATACGGCAGTCTCGGCCGCGCAGTCGAAGCGGCAACACGTACTTGATATTCCGTACTACTTAGAGTTCGACGCACACGAGATTAAGATCTCAGGATGAGTAAGGCTATCTCAAGACAACTTAAGGGAGTTGTACATAAAGTGTACCAATTTTTTGAAAGGCGAAAAAATGACCGTACATCTGCCGAATACGCAAACGACATTAATTTAGCAAAAACTGTTGCTGAAGCCACAGGTTTGTCTGAAACCAGCTTTAAAAAAGATTATAAAAGAAGCTAGAATCATGGCAGCACAAGGCAGCACAGCAACTTTCAAATCACCACGGAAAAACCGTTTTCCTAAAAAAAGGATTGAAATCGACAATTTTACGGAAGGTGTCATACGAAGAAAAATTACACAATGGTATACTGTCAAAAAATGTATCCCGTCATTGAAAAAGTTGAATGCGGAATTGAAACAAGACAATATACTTCAATGCTCACGTGAATACTTGAGACAGACAATACGTAAGCTTGGTTTCAAATATTTAACATGGCAGTCAAAGAGGAAACTATTAATTGAACGTCACGACATAATGCGCCTGCGGTGGCATTACATCAGGGACATTAAAAAATACCGCCGAGACGGTAAGTCAATAATTTTTCTAGATGAACCTACGTAAATAAAAATCACGTGACACGAAAATGCTGGCAGTCTGATACAGAACGCGGGGCTATGCAAAACATCGGTAAAGGACCTCGTATTGTAATTGTACACGCTGGCAGTCGCAATGGCTTTGTACCAAACGCTTTAATGATATTTAAATCGCATTCCAAGACCGGTGATTATCATGGAGACATGAATGCCACAAATTTTCGAAAGTGGATCGATGAAAAACTGTTACCAAACATTCCTCCGAATTCTGCTATTGTAATGGACAACGCCGCTTACCATAGCACTCAGATCGATAAAAAACCTACAATGAGTACCCGGAAAAGCGAAATGCAGCAGTGGTTAGAACGGCGAGGTGTTCAGTATGATAGCGCTATGCGAAAATGTGATCTAATGAAAATAATTAATGAGCAAAACACGGAGAAACAGTACAAAATTGATTAAATATTAAAGGAAAATGGACATATCGTGCTTCGCTTACCTCCATACCATCCGGATTTAAATCCAATTGAACTCGTGTGGGGGTACGTAAAAGACGAGCTCGCAAGGACTTCCATTGATTCGAACTTAGATAAAAAGTTAAAAGCTTTAGAATTGCTTTTTCTAATTATTCGGTTGAACAGTGGCGCGATTGTGATAATCACGTCATAAAAAACGAAGACGAATATTATAATTCAGATAGAGTATGTGACGATGAAATGGACAGGTACGTTATTGTTTATTAACTCTCTCTCTCTTCCTAGCTATGTATCCCACATGGTGGTGGGGTCAGCTTTCCTTATTTTTCTCCTCCACTTCGCTCTGTCTTCGACATCATCGTCAGTAACATTACATTCCCTCTTGTCCTTTAGCACTACATCTTTCCACCTTGTTGTTTATTAACATAATCGATTTTATTATTGCTTTAACAGGGCAGTGCTCAAGTTATAATTCTCGGAATCAGGTCATTGTATGTGAAGTTGTTTGTTATTTCTATAGTAGATTTTTATCTTTTTAGATTCATAATTCAACTGAATGAAAACGACGATGATGATGACGACGAAAATGATGAAGAAGATCAAACAGAGAGTGAACTAAAAGTGATATGGAAATTGATTTATAATAAAACAATCTATCATAATTTTAGTTTTCCTAATAATTTGTCCTCAAGCATAATAAAAAATTATAAACAATAAAAGTAGTTCCATCTTTTTATTTACTCCTATATTACGTCACAAGTACAACTTATCGGAAGATTTATCCTGGCACACTTCTCTTCGTGTGTAGCCGTGTGCTAGAATGACGCGTTACCTCGTCCCCGCCACCGTCTGTCACCCCGCGGGACAGTCGCGCACGCGATTGCCGCACTATAGTAAACTAGTAGCTTTTAATACAATGTCATGCTCATCAATAATATTAACCATTTTTAACACCATATTTTAAAAAGAAAGAATGATTCAGTTGTAAATCGATTGATAAGGTACCTCCCTATGTGTTGTGTTATTTAAAATGATAACAACGACTTCTAACTTTACAACCTCAAAAAGACATAGTTAGTTAGTTAGTTGGACGTGTGTTATCCGCACTTAGCCCCACAATTGGGCCATTGTGCGTAAGTAACCGATGCTAAATATTGTTCGGTTACTCATACCACCTCAGCTCCATCCAGAAAGATAATAGGGGACCGATGTTGCGCAGTACCTCCTTCATCGTTTCTGGACTGTTTAGAAATTTCGCCCGTTGGTTGCTCACGCTTTTGCAATGTAGGAGCACGTGAGCCGGTGTCTCCTCGGTCTCCATGCAGCCTCTACATAAGGGACTGTCAGTGATGCCGATGTTGAATAGGTGTCTGTTGAGTGAGCAGTGGCCTGTTATTATACCCACTAAGTGGCGTAAGTTTTTCTTTGTGGAACGTAGCAGTTTGCGTGACAGATGTTTGTCTAAGCATGGAAGGGCTTCCTTCGTCTGTCTACATTCCTTTGTTTCTGTCCACTGTTTTTCGTGTAGTTCCGTGGTTCTATCGCATAACCATGTTTTGAGTTGGCAGAAGGGTATCGGGACAATTGGTTCGGGTCCTACCATTTTGGTGTTCGATCCTCTCTTTGCCAGTTGATCTGCAGCATCATTGCCAGAAGAGTTGCTGTGGCCGCGTATCCACTGCAACGTTACCCGATTTTTTGTTGCAATACTTTGCAGCTCACGGTGACACTCCAAGATGAGTCCACTGTTAAAGCAATTGCTCTTCAGAGCTTGTAGTACCGCGGCACTATCTGAGATAATGCGTATTGATTTATCGCTTATACCCCTTGATGTAACCGCTGTTGCAGCCCGGGTATTTCCAACACATTCTGCCTGGAAGATAGTGTTGAGGTTTCCCAAGGTCGTTGAGTAATTTATTTGTGTTTAGGTCGTGGGAGAAGACTCCGACTCCTGTTCCTGATTTTGTTTTAGATCCATCCGTGTATATTCTCACTTCATGTATGCCAGAGCTATCTTTAGATTCCTCATGAAGTTGGATGTGGTATTTTTTGTCAAAGACAAAGGTTTTTGGGATGATATCACATGTCGCCTCTATCATTGGAATTTCATTGTATACTATCTCGTTTAGGCGCGCATGCGTTATTCTATTGTCTTGTTTCCAGAGCCCTACCTTTTCAAGCCGTATGGCAGCTGCGACAGCTTCCTGCTGTATGATGAGAGAGGGTGAGTGGGTCTAAGATTTAGTATGGCCTCCAGCGCTGCCGTGGGGGTTGTTCTCATACAGCCTGTCGTCGCCAGGCAGGCGAGTCGTTGTAGGCTTTGTAGTTTGTGTATGACTCTGCTTAGAAGAGTGCGGGGCCACCAAACTATGGCGCCATATATTATCATGGGGCGTATTATGGTCGTGTAGAGCCATAAGGTTGTAGATGGTTTGAGGCCCCATTTTCTACCTATTAATCTTCTGCATTGCCAGAATGTTGTGCATGCTTTGGTTATTTTCATGTTTAGGTGCTTACTCTAGTTCAGCTAATGGTCGAGTACTACGCCCAAGTACTTGACTTCTTGCGCTAGGGTAAGCTCCGTTCCAAATAATTTTAGCATGTTGGTTAACTGAGTTTTCCTTTCATGAGTGAAAAGAACCAGTTCTGTCTTAGTTGGATTCACCATCAGTTCATGATGGTTACACCATTGTTCCATGATTTTGAGGGCTGATCGCATGCGATTAGAGATCATGTTTTCTGAGTCGCCTTTGATTAGAATGGTTATGTCATCCGCATAGCCGACCGTGTAGTAGCATCTGCTGATAAGACGTTCCAACAGGTCATCTACCACGACGTTCCACAGTAGCGGGGAGAGTACTCCTCCTTGGGGACAGCCCTTCGCCACTATGCCTCTCGTGGTAGAGTTCACCGTGAATTGTATCGCCCGCATCTTTAGAAGTTGATCGATCCAGCCACCAGTGGTTCTATCAACGCCAAACGTGCTAAGTGACTGCCTGATGCTGTTGAATTTTGTCTTGTCAAAAGCTCCTATGTCAATGAAGGACCCTAGTGTCATTAATTTGTCTGATAGTGCTGTTTCTATTGTTCCTACAACAGAATGCAGCGCTGATTCCGTTGATCTGCCTTTCCTGTAGGCATGTTGCTGGCGGTGCAGTGGCTTAGATGTTAGAGCATCTTCCCTTAGATACCGATCAACGAGTCTCTCTAGAGTCTTCAGCATGAACGAAGTTAGGCTGAACGGCCTGTATGATTTCGCCTGTGTCTGATTTACACGGTTTGGGTAGGAAGATTACCTTGACTTCTCTCCACTGGCGAGGTATGTAGTTATGCGCTATCGATGCTCTGTATATGTCAAGCAGATGTGGCACAACTGTTGTTTGTCCCCATTTTAAAAGAGCTGGGAATATCTCGTCCAGGCCCGCAGATTTAAAG
The DNA here is from genome assembly GCA_963564715.1 of Catocala sponsa. NCBI lineage: Eukaryota > Metazoa > Arthropoda > Insecta > Lepidoptera > Erebidae > Catocala > Catocala sponsa. The sequence goes on from OY751330.1 coordinate 7,911,790, forward strand.
GGCTGGAAGGTATCTATCGCCCATGATATTCGGTCAAAAGTGACCATAGATTTGGCCACTGTCCAGTCAATCTGGGTTGGTTGACTGTAAGGCGTGTCTTCCCAGTTTGGGTTTTCCGTCACTTCGCATCCAGGGAAGTGTGTTTCGAGTAGTACCTGACTTATTTCACTGTCCGAAATCGCATAGGTACCATCTTGTTTTCTAATGGCGCCTAAGGTTCTGTTGTTGTCTTGCGATAGGACTTTTTTTTACCCTGGCTGCTTGATTAGTGGTGTCAATGTTGGTACAGAAACGCCGCCAAGATTGAACTCTGCGATATCTTATGCGTTTCTTGTAGTGGTATTGAGCTTGTTTGTATCGCTCCCAGTCTTCATCAGTCCTGGTGTTTTTAGCTCGGTTGAACAGTTTCCTCAGATTGAGTCTGAGTTTCTCCAGCTCTGGTCCCCACCATTGGGACTTACCTGCCGCTGGTAATTGTGTAGGGGGACAGGCTTGTTGGTAATTCTGTTGGATACATTTGGTAAGTATGTTAGTGTTGTGGTTTATGTTGTCATGTTGTCACCTCAAAAAGACATATTACTTACTTAATTACTTCTTTCTCCAGACTTTTAAAATATACTGAAGTCTAAGTTTACTTGTATTTTTATAAACAAATAGGACGAGATATGTTTCAATAAATTACGTTTCTTATGATTTTTCTGGTACACGCATGTTAGGAGAATGGCCATTGTTCTTTATTTTTGATTTATACATATAATATGTGAATAAAGTTAGATTAAAATGTCTACATCCATTATGCCAAAATACAGTATGTATTCATCTATTGTGGCAAAAAATGCTATTTATAGTAACATTTCAAATCTATGTAAACAGTAGTTTCAAAACTTTGTAAACATGACTAAGTAGGATTTCATAAATAATTATGATCACACTCTCAGTCAACACTTCTATTTAGGTATTAATCTTGAAAGTTAATTTAAGATAATAAAAACCTTTAATTAAATATCAGGAAAGTTAAGTTTTAAAATTGTCATCATCTTTTAAGATGTAGGTATTCAAAATCACAATAATTATAATATTTACTTCTTATAACATTGTTACTTAAAATATAAGATATATCTTTAAATTATTATTAGTTGAAATAAAAAAGTATTGGGTCAATTGCTGATGCTTTGAACACTAAATCCATGTTATTTACAATAATTACAACTACATGTGGTATCTTTTACCTGTATTGCAGGTTTATAGGTAGAGCAGTTAACTAAGTTCAATGACCTTATTAGGCAGTATTGATGAGCTTTTCTGTTAAGATATTTTCAGTAGCAACATGGAGTGTGGAACTGTGTCTCTTAGATGGCAATAGGCGGTCGCCTATTGCCATCTAAGAGACACATAACATTTTGCCTGCTGTGGTTAATGGGGGTCCCCATTAAACACAGCAGGCAAAATGTTATGAGTCCAAACACTGTATACACACTTGTCCACCCTTTACTACACCCATACCTAGCCTTGCAGGAATTTATGTGTGACACAAATGTGTTACTTCTCAACACATTTTTGTCACTAAGTTGTTACAAGATTAAAGGATCTAATATAAAATTACATGTTTTAAAAAATGTTTTAGTGTGTAGCCTTGAAAAAAAAGGCTTAGAACATTCTGATTTTACTGGGTTAGGTTAATGACATAATGAGCAACCAAAAAAACCTGTTTACCTGCTTCTGTTATTATCAGTCGTAGCTTTTGCAGCTAGCTCCAATATCTCAGCAGCCAAATACTCAAGAACAGAGGTCATGTACACAGCAGCGGCTGCGCCTACACGAGGAGCGTAATTTCCATTTTTCAATATCCTATATATTCTACTTACAGGAAGCTTTAGCCCTGCACGATTACTACGGGACTTTGCCTTCGCCCTGTTTGCTACATTGTGATCTACAATCATCAAGATAATAAGAATAAGCCTGTTGAAATTGTAATAAACTTGTTATATATTGTAGTTATACTCACTTAAATTCGGCATGACTTTAAACTACACCCTTAAAATAATAATCATGTATTTATTCAAATTTCGGTCTTAACTCTAAATTTTTAGGTTCGTTTGATTTGAAAAACAACGAACGAGCCAGCTTCAGAAATTTGGAATGTTGCTAGATTAGACTACAATATATATGTTACCCAACCTCAATCGCAATTTTTCGTCCAATGTTTTTAATGTTAATTACTATTATAATTTGCAGATGTTGATGTTATTAATTTATATAATGGAAGTCAATTTCTTAAAATATACAGTAAAAACGACGTTTAACACGGGTATTCTAGTGATAATACAAAATATATTTTCTGTCTAAAGAAGTATCTATGTACCCATTTTTACAGGTGAACAGCTTACCTCGGTATCCCTGCAATTTATTGACAGTTAAGTGACAATTGACAACAAAGAGTTGGCTGGAAAGTCTATGCCCGTTATGGTATATGTGTTCTGTGGTCTATGCACGTTCGGTCGGATACAATCGAAGAGTGTTTAACACAAAAATATTTAAATGCTGTGTTACTTGTTAGTATTACCATATTGGCCATCTAGAAAGTAAGTCAACGAGTCACCATCTGCCATTCCGACTTTGTACTGAGGCAGTATAGATATACTGTCGTAAAACGGTGTCTGACACATGGCAGACGCACGCAGCTATTTACCTATACTTTTAATTAAGTATACCAGTCCATCAAATACCCATCCCCATGATTTCCTAGATTTAATAGTGTCCATATTTAACAAGTCTCCTACACCTGCCGCGGCTAGTATCTTCGTAAATGTATGGGACATTTACCACTCTAGATTAAAACTCTCGAAAGATGTCCCCGTGTAAGCCGCTCAAAGGGCCGGGTATTTTCCTAGTACGTTAGGATATGATATTACATGATTATTATTATGTATTTAATAGAAGAGCTAGTAAAGTTTAAAAATAATAAAGCGTGAGCTTACGTATAAAATACGTTACGGGTATATTGCATAACGAACAGAAGCAACATGTAGCGCACTATGGATCAAGCTTGTCTTGTGTCGCTTGTTGTTGATTTTACAAACCTACTATTTATATATATGCATGTAGCTACAAACATTCAATTAACTGCCACAAAGACCACTTAAAATCAGAAAATTATTTATGGATCGCACGTAATATAGATTGAATGTCTCACGCACGGGAAATGGTACCGTGAGACATTCAAATTCATAATAATCAGTGCAGTGGCTTTGGACACGTTGAGGCTGCTCAGTACATAAATATAAGTAGCTAAATGTATGGGGTAAGATTGATATTTATATGCTCTAAAAGAGTCGGTAGAAATTGATTACAATTTCGATAACTATTATAAGTGCCATGTAATATTTTAAGTGCCACGCCTATATATTACTTTAATCTTTGGTGCCACGTAATAAAAGGTCAGCTCACAGACAAAAGAATATGTCTGTGGGGTCAGCTTTTGTCGATTGAACTACTTAAATACTTAAAAATATCAATCTGCCACTGATAAATGTCAAGTAAAAGAACTCAATCAAACTTTGCATACCGAAGGATCCAAAGATGGATCAAAGGACAGTGACTTGTTAGATTTCCGAACGTAGTCACTATAAAGAAACAAAAATAATGCAATAATTGCAAAGCAGTCAACTTTACAATAATCTGTGTTGACTTGAAATTCGCGTGTCGATTTGAATAGTATTTTAGATTAAATTCTAATTCATGCATACATTTCGAAATAAGTTTAGAAGCGTAGTTCTACTCTGATTTGCCCGTAACTCCTAAACAAGAGATTTTATATTTATAATATATTATTCCATACCCGGTAGTGTTTTAGGTTAAGTTTTAATTGTAAGCTAAAATGAATAAAAACCGGTATTGGAACCAAAATAAAGGCGGCCGTAATATGCGGGGTGGTTTTAACAGAGGAGGGCGTGGTGGTAACAGAGGATGGTCGTGGAACCGCGGTGGTTTCAATGGACCAACCTTTAATTACGACGGATTTTTTGGTGGAAATCGATATCAGAAGGATTTCCACCCCAACACGAAACATTGGAAAAACAGGCAACAGAAAAAGGAAAAGAGGGATACACCTGGAAAACGGTTGTCTGAAGATAGTATTGGAGTTACGGAGTATATAAGTGAGCATGAAGGATTTAATGGGATCATTAAATCTAGGTATGTTTATCGCATCTACTCTACTACCATGTTATATGAGTACTACTGCACTATGCTATGTAATATGAAGCCCTTATTATTAGATTAGAATGCAATTAAAAACTGCCTGACAGTAACTAACCTAAATGTAACATGAGTAAACTCACAAACCACTTCACTTTGACATTCATAAATGTGGCTTTGTGACCTAGATGAATAAATTATCTTTGAATTTGACTTTGACTATGGAGATGAGCCATGTTTTTTCATGTAGGCTATAAATTTTCAGATACTCAGATTTCCAAGTCTCTGAAATGAACGAAAAGGGTGAGATAGCAAAGCTAACAAACATGAAGCCGCCTGTACGCCCTTCTGATGAGGCTGTGGATGATGATGAGGACCTCCTCCTCAATAAATACAACCTAGAAATCTTACCAATGGAGACTTGGGATAAGATTAACTCTTTGGCTGTTAACAGCGGCAATGGATCTGGTGAGAATGAGAAAGTTGAGGTATGGTTAATTGTTTTGCTTTATTTTAATTTATGCTTATGATACTGGCTACTAATTGACTACAGTAAGGTACTGAATTTAATTACTGTGTGTTTCAAAGTGCTGTAATACCATGTTTAGGATATTCTCTGCACCATGTAGTTAGACACACTGAGAAGCGGCCTGTACCCAGCAGTGGTAGTTTATAAACAGAGCTGATATTATATTATTATTCTAGTTTATAAGTTTGCTTAGTAGTTGGTAGTCGTTTTATCCCCTCACTAAGCAACCTATGGTTAAGACTGTTGGCATAATTTGATGTTGTGTCCAGTACATATGAAGGCATGATTTAATTTTATGTGGCTACTAGAGCTAGTCTACCGAGTGCTTGTAAAGGCTTTATGTTATTTTATGTTGCTACTATTACGAGTTAGGCCTGGCAGATGTTGTTCTCTCTTTCTGGTAGGGGGAGTTATGGTGGTGTAGATTGAACACAGTGTCACAACTATTCATTTTTACAAGTCTACCTTATTGCATGCAAATAATAATATTGACAGTTAAAAGACTATTTGCCTTGAGCCCAATTTTTGTGATAATGACATATGAAATCAGATAAATTTGCTTATTTCAAAAAGTATTAAAGTCGTTATCACTAAAAATGGGGCTTAAATCAAAAAGCCTTTTAACTGTCAATATAATGATAATTATTTATGTAGTACCTTGGTACCATTCAACATTTTATTGAATATTATTGAGCAATAACATTAAACTCTGCTATGTATAGAAGGTTACAGGGAAGTTATGCTATACCTTTGAATCTACTCCATTGATTTGGATGAAACAATGATAATATTACAATAGCCTTATTACACAATATGATTCTATTACTAAGTTAATCAAACAAGCATGTTTGCTGTGATTCATGAAAATTTAATCTGTAACTTACATTCAGTTATGATGTGGACCCTGTTTTAAACTATTGTGGTGTAGTATCACATAGGACAGTTATAATTGTGTGCTAACTCTCATAATATACACTTTTATGGATAGTTATGATTATCATAAAGTTGTTCAGAATTTATTGTAATGTTTGCTTTCACCATTAATCTGTCAAGTCTTATAATACCAGACATAATTAAAAATCTATTGTGTCTGATCACCAGGTCTGGTCTATTGTGCTGCTGTGATTCAATAGGTTAGAGTATGCAATTATCACATATAAACTAAAAAGTTGGAGAGTATTGATGATTTTTAGCAGTTCACTATTTTGCCTGACAGTGAAGTGTCTGTATGTAATGTCAAAATAACAGCCTTTTACTAAATGCATAATAAGACAGTATATATATTATGGTACTTATGACAATAAAACCAATTATAAAATTTCTGGGTAATTTCAGCTGGACCGATTTTGACTTTCACTGGAAAATAGCTGTAATGTTATAAGGAGTTACATAGGCTACTTCTATTTTAGAAATAAAATATGGGTTCCACAAAAAAAAAATTAAAACATTTTGTTTTAATTGTGTGTATCCGTTTACAGATTGACATGGAAGGGGTTTCCAAAGAACAGAGGACTAAGATCCACGATGCTGTTAAGAAAGCATTTGGTGATAGTATAGTCGGCAGCACTGTTAATGTAGATGACAAGAAGTTCATGCGCTTTGAAAAGTATAGGAAAGGCGGTATGTATATCTCTAGTTGAGTTTTAGTTAATAAAGAGACTACTGGTCTTTAAACTAAAGAGACAATCATTGGTGTATCTAGAGTTTTTTACCATGAAGGCTCAGTTTCAAAACCTGGAATTCCTGGAATTTTTGATTAAAACCAAAGATACTAGGGTGGGCACAGACCTTCTCAGTAGCATCCTGAAGTCAGGGAGCTGGCGGTGTTGCACAACCCGTGCCTCGGCAAGCGCGTGAAGGCGTTGGTCCTGCGCCCTATCTCACTCTGGTCGTGTCGGATTGCCGTCCCATCGGGTAATGGAAGTTAGGTACCCGAGAGTGCACTGTTATATTTTCTGTTTATATGGCCATTCGCCGTTACGATTTGCTGCCGTGTCCGAAATTCGGTATGGAGGACATTAACTACAGAAACACCACATGCCTGTATGGTCATATGCTTTTTGGTTGTTCCCCAGGGTCGTTGCACTTGCCCAAGTGCTGAATTGCTTGAAAACAGCATTTAAAGGATTATTATCATTTATGTTTTCAGTGCGCATCGACAACAGGGTTAAATGGGTGTGGCCAGGCGAGTATGTGTACTTTGTAGTACATAAAGAGAATTGTGACACTATGGATGCGGCTGTACGCATTGCTGAGAGGATTGGGGCGCAGTAAGTATTATTAATAATAATAATGAACTAAAATAAGATGACGAATGTGGCATAGCAGCTAGCTATCTGCCACATTCATCATCTTTCAAATTTCATCAAAATTAGTTAAGCAGTTTAAAATAATATAAATTAATGTGTCAAGCTTAGTATGGAGGCCGCTGCTATAGTCCATTCGCGTTAAGAAAATAATGACTCATCAGTACAACTGCAAAGTAAAGGCGTATTCATACTGGAGTAAAAATTAAACCATTAATATTAAAGCTAACTTTTATTACACAGTATTTTCAAATATTAATATTAAGTAATTATTTTAAAATTTAATCAGAATCGTCAGAATTTTCATCAACATTTATAATAAAAGAATTCTGTTCCACGAGTTCCATAACATCGTCTAAGTACCACATGTTTTTCTTCACTGACCATGTGGTCACAGCATTTCTTCCATTTGTTTGAGTCTATTGTTGCTATTGCGTCATACAACTTCTCTACATCTTTAAGTTTAAATGTTGAGTTATTGGCAGCAATATATTTTTTTATTTGGGCTCACACTAACTCAATTGGATTGAATTTACAATGGTACGGCGGCAGGCGAAGAATCTCAATGCTATTTGCTTTAGCCGTTTCGTCGACTAAATATGTATTATATTGCGGGGCAATTTCACCAACTTTAAACATAAGTTCCTTTTTTAAATAACTCATATCCATTGTCACGCCTTTACTTTGAAGCCAGTCTATTATCTGCTGCTTATTCCACAGAGATGTCGGTATCTTCTCGGATTTAACAGAGTGATAGGGAACGTTATCCATGACGACAACGCTTCCCGGTTTAAGTTTTGGTATTATATTTTTGAACCAGTTTAAACATTTTTCGCCGTCCATTTCGTCGTGGTAATCTTTTGTTGATTTAGATTCAAATAATAGCAATCCCCCTTCCACAGATCCTTTTTGACTTCCAATGTGCAAGACGATCACCTTTTCCCGTAGGAGCTCCCGGACCGTTAGATAAACCGGCTCGATAAGCATCCTTCTTATTCTTGATCGTCGAATCTACCCATGCCTTTGTTTTAATGTGTCCAGCGTTTACCCACATTTCATCAAGAAAGTATATATTTTTATTAGCTAGCCTGTGTTCTTTAATTTTCTTAGATATTTTCGTCGCCATATAACGATGTCGTATCTTTCTAGTAATAGGTAATGATCTGCTCTTCCGTTTCGCAAAATCGAAACCAAGCTCGTGGAGTATTTTATGGAGGAATATCTGCATCATCATTACATAGTGTCATAACTTTGTCTAATGTCGGGTACTAGTTTTTTAAATATAATGAATGCACTTTTCTCTTTATAGCACATTTGTCTAAGTCATCAAATTTGTCCATCGTAGATAGTCGAGCTCTTTTTTTTACAGGCGATTTTAGAGCATTCGTTTCCTGCTGTTCTTTAATAATTTTATAAACGGTATTTTGAGAAACACCGCCTGCACTAGCCGTTTTCACAACTATACTCTCCATAGTCTCGTTTTGATCACTACACTGTTTAAAGTACTTAAAAACATTATAAATGACTCGTCTTTCTCCGCTATGAATTATTGATCCACTTTTATTTTTACGAATAGGTGGAGTATTCATTTTTAAAATTAACAAAATACACGTCCGTACTGTCTGAAGGGCTTACTTCAACTGGTCAATGAGAACACGGCTTTCTAATTTACTAAGATCTAATTGGTCAAGGGGCGTGGCTAAGTTGAGTGACAACGATGAGTCACTATTTTCATATCGCGAATACACTATAATTATAAAATGTTACAATAAATAAATAAGCTTAGCCATGAAAACAGACACACAGATTTATGTTTATTATGAATTTTTGTTACTTATAGTGTTTAATCAAACAAAAGTCGAATAATTCGATTGTTATATCGGCGCGTATAACGATTACATCACCCATTAAAATAATCAAACGTTTATTCTCAACGGGTCACCCTGGATCCTGTCACCCCGTGACTGGTTGAGAAAAATATACGCATCGTGTGACTGATGCGAATTTTTATTCTCATCTAGTAACGCTGGTTCGTGAATAGGGTCACTCATTCGAAAAAAAATCTCATCTAGTAATGGTATGACTCGATGCGAATATACAATAACCACTAAAAGATTGCTATTATCGATTAAACATTCGTATAATTCGAATGAGTAAATAGTGAATTAAGGAATTCATATATATTCTGAATATTAATATTTATGATGACGATATTTAGTATCTATGATGACGAAAAAAAAACACGTACAAAAATATATAATTTTAATATTATCCTCGCACAGCAATTCCAAAGTAAAAAGAACTATACTATGAATTTAAATTTACATTTACTCGTTTTTAAGTTCAGCAAAGCTAGGGCTTACCAATGAGAATAACGCGAACGGGAAGAAAAGATTTTAATGGCCAGTGCAAGGCTAGCAATTTGTATTTGACAGTAACAATGCTTATTCTTTTCCAGTGTAAAACCAGCAATGATCGGATACGCGGGCACTAAGGATCGTCGCGCAAAGACTTCGCAATGGTTCAGTGTGAAGAGGATCGATCCAAGTCGCATCGCGGCCTCTTGCAAACATATACGAGATATACACGTCGGCAACTTTAGTTTCGGTCCTAATACCCTGAAGTTGGGGATGCTGAAGGGAAATAGGTAAGGTTGTGACTGTATTTTTAGCGTCGGCCCTGGGGTAAAGCGAGTGGAACGGTTCCTCTAGGTACCAGATGGCAAGTGACACCAAAAAGCCAAATGCTAATAGTGTAGGATCCCAGTATACAACGACCTTTACCAAGTTGCTTAATGGATGAAAAGTATTTTATATCAAATTAAATACGTCAATAAATATATTGCAAATAGGTTGACTAAAAAATTTCAGTCCAGAATATGATTAATCTATACTAATATTATAAAGCTGAAGAGTTTGTTTGTTTGTTTGCTTGAACGCACTAATCTCAGGAACTACTGGTCCGATTTGAAAAATTCTTACAGTGTTAGATAGCCCATTTATCGAGGAAGGCTATAGGCTATATATCATCACGCTAAGATCAATAGGAGCTGAGCACCAATGAAGAATGTTTCAAAATCGGAGGGTATTTTTTCCTTTTGAGAGCTTCCGCTGCGTGCACTGCGTAAACAGTTAAAGTTTCGCAAAAATCATGTAAGACAGAATTGATCCCCTTTATAAGTTCTAAAAAAAAGTCCGCGACAGCATATGTCTATCTTTTAAGGTTGGCTCACTATAACCATTTTTATGCTAACCAAATTTGTTCTAAAATAATGCATTATTTGCGAAGGTATTATTATAAACATGATATTAATCCTTATCCAAATAAATACGTTATTCGTCACAAGTATTTAATTTAAAACAAAATTGCCCTTTACATCATTCGATTTCAATGAATATCTTAGAAGATATCGCAGTTTTAAAATAACATTGTAGCAAAATAATTACCCATTACAGACATAGTACAAACGATGTTTCTCCTGGTTTATTCTGCGTGATTACTACTGGTTCGATTTGAAAAATTATTTCAGTGTTGGATAGCCTATTTATTGAGGAAGGCTATATAACATTACGCTACTACCCACGGGGGCGGCGCAGTAACGATAAACGCGGGTGAAAACGCGGGAACATCTAGTTAACAATAAAAAAATATATTTTTTTAAACATGTTACTGGTTTGCTTAATAGACAAATTACATACCAATCGAAAGTATGAAGCCTATAGAATATGCAAACGTTAGGTTGACTATTTTTTTTCCGTCACAACTCTTGGGTACTCAGATATAAACAGGTAAATCGATACTAGTAATTTGCACTGGTGTGGTTAATGAATTAAAGTTAAGTGAAAATAAAGATTATTTTATTACGAACACGGTGGTACAGGGTTGTCTGCGAAAAATCAGTCGTGAATTCCAGTTGTCGAGTTTTAAAAAGTGAAATATTGCTGCGAGTGAATAGGTGCGACGAGAGGTCCCAGCAAACCATCCCATGCGATAGAAGAGGACACAGCATTGCAGCTGTGTGTAGTTCGTTCGCTCACGCGGGACACCCCGTTATACAAATACGACACAAGTGCAGTATTTTAAAGAATATACTAAAACAAAACTATTCTTCGCGTGATACACTAATCAGTGACGTCATCTTTTTTTTTCTTAAAATAAAAGGAAAAAGAAAGTGTCGTCATAACTTATAACAATACTGTCAAGTAGTAGTTTATGTTTCGTGTTTTATACTGTTATATTGATTTCCTCGCAATACAAATTGTGTGTGTGTGAGTAATTTTTCTGTTACCAATGATAATTTTTTTTGTTATTTTCCTGTTATCTCTATGTCCCAGAAAAGGTAGGCAGTGTAATACATCTACACTAACATGTGACCTACTTTTTAGGTCCCATTAGCGTTTGCACTCACTGTTGTGTAAAATAATGTACCTACAAAAAGAAACAGGCTATAACTACCGTATTGTGTTCCAATTAAATATATCGACAACATTACAAATGTACAGTGAACTGTGTATTTGAATGCATATCGTTAAATGAAAGCAGTGATAGCTTAATGGGAGACTGATAGAGACCTCGAGTTCGATCCCAACGCACGCGTCTTTGTTTTTTTGGAGATATATGCGTTTAAAATAGTTAATTATTGCTGCCTTTAACGGCCGTCGCCGTTTCCTTACTATGTTTTCCTTCGAAAACTGAAATGAAAGATTAACACGTTCACTATGTATGCCCCACCGGTGGGGCATATCGAGTTGCTTATCGTACGTCCATGACCCACGGGTGGGGCATGAATTTACGAGATCATACGTGTATAAAAACTAAATTTTTTATATGAAAGGGATATAAAAAATGAAAAACAATGCTATAATAATATCACGTTTATACATTTTTTTTTGGTACCCAGGAAAAATGCTTGATGCACTATCCGCCGGCTAGGGGACGGCACCGGCGGGGCGTGTGGGACTCCCCATTCTGGTATACCCACTAAAAACCTGGGGTGTTCCCTCTCTCACCCAATGGAGGGGCCTGTTGGGAGCTCTTAAAAGAATTGAGTCATCCATAGCAGGCCCTCCCCGTGTGGGTGCGGGCCGGGTCAAACGGACCCGACCACCTCTCGTCCCCAGGGATCACGTTTATACCTAACGCAACATATTATCTACAATTTGCGTTTGCACTTATGGGGTAGTCTCTCTTCATAGCTGTACAGTGAACGTGTTAATGTGCAGCGTGATGGATTATGGCCGTCTCAAACTAAGAAGCTATTGCTATTGTAATGAATGAAACAAAAAATTGATTTAAAAATGAAAAATAATAGAGAAAGATAAGTAATTTGGGTTAAAATCTAACAAATTACTAGTAATCTTGTTAACCCATCTAGCTAAGCTAAATTTATTGTGTTAGGGTTCACTTCAGTAGTGCAATGGGTTCGAATCCCCACACATTGCACTACTCATTAATTGAAAGTATAGCGTAAATACTTCCTCAGATGAGCTTCCTCAATTTGAGCGAAGCACGAGCTTTTATTTACCTCATTTTCTATAATAGTTTGATTTCCCAATAGATTCCGCATAGCTCTTCGTAACGTGACTGCCGAAGAAGAATCGGTGAACGCTGCTTGTCAACATCTTAAAGAAGAAGGATTTATCAACTACTATGGGCTTCAGCGATTCGGTTCCAGAATCGACACGCCTACGTATGATATCGGACTGAAGCTTCTTCAAGGCAATTTCAAAGAGGTATTGTATTTTTAACTTATCAGCTGTGTTTCACCTGTTACTGCTCTGATATTTTAGATCATACCGTGATCTTAATCTTCCTTAACCCGATGGAACAACAGGTTGGTAATCAGGTTCTAATCTGACACCGCAACACAGGGTGGGACATAATTACCCAATTTTAAATTTGGATGAAATTTTGGATTTTCATAAGAATATTGGATATACACTTGGGTGCAATGAAATCGCACATGTGAACATTTAAAAAAAATATTATTTATTTATTTTTATTTAAGGAAATACATATATTTTTTAATATGAGATTAAAGGTTATTTCAATACCTATTCAGTGATACCACATAAGCGGTAATAAGTTTACCTAACTATCGAAAAAAAAAACAATAACAAATTCATTTTTATTGGAAGATTTTTGCTTAACTTACAAAGTTCGAAAATTGGTAATAAAAAATACACAAAATTTACTGAAAAAAAATTTAATAAGGAGTGTTGCTCCCTCTTGCCCGAATAACAGTTTAACACCGGTTTTCCATAGTTTCTATCAACTGTTTGATAAAGTTTTGTGGCATAACATCCCATTCCTCCTTGAGCGCGTTTTGTAGCTCCTGAAGATTGGCTGTAACGATATTTCGGCCTTTTATTCTTCTTTTTAACTCGTCCCACAAGTGCTCGATCGGATTCAGGTCCGGGCTCCGATCTAGCCGCTCCATCACGGGGATACCCGCCTCTTGCAAGTATTGTCGTACTATAGCAGCAGTATGGGGTCTTGCATTGTCATGCATAAAGAGAAATTTCTCTCCATTAAAACCGCCAAATGGTACGACATGTTTCTGGAGAACTTCCTCATGTACCGCTGAGATGTTTAATTCTCTAGCTTGTCGCCCAATATTGGCCCCAGCGATGAAGACAAACTCAGTTTTAGCTTCGAGTGAGATACCTCCCCAGAACATACACGTACCACCGCCGTAAGCCACACGTTCCGTAATGCAACACTGGGAAAATCTCTCTATAGGCCTTCTGTAGACCCTTCGTCGTCCATCATTGGCATGAAGACACATCCTGCACTCATCTGAGAACAGGACTGATCTCCATTGGTCGACTGTCCTGTGCACATGTTCTTGTGCAAATCGAAGACGGGCCCGGCGATGGGCTGGCTTCAGTTCAGAGCCATTTGCTGGCCTATGCGCATTCAGACTTCCTTCAGCAAGTCTTCTTCTGACTGTACACCGGCTGACGTCCACTTCACGCACCTCTTGAAGATGATGTGCAAGATTAACGGCAGTCAGACGACGATTTCGCAATGCCGTTGCGCGTCGTTACGAGAAATCGTTTGTCGCGCTGTGTTGTAGCTCTGGTTCGACCAGATCCTCGTCGTCGTTCATAGCCACTAGTCTCCCGATAGCACTGGTACCCACGACGAACTGAATATCGGCTGATATTCAGCTGTCGAGCTACAGCACTCTGGTTCTGGCCCGCTTCAATTAGAGCAACGACTTGAGCGGCTTTTTTCCGGAGTAGTATCCATTTTCTTCAGATGAATGTAGTCAGGAGACGTCCTTTCAAATTGAGCGTTGAAATGCAAATGAGACGTTTTACTCAAAAACATGCCTCTTTGTACCTGCAATTAGTCTTGCAAACTGTAGTGAGCTAAGTGAGCAATTTTGGGGTTTGGTCTTTTCTTTTCGGCAGTAAGTTAAACTTATCACAGCTTATATGGTTTCACTGAATAGGTATTGAAATAACCTTTAATCCCATATTAAAAAAATACAGTATTTTTTGAAATAAAAAGAAATACACAATATTTTTCAAAAAATATTCACATGTGTGATTTCATTGCACTCAAGTGTAGTTGTGTCTGTTTTATGGATTGTCTTTTTCCTCGGCTATAATTTACATTCTAACTTGGCATGATTAGATTTCTCATGCCCAAGGTAGAAGAATGTATGTAGAATGTACCTTAAAATAATAATATTCTACCAAATACACACAACACCATCTAGCCCAAACTAAGCAGAGCTTGTACTATGGGTACTAGACAATGGATAAACATATTTTTTTTTATAATATTGTCTTCTGTTTACGCGAATGTTATTCATTGAAATTAAACTACTATATACGGATTTTATCGCGTTGTTTATTTGACACTATTACAAAATTTTGAAAAACTGTTACACTACTATAATCACTATTAAACTTTACTAATTTTTAAGCTAATTAAATTATTCGCGAGGCTATTGAAATCAAGAAACATCCTAATTTCAATAGAGAAGATGGTTGGAATGTACCACCAGCTTGGGATCCAGTAATTCAACTAGTCAAACCCAAGAAGAAGCAAACCACAGCTAGACTTCATGATACTTTGAGTTCATAAATACATACATATTATACATAGTGGTATTATATATATCGGTGGGGGTACACCCTCACACCATACAATTTTGCTTAAAGGTTGGTGTGTGGAGGTTGTAGAAATGATCGCCCGGTGAGGTTTAGCTAAAGGAAGACAGGGTTTCTTTAAGGTCATAATAAGATTACTGCAGGATCGGCAAAGAGCGATTGGTAGCCCTAGAGTTGCATTAATCAACTGTGTACGATGGCTTACAAGGCTGGCCGAAAATTAACTACAGCGTCGGATGCGATTCATAGTGGTGGCGGATGTGATGCGATGAGGCCAGCGCTCGTAAGAACAGAAATTAAAAAAATTGTCTCACACAGTCATATATCTAAGTTTTGCTTCTACTACTTTTTTTATATTTTTTTATATTGCTCGTCAAAATGACCACACTCCACCTAATGGTAAGCAGTCGTGTGGTCTAAGAGCAGTGGCCTCCACACCGCCCTCATAGCAGCCGAGGCGATGTTGAGGTCTCTGCTTTGACGGCCTGAGAAGATGCTTTTTCACGCCCCGCTTAAAGGACCCAGGATTGAAGGAAGAAGGAAACACGTTTATTTAAGTGAAATAAAAGTCTTATATTTAAAATATTATAATTTTATGAAATATAGGGTGTTTCTTCTAATCATATATGGTTTATCGCACATAAAAGTTTGTGTCGACAGGCTATCGATGCGATCTTGGAACCGCGCGAGGGTCCGCTGGAGCAGGCGCTGCGCACGTACCGCGCCGCTGGGGCCGCGTCCGCGCTCGTGCACGTGCCGCGCCGCGCCGCAACGGCCGGACATAGCGAGGCGCGCCTCATCCGCTCACTCGCCGAGGCGCCCAACGATCTACTCGGCGCTCTCAACAAGGTACGTACAACTATCGCACGCTGCGCACGTACCGCGCTTACGTATAAACAACGTACTACCTGATACATGCACACGATGCACATAGTACGATGATCTGACTGGCAAATCCAATACTGCACTCAAACCATGTACAACCTGATCTAGTCGTTTTTTTTTATGTTTTTTATTTTTTTGTGCTTGTTTTTTTGGAACTTTTACGCACAGCCTATGTCAGTTCCATTTTATCCTAAACATAATACTAACCACATATCTAACTATTTTAATACATCCGACATGAATTTGAACAGAACTTTCGCGTTGTCGCTATTAGGTTCCGATAACATTTTATGTAACATCCCTATGTCAGCTCTATTCAAATTCAAGTCGGACACTAAACTATTTCTGCTAGACTCATAGCTGACACACTCCATCAACAAATGGTGTAAGTCCTCCACAACTCCACATACCTCAATAATATCATGTATGTATTACTCGTAGATATAAGATTAAAATCTCACAGTATATTGTTACTCAAGTAGGTCACACTATAATAGTACTGACAAAGGATTGCTAATGTCTAACTATAATATTATTATCTATAACAATAAATAAAATTGAGGTGTCTGTTTGTAATGTCAAAATAACAGCTTTTTATCTAATGCATATGAAAGTATATAAGGTATACGGACATATCTATTTTTTAAATTTTTGTCTGTCTGTCTGTCTGTCTGTTTGTTCCGGCTAATCTCCAAAACGGCTGAACCGATTTTGACGGGACTTTCACTGGCAGATAGCTGATGTTATAAGGAGTAACTTAGGCTATTTGATTTAAAAAAAAATAGGCTTCCGCGGAGACAAACACTTTTTAGTAAAAATCTACGCGGACGAAGTCGCAGGTAACAGCTAGTAATTAATATTTTCAATATGTTATTCGCAGTTGGCGCGCAACATCCGGCTGCTGTACCTGCATTCGTACCAGTCGCTGGTGTGGAACCGCTCCGTGTCGGAGCGCATCCGCCGCTTCGGCCTCAAGCCTGCCGTCGGAGACTGCGTACCGCTCTCCAATGTTGAACATTTAGGTATTACATAGTTACGTGCCAAGATGGCGGTTCGATTATTAAGACGAGAATATTGTTTAATTTTTCTTTGATGTCTATATTACGGGTTTAAAACTGTCACACAATCGAATAAATACTTGAAATCGCCGATGATATGAGTAGTAGAGCCTCGCTGAGCTTCAGCATGAATGGGCCGGCTCGACCGAGGAAGAACTACCCTCTCACAGAATATCGACGTGAAATAGCAGTATTCCTACTGTTGTGTCTCGTTCGGTGAGTGAGAGTGCCGGAGGCCCAATTCACCCTCTTTCTCCATTCCCGCTCCTTCACCTTCCCACTTCCTTTCCTAAAGGGTCGGCAACGTGCAAGTGATGCCTCTGTTGTTGCAGGCGTCTATAGGCTACGGTGACCACTTACCATCAGGTGGGCCGTATGCTTGTTTGCCACCTTAGTAGTATAAAAAAAAATAATGATTGCTCCGATGTTCGCTTCGTCCGTATTCAGAGTGAATGAATTCTCAGGAGAGCGAGCGACTATTTATATATGGCGCGGCGATAAGACAAGAACATAATAGAACGAAAACGATTAAATCATTAAAATGCTAGTAGCTTTTACCTAAGTCGAACTTCGACCTAACGTCACTGCGGTGAAATTCATTTTAGGTAGTGATTGACGGGACAAAGCAAACATAATTGTGATTTAAAACTTATTACCAAGTGGTAACCAGCCGTAAATTCTAGTCAGTCTAATGTATTACGTCCGCGTCACAGGTCGCTTGAACCAGAACTTCAGTCAAAACAGAAATATTTCCGAAGAAAGTATCTATAGTCTTGCTATAGTAAAACACGTAGACCGAATGTGCGGTATCTACTTATATATGTATACTACTAAACAAAATATTTATATCGATTTTATCATAATTTTTTGCAGACGAATCCGATGACGAATCGGAATCTGAACAAGATGGCGAAGGAGACGATGATGCTCCGGAAACCGAGAGCATAGCAAAAAAAGAGGACAAGAAAGTTAAGCAGAAGGAAGAGAAGCCGAAAGCCAACATTCCCGTGAAAATCCTCACTGAGGAAGACGTGGCGAGTGGCCGGTACACACTGTTCGACATCGTGCTGCCACTGCCGGGCGCTTTCATAGAGTACCCGCCGAACATGAGGGACTTCTATGAGGAAATGCTGACGAAAGACGGCTTGACTATGGATATGAAACATAAAGTAAAGTAAGTATGTTATTATAATATTTGTACAACATCATGGTAATGGTATGGTGTCCTTTGACTGCCTCTTTTTACTTTTTTTACACAACTCAACGTTCCGACTTGATCAATCGCTATCGCTCAAATGTGTCTCCATAACTGTCGGCCTTCGTAAAGTAAAGATCGCGCCTCGACCCCACTCAAGCACGCGCTCTGCTCTGATTGGTCGTTACGTGAATTACAATATTCATAACTTTTATTACATTAATAAGGTTTTTGAGCTATAGAATAATTTAACAAATGAAATAAAATTAAATTAAGAATTTTAAAAGTAAGTAAAATGTAGACAATTTATATTGTGAATTATACGTGCAAACAACAATCAACCCGACTCAGCTTCCTCCGACATTTATGAATATACTTTTATTATTTATGTTTTATTCTGCTATGCCAGGATTCATGCTTAGTTAAGGCAAGTATTCATACTCATATTTTATATTAGGGATGCGTTTATTTATATGTTTGTTACATTCTAGCATTTAAACTGCTGAACCGAGGTTGTTGAAATTTAATATGCTGGCAACTTGATATAGAACTTAAAAAACACTCGTAGTGTATGGTAATGTGTCAGTTAAGCTGTTGCGTGATACGTAATAGCTAAGTTCTTAGAGGATCCAGGCGTAGCTGGTGTATAAAGGTTATTGTATAAAGATTGCCTTTATCTTATCTTATGTGGGGGCCAGTCAGTGCAGACCGGCGACACTTGACCCAGTGGGATCTTTTGTGTCGACGCTCTCCCAATAACGACTGCCATAGATGTTCATGGCAGCCGGGACCTACGGCTTAACATGCTCTCCGAGGCACGAAGCAGGCGATAATTATCAATCATTACGCACATAATTTCGAAAAGTCATATAACTTACGAAAGTCAGAGGTGCGCGACGTGGGTTCGAACCCGAGACGCTCTGCATTGCAGACTGTTGGTCTCCCCGCTGAGCTATCACTGCTCAAGATTGCCTTTAAAATTTGAAAGTATGTTTATCAATCAAATGTTTTGTTCAGTAACTAATTATCTCGAAATGAAGTTCATTCGAAAATTTCTGTAGTCAAATTCATTGACGTACTTCTATGTATATTAATAACTCATCGTTTTTTTTTTTTTACTATTTAATCACCAAAATTAAGTGCATAACACTTAATTTTTACTAATCACAAGCAAATCCTTATATATTTTTTAATATTTTGAAATTTTATTTATACTATTATGTCTTTTGCAGGATCTTATAAAGTATCTTCATAAGACCGACATTAACCTAGACTTATTACAAACTAGATGTTCCCGCGGTTTCACCCGCGTTTGTCGTTACTACGCCGCCCCCGTGAGTCTTAGCGTGATGTTATATAGCCTATAGCCTTCCTCAATAAATAGGATATCCAACACTAAAATAATTTTTCAATTCGAACTAGTAGTTCCTGAGATTAGCGCGTTCAAACAAACAAAAAAACAAACTCTTCAGCTTTATCATATTAGTATAGATGAATAAACTGTTTTGTGTAAATAGACAGTTTTAAAATGACTATAAATTACGGCAGTATTATAAATAAGTGTATTGTTAATTCCAGGAGCTACAATATGTCGGGCGCGTATCGTCACATGGTGGTACGTCCGTTAGACGTGGCGTGGGAACACGTGCGTTATTCAGACCCGTTTGCGGACCTAATACCGTCGGACCGCGACGAGCTGGAGAATAGAAAGATCACTGGCATTGTAGAAGGTAACCTGACTTACTTTATTTATTCTTTAATCCATTATATAACTGTGTATATAACTGTGCGTCGCAACGCCTTGGAACGCTGCGGCTCTATCTCAGGGGTGTCGTGAAGCGATCAAGGGACTCAAGTTTGGCAATTTCCAAACTTGAGCCCCGTTTTGAGAAGCTATGCTCAGAAAAGCAAGCACATCCTTCTTATTAGCCAGCCAATGAAGTAAAATACATAGGTATCTCTTTCCATATATTATGTTCTTATGATTTGGTTCTATTCTTATCTTTTTACAAAAATTGTAAATAATATGTGGAGTTTTTCTGATAACATGTTACTAGGCTAATATTATAACGGGTAGGTACTTTTTGGCTAGACGGGGAGTCGGGACCGTCTCAAAAAAAAAGCAAATTTCCAAGGGCGTCTCAGTAAAAATAAGATTGGGAAGTCTTGCCTTAATCTATTAGGTCACGGCGGCACTGCGGCGGCCAGACACGGTAGCTTTTAAATTATGTCTGGCATTCCCACAATTGACATGTTTATTATGTATTTTAAAGCCTCTGTTTTGCAAAGGTATTGTGTGCTAATGTGAATGAGGTCTTAGGCTCGATTTCTTAGACGGGCAAAGTATTGTTGGGATTTTCAGTCTAGAAGTTCTTAGTAGTAGCAGTCTGAAAATGTGTCCGGGAAACGACAATAGGCTTGCCCCTTATTACGAGAGACGTATATATACCTCTGCCTATCTTATCTGGAATATAGGCTTGAGGCTATGTTTATTATGCAATCAAGTTGAAAGCTTATAGTTTCATCTGTTTAGTATATTAAGATTTAATTTATAAGCATACCTCATGCTGACGTAGACTGTAAATTATAAACGAGACAAAACAGTCTATGAAGCAGGTCTTGGACCTACAATCTCGTTAAACCGTGTCGTCGTTTTGCCTACCAGTAAATAATTGTTCTCGTCCAGTACAGCGCGCTTTTTAATTTTTCCGATTTGAGCAAAATTATATTTGGTTCTTCTCTACGGAAATTATATTGGGTTCTTCTCTAAGGAAATTCGCCAGTATATAATAATAGCTGCCCTATTGTTTAGAATTATATGCCTTGTGGACTGTTACGAATACGAAAACTTATTTTCAGGATATTAAATGTATTTAATTTATTTAAGCTTTAGTTTTAAAATGTTTTAATAAACTCTAGACTAAGGTAAAACTAAGATAAAAAGTGTATTATACATGTAATATCATTATATTTGTAGTACTTTTACTATACATTTCACGCATCAAAACATTTCGACCTAATATTTACATAGTAAGAAAATTACAAATATAATAATACTATATGTTCCCGCGGTTTCACCCGCGTTTATCGTTACTGCGCTGCCCCCGTGGGTCGTAGCGTGATGTTATATAGCCTATAGCCTTCCTCGATAAATAGGCTATCCAAGACTAAAAGAATTTTTGAAATCGTACTAGTAGTTCCCGAGTTTCGTTTATTTATTAGTTATTGTTTTGTAACTACCAATTATATAGACATTATACTTACTAGTTTTCTACAGTCCACTGGATTTTATTTATAGACCTAGGTTAGGTCTCCAACAAGCGCGTTCAAACAAACAAACAAACAAACTCTTCAGCTTTATAATATTAGTATAGATTTAATCCATAATACACTATTACCTTAGTCTATAATGTGTATTAAATGACGCATATTTGCGACGTTGCCATTCGGAACAGACTACAAAGCGTAAACAGCTGCCAATCTATACTAATATTATAAAGCTGATAAGTTTGTTTGTTTGTTTATTTGTTTGTTTGGTTGAACGCGCTAATCATAGGAACTACTGGTTCGAATTAAAAAATCTTTGTGTTGTATAGCTCATTTATCGAGAAAGGTTATAAGCTATATAACATCACGCTACAACCCACGGGAGCAGCGCAGTAATCATAAACGCGGGTGAATCCGCGGGCACAGCTATATGTAGATATAACACATGTCTGCAGATATAAAATCGAAAAATGTCACTACATCGTCTTGTCCTAAAAATTACTTGTTTCATTCCAGATGGCGAATACAGAGCACTTCTACTAACTATGTCTTTACCATCTAGTTGCTACGCGACTATGGCTTTACGAGAACTTCTCAAGGTCGACACGTCCAGCGACAACCAAGCTCTTCAGAATAACTACCATAAGAGGAACAAGGACAAGAAAGAATCTGTCAGTGAGTCTGGAGATCAAGAGAAAACGGAGGATGATAAAGAAAAGTCAGTGTCTGACGTAGTAATGATGGAATCACAGGAGGCAGAAGACACGGGAGAGTCAACAGTAGGGAAACCTGAGAAAGTAACGGGAGAGTTAACAGTAGGGAAAACTGAGAAAGCAAAGGGAGAGCCAACTGTAGGGAAAACTGAGAAAGTAACGGGAGAGTCAACAGTAGGGAAAACCGAGAAAGTAACAGAAGTGAAAACGGATTCGGTGAATGAGACTGGAGAAAAGAGGAAACTGGACGGTGAAGCACCGGATGTTGTAAAGAAATTGAAGAAAGAGGAATAAAAGTCTTTTATTTTAATGTTATTGTTTTATTTATGATATCGGTGAAAGTGTTGTGTTACCTGTAACAAAAATAAGTGCGTGAATATGAAAGTTATGCACAAATGGCTTAAGTGATCACCCCGCTGCTATTTCGGGTCAAGTGTTGTAGGCTGCATAGGACAAAAGTTTGACGAAGTCGTGTATAACAGCTATGTCAACTATAATGCTATATCTATAAACTATGGTGTTCACTTACATGTCAGCCAACATCGAATAGCTTACTGACTAGGTGGTCGTCCAATGATCTATTGTAACTGCTTAGAGGACTGACGATCCAGTACACAGCTGAAATCGACCAAATTCAATGCAAGTCGAAAGCGGCTCGTTCGTTGCGGCTCGGTCGTCCTCGTTTACACAAGGGCGACTGCCGCCTTTGTTTTGCCTTAACTTGGTCAACTTGAGCTCCGAATTTACTAGTCAGACGACTATGGCTGCCTACTGAAGTAATCCTATCGACTCGGAGCGGAAGCGAGATCTAATAACCCCATATATTGATCAAGATCGATGCTGATATTTTGTGATTAATGTCAACTAATTATTGGTATAGTTAGATCTTCGTTCGAGCAGGGATAGCTCAGTGGGGAGACCAACAGACTGCAATGCAGAGGGTCTCGGGTTCGAACCTACGTCGCGCACCTCTGACTTTCGGAAGTTATATGACTTCGAAATTATGTGCGTATTGATTGACAATAATTATCGCCTGCTCCGTGCCTCGGAAAGCACGTTAAGCTGTTGGTCCCGGCTGCCATGAACATCTATGGTAGTCGTTATTGGGAGAGTGTCGACACAAAAGATCCCACTGGGTCGAAGTGTCGCCGGTCTGTACTGACTGGCCCCCACATAAGATAAGATATAGATCTTCGTTCGGTGGTGTGGTTTTGGAAATACAAGGTGTCTGTGCCAAGATGAGCGCTCACTTTGGTCACCAATAGCTCCTTATATCTTTTAAACGGCGGACCGACCAATTTTGCTATTTTACGACCAATTTCGACTAATTATCGACTAATTCACTACGTAAACAGATTTCCAGTTTGCGATGGTGGCTGTGCCAAGACGAGCCATACGATTTGGTTGTATAAAAACTACTCGTCAAACTATAATAAAAAAAAATAAGTAAAAGGTAATGTTTAATGAGTTACCTAAATTAGTAGGTATAATGTTACGTAGTAGAGTACAGGTCTCTTCGTTGGCGGTAGCGCGGCGCGTGCCAGGCGGCGCCGTGCCCCACCAGGTGCGCGCGCAACTCGCCTGGCGTCGGGAACGAACGCGTGCACCACGTGCACTTGTGCGGCTTGTTCTGGAATTAAATCTGTATTATTATAAAACTGCAGAGAACCATAGGAACTTTAAATAGAAACATCAGCCTTGTTAACAATCTAGGCACAGGACGCTCCTAAAGGTTGAATCCAGGCCCAGTATGGGTCAGCTAATTTCATACAATGTTCGTGACTATTGTGGCAATTAATCGGAATAGTCCGTTTATATCATGCATATATTTGTTAGGTAGTTGATTTATTATAACTAGTATTCGCCCAGTAAGTAGTCAACATTAGACCATACAAACAGGGGAGAAAAAGGTACTGAACTGTTTTGTCTTTACCTGTTTTACATAGGATATAAAATTAAAAATATCTAACATCTTCTAATTTTTTTTACGTAACCTTGTAGCTTTTCAGTCCTAATCCTAACTAATATTATAAAAGCGAAAATGAGTTTGTTTGTTTGTTGTGTACCTTTTCACGCCTAAACCACTGAACCGATCATTCTGAAATTTTGCATATATATTGTCAGGTGTACAGAAACGGACATAGGCTACCTTTCATCCCGATAAAAATTACTGTTTCCGAGGAAAACAACAATAACGTTCTTATTATAAATGATGGCGCTATGTGTCTTTCGAATCATGATTGAATTATATTATTACAAGCAAAGCACAACCCGAATTGATTGTCAAATTCTATATTAACGCGAGCGAAGCCCCGAGCAAAAGCTAGTAGCTAATAAACAAAACAAAACACTTAGGTACTACTTATCAAACAGAGTAGAAAACGGTACTAGACTGTTATGTCTGATAATTATATTATTTTGTTAAAGCTGATATAATTATCTACTCTAACGTACCTTGGTATGAGTCATCCGGTGGTAGTACAAGTTAGAGCTTGCTGTGAAGCACTTGCCGCATTCAGGACATTTGTGAGGCTTTTCTCCTGTTGGTACAAAACAGAAATATATCATCAGACCATCGCTTCATACCGATTCTACTGGTACATGGTTACCTATATCTTGTTTTACTGAGTAAGGGATAAAGTCATATTATTTATTTTTCCTGTCTTTAATCGGAAATTTAGGTCTCATCTTTATTGGGTATTCATAATTCTATTTTATAAAAGCAACAAAGAAATAAGATACTTCATAAATCTTGAACATTTATATAATTAATTTCTTTCTGTTAATTGCGTTAAAGTCTGAGACGTATTATACCTACCAATTGTACCTATAGGGGCGCGAGTCTAAATTTAATCTTTCAGGGCACGTCATAAACTGTTTGACTCTCCAAAAACAAACTAAATGTTCTCGGCACCTTTTTCGGCAACTCAATATCAATCGATAACCACATGATCCCCTCCATAAATCCTAGAGATTGATAGAGAAGATCTCAAAAATAATGCATACCTGTGTGTATCCTCCGATGTGTATTCAGTGAGCTGGAAGTGCTGAATCCTTTGTTGCACACGTTGCAAATATGGGGCTTCTCACCTGGAACAAATCAACTAGTAGAAGACCTTGTTTGCAAACATAATCTGGTAAGAATTACGGCCTTTTATATTGTTAGTCATAACTAATCAAAGGAAGGAAAGGAGAAGGATCTCTCTTGATTATATTCATATCTAAAATTTCCAATTTCGAAAACTCCCTTATAGAGGTGCTATTTTTTTAAGTTGCTATCCCTTGTAAGAAATAACTCTGGTGAAGCAAACAACTGAAGTCTACGGTAACCTCTTATCGTCAGGCGAGACTAAATGGCTTAGCTACATGAAATATATAAACGGGAACGGTAAAGTGTACCACGAATTTTAAGGACTAGTCTACGGAACTAGAAATGGAATTCAAATACATTATTTTCTCTGTAGGAAGAGTACTTAAGTTTTCTAATTCTCACTTCTAAGCTTACTCATAATGTCTCTGTCTTGGCCAGGTCATAGAATTGATCACTACGTCATGTGGCCGACCAACTAAAACTAACCATATTGTTTAAACGTGAACGTTTGATGGTATTTTAAATAACGTTTGGCATTATCATTAATGTAAGGTTTCCATGATATTAAAGTTTTAATAAAAATCCAAATAAAGAAGAAACTTATAAATCAAATAGTTTTGTGTCGTAACGACATTTCACTTCACTTCTATGTTTAATGGCGCATTATTATTATTTTGGTCCTAGGGCAGGTTCGTAACCCTCATGACATCTTAAGACCCGCGTCGGTGTGCCATTAACTACATAATTATGTAGTAGCGAGCAGTTTAAATAAACTCAACGATTATTTTACATCTCGTATTTCTGATAGGATCTTTGCCCAGAAGCAACTGGTTTAAAATAAGCACACAGGTGAATGTAGTCTTTATCAGTTCTCTAGCGATGATAGTTTTGCGGTTTCTTATTCAAACGCAAACGTAAATTACCCGTATGTGTCCTCATATGCCTTTTCAATAGCGACGGCCTATCGAAGGTCTTTAAGCAGACCTGACATGGCAGGATATTCTTCACACCGGTCGCCTTCGGTGGCAGAAAGCTTTCCTTACTGCAGACCAGGCTGGTCCTCTCGTACAGTTTCACTAAGTGGTTGTTTAGACCCTCCAGGAATTTGAAGTCGATAATGTTCAGAATCTTAGCCTGTTTTTTGACTTTAATTGATAAATCGAGAGGTTCCGTTTGAACTTCCATATTTTTTAAAGCTTT
Organism: Catocala sponsa; assembly: GCA_963564715.1. Lineage (NCBI taxonomy): Eukaryota > Metazoa > Arthropoda > Insecta > Lepidoptera > Erebidae > Catocala > Catocala sponsa. The sequence continues at coordinate 7,938,357 of OY751330.1, forward strand.
TGTAATTTATTTACGTAATGGACTATTTGTACAAGTATTTTAATGGATGTATTTTTGCAACTCGATGTTAATTTTCTTAAGTTTATGAACGTATAAAACGTATCAACGAAATATGTAAATTGCAGCTTATATTACAAATTCATTAAGCTGATTAAAACCCAAAATTTTCCACTGCACTATAAATGATTTCCTCGCAAATTTCCACAGGTAACTGTCATAATTTCCATCGCAGCGTCGTATTTAAAGGTTCTGGATTGACGTGTACAAATGACAGGGTGATATTAGTGTATTAGATTGTATAACTGTTGTGTCGAGGATCGGGAGTATTGTGGCCGTCAACAATGAGTTTTGTAGAGCACGGGACACTAATCGACGTGATTGGGCTGTTTTTTTGTATTGTGTTGGAGGTGGGCAGCGGTGGATGTGGTGTTTTTGGGAGTGACGCATTTAATATTACGATTGCCATCACCGAACAAGGCACGAAATAGGTGAATTTATTTTATTATGATGTTGGTAGATTTAGATAGAAAGTTGATTACCGAAACTGATTTAGTTGCCGATGATGTGACCGTCAATGTTTAGCTGTCTTACATAGTGCTACTACAATATTTTGTAGTCTCCATACCACTACCACTTATTTATAATTGTTTAGCCAGTATTCTTTCTAGACATAACATGATGAACTAAATTGGTGGTTATCTAAATAAAATAAGCTTCCATTTTCAAATCTTAACATAAAAAATAATGCATAATTAAAAATAAATTTGTGAGTTTCCATTATTTTGTTTATTACTAGTGACCACCCGTTTCACTATCACCTAATTAGCGCACATGCTTTGCTGTAAATCTTACATTCATGATACGCGTCTTTTAGGAATTGAGCTATTATTTATACGAGTTTATTAAACTGTAAATCCTTGTCTTGTCAAGAGCTCCTCACGTCGCTGCTTTTATCGAAATCTGATTTGACTTATTGGACCCGTGCGCACTTATGTTTTGTTTGCTTACATTCTCGTAGAATAGTCTGAAAATAGGCCCGGAGAATGGCAATAAAATCTCTCCTATTCCGTGGGTGAGAGTTCAAAGAAACACAGCTGGCCGAATGTGGATGTAACGTGTAACACATATATGCCTATACTTTTGGGATATGCTAAATGCTAAGAGAGTTCTTCTTTCACGGTAGGCAGCGACTTTGCTGAGTCCTGACATTGCTGAAGTCCATGAGCAGTGGTTATCACTTTCCATCAGGTGGGCCACTTGCTCGTCTACCGCCAATGGCAATAAAAAAGAAATGCTAGTCTAAGTCTTTGTATGTAGTTATTTACTAATTTTGTGTGTATCCTTTAATACACAAATACACCACATCTATATTTTCGTACCTCTGTGCGAAGTATTGAAGAAAACGTAATCGGCTATAAAGGTGACGGTGCGAAACTTTAGATTTCCATGCTTTGTGCGACAAAACGCAAGGAAAGCGCGCCCATACAAATATTTACGATTGGTCGCATTGTCGTGAAAACTGTCAATCACACCTTTCAAATTACCCATACAATTTGTTTAGATATCTCGTTGTATGGTTTATTTGGATACTGTGTCCGCTTATATTTGGTAATTTATATGATAACTAGCTTTTGCCCGCGGCTTCGCTCGCGTTAATTTAGAATTTGACAATCAATTCGGGTCGTACTCGGCTTGTAATAATATAATTCAATCATGATTCGAAAGACACGTGGCGCCATCTATTATCATAAGAACATTATTGTTGTTTTCCTCGGGAACAGTAATTTTTTCGGGATGAAAGGTAGCCTATGTCCGTTTTTGTACACCTGACAACGTATATGCAAAATTTCAGGATGATCGGTTCTGTGGTTTAGGCGTGAAAAGGTAACAAACAAACAAACGAACTCATTTTCGTTTTTATAAAATTAGTTAGGATGTAAATAAAAAAATAATGCAAAGGCACATAGTATAGCGCTTATATTTCGGAAGGGAAAAACAGAGGTTAATTATACAAACATTTTACCAGCTGGGTTTAAGTACCCGTGTAACCCGTAGGGATGGGCGCCTATTGACATCTACTAGGCATAGTTCCAGGTTCCAGACTCCACGCTGCTATTGGAAAACTTGCTAATGTAGAGATGCCGTAGGTTGCTTGTCATTGCTTTGCGTTTACGTCCCGTGTTCTAGACCCAAGTCGGGCAGTCTTATTGAAATGTTATGTTACGGAATTGTAAGTAGTAGCTCGGCATCTGGCAACGTTCCCGGTAGATTTACTCAGCCTTAGCAGCTCAGTGGGGAAACCAACAGACTGCAATGAAGAGGGTCTCGGGTTCGAACCCACGTCGCGCACCTCTGATTTTCGGAAGTTATATGACTTTTCGAAATTATGTGTGTATTGATTGACAATTATCGCCTGCTCCGTGCCTCGGAAAGCACGTTAAGCGATCGGTCCCGGCTGCCATGAACATCTATGGCAGTCGTTATTGGGAGAGTGTCGACACAAAAGATCCCACTGGGTCGAAGTGTCGCCGGTCTGCACTGACTGGCCCCCACATAAGATAAGATACTCCACCTTCGCTTCCTTTTACGAGACACTTGAAACAGTTCGCGAAATGTGTATGTACCTATACAACTTAACGGCCTCGATGGCGTAGTGGTTAGTGTAACCGACTGCTACGTCTGAGGTCGCGGGTTCGATTCCCGCACAAGTCAAACATTTGTGTGCATGAACATGGATGTTTGTCTTGGTCTGGGTGTTTCTATGTATAATATGCATGTATTTACAAAAAAAAAGTATATATGTATATTTATCCATTGTCTAATACCCATAATACAAGCTCTGCTTAGTTTGGGCTAAATGGTGTTGTGTGTATGTGATAGAATATTATATTATTATTACAACTCTATCTGCCCCTTCGTGGTGACACATATACGCAAATTTATGTATATATAAATATACAAAATGTAAATCAGTAATAAAATACATACCCTTATTATGTTTTATGCAGCATAGTTTTCGCATTGTAATAAATTGTCAAAAAATAACATTAACCCTTATCTCCGTAGCTTAGGAAGTACCTACTAAAATAATAAGAAGTGATAGATCGTTTATGAAAAGACTAGTTTTTGCCCGCGGCTTCACTTGCGTTTTTCGAAATGAAAGGAAACTCTCGGTGAGAGAGTCCAACGCCTACTACTAACGGTGTACCACATTTTTTACGGTGACGGCTCTGAGCGACCACTTGTCTTCGTAGTAAAGTTCATCCGATTTACCTGGAAGCGTTCCCATCTTGTACGGCTTGTTCTCAGCGACCCTTGCTCCCACGTACCTACGTGTAGAATCTGGAATGATAGGCGGTGTTTCCTAAGCGCTATGACTTGTCATTCCTTAAACGAGGTTTAAAGTGAGTACTGCCATCACGGTTTGCCTGTGAGCTTCTAGTTCATCTGTCACAAGGTGCAAGAAAGATGACGCGATTATATATATAGAGGTGAACCGATTATCCTATTGTGCCCTATCTCATACATAAGTGTCCCCTATGGGAAGGTAGTGACACCCGATGTCCATTTATTATGAATCTCACATATCTCGTTTCCCTTATGTACACTCGTTACATTCTTCATGCACGCTCGACAGTATAGTGTACTCGTAACCTTTCTCTAGAATGGCTCAGATCTGATCAGAAATTGGTTGCTTAGTTTTGTTCTTTCCGACTCATTATTTCTTATATGTATATTTAACTAGCTTTTGCCCGCGGCTTCGCTCGCGTTAATTTAGAATTTGACAATCAATCTGGGTTGTACTCTGCTTGTAATAATATAATTCAATCATGATTCGAAAGACATGTGGCGCCATCTATTATCATAAGAACGTTATTGTTGTTTTCCTCGGGAACAGTAATTTTTCTCGGGATGAAAGGTAGCCTATGTCCGTTTCTGTACACCTGCCAATGTATATTCAAAATTTCAGAATGATCGGTTTAGTGGTTTAGTCGTGAAAAGGTAACAAACAAACAAACAGACAAACTCATTTTCGCTTTTATAATATTAGTTAGGATTTCATGACCCTCTTCTCTCGTGTTCTTCCTTCTATTTTCCGTAGTTAAGTAGAATTTGAATAAGTTGGATGAAAAGTAAAACAAACGAATAAGTTCTTAATATAATAAAAGAAAAATGTATTTTAGAAGTCATGGAGATTCAAAGAGGAAAGGTGTTGGGACACTTGATAGAACATGACAACTTTATAGGAACGTAGCGTCCCTAAAATTTATGTTAACCCCCTACAACGCAACTCTATGACAAAAAAAAGAAACAAAACAACGATAAGTAATAAGCCGACTGGCAAGCCTAACCTACTTTGCATGGGCTTATTACAATAATCGACTATCTATGGTATATGGGGTGGCTCACAATAGCACCGCGTGTGCCAGTCACTTCCTTCTGTTCAATACCTGTTGGTTTTAAGCAAATGAAAGCGTTTAGCCTAATTTGTACGTAATGGTTTGTACGGTGAATGGATACTGGTGTCATCAGTATTAAAACCGCTGTGATGCATGTTTTTGTTATCCTTTTATATAAAAAAGGTGGTAAGCGTTCGGCCAGATTGATGATAAGCAGATACTGTAGGTGATGCTTACAACGGTGCTGTAGAACGACAACGGTGTAAAAGTGTTAATTATTTTGGAGTTGTTTTCATTTTCAAATAATTGCTAATAAAAAAAAAGTACTATTCACTTCTAGAAAATTCTCATTAGCAGCGGTTCTTTGTCTAAAAATATACCTAGTGGATGGCATAGTAGACAGTAATATGCTGCCATAGCCAGTTGCACTCACTGATCGGTAAACGATTAGCGAGGTTAAGCAGCGTTGGGTGCGGTCAGTCTATAGATGGGTGACCGCTTAGTGATATTTCATCTGAGCGTCTCCGTGCTTCGGAGGGCACGTAAAAAGCCGGTGTCGGTTGTTGTCAAATTGACAGCAGTCGTTAAGCCATGTCAGAATCTTACGGGCGGCTTGAACAACTCGTGACAATAGGTTGGCCACTAACCACACGAAAAGGAAAGGTTACTTGAGACCTAAAACATAGCTGACGAGGTGTGGGTGTAATACAATACTAATATATAATCATGCTTAAGGTAATACACCTTATCATAATAGTATTCACGACGTTATGTTATGTTCGTTACGTTTCTTTTAGTTAGAAATAGCTGGAATAAAAGTACTACACTTTGACATTAACTTTTATAATAACATATAATAAATCTGTAGAAGTGTAAATTCTGTACATTGGAAATAATAAAAGAATAAATAGCAGGGGGTGTTACTAGATCGAAATCGAACCAAAAATGTGATTAAAAAATTTTTTGTCTGTCTGTCTATCTGTCTGTCTGTCTGTTTGTTCAAGCATCACGCAAAAACTACCAGTTCAATTACGATGAAACTTCGTATTATTATACTTTAATATCCTGGGCACCACACTGGGTACTTTTTATCCCGGAAAAATATATACAATAAAAAACAAATTTAAATTTGCGGTTCAATCCCTAGACACGGTTACTGTACCAACCGCAAATAATAAGTTTGTCGCCCTTTATGTCACCCGCACTTCACTAACGTTGCGCTGGAAATAAACTAGGTACTATTATGAACGAAAGTTATTTAAAATATTATTCGACCGTTATGCTACTTACCAAACTAGGAATCAACTATAAAAAGTTACAGATCGCGAGCGAAGCCGCGGGCAAAAGCTAGTAATAAATAAGAAAGTAAACTACAAACGAGAAAAAGAACAATCGATGAAACAGCACTTGAATTTGCGATCTTGAAAGCTGTGTCATCACTTTACCAAATAAGCTAGTCATGGTCCTAACTCATGAGTTAATTTTTTCCTCTTTAAGATATGTTCAGCGCCATTTATCACGTATTCACATACTTTGTAAGCGTTTTGGTAAACGTAGTCAGGCTGCCTAGTGTGGGCCACTTGATACGAACAAAAGATGTTGTTTTCTTTAGTAATAAATATATTTTAATTTTTCATTTAATAGAACTATACGACTACGTAGGTACGGTTTAAAATGACGCACAATCGTACATTTTTATTTCTCTACCTATTGTTATTTTAGCAACAAAACTCGCAAGAGCTATTCAAATTGCGCTTTGCCTCTTATTCAAATTTCGTTCACAAATCGGATTTACTCGCAACTTGTTAAGAGAGCCTTGTTTCTACCTTTCTTTTTATTTATTTTTCATCTATTGAAAGGTAAAAAGGAATCTTTTGTTTGTAGATAGATAGACAGCTATTGGTAGATAGCGGGAAGCGTTTCTACGAGTGAATTGGTATGAATTTGGATCAAAGCGTCGATTGAGCGAAAAACATTGGAGGTTTTGTATCTTTTTACATAAGTACCTAAATAGTACTTTATTTATACGACAAAATAGACTGTTTAAGAATAATATTGCACATTATACTTGCCATTTAAGGCGCCAATTATACATTGGATAAGCGAAGGGGTAGAAATAAACTTTATATGTGACTTTAATTTTAGTGAAACGTTTTTATACCTCGCAAACCAAAAATGCTCCTCCATGTAAATCACTTATGTGCATATTAAATACGTGCCCAGCTGTGGGACAGTTTAAATATAGGACTTATAATAAGATGTACTTATTAATTATTTCATATTATTATGACTGCTCAGCAGTTCTAGATAAAATGTATTTTAATTTAACTCTTGAAGTACTAGATATACATAGTTATTGTAAATCAATTCTGTTACAGTTAAGGCCTATTTACGAAAAGACGAAAATAACGCAATATTTGCTTGCGAAACTTGCCAAGTTCATCTTTAAATACTTAAAAATGTCGGCAATGTCACCAATTAATTCATCTGTCAGACGTCTGTAATAATCATGAAGATAATACAAAGGTAAATAATAGTTTCTCATGGTTGGATTCTTTTGAATCTCCTAGCAGGTAATTCTGAAATAAAATAAAACATATTCTATCCAAGAAATCACTTCAATAGTACAAATTAATGTTCCTATTTACTATATCTTACTATTAAACGTTGCTTAAAGACACGCGCCCACACGAAAATCTACTCATATACGTATTCCTTCGATCGAATAGGCTTACTAAACCGATAATAAATTACAGTAAGCACAAGTTCCTAGTTCGTAAAACAATACCAATACTGTTCTACTCTTATCTGGGAGCAGCATCGGCGCCATTAGTAGTTTATAGAGTATAGTATTGGTTCGATCGGACTTCATTATCTCGTACATGTCTCCTACTGCGTAATGATGTTGGAATTTGGTATAGTGTATGTTTGTGTCTGCTGATAGTTGTTTTAGTTCTGGAGTGTTATGTATGCAACTTTTCACAAAAAATCGCTCGGCAGAGCGTCTTACCCATAGAGCGTAAATGTGTATAATAATATCAGTCCTGTATGTACACTATTCCACTGCTAGATACGGGCCTCTTCACAATTTGAGAAGGTCTAGGTCTAACCTTTATTTTTTGTCCTGCGGTTTCATCTAATTGCCCGCAAGTTTTTTAATAGTATATCTTATCTTTAAAATAGTATATATTATTATTTAAAATTATATCTTATCTCTAACGTATATGAATATATAAACCCGTACATACAGATGGTTTCAATGACAGTAGGGCAAAACAGCGAGCTAAAGGAGACCGACCACCTTGTATGGGACCCTGGCCTGGGCGTGAACAATTTTATATTGTAATAACAATATTAATGTTGAGTAGCCTAAACTAAGTAGATAATATTATTCTTTGAAGTTTAGTATCAAGTTCGTTAAATAATAAAATAAAACACATTGTTTAAAAAATATTTATTTTCATGTGTCACCATCACCTTCATAAGTTATTAAAATATTTTCCAAAAACTGGGCTGGTGAAGTGACATTTTCATACCTTGCCCAGCTTAGGTACCGTATTACAGACATTATGTGAGCACAGCAACCAACAGTCCTTCGGCCGACTATGCAGTTGCAGTAATACTGCCTTATTGCTCTTCCAGGCTGTGTGTACTATTTTGATATAGGTAATATAGAAATAAAATACGTCAATTTCATACTACTGGATGATAACCAATATTTATTACATATTTAAACAAAGCTTTTAATATTTTACTTTGTTTCTAAAACGATTGTCCACGCGCAAGCCAAATATGGACGGTCTCCTTTACTCATAAAAACTGTTCAAACTTGTGGGCCGATCTTTCTTGTTTTTTTAAAGTTAACAGCCGCAATAGTAATAACTCCTGTGTAGCGGGTGTCTTTCCAAAGATTCAAATAACGGACACATAGTATACCTAGATCCAGTCAAACTATTTGTGGATCACTAAATATATGTCACGTTTGGGGAACACAAGACTCGGCGTGGTGGCCGTGTAAGTGTAGTGTGAAGTGTAAGTGTTTCGTTTGCATTTGATAGCTCAGTTTTTAGAAAAGGATATAGGTTATATTATAACATCACACCACGAGCCACGGAAGCGGAGCAGTAATAATACTGCGGAGGACAGCTAGCTTTTGTATATAATTATTATGCATCAAGTATTTTTGTAAGGTAAGACTATTGACCACACTGTGTTTTTGTAATATTAGTAGGAGCTACTCAACCTATAACTGACTGCACGAAACGCGTAGCGAGTAAGCGGTCGCCTCGCCGCCGGTGCCACCGGGCTGAATGTTATGGGTTCGATACCCACACGGGACAATAATTTGTATGATCCACAAATAATTGTTTCGAGTCTGGGTGGATAAAAGTTTAAGAATGTGTTAGTGGTTTCAAATATCACCCGGGGATTAAATTCTCAATAGGAGATGGAAATTATTCTTCTGGATCTGGGTGTAATTTGTGTTATTTTTTTGTATGTTTGTAATGTATCCCGTAACACCATGCATGCACCTAGAAGTTGTCATAAAAGACGTACTGTTACCACTGATTTTCAATGACTACGGTAAGTAATTTTTACTAGGTAATGCGTAGGTATTCTAGGATAAAAATCTGAAATTTCATAGAATCGCTTCTGTGAAAATTCTGATTTTTATTTACTTCTAGCTTCCTAACGTGCATAAAGTCTTCATAAAGTCTGCTAACATGCTTTGGGTCCGTGTGCTGGACTATGGACTAAACCTTCTCCTATTGAGAGAAGATTAGCTCAGCAGTGCGCCATTCTATAAATAAGGGTGATATATAGATATAGTGACATCAGATTTATTTACATTTCTACGTTATTTTTAGGTTTCAGGTAATTATTTCCAAACAAATTTAGAGTTTCTATGACTATTTATTCGAAGGGATCAGTAGAAGTGAACATATCGGCTTAAATATAACAGGTTCCATTTTACTCAACCACGAATTGAACCCAAGACCTCATACACAGCAGGAGCATTCACGACCCTTACGCCACCGAGACAGTCCTTGTATGAAATAATTTGCTTCCGTGGCATAAGGATGCGTTTTTATTTCCCGATCATGAGCTTTCTGATACGAGTGCCGTGTCTGCCGGAATGTTTGAGGTTTAATAGTTTTCATGCCATCATCTTCAAACTGAGTGCCACCCTCCTTAGTAGAATGTGTTGCAATTCACACAGTATGTTGTGCATATACCAAATTCCATAGATGGTCCAGGGACGCTGGATAATAAAGACTGCAGTGTCCAAATACCGTTCCTGTCACATTATATTAATTGATTAAGGGCTAATAAAACTAATGTAGGTAAAGATTTTTGTTTTATTACTTACTAAGACTACATCGAACCTGGTCTGATAGGCAAATAGAAATTCTTACACGTGGATTGCGGTCCAACGCGCAGTGACCCTTCGATGGTTTTAATTAAAAGTGAAAGAGTTTGTATTTTGCAAATATAATTCTACTACTCCATACTACTAATAATAGGCAACAATAGACTTAACCTACTATTGTATAGCGAGCGAAATGTGGATGTATTAACAAACCTTTGCTATTCTGGGGCTACACAGCCGTCGAAGCATAAATTCAATAGAAACATACCACAAAATCCTCATATCGTATCCATAAATAGACTTTGTAACTAAAATAAAGAGGCAATATATGAGAGGCAGTAGTTCGCAATACTCTCTCGTAAATATAAAAGTAACAAAGTAAGAAACAAAAGGTTCTCACAATATTTTCGTCAAATTACGCGCTGTATCGATCGTCCTCCGCGCCTGATGCATAAATGCATTAGTCTGAAGATAGGCACCTCGCACTATTGAACTGCAAGCGATAAGCGCCAGCGACGATTACAGCAAAGCGGTCATTTATATATATGTATTACGTTATAGGATAATATAACTTTAATAACGTTTGGACATAAGAAGAGATGCGCAAGGATTTAGTAAAACTAGATCTATTTTGTAAGTATTGTCTATGCTAAAGTAGAATGTAAACTATTAATTAGAAAAAGTCCTGCTTCATTGGCTGTTATAAATGTTATAATAGTGTACCTCTGTTATAAATGTTATAATTTACATGCACAAGGATTCCTAGATGTACCTATTTAGAACAAGAAAAATGTACTTTAGATCATAGCACATGCTACTAATTGTAGTGATGATCGGCAATATAGTCACTTCTTGGGAACATGATACAGCTACGTGGCTATAAAATCTTTGCAGACTTTTAGTATTGGTGAGCAATAATCGATCCGAATGCAATGCTTTTAACATTCGCAAAATGGTAACTCGTCAAAATTCGGCAGACAGTTGGAGGTTTAGTCAAAGTAGTGAATTAAAATGAAAATATCTTCTCTAGCTTTGATTTTTCTGTTTTATTACTAAGTCTTTATATTAAGTTTATTTTTATAGAATATGCCACAGTTAAATGCTTATGTAATAAAGTTAGACATTACATGCCATTTGTCAAATATTTATTAGTTCCGATTTTCGTGATCACACGTCTAATTACTAAAGTAATTAGTCATCATAAGTAAGTAACTTAAGTATCTTCTCAAACCTTCATTCTCTTATTACTTATTCCCTCCCCTCGTCCTCTTCGTCCTCCCTAAATTTATTCTTAATAAAGCGCGGAGCGGCCGTCCGATGTATTTTTTTGATATCTCTCGCTTTACGATGAAAGCTCGCAATCCACCGGTGTTTTTCTTTGGGATAAACTCTGTTCAACGTTTTGATCACGTATTTTCGATGGACGATCTCCTCCCATCAAATATATGAAAGGCAAGGAATAATTTTTTACGGTGCCCGTAGTATATTTTTGGTTTGTATACTGAGTTGAAAAGTTTGTTTATTTTATGGCAGTTTTGATGGTATGGGAGAGAAGTCATTGTGGAATAAATGATGATGAGGTCCTTGCAATAATATGTCATTAAATGTTACTCTATACCTTTTGTCATTCATTTGGGAAGTGCTTGCCTCCTGAGATTACTAGCTATTTATGTTAATGTACCGATAGTTATTAAAATATTATTAAAAAGATATTTATATATCTATTGTATCTGTATAGTTACTGCGAAATGTCATTACCTTAGTTGCGTTTAAGATAAACATCTGGCAACTGATGTCTAAACAGATGCCATTGTTACCTAATCACGGTGACTTTTGAAAATATTGATCTATGTAATACATACATATTAGTTACCAGAATTGTGTGCTATAGGTATATATACAGCGTATAGCTATTTGGTTAGGGCTGGGATTCTAATTAATTGATGGTCATAGTAGTATGAGCTGTAATATACTTTTTGAATATTTAAATATATGATGCAATAGGTTTAATGCCAGCCACTGCTAATGAGTTGTGTCTTTAATACGTGTACGGGAGAATAAGTGCAGAGTTGTTGTCCCCTTTGTGTCGATTCCCCTCGCGACATAAGTGAATTCAAAAGTTGCTGTTATTTTATATAAAATCATTAATTAAAATCAGATTGTAAACTATAGAATAGCTACGTAGAACAAAATATTTGCGAAACCAAAGTAGATACTTGAACTGAAACGAAGTAAACAGCTTTTATAAACCTCACCAACGAACGCTGACGTTAGCGGAAAACTAATTCAGCGAAAAGATAACTTTAGTTCAAATATACAGTTTGTGGGCTAAAGTGGAGGGTAGGTGGGCGTGTCAGTGGGCGGGCGGAGAGGCGTGGCCGCCCAACTATGTCAAGCACTTTCAGGCTTCAGAATGGATTATTTTTCTTGGATGGCACTTACTAGGAAAGCTCCCAGTAATGGAGTGAGCTATACTCTGTGTAGCTGTTTAATAATGCTAGTGTCTTTCGTTTTATTAAAGGTTTCAGCTGAATTGGAAGATTTTCTTGTTGGAGGAATGTAGAGAATAGTTGGGGACGATAGGAGTATATTTAGAATTGAAAGGGAAGATTGCTATCTTTGTTTTAAGTCAGCTACGTAATTAACTTACCTACGTATAGAATGTTTAGACTTTTTAAGATTTTAAGCATTTTGTGATACACGCTACGTGTATACTTTTTTTAAACACTATTCTTCCTCTAAACACTATGACCTAATCCTGTGCCGCGGGTGACTTTACAAACTTTTAAACAGCGAACGCAAAGAGCATCCACTCTCGGAAGAACTATTTGTGGATTACACAATTGTTTGTTTATTTGGGTACCTTGTTTACAAGGGATGGTAAACATGAGGGCGATATTGAAAGGAGAACGATTGCTGGCAACAAAGTGAATGCGTGCTACACGCTTTTATGAACAGTCGAAATGTATCCGAAAAGGCACGTTTAGCTGTTCATAGATGACTATTAGTGCCCACACTTATGTATGGAAGTGAAAGTTGGGTATGGCAAAAGAAGCATGAGAGCAGAGTAAATGCTGTAGAAATGAGAGCGCTGAGAAGCATATGTGGTGTGACTCTGAAAGATAGAATAAGGAATAGTGTGATTAGAGAGAGATGCGGCATGAAAGTTGATACAGTGACAAGAATAGAAAAGGATATGTTAAGCTGGTTTGGGCATGTAGAAAGAATGGACGAAGAAAAACTGACTAAGAAAGTTTATAAGGCTAGTGATAATGGAACAGTCGCAAGAGGAAAACCTAGGCGAACGTTTCTCGTTCAGATCGGAGGCGTTCTGGACAAAGGCCAGGTTAAGAGCACCTTGAACCGACGGGCGTGTATGAGGAATGTGATGAAAGAGAATGAAGCCAGAGAAGTGTGTCAGGATCGTAGCAAATGGAAATCCGTAGTATCTGCCTACTCCTCTGGGAAACAGGCGTGAATCTATGTATGTATGTATTGTTTCGTGTACGAATTTAACGTATATCACCTCGCCATTGTCACATTGCCCAGTGATAAACGTGTGTGATATAAGTGGTCACTTAAACCACTAAGTTCTGTGTGTCTATAAAACTATAAATAAATTTGTCCTGTATAGTAGGTATTAGTAAAAAAAGTAGGTTGCTATGTTGATTGAATCTTCTTCTTCATCTTAGCGTTTATCCCGGTTGCATCCGCGGCGTTGGCGTTGGAACCCAGGGTCCGCTTTCCTGCTAAGTCTTCTTCATTTCGCACGATCTTTAGCGTCCTGTGGTGTGAGCTTATTGGCACGCATGTCATCTCTTACGACGTCAAGCCAGCATTTCTTGGGTCTGCCCCGTTTACTCGGGCCAGACGGAGGTGGGATGGCAAGACATTTGTTCCCCACGTAACATGCCGGTTTTCGTAAAACGTGGCCGTACCAGCGTAGGCGACTCTCTTGCAGCTTATCTGCTATTTCACGGACATGAAGACTGCCACGGATGCGGGAGTTTCTTTGATTGAATATTAGGTATTATATCCTATAGGTGTTATATCAGAAGTCTTTGGCCTGATTCAAACACTTACACTTGACTAGCTAAACGTATGAAACGAAAACCTTGGACCGGCGATACGGATACAGTCGTAGATAAATATTCTTTATCCATTTAGGTCATAAAGAAAAATTATAAAAATAAATTACCATGATACATATACAACCTTAATCAGCCAGTTTACCATTACAAACAAAAAAAAAGGTTTGTACCGACATATATTGTTTAAGATATTTAGAAAGCAACAATAATTATCTATTTTGATTTAAAGATATCCTTACTAATATTATAAATGCGAATGAGTGTTTGTTTGATGAATACACGTTGATGAATGAACTTTTGCATACACGTTGTCAGGGATACAGACAAAGATATAGGGCACCTTTAATCCAGAAAAAACGACTGTTCTATCTACCCTAACATACATTTACGCGAGTGAAGCCGCAGGCAAAATCTAGTAACTTATATTTTACATATTACTTATCCTAACTGATATTATAAATACGAATGTCAGTTTGTGCAAAATCTATACTAATATTAGAAAGCTGAAGAGTTTGTTTGTTTGGTTAAACGCGCTAATCTCAGGAACTATTGGTTCGAATCGACAAATTCTTTCAGTGTTGGATAGCCTATTTACCGAGGAAGGTTGTAGGCTATATAACATCACGCTATAATAATAATAATAACATATTTATTTATTCAGACAGAGTTTTATGACACACGGGGGCGGCGCAGTAATCATAAACGCGGGTTAAACCGCGGGCACAGCTAGTGTACCTATTTATATGAACACATATGTACATGAATTATTGTAGGAGTTATTCCTACAAAAACAGATAGGTATGCCATTAACATTATACGATAGGGGACGTTGGTGAGCTAATTTGAATTCCGATCTCCTTTCTCCAAAGGGATATTATCGAATTAACCCAATAACCCCCATTTGTTTTCACCTGATTTATACCAAGTACATTTTAATCCCCAGTTTTTGTGGAATAAACTGGTTTAATACTTATTTACTACATGACTGTCTCGGTGGCATGTTCGTAGTGTATGCAATTGCTATACATAAGGTCTCGGGTTTGATTCCAGGGTAGACCACGTATTATTAGATTTTACGGTTAAGACATTTATTTATTTATTTCCATCATACAACTATCTTTACAGGTACATCCAATTCGAAAGTGCGCTACATGCTTCATCTTTATATTAAATATGAACAAAAAACTACTCATACAAACACATATACACATAAAACTTCTACATATTATATAAAAATATAGAAAACACAAGACTTATAACAATCACTTACATAGATATAGTACCAATGTAACCGTGTATACTAACATATTTATAAACAAGCTTAAAATTATTACTTAGGTAACTATTTAATTCATAATTGCAATATGTTATAACGTATAACATAACATTTTTATTTTTTTTATTGCCATTGGTGGCAGACGAGCAAGTGGCTCACCTGATGGAAAGTGGTAACCGCTGCTCATGGACTTCAGCAATGTCAGGACACAGCAAAGCCGCTGCCTACTGTGAAAGAAGAACTCTCTTTAAACCTCGTTTGAAGAAGGAAATATTATAGCACTCGGGCAACACCGAAGCAGGCAGTTCATTCCAGAGCTTGCACGTACGTGGGAGAAATAATCGCTGAAAGCGTACCGTCTTGGATTTGAACGATTCCAGGTGATATAGATGAAGCAGGGTTCGTTGTCGAGTGGTACGGTGATAGAAAGGGGCCGCTGGTACCAAATCAAACAGTTCTTCAGAGCACTACCCGTAAAAGAGTCGGTAGAACAAGCAAGAGACCCAAAGTCTCTCCGTTCCTCCAACGACTCCAATCTATCCGTGAGATTGGGATCATCGACGATTCGAACTGCCCGTCTTTGTAGGGAGTCAAGTAGGTCGTGTTGGCTTTTGCCAGTTCAACCAAAGTACACATAAATATATCACTTCGGCAGTGAACCTCACTCAATAATAATAATAATAACCCCCTCTGGGACAGTCGTAATCTCCTCATAAGACTAACGTGATACCGGAGGGCACAGTACACTAGCTTTTAAACTACCACTTTCGCCTTGTGATATAAACAAAAAATGTATCACCAGGTTAAATAAAAGCGCACAAACCACAGGGCAGCTTGTGGCGAGCTGAATGTGAGTGGCGACACTGCGGTCCTGAATGCCTCAGAGAGTCGGTTAGGTCCTCATCCCTGGCGTGCCGTTACTAGTTGGCTGGGGTGGAACTTCAAGAGCGCCCGTAGGACTCGGGTTATTGACTACCTCAAAAAACGCTTTCAAAGAACTTTTAAGGCGACGAATTCCAACTTTATATAATTTATTTTAGGAAAGCTTACAGTCTAATAATACATTTGATCAGTTACAAATTAAGATACACATGTTGCTAATTACAAGCTTTCACATAATAATTAGTACACCACTTATATAACTACTGTGATTACCTATGAGTTAGTTATCGTATCTAAACAAATGGAAAAAACAAAAGAAAGAGCACAGACAATAATAACAACAAAAAAAAAAACAAGAAACATAAAAAGCAATAATAATTCATACACTTCAACAAAAAAAAAACACATCATGATTATAAGGAGATTACGAAAGACCAAAAAAAAATTATGCCCGAATATATCGGGTAAGAGGAGTCTTTGCCAGTAGGTTGGTTCTGGCATATGGTAGGTATCACTGATAGAGACGGACGTCATCGTCTACACTTTTAGATGTAGCATAGTATCCGAAACTGTGTGCCCGGTAGACGGCAGTAAGCTCGCTCTCTATTCGAAACGACCTAAGACCATAGCTGGTATTTTCAGAAGCAGCACAGAAGCCAGATCTATGTACCCGCTTGACGGCTAGGCTTACTTCCTATTACGTGGGATAACTACCTCCGTGGCGAAGCGGTAGTGAATGCGACTGCTGTGCATGAGGTCTCGGGTACGAATTCCGGGTCGGGCCAGCAAAAAGTTATTGCGTTTTCTTTTAAGAAATCTCAATAACAGCGGGCTGTCCAACACCGCCAACTTCCTAAATCCGGGGGTTTAGGAAGTTGGCGGTGTTGGACATCTGAATGTGAGTTTGTTTGTTTGTTTGTTACGCTTTCACACCTTCACTACTCGACCTGGGCCAACCACTACCTGTGAGGAGAACAGAAAAGGACATTCCGAAACGGGTACCTTTCATCCAGAAAAAACTACTGTTCCTAATCTAACCTAACCTACATTTACGCGAGCAAAGCCACGGGCAAAATCTAGTACTATTATAAATGAGATATGAGTTTGTTTGTTACGCTTTCACGCCTTAACTACTCGACTGATCATCATGAAATTTCACATACACGTTATCAGAAGTACAGAATAGGATGTACGGTACTTTTCATCAAGTACTCTTCCCAAGGGATACAAAATTGATGTAGCCTACATTTACGCGAGTGGAGCCGCGGCCAAAATCTAGTTATAAGATAAGAACTGCTACCAAAATAATGAATTGCAAGCCCTCCGATCTCATTTAGTCACAGTGCGACATAACACGATATATCACACATTTTGTCTTAACCACGCCACGATAACAAGACCACCCTCCGTAATTCTTTCAATTTCATCATGTATATTAAAATGAGTTTGTATTACAGAGTGTCTGTAAGCGCTCGCGACGCCGACGGTTTAATATGTACGGGGACATTCTTATTATCTTGCAAGGTGAAAGTTTCCACTGTGACACGAGAACATCTTTGACGACTAGCTGAATCAAGGATTAAGATTCTTAGAATTTTTAGCGGAATGTAAAAAACATAGATATAAAAATAAGTTGACTGCATTTATATAAACTACTAGCTATTACCTGCGACTTCGTCCGCGTAGATTTTAACTAAAAAGTGTTTGTTTCCGCGGAACCCTATTTTTTTCTAAAATCAAAGTAGCCTAAGTTACTCCTTATAACATCAGCTATCTGTCAGGGAAAGTCCCGTAAAAATCGGTTCAGCCGTTTCGGAGATTAACCGAAACAAACATACAGACAGACAGACAGACAAAAATTTAAAAAATATATATTTTCGTATAAGTACTTTATACACTTTCATATGCATTAGATAAAACGCTGTAATTTTGACATTACAAACAGACACTTCAATTTTATTTATTTGTATAGATAAATGCAGTCAACTACTATTACTACTATTTCATCGAACTTTTTTGATTTAATCCTAACTAGTATTATACATGCGAATGTGAACTTGTTTGTTTCTTTCTCACGCTGTTACGCCTTAACTACTCGACCGATTACCATGAAATTTCACATACATATTAATAATAATAAGTTTAATAATATGTTTAATTTTTTTCCACCAAACATAATTTTACAATTTCGCACAAGTGTGATATTTCAACTAGGTAAGTAAGTTAGCAAAGTAAATATAACAAGTAGCGTATTATGAGGGGTGGACAGGAGCCTAAACTAGGGAAACCCTGTATTTCAGGTCTCCTGGACACTAACCCGTGGCTTTGTGAGTGTTTGTTCTACTTCATAAGTTTTAAGAAATCTGTGCGAGCGTGCGCGTGTGTGTGAGCGTGTGTGTGTGTTTGTGGGTGTGTGTGCGTGTGTATGTGTCTGTGTGTGATTGTATGAGTTTATGTGTGTGTATGTATGTATTATACGGCCTGTTGTTATTATAATAATATTAATTTATTTCATTATAGATATTAAGGCTTCTGTGTTGTCGTAACATATACGTTGTCAGGAGTACATAAAAGGACACAAAATACCATTACGCGAGTAAAGCCAGAAAAAGATCTAGTAATAGATATAAAAATAAGATAACTGCATAGATAGTTTATTTTTTTTATTGCTTAAATTTGATATCCATAGATCAAAAAGTCACCATATAATGTATAACAAAAACTCATGATATTGACCAATAATCTAACACCATATAAATATAGCTGAAGCTATTGAAGGCATTAGTATAACAAAAACACTATGTATGTAATGTGTTCTAAAAGTGTAATGTTATTTATCATACTTGTAGAACTGGTGAGCGATTGATAAATGCCAAATACATGTTAATGACCTTTAAAACAATAGCAATAAACGTTTTATGCCTATTATTTTGGTCTACTTAGTCTTGAATATCTTGCCAACGATAGTCTTCATTATCATTATAACAGTATAATAAATTATTTCTTGTAGTAACAGTACTACAAGAAATTATTTAACAAACCTTACTTAAACTAAGACCAAAGAACAAACTCTTAATCTTAACTTACCTGCCTTGTCACTGTTTCGATACAGGTAATCTTACTTGTTGAGCTGTTTACTGCCTTCATCAGGCACTACTGTTACAATACCGACCAAAGGAAGGCAACCACACTACCGAAATTCTCCAAGTCAATGTTCACTACATCTAATATCGTACCGTATGAAATAACGCAAACGAACCGCTCCCGCGTCGCGCTGTAGATTTTTCCAATTTCGTCGAGTCGACGTGTCGAGAAAAATCCTCTTTTGATTTATATTTTAATTCACCGTCTCATTTCAATTTATGGCCAAGCTGGAGGCTTTGTAAAGGCATTTGTACCTGTCTAATGTTGTCTACATGCTAATGTCTTACAATTGAATGATATATTTAAGTAGCTCTCAAAGGAATTTCAAATTGGTTTCGTTGGGACACTGTTGCTACTACGTTTTGAATTAGAATCACATTATGCAAGTAAATTTTTGATTGGTTTCTTTGTAGGTGTATTGGTATAATATTTCTTTAGTTTTAGAATTCTAGTAGTAGAATTATAGGTATTTGTTGCAGTTATTTTCGCACAAGTGGGTTTAACGATATCTGTTGCTTGACTTTCTTTTTTTTTATATTGTTCGCCAACATGACCACACTACACCTGGTGGTAAGCAGTCGTGTGGTCTAAGAGCAGTGGCCTCCACACCGCCCTCATAGCAGCCGAGGCGATGTTGAGGTCTCTAATTTGACGGCCTGAGAAGGTGCCTTTTCACGCCCCGCTTAAAGGACCCAGGATTGAAGGAAGAAGAAAACTTATATTAAAGCACGTATTTGGATAGTAACCAACAAGAAAATGATGGGTATCTCCACCTTACCGAATAATAGCTAGATATCACGTTGAATTGCCTGAGTAAGCAGTTTTAAAGCTACTGTTGACAGCACATTGTCTTTGTTGTCATCAGGGGGCAGTGTAATCTTTGCTCATAATGTTAGTAGCTTAGCGAATCTTTGTTTAAATATATACTTTTCTTTCACACGGCAATGCCTGTCTGCCTAAATAACATCATAAGACCGGCGTCTTACTCTCAATCTAGTAAACTATAGGTAGCCACTATTCAATTCGCGCGACCTAGTTATAATTCAAGAAAAATGATTTAACGAGATTATGCAAACGAGAATCCTTGAAATCTGCGTAATATTTTATGGGTATTCAATATCACATAACCTTAGTTAGACCGAAGAGTTTAGCAGATGTGAAATTATACCCGAGGCTTTTCGCCTTCAGACACTTACAATTTTATAATCCTATTCACTTTAAACACAGACTTAAACTCTTATTTCCATCTTAAAGTGAGTTATAACAGAGTTTATAACCTAAAATAACGTCAAGAGTACTTTGTTTTAGAACAACATTAAAAAGCGGGGGACGGCCACAAGATGGCGCGACAAAAAGCCTGCGAAGTAACAGATGATCTTCATTTAAATATTTTCCAGGGACATCGGGGGTGTTTGGAGTGCGGACTCCGAGACCTCAACACACTACGCGACTTTTCATAACGAAATATTTGTAATATAATGAAAATTTTAATAAAAAAGAATATCGACTTCAACTAGACAACAATTACCTACTAGACAAGTAATAAAATGAGAACATCGTCAATGTAGTCGAAGTCAACCAAATACACATTATTAAAGATTATTCAAAGACTACTGTCAAATTTAAATAAGACCACATGGGAAGCACCAGACAACATGATTTAGGTACAAATAAAAAAGAATCATCAAAATCGGTTCACCTAGAAAAAAGTTCTGAGATAAACACATAAATAAAAAAATACATTCCAAATTTTTTTAAGTCGGTTAAAAAATGTTTATTTTGTTAAAATATAAAATTTCATGATGGCCGAGTAGAAAGACTTGGGCGGTCACGCAGAGGTCTCGATTTCTATCCTACGGCACGACTATTCGATATTATGTGTGTGTATAATATTTTATTATCACCCGCCTTAACAGTGAAGGAAAACAACGTGAGAATAGGTTTTCTCACGTAGTTTAGTCTGTGCGTTCTACATATGTTCTTGATTATATGTAAAGTCTGTACACCGACAATTTTCATATTGAAAAGAGGCCCGTGCCCAGTTGTGAGGCAGTTTTATAAACAGGTCGGATATTATATATGTAGGTACATACATAGTACACACCATTAGTAGTTGTATATATCATTAATGAGTCTAGCAAAAATAGATTAGTGTCCGACTTGAATTTGAACAGAGCTGGCATAGGGATGTTACACAAAATTTTATCGGAACCTAATAGCGACAACGCGAAAGTTTTGTTCAAATTCATGTCGGATGTATTAAAATAGTTAAATATGAGGTTAGTATTATGTTTAGGCTATGATGGAACTGACATACGCTGTGCGTAAAAGTTCCAAAAAAAAACAAGAATTAAAAAATATATATATATCATTAAACAACACGACTGCCCGATGTACTATTTAAATCTGATTGAATTCTAGACAATGCAAGACTATTGTCTTGAAAAAGTAATAACAAAATACGACTATGTGTGCAAACACATTTCCGTATTTTGTTGTTAATTTTTCTAGTATAGTTGGAGTGAAGCAAAGCCTTGTTTTAAGAATTAATTTATATCATCATGCAATGTAATTTGATGCAGGTCTTTGGGAGTTATGCCAGCATAAAACACACAATACCGTCCATATATAAACCTTGTTTCTCCATATATTTATATACAGTGTTTACACTATTTTCACAACAATCGTGAACAACAAAGCAATATAGCGTACTACTACTACAAATCGTATTTTTAGGCTACTTAACATGAAGCAAGGGTATTGCCCTATTTTCTACCGAGCTTTCCAGAATCTGTATCGCTACTGAGAACTTTCTAACCCGATGTTTGTATGACGCCTTTATCTATTATTTCGATGTTAAATAATTTACTGAAAATTTTATGAAAATAGTTTCTGTACGCGGCTTCGGCCACGGGAAGCTTACGAAAACACATTACACACTGGATTCAAAGTAACCTATGCCCTTCCCTAGGATACAATCTATCTCCTTCCTAAATATCATTAGGATCTATACAGTCGTTAAATCGTGAAAATGTAAGAAACAAACTGAGTAACTTTCACTGTATTTATCTAATTATTCATCATGTATTCATCAACTAGCTTTTGCTTGGAAATAGTACTTTTGCCTGGATGAAAAGTACCCTACGTCCTTTGTTCTCCTATGTTCTGTACCCATGACAACGTGTTTGCGAAATTTGTCGATGATCGGTCGAGTAATTAAGGCATGAAAGCGCAACAAACAAACAAACTCACCTTCGCATTTATAATATGTATAATAGGTAGGATTAAATAGTATTGAGAAAAGATTTAAATTATGATTTGCCTTTACTGTATAAAAATAAAAATAAGTTTATTTTCCACCAAGCATAATTTTACAATTTCGCACATTGTGATATTTCAACTCGCTAGCAAAGTAAATATAACAAGTAGCGTATTATGTGGGGTGGACAGGAGCCTAAACTAGGAAAACTCTGTATTTCAGGGTTTACCCTGTATTACCGTATATAGTACCGTAGATAGCACGAATTTTCAATATGTGAGCGTGATAATACCTAACGTTTTAATTCTGTCATTTTGATATAGTACAATTTATCGTTCAGAAATGTAACCAAATTTTAAGACAGTTGGGCGAATCTATAGTTTAAATCTTTGGTATGGAGTATGGATTCATAAAGAAAACTCGCCCAGTGTGTTGTGCTCAAATAATATGCAGGCCGGAGTCAATATCTGGGGATCAAAGCGTCGCTCGCCACTTAGCTACTATATTAGTGCCTCTCACTACAACCCTGTTTACGTTTTACGACAATCACGTCTCGATAAATAAAGTGTAAACGGGTTATCTTACGATAAATAAAGTGTTTCACGAGTTATCTTACGATAAATAAAGTGTAAACTTGTTAAATAACTGTAAAATTGTTTTTATCTATGTGTTTGATAGTGTTAAAGAATGGTATGTTTGTTACATATAAAGCGTTAAAGTAGCTTAACGCTCACTTATTTTTTTTTATTTTTTTCAGAAAACAATTTTTACATTGTATGCGAATGTCTTTTTAAAAAGTATAAAAAATCACAAAGTATAAGAATAATCCTAATATAAGTAACAATTTCAGCAATATAAATTTAATTAATGTATAATAATCATTGATGACACCACAATTAAAATAATGAAATAGAAAGGAAAAGATGTCAATTAATCCTTACTTCCTTACTAATACTATAAATGCGAAAATGAGTTTGTTTGTTTGTTACGCTTTCACGCCTTAACTACTCAACCAATCAACATGAAATACATACACGTTGTCAGGGGTACAGAATAGGACATAGGGTACCTTTCATCCAGAAAAAGAATTGTTGCAAACCTAACCTAACCTATCCTATATTTACGCGAGCGAAGCCGCGGGTGAAAACTAGTTTTTAATAAGTAAAATATAATATGCGATAGAATATTATTGTAATATAATAAAATCAATCAAATGTCAAATTTCAAGCAAAATTATCAATAAAATCTATATAATGTCAATTTAAACCTAGAAGTTGATACTTCTGCGGATGAATGGAAGGTATTATTATAAAAATGTATAAGATGAACTCGAGAGAAAGCGAACGAGATTAAATATTGTAATTGGCGCAAATCGTTTAATACACCTATACTAATATTATAAAGATTTTTGTTTGTATGTTTGTAACGATTTTACTCACAAACTACTTAACCAATTTTAAAATTCTTGCATCAGTAGAAAGCTATATTATTATATTATAAATAAAAAATATGTGCATGAGACCATGTGCACTGTTTAATACATACCTATTTGCTACTATTAACTACCTATAATGAAATATTTGCTAACTTTGCGTTGAGAAATATCTACATACATTTAAGAAATAAAGTGGTCACCTACTCAACTAAGCAGAGATAAGTTATTGTTTTCAATTCAAAATGTTATACCTAGTTGCTATCTATCAATTGTAACTGTAACGATATATAAGCTTATCTATTGTTAAAGCTAAGAAGTTTATGTATAGCCGCCCAAATTATCTTACCTATGGGCTTAATTTGGGCGGCTTCGATGGCGTAGTGGTTAGTGTAACCGACTGCCACGCCTGAGGTCGCGGGTTCTCGCACAAGTCAAACATTTGTATGCATGGCCGTGGATGTATGTCTTGGTCTGGATGCTTCTATGTATAATATGTATTTAAAAGAAAGAGTATATGTGTATGTTTATCCATTGTTTAGTACCCATAGTACAAGCTCTGCTTAGTTTGGGTTAGATGGTGTTATCTGTATGTGATAGAAAATATATATAATAAACATATAATAATACGGTATATATATCGTACATGAAGGGAAAGGCAGAGGTAATTCACGCATATTCCTACCAGGTGTGTTTTTGTCCCACGTACGCTATTGTCTTTCATTGACCACATTTATTGTATACTAGATGTTCCCGCAGTTTCACCCGCGTTTATCGTTACTGCGCCGCCCCCGTGAATCGTAGCGTAATGTTATATAGCCTATAGCCTTCCTCGATAAATAGGCTATCCAACACTATAAAAAATGTTCAAATCGAACCAGTAGTTCCTGAGATCAGCGCGTTCAAACAAACAAACTCTTCACCTTTTTAATATTGGTATAGATGCTGCTTCTGAGAATAATAACAGTTTACCCACAGAATCACACCCAAGACCAAGAATCGGCTGCAAAGATACAACGAAAATTTATGTCACTTTATAAGAGATACAAATGTGAGTTTCTTTGTCTGTCAGGCTTTCACGCCTCAACTATTCGACCGATTATCATGAAATTTTGCATACACGTTGTCAGGGGAACAGAAAAGGATATGTCCTTTTCTGTTCCTTTCATCCAGAAAAAAGTACTGTTACTTATCTAATCTAACCTACATTTACGCGAGCGAAGCCGCGGATGAAATTAGTATATAATATTTTAAAAAATATTTGTCCAACATTGATCTAGTTCGACTAAAAAGGTTACAGTACATACCTAACTTTAACCTTTCTGGAGAATACACTTTTATAAAGAAATTTCAATTTTCAGTTTGCAGTTCCAAAAAAATAGTAAATAAAACAACAAAATAAATCCATCACAACTTATATTTCAACAACACATGGTAGTCAAGACGTTATCAACGGGATCTAATATGGATATAGATATCAAGTAAAGAGCAGTCTTACAAACTAAATATAACAACTTATTGCAAATATAAAAGAAATATGGTTTCACTTGTAACTGAATGGACATTGCTGACTTTGATTGAAAACTTATTTGTATGTACATGAACGTAATGAATTAATACTAGTATATAATGAAAAACGGAAAAGTGCTCAGTTTGGGCGATATTTGTCTCTTGCCACAGGAACGGAGGATAATAAAACTATATCTAAACCGCCACCAATAACCTAAATTAATACTATTTGACGAGTATCTCCTGAAACAAAAGAAACATATTACTATAAATATTATACATAATTTTTGTTTAAAAACAACAACCGTAAAAGGGATAAGATCCTGTGTCGCGGACGTCAATACAAATACTATTATTATTGGGTACAAAGTATACAAAGACACGGAAAAATAATTTCTTGGTCACAAATAATCGTCCCTTATGGCATTGGAATCCACAGCACTCGGCAATAGCGGCGTCAGCAGCGAGGCGATCACTTGACCATCGTGCATACTCGTAAAAATGAATATAATTGTATTCTAATGTTATTTATAAGGTTCGTTGTAAGAGGTCAGAAAGCCGCGCTTATCAGAAGGAACTATTGGATATAAAACTAAGAGATAGCCAAAACAAGTACGCCACGATTTGATTCGCCGCCAAAAACATTTCTATCTACAGAATAGCAAATTAACATATATAAACTTATGCTTCTATGTCTTCAAAAGGTTAAGCAGAGGTTACACAGACTTCTGACAAGTTAAAACGCTGGCAAGTGGTAGCAAACAAAAGGCATAAAAAAACTTACAGTTAAATTAAAAAGAAGTGAAAAGCGCGTTCCGCTGTACGCAGCTCATGTCAGAGCCGCGTCAGCCGCGCGTACCAGCCGCGCGGGCGGGCGACGTCGTTCGACGCCGGCGCCCGCGGCATCGGACCGCTGTGGCCTGCAGCCGTTGCCAGGGCGTCTCCTGGACCCTGCCTGGAACAAAGCATTACAACATAAGAGGCTGGAAAATTACTCTTACCTACACCTACCTTTCATGTCTGCATTGCCAGATAAATTGCCCATCTGCTAGTAAGTCTTGGCGATAAGCAAGAGTACGAGCATATACAGCCATGCAGTATTCAGACCAGCGTGTAAAAGTTTAGAAAGCATGTCGATGCTCGTGAGTCGAACACGTGTAAACCACTGAACGGATTTCAATGAAGATTAACACACCGATAGTCCTTCAGTAACATGATATTTTTGATCGCCTGGGAGTCACGCGGGCAAAAACTAATCTATGATATATATCTTAAAACTAAACTACTGGCTATACCTGACAATAAATGCAGTCTTCATTGGACGGACATCAGGTTTTCGTATTTGCAACTACATATAACAGGAGAAAAATTAATACCAAGCTGTAACTGGAAGGTATATGTCTAAATGTTGACTAACTGGATGAAATAAATGTTTGTAAAGAGTCTTCCTTAGGAACGATGTGTGCATATCCACACATCGTTTCTAAAGAGGCCACGTGAAGCCACTACCATATTGTAAAGAGACCACATGGCTGCATGTATATTCGGACTACGGGTTTATTGGACAACGTTTAGGAGAGGGTTACTGAATCACTGGGTGAACATCAGATTTTTGTATTTGCAATTTCAAAGAAGAAAAATGTATACTAAGTTATAACTGGAAGGATATTGACTAAGTACATGTAATAAATGTCTA
This sequence comes from Catocala sponsa, assembly GCA_963564715.1. NCBI lineage: Eukaryota > Metazoa > Arthropoda > Insecta > Lepidoptera > Erebidae > Catocala > Catocala sponsa. Next base: position 7,965,417 of record OY751330.1, read on the forward strand.
TGAACGGGATTCCTTAGAAAGCACGTGTGCATAGGGTAAAGTGACCACGTGGTTGCATGTATATTCAAACTAGTGATATATCGGACACCGTTTTGGAGAGGATTAACCCGTTTAACATACAAAAGGATCACAGAACAGCACACTATAAAAGTCAGACATAGGGATAAAGTGGCTCAAGGATTTTAGAGGTAGCTTCGAATAGTATAAAAACAGTAGGACTTACCATACCGCTACAGGTCACGATATAGGCGGGCACCCTGGCTCACTGCAAATACATTTTTCACTTTAATATCATTAAATTAAAAATTTGAAAACACGTGGCAAAAAATATAATTTTATGCCCTATAGGGAAGCATAAAGTAATTTTGGTTAAGAATTTAATTTCGATGCAACATTTAATTAAATAGATGCTACAAACAATAAAGACAAAAGAGTTACGAAAAAAAATTTTAATATGGAATTTAAATTCAAAATGCCACATGGTTTTCTATGTAAAACAAAATGGCGGCGCGTATAAGTTAGAAAAGTTTAAATTACTCACGTCCCGCTGCAGCCCCGAATGCAAGGTTTGCTTAGAGTCAGCGGCTTTTATAGTAAATTTTTATGACACCCATTTAAAATAATGCGGTAATTGCATTTTCAGATGTTTATTTCAAACCAATGTACAGGTCTTTTTATTCTAATATCTTAGTTATCTTCAGTTTACAATACCAACTTATTTTACGTAACTATTTGTATTAGATACTGATCGAACCTGATATAGGTAACTACTTGAAAGAATTTGCATAGTTTTGATTTCGAAGATTTTATACATTGAACATGGATGTCGAAAGATGTGAATGTTTTATAAATTGCTTACTCTTATATATTTCTTAAACATATTATTCGATTATTTGGACGAGTAAAAGTGGATGGTTTTATTTAATTAGCTGAGGAATCATCTGTCAGAACGGGCGATTATAAAAATTAAGTACAAATTGATGGGTTTGTCCTTCCAGTGAAACAAAATACGCACAATTAATATCATTATAGATTTTACTTGACTAGAACCGGCGCTTAAACTCATCTATTACAAGATAAATCTTGCAATATTTGATATAACAACATTCATTTTATCCTTGTTCTGTGCGTAACTTGTGAGGCTCTTGAATTATTCACACACATGCTTTGATATTTGTGAAACAATAATGTAGGTTTATTGACAGACATTAGATTATATTTATTTTTACTTACTTAAGACAAAGTTAAAACTAAATGACAATGCCTGAGATGACTATAATTTGTTATTCCGTAAAACGCATATGAAATTATTTCGATTTGCTTTGATGCCAAATATATCCTAGAATACATATTGTATGTGGTGGCTTAATGTCATGATGTAAATAATATACTTAACATAAAATTACATTTATATACCATCTTGGTACCGAGAATTGAATAGCGGTATAGAACACTCATGATTTGCAGGTATGATTCGTCGTTCGTTGATACGTCTAAAAATATAGGTGAAAACATATTTAGAAATACATAATTATCTTAATATTTTTGGGTTAACTTTACTTATTTTAGTTATATTATATTATTTCATTTACATGTCCATGGTAAACAGCTAAGGGCAAAAACATTCCTGAGTACCATTGTAAACTTTTTTATCGTGTCTTTGAAGGATCTTCCAAAATGAAGAAGCAAACATATGTAACTGTTATAAAATAGAAATGAGATGTTTGGCTCACGAGCTTATCGTGGTCTCATATGCAGTTCATAACATTACATTAATATTATGAGAAATATGAAGACTAGGATTAGACTAATGCTGTAAACTAACGCATTTAAAGTTCATGTATTGCTAAATCTCACTGAGTGCTTGTGACAAATCTGAGAAAATAAATTCGTGACGCTCTCTTTCTGAAGTGTATGGAGGTTTTCACGTCAAAACTTAATACTAAAATGTTAATATAGGCAAGCTTTATGCGACTACATAACATTTACAGTAAAACAAACTGAAAATCGAAGATAACAAGTAACAATTATAATAAGCATAATTGCAAAATTAAGGCAATAAATAACAAAATTAATTTCATTCATGCTTCTTTCTCACGAATCAAATACGCTACAAATACCGATATCATCTTCCATAATTCGTTAGTAAACAGATCATAATCTGAGTAATTTATATTAATTATACTTGTTTGTTTTAAAAAGTGCATTTACATCTTTATGATTTGAAGTTGTAGTGATTATTTTTGTTATACCCCCAGATTTATAATTAGTTTAACGTCTAGAATCTTCTTCGTAATATTTGTTTGATTTGATATGATATTATTGTAATTCGTTATATGAGTACTTGAGCAAAACTGATTATAAGAATTATGGAACTAAACAGCTGATATATTATTATTTGTACTTAATTTATTTAGAGTACATTTCGATACCTACTAATTTATCGTTACTTTATCATATTTTAACTGTTATTTATCTATTTGGAATTATACTAAATCTTTAAATAATAACATGTTTATCATATGTAAAACATTGAGTTTAGAGTGCTCTAAACTAAAACAGAAATTTTATTAATTTAACAAAATATGCTATATTAGCATATTTTGTTAAATTAATAATATTTCTAACTACCGCCAGAATCAGATTGCTCGAAACAAGAATCTACAATTTCAATCGGTTAAAAATATAAGAAAATGATGTGCCTGTTTCTTGCATATTGCAAATACTATTTACGACCTTATTATCTATCTTTCTTGCATCAGTTTGTAATTACTGAGGATCGTGATCATGGTAGATTGATGTTTGGTTAAAAATCTGACTGATTCGATTTCATAATGTGGATGCCCTCGGGACTCAATAGAATTGGATAATTGCTCAAAGGAAGCTTGCTTATCTGTGTTTGTCAGTTTTTCTTTTTTAGACACGACCTTATATGAATAGTAAGTAATTACAAAGTCAATTAAACGTACCTAACTATAATCAAAATGATATTTAAATTATGAGGTTATTAATTTATTTGACTTTGTCATGTGTAATTAGATGATTTTGTATTTATTACATGCATCACGAAGTTTGGTATTTTCTTCTTTATTTCGTAGTTCACTTTGTAAAAGTAAAATAAACAGAAATAGACTTTTCAAAAGTATTTTACGTAATCGCGTAACGATTAACGAAAATCACACCGTTTGCATTAAAATTTATTCAAAAGTATGTTTACAACGATTGTTTGATTGTACATGCATACATAATGATTAATCACGCTTGTATTATCCTGCAGGGGTAGGCCAAGATGCAGAATACCTATATTTGTCAGCCGTGTTTTAAGGCGGCTGTACACATTGGGCCAAGGTAGTGGGCCAGCGTGTTGGGCCAACGTGTAAAGATCTACTTGGCGGTATCAACATACCGCCAAGTAGATCTCTACACGTTGGCCCAACACGCGGTATGTTGATACCGCCAAGTAGATCTTTACACGTTGGCCCAACACGCTGGCCCACTACCTTGGCCCAATGTGTACAGCCGCCTTTAAATTCTATGTAACAGGGCGAATCTTTTGTCGTCTACTTATTCACACAATGTTACACATTGCCAAATTCCGTGTTGCTACTAAGAATTTGCTAACAGACATCAAGATATCAACGAGACACTGTTATTTATAAAGCGTATGATTATATCGGTGTACCCACAATATAGAACTGTGGCTAATTAAGCTATTGTCTGGCAGTGGCATAACGACGGCCAGAACGCAAAAAGTTTTTTATCTGGCATTCCATTGACAGGTTACTAGATATCTTGTATCATATCGCGCTTTCTTTCTCTTTTCGATAGATACATGTTAAAAAACATCAGTCGATATGATAATATCGACTGATGTTTTTTAACATGTATTAATTTAACATCCAAAGATTTATATCACAAATGTGTCCAGCCATATTTAGATTACACGAAAAATTGTCTACACTATATTTAGTTATTTAGCTTACAAAACAAGTAACAATCAATGAGAAACAGGGTATAAAGTAAACAGTCAGATTGTAGTTTTAACTCTGTGTGCACAGAATGTTTAAGTATCAGAATTAGCTGTTAGTAAGAACATAAGAAAATTTTACATAGAATAGAATAGAATAGAATAGAATAACATTTATTTCTAAGTATATGGCACATTAGGATCATCTATATATTAATACGTGAAGCGAAAACTTTGGATCACTTTTTACGAAAATTGGGCGAACGGAGGAGTATGAAATTTCGCACACTTATAGTTTATACAGAGAAGAAGTGACGAATGCTAATATTTTTTTAAAATATGCATTAGAAATACATTAAATTAATGAAAAAACACTACACGCACACAACCATGCATTTGACACACGCAGGGAAAGCGCGTAACTATGGTTACATATATCAATATATAATGACATAAAATGATATCAGCAATATCTTACAGGCAAACTTTGGTCGAATTTCGAGCACTAGGCGACCGCTAGTATATATTAAAAATTGATTCACACATACTACCATTGCATAATATACCTAACAAGCTGTGGTGTTGGTGTGTTAAAATTATACAAAATTGAAATTATACATTTATCTAACCAAAGCTGGAACTGTAGAATTATATAATTTCTCTGATTTTGCCTTTAAATTTACTAGAGAAGCTTACACATTACATGAGTGAGCCCGGTGAGCCGATAATACTATATTAATTCAGATGTCGTGTGGGCATTGTATTTCGGATGACAACTTAATGACACAAAGATGTCAGTATTTAAACGTAGTAGGACTCGTAGTAGGACGTATCTATGATGTAAATGTTTGATTTGATGACAGTTGACACCTTCATTTTAAATATAATTTTCGATTCTACGTAATAGGTGGAGACCATATTGCAGGTCCAGACTCCATGATAATACTGAGAATTTCTTCAAAGATAAGCCTAATAACACTTTTCCCGACCCCGCATATACAGCAGTCGTTCTACTTTACTTAATTTACATGATTGCTAAGCATAAAAAGTCTATAAATGAATCTTAATACCTACTAAATTTGAGCATGACAGAGTCAAAGGTGACTAAAATCTCGGATCGATTAATCTGCGCAATGGCCAATGTGACACGAATTTCTTAACCTACTACTTTTAATGCCACGCAGCAGACACAATGGAAAATCTACTGTTCATAGACATCTCATAACTGCGGTGAAGTTCAAAGTCTTAAACATAGTTCGCTATAATAATAATAATATATTTATTTATTCAGACAGAGTTGTGTTGTGTTATAAACTCAGCCTACTCATTACGAAAAGATATTTGTCAATAATGGTATCATAACCCACTCGGTAACAACCATTGGCTGTTTGTTGCAATGATTGTTTATCATGTAAGAATTCTAATCCTAACTAGTCCTAACTAATATTATAAATGCGAATGTGAGTTTGTTTGTAACATTTTCACGCTTAAACTACTTGACGTCATCATAATATATAAAAAAAAAAAGTATATATGTATGTTTATCCATTGTCTAGTACCCATAGTACAAGCTCTGCTTAGTTTGGGCTAGATGGTGTTGTGTGTATGTGGTAGAATATATTATTATTATTATTATTATTAATTATATTATAATATCATCGATCATCATAACATTTTGCATTCACGTTGCTGGGGGTACAGAAAAGGGCATAGGGTACCTTTTATCCAGAAAAAGTACTGTTCCAGACCGATAGCAATTTATTGACAAAATCTAGATTAATGCAAGCGAAGCCCCGGGCTTAATCTAGTTGAACATATACAGCTGTCAAGAATATGAACGTGTTACATGTTATATATAATAATCTTTTTATGCAACCATCAATCATTTTATTAGTGACCTAGGCGTAACACATCTGCTGTTTTCCTCGGCAAACCAAGGCGTGATGATACACGTGCTGCGAAATATTTGCGACAATTGGATATCTTAAGACTGTTTTTTAAATACTTGTTGGTGTCACTGATTGCGGCCAGTCGTGAGCTTGGCAAACTGAGTGAGCAGTACAATGTAATTGCCGAAATAATTGAGATGGCAACGTCTTCTATTGGAAGTTACTGCCTGGCTTAGCTCCCATCACATTCATTTAGGTCTTATATACCTGCCGAATTAAAATGCTGGATTTATTCAACATCAATGGAATTTAGATAACATTTCTACATCGAAGCAATTAGCCTGAGGCGAGGAGAGGAGGCGGAGTAAATTTAATCTCGACTACTTAATACATTTAAACTCGGTATTCCACCACCAGCCACCGTATTCTTGTCTCAACAACCCGAGCGACTTTTCAAAAACTACCCTCAGCAAACGAGTAAAATAAACAGACTTACTTTGTCACATAAATATCTCCGTAGTCCACTAAATCAAAGTACATAGCCATTATATACAAGTACATAGACCGTACATAAATCCTCCACCATTTTGGCTCGGTAAATTTAATAATCCCGAGGTTCGTTCTTAGTAAAGACAAATGTCCACCCTCCTCCCAAACCTCCCTAGAGGAAAAATATTATATAAGTAGCCTGGAAAAACGGGTGTGGGAGGGCCAGAGGGAGTCGGTAGGCGTGGTGACGCCACGCCTACCTCAGTAGGAGGGGCGAAGGCTTTCGCGCAGTTGAGTACGGTCCAAATGTTCTCCTTTATTAAATGAAGGTAAATAATTTAGCTAAAGTGGTATTCGAAGACATAAATTGTATGAAGTAATGGCTTTGTTTGTGTGGGTGAAAGGTATTGTAGTATTGTAGAAGTACCTGTAAATATTGGTATTGTATGTCCGTTTATAGAAAGGTAATACCTTTGTTTACTTGGAGACGAATATATCTGAATATTCGATAACGAGTCCCATTTATTAGAGGAAACCAAATCCTTGGCAAGTCAGATAACTGATTCCAGTCAGGATTAACATATTAGTTACATACATACATTATATTCACACCTATTTCCCGGTGGCATGACCAAGGGCTACAGATTTTCATTGGCTACAATTCCGACATAACTTGATCTCATGCTTTATTTCTGCTAAACTTTGATTACATTTTTAATCTCTGTCTGTGTCTGTTTAAGATACTTTTAATTTGGCCTGTCTGCAGAGAATCTTCGATTTAATCAGATAACGTAAGCCGAGATCTTTCGACTGTTGTATTCCGTATAACGCATCATGTCAGAGATTATAGTCAGAGTTGTTAAGTCCAGCTGTCTCTTTGTCTGACGACTACTTTGTGGTTCCAGTGGTGTTCCGTAAGGGGATTCTGTTTTTTTATCTCTTGTGTTAACAAGATAGCGATTCTAAGATCGAGTTTTGGTAAAACGCAAACTATGTATATATCTGATAAGTCTCACAGTGACCATGGCAAATGCAAAGTCGTCGAAACGTCAGGAAAAGTGTAAATACAATTAGCATTCTAAAATTGTATTAAAATAGTAGAATGTGTAATTTAAACGAAACGCGATAAAATCCGTATAATGTAGTTTACGGTCCATTGCCATCTCGTCAATTCACGCCCTACTGGCCTTGTGTCGACATACCCTAATAAAAATATATATTTTTTGTCAACTCACGTTTGACTGCATGGATGGCGTAGTGGAAAACTCCTCTGAAACGTCTATGACTCTTACGGTGGAGTCATGGACGTTTCGTTCGTTGCGCGTCCTTGATCCCTACGGGGAAATCAAAACTTTTTGGTATTTTTTTCGCGACCAATCACAACGAGTTTTCTTGACTCCCCGTAGTGTTCACGGTTGCGCAACGGTAGCGTTTTTTTTTTTTATGAGTCATGGTACATTCCAAAGGGAGTTGTCTGATCTTTGCCTAGTGATCAAAAGGGTTCGAATCCCGCACAGGTCAAAATACATATGTATGAATTTTTTATCATTCTATTTTTCATTAATATATCATATAGTTAAGTGACGTGTCCAACAATAGATTGCACATTTTTATGGAAATAAAGATTATGACTTTGACTTTGGTTGTTCTAAGTCTGGGTGTACTCTTTGCCCGTTGTTTGAATGTTTGTAAAGCGATACCGGATTTAATTTTATAGAAGGAGTTGTCTTTTAAAAAAATATAAAAGAGAACTTGGTCCAATGTTACTATGTAATGATTGGGCCGAGTTCCTAGTATTAAATATACGTAAAGTCCTAACAAAATGATATCTCTGATGAGCAAGCATCCATGGGCTACGGTATAACCAAGCCGCTCGTTATAAGATATACCTTTGCTATCTTCACTTAAAAAGGAACGTAGGTACTTCTTACAAGTACTTATCTTATCTTATGTGGGGGCCAGTCAGTGTAGACCGCCGACACTTCCACCCAGTGGGATCTTTTGTGTCGACACCACTCTACTACCATAGATGTTCATGGCAACCGGGACCGACGGCTTAACGTGCTCTCCAAGGCACGGAGCAGGCGATAATTTTCAATCAATACGCACATAATTTTGAAAAGTTATATAATTTCCGAAAGTCAGAGGTGCGCGACGTGGGTTCGAACCCGAGACCCTCTGCTTTGCAGTCTGCTGGTATCCCCACTGAGCTATCGCTGCTCTTTTACAAGTACCTACTTAGTAAATATTCTTAAACTTACCTAATTCAATTCGGCAAATTAATACGATCATTTGTGAAAGCTTACAAATCAAAACGAAACCAAACTTTCTATCTGTAGGTACGTTTGTTAATCTCTATAATAATGAATGCAGGATGTAGTTTTCGGTGATGTCTCGTGACAAGCTTGAGCTTACATTAAATCAATTACAAATCGTTAGTGCTGGCTTAAACCACTTAAAATAAGATTTGAAAAAAACAATTAAAATATGTGTCCACTTGCGCGTATGAAATCATCATCATAAGTTACAATTTTCAGTCATCTTAAGCAAACAGGGATTTTTGCAATAATCATAATAAATTAAATAATTGCGACAAGAAAAACTCACCACGATATACATACTATAACAATTTAATTCTTACCACTCTGTTTTAAACAAACTAATTAAAAGGTGCTACTATTGGGTATGTTTTGGTTTATACTTTTAGCGAACGTGTAACATATCTACGTCTAAAATAAAATATCACTGATCGGTGATTATAATATATGACTGATAGTAACAAACCTACTACTATGATCGACGTATGGGCGCATACTTGAATGATATTCAAATACATACATTCTGCTAACACGATATCTACTTTACATTGTCAAGGATACAGCGCACGCACTTTGGAATGCATAGTCTTCTCGATACATTCGAATGTAATTCGAATATAATAATGCACATCGATAAAATCGATTTTAGTAGTTTGATTTGTTTTATTAGTCAGACTGATATTATACATTATATTGTAAAGCATAGCATTCTAAACGATTTTGTTTATAAACGGCAAGCAAACCTGTAGTCGCGGGCTAGTAACATATTGAGAAATCAAGAAAAGTGATTAATTACCATCTATTTGGATACTACCAAATCGAAAGTGCGTTAGTTTTTATAAAACTTGAAATCGATTGAGTTCGCGTGTCGCACGCTATTCAGTGAATGCGATAGTTATCGATGAGCATATCGATTCAATAATTTTCAATACAATATATGTAGGGATCGGTAAAAATGGTGCAGTGGCTGGTGCGTCTGTATGTTAGTAAGCAACGTTGTCATGGTGAAGTTTAAGATGGGTGTCTATCATAACAAAAAAAATGTCTGCTTATATTAACAGATGTACATCATACATGACTGTATCTATGGACATAAGAATGTAACAGGTTTTCATTGTAAAGTTGATGTTGTAGTAGTTTTAGTTTCAAGGTAATATCATAAATTATTTGAAAGATTATATATTGTTCTACTCTAAGACAAATTGGTGTTGCAAGCGTCTATTTGCTACGGTAACCGCTAAACATTAAGCGGATGGAACACTAGTTTTGCTAAGATGGAATTTACGCGAGAAAAGTCGCGGTTGAAGCAACTTCTTAACCTCAATAAAATAAAGTTTATAAAACAGCGCCATACCCATTAGTAGGCTCTTTTAATAAAACCTAAACAAAGCGGATGCTTTAACCAAATTACCCTGTGAAAGGGAGAAAATAAAAAAAATACACAACAAATTAATGAGTCCCTCTAACTTCCCGGGACGAGGGACCACACAAATGCTAATTTTTCAACTACTAAACATTTTTCGGTACGATTTCTGAAAAGAATCGGGTACAGTTACGGTGAGAATACAGCGTTCAAGTTATGTTTATTTATTGAAATAATTTTCGCCAGAACATTACAGAGTGCCCATCAATACGGCGTATTTGTTATTTCTATAATAATATAATTAATTAATTATATAAAGAAAAGCATACTGATTAGAATTCTAATTCGCTATAGCTAATATGATTTTTCTGTAAGTTACTAGTTTAAATTGTTTTCTTTCTTTACATGTTCTGTTTCTGAAAATGTATTATTTTCAGAAATTATATACGACTAATGCTAATAAATAATTTTTTTGTTACCTACTTGCAACACTGTCATCTCGACTCGCGGTAACAATGACCACGAGTTTCCAAATCATCGTCAAGTAATAAACTGGTCGCCACTGTATCAAGGCAAGCCCCTCACATCTGGCGTTGAACAATTTAAAAAAGGACAACAAAAAGGTAACGTTGAGGCCACAGGAAGTTCGGAAAAAGGACAATCTCCACCCAGTTCCTGTTGTTTGTTTCTGCGCACACATATTTTTTAACTAAGTGCCTATTTTGAATAAAAATGCGTCTCTCTTAACCGTTAAATGTACGGAGTAACAAGATTTATGTCTTTACGTTGTCTTTTTGGAGATAACGCTTTTGTTACAAGTATTGTACCTATTTCAGTGGTGATTAAATTTGCTGCTTTGTGAGATGAAATTAGCGTAATATATTTTATGTAATTTTAACTTATGGAGTCGAAGTGTTACATCAGCGGCCAGATACAATAGGTTTTTGATTATATCTGGTATTCCAAGAATTAACAGGTTAATTAATTTAAGTAACTAAGTTGTATGTAGAAAATTAGTGTCTTTATAATATTTATACCACAAAAGTAGTGCAAATTATATCGCCGTTACAGTGAGTACATACATACGTTCGCAACAAAACCGATTTAGAATTGAATTGGTGCACGTGTCTACATATGTGTGTGTGTGTGTTAATCGGAATGTGATGTAATTTCATCAATTTCCAATTGCATTATTAGTTTTATTCAAATTTTCGTAACAAGCCTAGGTTTGTTACGAAAATAAATAGATATTACACTTGTGTCTAAATCTTAGATCAAACGTATCAACAGTTTTATATTATCCTTAACACAAGACAACTTGTATTTATTCTATATTAATATTATAAAGCTGAAGAGTTTGTTTATTTGTTTGTTTGAACGCGCTAATCTCAGGCACTACTGGTTCGATTTGTAAAATTCTTTTAGTTTTGGATAGCCTATTTATCGAGGAAGGCTATAGGCTATATAACATCACGCTACGACTCACAGGGGCGGCGCAGTAACGATAAATGCGGGTGAAACCGCGGGAACATCTAGTTCTCATATAAAAGAGAGGGATGGGTTTTACGTAATGGGCTATTAACAACATAAGCAGTATGCATTATTCAGAAACCCTAGGCGTATTTATATCAATGCTAGTTAATATAATATAATAATAATATTCTACCACATACACACAACACCATCTAGCCCAAACTAAGCAAAGCTTGTACTATGGGTACTAGACAATGGATAAACATACATATATCTATACTTTTTTTTGTAAATACACACATATTATACATAGAAACATCTAGACCAAGACAAACATCCATGTTCATGCACACAAATGTTTGACTTGTGCGGGAATCGAACCCGCGACCTCACACCTCACACGTGGCAGTTTGTTACACTAACCACTACGCCATCGAGGCCGACATTCGTATAAGTCCATAAAGCCGACTTAATAAAACAAATGATATACAATCCAGTACTAGTATGCTATGTTGCGCTCATACATTTGTATGTATGAGCACAGCATAGTAAAATAAGTATTAGTATGGGAAGATAATAATAAAAAAATGTCGTCGTAAGTTTTTGTGAGTTTCTTGCCTTTTCTTCTTATTGGTTCTACGCTCTAGCTTTGCTGAACGGGGTACCAGGTATAACTGACGAATATGTGACTATTTCACACTAGTGAAAAAAATGACTTTGAATTCAATTTGAAGAAAATTTATAGTTTTTGATAAAACATATAGGACTTGACTTATTATGAATACTTAAATCAATGTGGGTAAAACAACAAAGTCTTATGCTTGGAACAAGTTCTACCCATCAGTCGACCTCACATTTTTTTATTCTGTTCGAGAGTGAACTCGCGTCATTCAGCAGATTAATATTAGCAACAAGCTAATGACTTTAACATCAAATAAAAAAACATCCAACTAAAATAATCATAACAATTTTATCATGGCCGAAAATTGGTAGATATTTGATTTATTCCTTACAATGTTCTCATCATGACACTTACAAATTGATTAAGATCAGTTTACAGTGGGCTCGTTGTGAGTAAGAGCCGATACTGCCACGCTGCATGACCTGACCCCTGACCGATGTAAGCACACCAATTCGCGAACAATCCACATAGCTCCACTATTTGCGTTCCTAGGGTTGATCGGAACGGATCCATTACTTTATATGTGAAAGTGAGTCTACTCGTTACGTTTTCTTTGCTAAATTGCTAAACTAATTTCGATGAACTTAAGCGTAGAGATAGCTTACACTCTAAGGACAGGCGAAGGTTTCTTTAAAATTGGTTGCGGGTACAGCTAGTATGTTACTATCTCATGAAAATAATGACAAATCAAATCTATCTATTTGATATAGATTTGATTTGGGTTAGTCAGTATTAGCTTATATTAAAAACGAAATAAACAAGACGTAAATATATATATTTACATCTTTTTTATTTCGTTGTTAATATAATTCCCTTATATTATTACTGATTTTTAATTGCAATTTCATCCGAATGAATTTTAGTTGTTAGATGCTTTTTCTTGTATTCTAACTAAAATAGACTTTTCCTTATTATTTCTTTTCTTCGTTCTATCGGAGTCGAATTTTATTATAGTTACCTACCTACATGTCCTATATAACATCTCTAGTAATAACATATAAAAAGATATATACAGAGCAACTTGAAAATGAAAGTGTTCATCAGTTCCTATCTCGTTGGAATTTCTTTTAATCCTTATTCTTCGTACACATCATAATGGAAAACTCTGTGCAATATTCAGCTTTATAGGTTCAACGTTATGGGCTAAGCGTTCATGAGTTAGTGAGTGAGCCAGGACTTCTCTTTTTACTATACTTATAACTAAGGTAACCGGAAAGCTTACAGCTCATGACAGTAACCTTCGACATGATAGATACGTGCATGGCATCACGTATATCATTTGCATATTTTCTATGTATAAAATTTATGTATTTACAAAAAAAAAAGTATATATATGTTGTACATATGTTTATCCATTGTCTAGTACCGATAGTACAAGCTCTGCTTACTTTGGGCTAGATGGTGTTGGGTGTATGTGATAGAATATTATATTATATTGTTGCAGTGTTCATTCGATTAGTGTTCGTTCTGTTGATAACGGAGCGCCTCTCTAACAATCGTATGGTCAATGCATGTCTACGCTAATGATAATACGGTTAAAGACGTTTATTTTCTCAAAAGATTTACAATCGCTTACAGAGAAAATACGATAGAGAATTATAAGTGTAATTACTAAATAAAATTTACAGGCCAGTCATCGTATTGTTAGTAATAAAAAAATATGTAGGTAGGTATTGAAAAAGTGTTCATTTCAGCGCGACCGCGCTTCGGAACTCAGGTACACGTTCGCCAGTACAACGCAACACATGTTTATTAAGGTCTATGACACAGAGAAAAATAGTATGTACTTAGCATAGTTTTAAGGCGCTCATAGCCAGTTGCACTCACTAATCGGTAAACGAGGTTAAGCAACGTTGAGTGCAGTCAGTCTATAGATGGGTGCGCTTAGTGGTATTTCATCTGAGCGTCTCCGTGCTTCGGAGGGCACGTAAAAAGTCGATTCCCGGTTGTTGCCAAATTGACAGCAGTCGTTAGGCCATGTCACGGCTTGAACAACTCTTGACGACAGGTTGGCCACTAACCATACGAAAAGAAGAAGAAGAGGCATAGTTTTAAATATGTTTGGTTGTTTTTATTAGTTATGTGGTTGTCACTGTGGCTTTATATTATGATTCAATATGGTGTATTTATAATTACTAGCGGTCGCCTAGTGCTCGAAATTCGACCAGTTTGCCTGTAAGACACCTATTACTGATACTAGATGTTCCCGCGGTTTCACCCGCGTTTATCGTTACCGCGCCGCCCCCGTGGGTCGTAGCGTGATGTTATATAGCCTATAGCCTTCCTCGATAAATGGGCTATCTAACACTGAAAGAATTTTTCAAATCGGGCCAGTAGTTCCTGAGATTAGCGCGTTCAAGTAAACAAACAAACAAACAAACTCTTCAGCTTTATAATATTAGTATAGATATGTCATTATATATTGATATATGTAACCATAGTTACGCGCTTCGACTGCGTGTGTCAAATGCATGGTTGTGTGCGTGTAGTGTTTTTTCATTAATTTAATGTATTTTTAAACTTAATTCAAAAAAAATATTAGCATTCGTCACTTCTTCTCTGTATAAACTATAAGTGTGCGAAATTTCATACTCCTCCGTTCGCCCAATTTTCGTAAAAAGGGATCCAAAGTTTTCGCTTCACGTATTAATATATAGATAGTTCGCGCAAACAAGTTAGGTACGTGTGTATAGGTGTAGCGTATTATAATAATTATAACGTAGCAGTTAATGTGGCATGTGCCTTTTGAAGTGAAAACTTTATTAGGCGCTTTGTGCATTTCTTGGGTGAACAAAAATCATAGAACTCGCGTCATCGTCACCGAACGCTTTCCATTTTTGAATTATTTTTGATTTAAAAAGAAGTGTTTGTGATCAAGGATTAAAGTTATCACTTCTATCGGCAGGCGATAATTGTCAATCAATACGCAGATAATTTCGAAAAGTCATATAACTTCCGAAAGTCAGAGGTGCGCGACGTGGGTTCGAACCCGAGACCCTCTGCAGTGCAGTCTGTTGGTCTCCCCACTGAGCTATCGCTGCTTTTATGCCATTACCTAGTAAATATAAACATTATTAATAATTACAAAATAACTTATAAATACTAGTTATTGTGTTATAATTTATAGAAGATCAGCTGAGCCTCGGGAACAGCTGTCGATACGTTTAGATAAAAGGTACTATATATCCTTTTCTGTTTCCTAAAAACGTGTTTATGATATTTCATTATTATCAAATGATGAATGAATGATATGATGGCGACTCAAATGCGAATGTGGGTTTGTATGTTTGTTACGCTTTCCCGCCTGAACTACTCGACCGTTAGTTCAGTTATATCAAGTTAGGATATTTTCCTACGAAGGAATACAAGTCGCATATTCAAATATAGAAAGGTTGTTAAGGGGTAACCCTAGTTGAAGTCGTAATGTAGTGGTAGTAAGATTGAACGGTAATAGAAGGTTGTGGTCCGCAGCGCCCGGGGCGTCCGGCGGTCGCACGCGCAACTCCTATCCCACGCTCATTTACTTACAGCATGTTGCTTTTATAACAGCGATACAAAATATCTCTCTGGCTCTAGTGGTTCTTGTCTCCGAATTAGCGGTCCATATGATGGTAACTGTATGCGCTGCTGAATGGGTCGCACACAACTTTGTTGTTTGAAATGAAAGATCACTGCTAGTTAAAATTAGATGCGATTTATTGGTCACTCGACTACCACGTAACTTATGATAATATGTTTGATACGATAATTACTATAAATGAGTACCGCTGATTATGAAGTATGATCGCGCACTGGTGTTGATTTACACAATTTATATGAGGCGACGTAAAAGTGCTGATGTAAAGGAGGCGCGCGTGCCATGTACGATGTATGACTCGTACAGTATCTGAAAGCTAGCAGTCCATACGATGGTAAATGGAAGCTTTTGTTAGCTTTGGCAATGTTAGGGGTTTGTTGCTGTCATTTTTATCATTGCCATTGTTGACGACGACTTGGCCTTCTAGTAACGAGTCTTAAAATAAAATGAGAGTATGCTCTTTAAGCCACGTTTTCTTTTTTTTTGTAATGATTACAAATGTAATAATTACAAAAAAGATACGCAGTGGTTTCTATTCTATGTATTCTTCTACCTACAAGTATTGAGTAGGTAACAAGCATACGGCCAGCTTAATAGTGAGCATGCTAGTGTAATTTGTGCTTTGCAGGCCCTGTGTTAATTTTTTTTAGTTATTGTTTACCTCTTTAGTCAAACTAAATGTAGTAGTACAATACATTGTTAGTAAGTAACATCGGCAGTGCAATAGATGCAGCTCAAACACATTACCATTCGATCGCAAGCCTTCACCAATGGTCACTTCGTTTTAATTTTAAGTATTCTATAAATAAAGACCTCGTGGCATCTAAATGTCCGCATAAAATAATACACCCCATCAAAATTCACCATAACCAAATAGAAAAAAAATACAGATGAATTGAGTACCACCTCCTTTTTTTGAAGTCGGTTAAAAAAGTAAAACAATTTAAATGTCTAGATAGTGTAATAACAGAAGATACAAGACCATCAGACAACATAAAAATTAGAATAGCGATTGTAAAACAGACTTTCCATAAAAAGAAACATTTATTTACTTTACTTTAAATTAGTAAAGATATCCGGAAAAAACTATTTAAGTCTTATATCTGGAGCATTGCCCTATACGCTTGCGAAACGTGGACCTTAAGATAGAGAACAGAAAGGGTCCAATGACAGGACACCTAATTCGACATGATACTTTTATCACAAACATAATGGAAGGGAAGATAGAAGCAAGAAGAAAGAGGGGAAGACCAAGAAGAAGGTACACCGATCAACTGAAAGAAGTTGTGAAAGTTGAAACTTATAAGGAACTGAAAGAGATGACATTGGAAAGAGAAAGATGGAGATTGCTACACCAAAGCAAAGCACTTAAGTTTTGTATGGATAAATAAATTACTTAAATCATTACGGTCAGGCAACGCTGCGGCAGGTGGTTAATACAATAATTTAATGTGACATCCGGAGAAGAACCATCCTCTTACGGGAGGCGTAATAACCTGTTATACTGCGTTCCCATAAACCGATAAGCAAGAGCGAGCGAGTTCTATTCCTTTCCTTTCTTATCAGCTGTAGTTCCTTTCCATTAGCAAAGCTGGTATCGCATGTAATTACAGGCTACAGTTGCCACTTATTATTATGCGTAACATATTCTTCGTAGCATATGTACGGGCAGTTTACCCGTACATTGAAATGTGTTGTGTTTTAGATGTTATGGCTAAGAACGGGATGTACACAGAAAAGAAACTTCACTGTTTTTAGTGTCCGTAAATAACCAGAGTATTTATTGTAATCCTAATCCTAATCCTAATCCTATCCTAACTAATATTATAAAAGCGAAAATGAGTTTGTTTGTTTGTTACTTTTTCACGTCTAAACCACTGAACCGATCATCCTGAAATTTTGCATATACGTTGACAGGTGTACAGAAACGGATATAGGCTACCTTTCATCCCGAAAAAAATTACTGTTCCTGAGAAAAACAATAATAACGTTCTTATGATAATAGATGGCGCCACGTGTCTTGTGAATCATGATTAAATTATATTATTACAAGCAGAGTACAACCCGAATTGATTGTCAAATTCTAAATTAACGCGAGCGAAACCGCGGGCAAAAGCTAGTAAAACTATATTGTAAAGATAAATACAAGTTAGCTAGTAAGTATTAAGCAATAATTGACGCATTCGTTTATGCAGACATGTATCGTCAGCAAAACGTGCGATATAGTTATTACTAGCTTTTGCCCGCGGCTTCGCTCGCGTTAATTTAGAATTTGATAATCAATTTGGGTTGTACTCTGCTTGTAATAATATAATTCAATCATGATTCGAAAGACACGTGGCACCATCTATTATCATAAGAACGTTATTGTTGTTTTCCTCGGGAACAGTATTTTTTTCGGGATGAAAGGTAGCCTATGTCCGTTTCTGTACCTGACAACGTATATGCAAAATTTCAGGATGATCGGTTCAGTGGTTTAGGCGTGAAAAGGTAACATACAAACAAACTCATTTTCGCTTTTATAATATTATAGTTAGGTTTGAATAAAGAATAAAAAAGTAAGACAAGTAGGATTATGTGACGATACTCGTAAAGCATATTTTTTTAATATTGTGTGTTGAGTGTATAAATGTTTATCTCTAAATTTGTTTTATGTTTAGTATTATTTCCTTCTTGTTTCTTGTTGTTCGGATGTAATTGGTATATATATATATATATTTATATGACATCAATTGTAAATAAATATATGGTGGTAAGTAAAAAAAGGTTATAGTTATAGACTACACATGTATCCAACTAGGATATTTTTTTATTTATCATGCGAGTTGTAGACGTTCGCCCAATCCTTCAGTAAAACAAAGTGTAATAAACTAAATAAACATACGTGTCCACTTCGTACAAGCGGAGAATTCGTAACCACCTGTATATAAGTGGTTTGCAAAAATTCGTGAACATGAAAGCGACTGTTTGCACAGTGCACACGATTATCGAGTAGCGATCGACTACGATCGAACGCGATCGGTAAATCACGATGCAGATGCAGGCGCCAATATAACAACTATAAACACATAACTACGTAAAAGTGGACGTATTGAACAATACTGTTTTTACGTACGTACGCTTATAGCTGCATATTCACGAAGATATTTAATATTTTCGTACAATGTAATAAGCACTGAGCCTCTTGTCACACTTGTGTACTGTATCATTGATGTCAACCTCTAATGTGGCATGCCTCTAGTGCCAATGTCAAGGCAATCACTTAAATCACTATACCAGCCGTGGTTTCATTAAGCCGTAGTCTACCACGCTGGCCCAGTACGTGTTCTGAATCACGTTGTTTTGAACAGATCGACTCTTTCTACCTAATTTGTGCTCAAACTGTTTTATCATGATATTTAAATAATTAATTTCGTTGAAATGGGGTGAATAGATTTACGCTTACAGCCAATCGTATAATACTAGATTTTTCCGCAAATAAGGAAGTCAATTAACTAATTTGTCAATATACTAGAACCAGTGCTATTTGTTACGTTTACGATAATTAAGGATTGGAATTGTTGTTAAGAGTCTAGCTTATACTTAATTTTGTTATATCTATGCAGCAAAGTCTACAACAGAGGAAAACATGTGTCAAGAACGAATAAAGATCATTAATTCTCCTGTGACCTAAGGCTTATACTTTAACAGACACCCAGCTTATAATTTTTACACTCACACTATTAAAACGCAAGTAAACTAAAAAGCCAATTGTGTTTCATTAAGGTGTTCGTGTCTGGCTGCCGTTTGCTCATGCAGTATGTACGAACATGACGTACGACGTCACTCGTCACTGACACCGTTAAGGCGAGCTACTGACCGCTTGTGATAAATAAAAGTGGTATTTTGTATTGAACTTATTACTAGGTTACTGTACTTGTTAGAACTACATTTGAAGGTACACATCGAACAAGCAATGTCAATCGTCGTTCTGTATAGGCACTAACGCACTGGGCAAAATTCTTGTGTCGCGGAGGCTTTAGAAACGTTCAAACAGCGGATAGAAAGTACACACAGACTCAGAACAACTATTTTTGAATTAAACGAGACGAGATAAATTCGCGTGTGGGGATCAGGACCAAAAAACTTGGCATACTAAGCGACCATAATCGAATGTACTTCAGGTTAGCAATATATGCTTCGATCGCACGATTCTAAGGTTTAATTGACTCTATTGTATTCGAATACATATATATATATATATATATATATATATACGCTGTACATATGTCTCACGCCTATAATCTACAATTCGGTTATACGTAATAGAAGGTGAGCCGAATGCTATCTACTGGTTATAGTTCCGGACTCCGTGCATACATTTATACAGCGAATGTCTTAATAGAAATTTTGCGCTATTATAATAATATATTCTTCGGATACCATAATATTCAAGTAATAATAATAATAATGTCCTCCAGACCGAATTTCAGCCATGGCGGCCAGTCTTAACGGAGACTGGCCATCTGCGCAGGAGATAATTATTATAGTGTACTCTCTGTTTCCTAACTCTCATGATCCGATGGGACGGTAATCCGACACGACCGGAGAGAGATCAGGCGCAGGACCAACGGCTCTACGTGCTTTCCGAGGCACGGGGGTGTCCAATAACACCAACTTCCTAACTCCGGGCCGCTATTGAGATTTCTTAACAGAAAAACCCAATAACTTTTTGTTGGCCCGACCCGGGATTCGAACCCGAGACCTCATGCACAGCAGTCACATTCACTACCGCTGCGCCACGGAGGTAGTTTCAAGTAATTACCGAATAAAAGGCCAGCAATGTCTTGTTAATAAACTTTTGATATCCATTACCCTAACTGGTAAAATACCTCCAAAACATTGCAGTCTTAATACAAGTTGTGTTTTGTTCCTGCGGTCACAAGTCTGGCAATGGACCTGGAAGACGACAAAAAGCTTGCCTACTGCAAAATAGGACTTAAAACCATAGCTGACAAAATGTGTGTGTTCTTCTCTGCCAAAATGTGTGTTCTCTTCTCTGCCAAAATGTGTGTTCTCTTCTCTGCCAAAATGTGTGTTCTCTTCTCTGCCAAAATGTGTGTTCTCTTCTCTGCCATTTTGTGTGTTCTCTTCTCTGCCAAAATGTGTGTTCTCTCCTCTGCCAAAATGTTTGTGTTCTCCTCTGCCAAAATGTATGGAAAATAAAAGAAATACTTTGCAACATTCGATTCGTAACAGCAATTCGCTGAAATCTACCGCAAATTGAAAAGCAAATTTTGGGACGCCGTCTTATATACTTCTGTTGTAACATATTTTAATTTTCCTGTTAACGTACGACTACAGCTGTGGTTCACATAAAGCTTGTAGTACTAACGAGTAAGACGCCATCAGAATACGAACAGCAAGGTGCGTGTATAAAGTTGTTAAGTGCTGAGTACCGTAATTACTTAGCTTATAACGATGATATTGAGAAATAAATTAACAGAAGTACTTACAAAGTACTGAGTTATGTACTGTACCTCGTTGGCGTAGTGGTTAGTGTAACCGACTGCCACGCCTGAAGTCGCGGGTTCAATTCCCGCACAAGTCAAACTAAAACGAAACCTCTCGAATTGTGTGTATGAACATTGATGTTTGTTTTGGTCTGGGTGTTTCTATAAATAGTATGTATGTATTTATGAAAAAAAGAAGTATGTACGTTTATCCATTATCCAGTACCCATAGCACAAGGTCTGCTTAGTTTGGGCTAGATGGTGTTGTGTGTATGTGGTAGAATATTATTATTATTATATTATTATTGTTATTGTATGAGTGGTAAGTATGTAATAGTTAAAAGTTAATCATAACTAAGCATAATTCCAAAGGAGAAACAACATAATTATGTATATTTAAAGGTTAGACCATAGCCATGCTCACCAGCTCCGAAAGTTTTGATATCTAATGCGTGAGTGAAGACACTGTATTACAGCGTGTATAGCTTTGTCTTGTTCTCACACATGGGATACCAATGCTTTAAGAGATGGTGGTAAATGTCAGAATATTACTAGATGATGCACATGGCTCAGCTCGCTTAAATGTAAGTAATGTCGATTTTTTATCCTATGGAAAAAGTATGTTTTCCTGGATGATAGGTATGTCCTTTTTGTACCACTAAAAACGTGTATGCAAAATTTCATGATGATCTGTTGAGTAGTAAAGGCGTGAAAGCGTAACAAATAAACAAACAAACTCACTTTCGCATTTATAATATTTGTTAGGATTTGAAAACTGAATTGATTCGAATCATTGATTAAAGGAATAGATTACAAACAAGCAATACTTAAGTAATTATATACTTTAACTGAATTCTTGTGCAATGAATTAAGAAAACTTCGATCATCAACGAGTAGCCATAACAAACCAAAAATGTATCAATGGGTCATGAAATCGTGATCTGAATATTCTATCGTTATTTGAATAATCAGTGACAACGATATTCGAATGCAAGATCGAAACATTTTCTGATAATTAGATTTTTAGTAACAATCGCATCGCAATACTTGCTTTTTACACAAATTATAGGCTATGTAGAAGTGTTCGATTTGTAGCAGAACTACATCTATTCGCATCAAGCTCATCTTGATATTTCTAAATTGCATGGATGAGTGTTTCTGTTGGGAATATCGACAATTTGTATGTGTATGTGTTTATTTTCATACAATAAAGATGGTAGAAAAGCTTACGGTCCACCTCGTAGTAAGTGAACACCGAAGCAATAAGCAATACCAGGAGGACCCATTGCGTATAGGCACCTCAAAAGAAAATAATTAGAGATGGAATGAAAGGAAAGGATTGGAGAAAACCTGTGATTTTTCCGTGTATAGGTTGATATTGTTTGCCGTGCGTAAAGTTGCTTGAAAAAAAGGCTATAACTTGCAACGCAAAAAAATAACACTATATATATAAAGAGGATGTCCTGACGGACTGACTTAGAGACAACGCACAGCCTAAACCGCTGGTCGTAGGAACTTGAAATTTGGTGAGCATGTGTGTTTTAATTTGTAGGGGTGTACTAAAAAACGATTTTTTGTAATTCCACCCCTAAGGGGGTGAAATAGGGGGGTAAAGTTTGTAACGAAATTTTCTCATTTCTGGACATAGCAGTATGAAAATTGGTACATAAGTTTTCGATTACAATTGAAAAATATCTGTGTAGGTGAAATGGATAAAACTCTCCCCTAAAGGGGCGGAAGGGGGGATAACGTTTGTGTGAAAATTTTCTCACTTCTGGACGAGTACGACCCGAATTGATTGTCAATTTCTAAATTAACGCGAGCGAAGCCGCGAGCAAAAGCTAGTCTTTTATAAAACGTAACATTTCTGCACGAACTTAAGACTATTTTCAACCATATACATACTTGTTTTAATTAATGCCTCCTAAAATAGATGGCTATTTTCGTATTTATTTGCTAATGAACTAATACCAAAATAAAAAGTGTAGTACAAAGCTTTTCCCTTTTAATGAACAACATTAATCATGTTTGCCGCTAATAAGTGTTGTTCGTGTAAACTAGATATAAATTATAATTGTGGTAATGTGATATTCGTGAGGAAACCATACTAGACCCTGAAGTAGCTTTTTAATGAAAGCTTTTTACTTTATATGAGTAACCAGACTGATTAGTTTGTATCAGTACTGAATACGACTGCTGTATATGAGGTCTCGGTTCAATTCTTAGGTCTGCCAATGTGGTCTTAGGTTTTTCGGTCAAGATGTTTTCAGAAGCAAACTATAAATATGCTCGGTAAACGGTAATATTTTTTGTTTTTATTTTGCTCGTCAAAATGACCACACTCCACCTGATGTTAAGCAGTCGTGTGGTCTAAGAGCAGTGGCCTCCACATCGCACCCACAGTAGCCGAGGCGATGTTGAGGTCTCTACTTTGACGGCCTGAGAAGATGCTTTTTCACGCCCCGCTTAAAGAACCCAGGATTGAAGGAAGAAGGAAACACGTGCCTTGGCAGAGAATTCCATGACATGATCGTTCGGCAGAGATATGAGGACCCAAACTTTTTGGTACGCGCTCTAATCGACTCTACCGTGTAAGGATGGCATCTGAGCCCAGCACGCGTTGTTCTGGATAGGAAAGGGGAGGGCGGGATAAGGTGGAATAACTCTTCAGAGCACTCCCCGTGGTATATTTTGTAGAAACATGCCAATGAGGCAATGTCCCTACGGAGTTGCAGAGGTTCCAGTGAACTCGTGACCTCTGGATCTCCGATGATACGGACAGCCCGCTGCTGTAACCGGTCGAGAGCGTCCAGCAAGTACTGCGCGGAGCTATCCCAAAGATGAGAACAGTACTCCACGCAAGGGCGCACTTGTGCCTTATACAATAGGCACAGTTGCCCAGGCGTGAAGAACCGCCTCACCCTGTTCAGAACTCCGAGTTTTCGCGAAGCTTGCTTAATGACGCTCTCGATATAGGTTTTCTGATTAAGGGAGCGGCAAAGATCCATACCTAAGATGGAGAGACTGTCACGTATCACCAGTGGAGTGTTCTTCAGAGAAGGGAGGGGAAGGAACAGAGACTTTTTTGTTGAGAACGCGCATGCCTGGGTGTTCTTGGCGTTGAACTCGACCAAGTTCTTGGCATCCCATTCATAGATGCGGTCCAAGGTCTGGTCAAGTTCAACGACAAGATTCTGCCTTTTCCCCTCAACCTCAGCCTGTTTGGCCCCAGGATGTCCGAGATATCGCCCATGCACGGTACTGTCGTCCGCATAACAATGTATGTTGCCGAGATTCAACATATCATTGATATGCAGAAGAAAGAGCGTAGGGGATAAGACAGAACCCTGAGGCACTCCTGCATTGACCTGCATAAATTTGGAAGCGCGACCGTCGCAAAGGACCCGAATACGACGCTTCTGCAGGAAACTTGCAATCCAGGTGCACAGTTGAGGGGGCAAGCCATAGGCCGGAAGCTTGGAAAGAAGAGACCGGTGCCAAACTCTGTCGAAAGCTTTGGCTATGTCAAGGCTGATAGCCAAAGACTCGCCGTGCTTGTCCATAGGCCTTCTATTAAGTGGATAAAAGCAAACTTGACGAGATGCGAGCGTGATATAACTCATACAGCTCTGCTTACACTGCTTGCTTACGGTTATGGCGATAAATATATTTAAAGCAGTTACTATGAAAGGTTGTACATGTGTTATGTATGTAGGTACACTGAATGAATATGTTAAGGTTTACTTACAACTTATTATCGTCATTTTCATCCAATCCCTTTTATTTTATTCGGTTATCTAGTCTAGAAGCTAAACATCTATTTTTCTGCAGTCTACCAGTAGAAAACCCGCCATGCGTGCAGTTAGATTTAGTTCTATAGCCTTTATTCTAACTAGCTTCTGTCTGCGTCTTACGGAAACTCATACAAGGATGGTACGTTACAATAAATCCAGCTCATGATCTATATGTAAATCAAGTGACAATCAAATCCATTCAACAGTTTGCAAACATCAAAACAGTGAGGTGTATGGTATTGTGTCCGAAGTGTCACAGCAGGCTTGCCCTTCAGAGTAGCATCCACCTAGACGTAACTGGCGATATATGAACATGATAGACTGGATATATCTGCGTGACGTTATGTTATATTACGTAGTATGCGATTAGATTTGACGGCAAGTGTTAGGGTGTAACCAGACCAATCGATCGATCGTTGAACGACGATTGATCGATGGTAGAATGATTAGTCGACGTCGATCGATTTAGTAGAAACTATCGATCGACGTCGACTAATCCATTCTACCATCGATCGATGCCGTCGATCGACGATCAATCGATTGGTTTGGTAACACCCTAACCTCCACATTAAACGGATATTGGTTTATGTAGTCGCCTCTCAACTGCCACTGCACCGAGTGTTGTGGGTTTGATATCGAATAGTTACTCCTGTCTGGGTGTTCTTTGTGGAACTATCCTTTATTATAGTTTTTCCTTTATTTAAAAGAACAACTCCCGCACAAGAATTAATTATAATCTCGTAGGGAAATATGAAACTTGGCACCTAGACCATAATCTTGGTTAATAACAGAATTCAGGTCTAGCTTCTAAGTGCCATACATATTCGTTAAACATTCTGTGTAAGAAACATTTAAAAATCTTCACAATCTCTAACATTGATTGTAGCAGTAGTTTGTCTTAAGTAAAGAGCAAGATACAGATTATTCAGAATTCTCAAATAAGTTACTGAAGAATAAGTCTTTCTTGCAGTTTTTAAGGCTCCTTGTGAAGAATATCTCCTTCAAACAATATACGTATGCTATCATTATTGTTTTCTACACATCACCAATACATTTGCCTCTGCACTTATTTGCCTAGCATTCAATACAAAACCACGTTGGCGTGCATCACACAGATTGGACAGCGAGTCGAGACCTGATATCAAGCCTAAAAAACATAACCTTACAATTACAAAACAAATAATCATCTAAAATTCAACCTTACTACATTGTAATAAAGGCTAACTGTGGCGGTTTTGACGGTAAATTTATGTTGGTAGAACGTAACCCTATATTTGCGGGTGACATATCCAAATTCTGTAAATGCGCTAGTGCGGAAAATGACGTGTCAACGTGCTCGCGTTCCGCTATGACGTCATATTAACACCTCGCTGCCGACATGAGAGGTATTAGGATTTTATTCACATTTTTGGTATGTGCTTTCGAGTGCAAGTTGCCATTACAATTGTGTGGATATCCTATTATGAGGTAGTGAGTGTAAAGAGCAGATGGAACAAGAGAGATATGCTTGGAAGTGGAAAGCTGAAGTCAAGTTAATCAAAATTTTACACGATTCGGCTCATACACTAACCTCAATTGACTTGTTTGGTCTTTTTTTTTTTAAATCTTTATTTAAAGGAACTTCGTCAACATTGACGATGTCGTCCTTTGTTTGGTCTTAAGCTGTAACTTTTATCATCTGGCATCTGGTTCTTTTAACCTGTAACAACTTAGCCAATTTCTGTAAGAATCTTGACTCATAACATGACCACATGACGCACGGATGGCATAGCGGGCAAGCGGTCGCCTCGTTATCAGTTTAAATCCTATACGGGATAAATATTTGTGCGATTCATACATAATTATTCTATATTCGTTAATTATATACTTATAAAGTTCCCTACGAGATAAGACCTGACCGCTAATGCAGTTGTCTTCTTAAAAAGAAAAATAATAAAATATAAAGTTCGATTCTGGAGTTAAAAATTTGATATCAACCGAGGTAAATAAAAGGCTATTCCTCTTCAGCTAAAAGGCCAAAAATACTATGGTATTTCTGGTCTTTTGACTTTGTTTCCCTGAGACTATGGTCTTAGGGAAACATACATGCCGTTGATCGGCATATAAACATGAATTCTCAAGAAATCGGATAGTTGAAAAATATTCATATTAAATCTAATTACATTAAACAAAAAGAAGAACCTACGTTGAATGGGTTTACGTTTAAGAGAGCTTACGTATAGCCGTGGTATTCCGTAAAAGCAATTATCACCAACTTTAATGTTACTGTGACAGTAAACATAGTAAACAGCTATTGTTGCCATGGTTACTGAATAATAGCTCTAATGTTGACTGCCGATTTAAAGGTGAGATTGTAAAGCAGATCATGAAACCAAATCACGCTCGCTGTAGATGCGTGGCGAGCCGTATTCCGTTTCAACACAGAGGAAGTTTACTTTTCCTATGGGTTTACGTTTTCGGTTATAAATACGATAAGTGTTAAAAATAGAACATTATGTATTTATGGTGAGGCTGTATACAATAGGTATAGCTACAGCTAATTCATATAGTTTATTAACGATTGTTAACGAAGTAAACAGGTAGCGGCTAATCAAGTGATTAATCGGTCCTTTTCTAACCCGGATAGTCCCGTATCCCCTAGCAAAATTGTTTTAGTGTGATAAATTGATAATTCATATAATATGAATTATTATAAAATTTGATAACGATAGACTTAGGTAGGTAGGCACTATTAAAAATAAGGCTATCTTTAAATTGTAGTAGTGTTTTATTCTTTTATTTAATTATGATCTCTACCAAAGAAGACATCTTACATGCCAAATAAGTACAATAGTTTTAACTCTTTAGTATAAAAATATTAGCGCTGGACACTGCTAGACACAGGCCTACTGTCTGTACGATAACGTATCGGCTTCTACCCAGCATGTTGATTTAGTTCGGAACAATAAACACAGATGCCAGATAGATATTCCGTAGAACTCTCAGATATGCAGGTTTTCTCACGATGTTTTCCTTCGCCATAGAATCGAACGATAATTAACTATCAAATACGTAAATGCGTTTGAAAACAATGAACATGTCGTGGGATCGAATTTGTGACCTCTATGTAGCAATCTGGCATCTCCTTACTAGGCTGTCACTGGTACAGTTAATTGGCAAACCTTCAATAGCTACATTCATCAAATGCTAATTTGTGTATTAAATAACCATTAAAACAATCTATCATTTACAGAACCCTTATCTAAGACTCCGCTTTTATACATTTAAAGATAATTAATATACTCTTATTACTTTCTGTGAAATAAATTGTTAGACCGGGAAGATCTCGCTATAATATTTACTTTAAACTATATAATAATAAATACTTACTACTTTAAACTTATGTTCCTCATAAAAGTCAAGGAACTACTCCTCTCACATTTAATATGCAAATATGTACAATGTCATATTTCCTAAAATATAATATCGCCCTAACAAAACAAGACAAAACTCACATAAATAGCTTTTAAACGATTGAAAGAACAACAAATTATTCACAGATTCCATGCAAAAATATTCAAAGAGGAGAGTTAAGGCGGCCATATTATTTTGATACACAAATGCGACACGCACGCCGCCTGGCGGCGACTCAGTACTCACACGTTTGACAGCATCTCCAAGATGGCGGCCGCGAAAGCGCGGCAACCACGCCATCGCGCTCGCGCCACCACACAGTGCAACAAAATTGCATTCAACCATTACAACCAACTAATTAGCATCATCACCCACAAAGGACACTTCGAAAACCACTAAGGATTTGGTACTTGCGATATCCCGACACGAGCAACAACACCGTCCAAGCCATAAACATGGTTATAATGCATGTGTAATCAACAGACACGTCACTAATTACGATGACGGAGCTATGCTTTCCCCGGCAGCGGATCGCCGAATGAAAACCTCCACCATGTTGTTACTGAATTTTATACTCCATCCCAGTCAGCAGAGCCTCCAAGTTTGCCTCCTTCAAATTCGTTATGCATACAGCACCAAGGGCTGTTGAATACCGCTCGCGTTTATTTATGAACAGGCAAACTTCTGGTGGCTGGTGGGACGTACGAAATACGTTATAGGCTCGCCTCCCTCGCCGGTGCGACCGGCCACCGGCGGCGCACACACCACCAACAATGCATGCGATCGCTGAAAAAGGGCTTTTTATGTATTCAACTTCACAACTCTGTAGCTCATCTGCAAGTCGTATTATGGACCTAATTAACAAGTTAATATGGGCGATCCGGGGCCGCCGCGTCTGCGCACACCGCCTGCTGCTGCTGGATTTACAAATTTGAATGTTGAACTCGAAGCCAGGTTCGAATGGCGTCGACTATCTGATGTCTTTGTGATTCCGAATACTCCAAATTTAAATTCACCTGCGCAGAAAATGTTTTAAAGTTGTGCGGAGCATCGGCGGGTGCGTTTTGAAGCGCCCGCGATTGCGACTTTGCAATGGTAAGGAGCGTTCAGAAATTCCGCCCCGCCCGACCCCCCCATCACAAAGTATAATGATATCGTCGCCGGCGTTATTATGGCAGTCGTCATAAATATTTCATAGATGTAGCGAGGGCAGTAATGACCGAGTGACCGCCGATCTGAGTCGAGATCGTCGCCATCTTAGATTGCACATTATAACCTCCCCAGCGAAGCCAATGGTCGGATCCCCCTGTGCTATTGCCAGCCATTATATCGAGATATCAAACAGTCATTGACCGTCCTGTTATAATAAATATAAGTTGTTATTGTAAAGGAAACGCGTCTAATACTTTATTGAAAACCGACTTTATTTTTGAGGATTTCACTGTGCACTATGTATAGGTATTTTTCAGACTAGTATATTTTATCTACAAGATATGTATACACTAAAACTCCATACTCCTCATTTTTGCTTTGTTCTTCAAATTGATTCAGAAATAAACCTTTACGAACTGATAAAAATTAAACATCACTTCTTCAAAATTAACATTGAAATGACATCACAAACGAACGTTAATAAAGCAATCTACAACATTATTATTACACAAGACAAAGAAAAAGAATATTATTTCTTTAAATTTTGGTAAGTCCAGCAATACTGTGTTACTGTGTTATTAATACATTTTAATCAAGGGACATCTTTGCCATGTTTTGTATTTACTTATTTTCATATAGGCTTTGGGTAAATCAGTTCTTAAAACTTTTATTCAACAAAAATACATTTATAAACCACCTCCTCTATCAAAGCCAAAAACGTATTTTTATAAACTGCTAGGTATTATCTTATCTATTTAGTCTGCTTGCAGTGACAGTTAACAGCCAACTAATACCATGAGTCACAATTAATACATCCTAACCGAAACGACAAGCGTTCCAAAACGGTAAGTTCTCTTTACGCATTACATGTATAACAATTATAACCTCTTTTAAGCTCTTAACCTTTCAAACATAATCTTCTGTTTACTTGTAGTATGATAACCGTAGTCTATCTCGGCACGTGCCGTTCCCCAGACGGCTCGCGTGAAGGTGGCTAATTACCTCGCCTCGGACACCGGCGTCCTTTGATCACCAGCCTTTGATCGGCCGACGACACTGTGAAGGTAATGCACACAGGAGTTGAAGGGACATTTATGAGTGTGAGGGCAGAGATTTTGCGGTGGGTGTCGATTAATATTATTTCATTTAAAAAAGAAGTTGGGATAGATTTTGATTCGATGCTATTAAAACATAGGTACTTGAGACTCGAACTAGCCACAATAAAGTAAACTTTAAAAGAATACTTTTGAGCGTATAGATTACTAGTTAGCGCCCGTAGCATTAATTGCGTTTTTCAAGATATCTTGTTTAGACTTTCACAGTTAAAGCCTAGTGCTTTAACTGTGAAAGTCTAAACAAGATTCCAATACTAAAATTTATTAGTTTCAGCGGATTCCACATCATAAGCACTGGCTTACGCTGTGAAAATTAATAACTAAACCGACTGTGGTACTTTACAAAGTATTATACAAAAGCGGATTAAAGATACACAGTGGTACACGTCCGTTTCGCTCCTCAGCATACAACCCTGAGTTCTACCGGTCTCCTTTGACTGAAAACTTGTTAGAGGTCCGTATTAAAATTCAAAAACGACGCACGAAACTCTGTCTCGATGCCTGAAAATATTATTCAGGGGATTTGAATAATGATTTTGTTTTAGTCTATGTTCACACCTCACACCTCCCGGTTAATGTATGCGCGAAGATTCGAACCCCAAAAGTTCGTAACGTGATTTTTGGTTGGACTTAAATGGTTTTCAAACTTAATTTCGTGGGCACTCGGCTTTTTAGACACGAAATACGTAAAGTCTGTTTATGCAAGAATCCCTTTATGAACAAACTTTATGTAATTTACTGCGCTTTAACTTGCAAAGTGTTAGGATTATACGTGAGTGTTGGGACGAGCATTTTGTAATTAGCTGCGACACTGCAACAGGATTTTAATAAAGTTTAGTTCACTTTATTTAAAATTCACGATATCACATTCAATTTTGACAGTGTTATATAATAATTATTTAATAAAATGTGGGTTGTAATGATATGATATACCTTTAGCCATATAGCAATTTTGTAGTTTATTAAAAACGCCAGAACGACGTGGCTGCCTTAATGACAACACAATCCGTGCAGTCAATACCTTCTCAAACCTACATCACATAAAACTTTACGAGGTATTATGCAGTCATACTACCTACCACCTATACAGCTAACAACACAAATATTCAGAAAGAAAGAGAGGAGGTCCAACACGAGCGCTCTTCACTACGATCTCACTTAAATATTTTAATAAATTCTTTTATCCACTTATTTTTGGACGTACTACATTTTGTTTAGCGTATTTCAACAGTCCTCAAACAAGTGTTTTCTACTTCCGACTTTCCACACTCAAAGTAATCTAACGAGAAAAAAAAAGAATTCGCCATATTTTATTTAAATTCGGTCGTCGCGAGCAGTTGAAGCGTAAAAAATATGAATATGATTTCCTTACGCACTTTAGAGAAGTTGCCTCGCGCCAAATGAAGCATATTTCGAGCTATAACACTCGCATTATTCAAGAAAAAACTCTTATAAAGCTGTCTTTCAATGTGCGACACGACTGTCTGATGGCAGCGTTTAACGCTAAAAAGTTTTGAAGCATAAAATTGTGCTTAAGTTTGTAACCGATTATGGGCTTGGTGTTATCAGATTTTTGTGTTAGTAGTAACATGAACTCTGCAAAAGTGCTGGCTAGAAGTCGATATTGTGGCATCCAATTACCTGGGATCAAAACCGTGATTGCATCGTGTAAAGGAACTTGCTCTAAATAAAATCAATATGACAGATATAAAAAAATTAAGGACGCCATTCGCTTTTCTGCTATGTTCCGTAGAGTAGAATTAGTATCGAGTTCTAGAGAGAAATTTAAGACAGAATCGGATCAGAAATTAAGCCAATATTTAATAACTGTTTCTTTTTTAAATTGTATTACAAGTAAATAATAGATTTATAAACATAAAAAAAAAATTTGAAATATATAGTGATAAGAATGTTATTTTAATGTAATGTAAATATAATTTTCAATATGTACATACATAAATATTTGCATCACAGTTATTGTAATATTTTTCTAACTGGTTGTATGGCGCATTGAATGGGCGTCTTTATTCAAAGCGTGTCTTAAGAACAGTTGAAAAGGGAAGTGCCTTAACTTTTTATATACATTTTGTCGGCTAAATGAACTGAAACTGTTTCGCAGATGGTATGCGAAGTTTTCACGAGCGACGTTGGGAAATGGACCGTTTACTTTGTCCGTATTTTGTGACAATAGCTTATAGTTTAATATGAGTTCAATATGTAGAGGGAGTAATGCCTGAAGGGTCTTACGTCTACACGAAGTTGGTAACATGCTATCCATACAAGTAGCCTGCATGATTAGATCGTGCATGTAATAGCTTTTTATGTAGCCCGAGCTAGCTACTTGTGTCATATACAAGGCCTAATATTATAGAAAAGAATAATTTAAGGCTGCACATTAAATGTTTTTAGTTAAGTTTACGTTTAAGTTTACAATCTACTCACATAGGCTTTATTTTCGTGGTGGGAAAATTGTTTGCGTGTTTTTTGTTAGCAAATACTCTAAATCATTGTTGCTCTGAAGACAGCATAGATGTTTAAGACTAATTTAGAGTATTTTAAGCAAATGAGTAGATGCATATCGTATCAATAAGCCGGTGCGGTTATACCTGTAGTTGTGCTTTGCGACGTAGTAGGTAAGTATCAGCGGGATTGCGATGTCCGGTCGGTTTTTTTATATTGATAATAAAATATATTATGTTAGATTCATAAAAATTTCGAGATTTAAATAGACTCGTATTTGGTCTCCAGTGTCTACTTAACTAGACATCTGGTTATTACACTTACCAATAAAATAGCGAGTTCTACTTATGCTGGACTTTACATATGGTATACTACTCTTATTCTAAATAACATAAGTAATTTATGTATTAATTATGTTCGTCTGGTTCTTAAGTAAACATCCGAGAAAGGCAAATTTCCAATTGAAACTGTGCAAGAAAAACGTCGTTTTCTTACCCTAAAACTGTAGTATGTAAATTGTGTAGGGGCCCTACCGTGTACTGCTCACTCCCCACCGAGATAGCTTAATGATGCGACGAGATAACACGCAGTTTTATAACATTATTTATTGTATTCAACGTGTTTTCGTAGCCGCTTTGTTTTTATTAAGAAATCTTACTAATATTGTAAATATTAAGCACGTCTTGGAATCGAACTCAAAATATCTGCGTGACAGTTAAACGGTCTTCCATTAGGCTGTCGCCGCTTTGTTATTTGTTATTTAATCACACGTAAACCGTTATATGTTTGCGCTTATATTTGCTGCCGACTGATAGACTCCAATCTGTCCCAGTTTCATGTCCGAATCAGACAAATTGTTATTGGTTTATCTTATTCGGTGTTCTTGTGCTGTTAGGTTACAGTAACATGGATTATAGCTTAAATTCACATAAAACCTCTGTTCACCTGAAACTGTGAGTATAAACATTATTATGTTAAAGTAAAAGAAAAGCCCTGGCAAAAAAGAATAATCCTCACTATATCCTAATCCTAACTTTCACTTTCATTTTCCATTGTTAATCCGTAGACAAAGGTATTGATTGTATGTTTAATGTAAAACACTATATTGTAATACTTTAACATGTAATTGTTTTTTGTCCCTAATAAATAAAAAAATAAAAAACTAATATTAATATAATATTCTATCACATACACACAACACCATCTAGCCCAAACTAAGCAGAGCTTGTATTATCGGTACTAGACAATGGATAAATACATTCTTTTTTTAATTTGTAAATACATGCATATTATACATAGAAACACCCAGACCAAGACAAACATCCATGTTCATGCACATAAATGTTTGACTTGTGCGGGAATCGAACCCGCGACCTCAGGCGTAGCAGTCGGTTACACTAACCACTACGCCATCGAGGCCGTCAACTAATATTACAAATGCGAATATAAATTTGTATATTTGTTTGTTACGCTTTCACGCTTTAACTTCTTCATTGATCATCGTGAAATTTCGCTTACACGTTGTCAGGGGGACAAGAAAGGTCACAGGTTACTTTTATTCAGAAAAAGTACCGTTACTAACCTAATCTAAGTTTATGGGAGCGAAGCCGCGAGCAAAATGTAGTAAACATTAAACATAAAACAGAGCTAGTCCTTTTGTACTGTCACTTTTAGTATAATCTCCGCCTCCACCACTTAGATGCTTAAGCCTTGACTTCTTTACTGATAGCTAATAGTCAGTAGGTAGTTTTGCTGAGTACCTACTAGGTACTCAGCAAAATTCAATTGTTTTATCTATGGTAAAATTTTGTATTATTATTACATAATAACATTGTATAAAGTGATTAGATGTGTAAAATGTGCATGTTGTTCACATGCTGTTATATTATTTTTACTATGATAACTAGAAGTGAAGACTTGTAATGGGCTGTCAAATTACTACATCTATTGTCATATTGTTATATTAGCTGTAAGTCTACCACAATAAATAAATAAAAATAAAATACTTTTATTTTAATTTAGCAACTAAAGTGTTGCAACTGAAATCATAAAATCAACAGAATGAACTTAGGTATAACGTGGCGTTACTATATTTTAGATTATATTAAATTAGCTAGTAGTCTTGTTTGTCTGCAAATACATTATTTCTTATGATTTTTTCTGTCTTTGTGTCTTGTGTTCTAGTTCTAGCTGCCCGATAATCTTTGAATATCTGTACTACTAAGGCAGCAAACAAAAATTAATATAAGTGATGATACTAAGCATTGCTGACTGCACTCAAAAGTAATCATTATACTGATAGCGAAAAGAGTAATAGTCATTGGTCCTCTTTCTCTCACTAATACACAGCGCTTGCCTTAAAGGAACTTTAGATACTGAAACGTAGTTACCGCAGGAATACGACAAATAGTTGCCGTGCTGAAATCTACCGTGAGTTGACGATAGTGAATATACCACCCCTGCTCAGCTGTAACGAGTTTGAGGAGCGATACCGCAATACCAA
Organism: Catocala sponsa; assembly: GCA_963564715.1. NCBI lineage: Eukaryota > Metazoa > Arthropoda > Insecta > Lepidoptera > Erebidae > Catocala > Catocala sponsa. Next base: position 8,001,084 of record OY751330.1, read on the forward strand.
ACTCTTGTTTTTCTGTTACCACTTAAACGTAGTTAACTTGCTGTTTTACAATCTAGACAAACCAATTTAAATGTATACCTACCCGGTACATAAATACAGACTGGAAAATCAAATTATTTCAGTCCCTCTTTTCAAACAGTGGTAACAAGAATTTGGTCCATCCATGACTTAAACTCTCCACTCAAATCTTCAACACAAATACAACAGAATCTTAATGTGATCAAACAAGAACTCGTATAAATTGAACAGATAAAGGTGCTCCAAAAATATTCAGTTTTTAGTCAAAGAGGTTTACCGAACAAAATTATAATCAACCTTATCTAAAATCTTTAGATTTAAGATTAAATTTAATCTAACGACAAACAATTTCTTTATGTTTAAAGATTTGAATTAAATTGATTATTAATTTCGGGCATGAGTCGAATCGACTGGAGGTTTGTTAAAATACAATAGCATAAAATTAACCCAGTATAAATCCGAAGTATAACAATAATAATATCAGCCCTGTAACTGTCTAACTGCTGGGCACGGGCCTCTTCTCACTGTGAGAAGGGGTAGGACATAGTCCACCAGGCTGGCCCAATGCGGGTTGGTAGACTTCACATATCTTCGAGAACATTATGGAGAACTCTCAGACAAGCAGGTTTCATAACGATGTTTGCCTTCACCGTTAAAGCAGGCAATAATTCACTATTTATATCTATATTTATAACCAAAGTGTTAGATATTATTTCTTCTTAGGTTTTAAGTTGCAAATACGGCATCGAGTTTATAGTTTTTAAAGGGTAAAATTCTATATTTTTGTACTGAAAGCTTCTTGACAAAAAACGTGGAAGAACACTTCCTCGGTCTGGTATAGACGTCGAGAGTAGGGTAGAGCACATAAAGAGAGTACTTTAATTTAGCCTACTTTAAGAAAATATTTGTAGGTAATAATTTGAATTAAACGTACTTATTCATTGGAAGATCAGGCGAATACGTTTTTATTAAATAATTTATATTATACACTCAAATCGATATGGCATATTTTCAGAATCCGACGAACAATTTATTAGTTCTCGCTCTCATTATTTGAGATAACTAACTTATCTTTGGATAGTCATAAATATATCAGATTTCAGGATCTCACATAACAATAAACTACGTTTTACAAACACGATTAAAAAAGATTTGCTTTATCGACTTTAATACATATCTAATCTCGTTCTCAATAACTTCAAAGCCAAGGCTAAAATCGAATTTAGTACACGTGTCATGTTCTAGCTTTCTTCAACACGGCGGCGGCGATATCGCTGCTCAATCAGTGCGACTTGGCTGAATTTTTACACGTAACTTATTCATAGACATTACTTATGCATGCAGCAAGCGAAAATATTACAGCATTTTAATGAAAGAAATATTAATTTTGAAGAGAAGTTTTCTTTGCGGTCGCGCCGGGCGGAATTAAGGTTTGGAGTTTGCCCCCCAGACTCAAAATATGCTTCACTGAATTTTAGTTGGAGCTTCAACTTCGTTAAGACCTACATTTTATTATTTGAGTAAATAAATTAACTTGAGGTTGGAGTTTACTTGTTTTGGTACGAAAGCTTTTTGTGAGCTTTGTGTGGGCTTCATTTATTCAGGTCGTTATGCGTTTTTGGGGATATTGTACTTAATTATTGCGCAGCTGTTTCCTTGGTTCACATTAGGTTTTTATGGTAAGTATCACTGTGTATCTTATGTCAGTACTAACTATCATTCCTTATACAAGGATCGTGCAGCTAATAAGAAGAATTTAACACAAAGGCGAACGATCAGATGTCTTAGTGTATATGCGTAGGTATATGTAGGTCCAGCAATAGACGGACTAACTAGCAATATTTTTGCATACACTGCAAACCTACCTAACTTTTTTCTAACCCGTATTTAACGTATCCTAGAATATACTTTATGACAGAATTCCTTAAACATATGATTCCTTTTTAGAGAATTAATATGAGGTGTTTGTTACTAGGCTACATTTATAAAGGACTTAGTAACTAACTTTATTAAAGCCTTTAGTTTTGACACAATATTTCATAGCAAGTTTAAGGTTATTTTGCAAATTATAAAAATATGTATCTTGTTGAAAGTCTTAGCAAGTACTTCTAAGAAATTTAAATTTTACCAGAAAATTATATTTTGCATATTATTTCTGAGAGTCTGAATGTTGTATAAAGGTAGTCTTAGTCTGAAGCTCCGTCCGGCTTACTTGATATGATATAAGTTGTGATCCAAACGAGTACTGGGGGAGAAATCCTAATTAATATTTTTAATGCTAATGTGAGTTTGTTTGTTTGTTACGCTTTTACGACTTAACTACTCGACCGATCAACATGAAATGTCACAAACACGTTGTCACGAGTATAGAAAAGGGAGGCGATTTCACCCAGGAAAAAGTAGTTTCCCAGGAACAAAAATTTATTAACAAAATCTACATTAACGCGTGCCACGCGCTAAATCTAGTAAAATATGTAATTATATAGGACATTAAAGCTTTATGTTATTATCATATATTTTCGAAACCATTTCCTTTTAAAAATTTCAAGCCTAAGTTAAATTATACGACAGATAAAATTGATTCTTGACGCTTACATCAAATAAGATACTGAATGAAAACAAACGGTTATATGCAGACACAATTATTTTGACTTTGCCGAGCACTCATTACGATTCCAGAACAACCATTCAAATACAACTTAACAACATATTATACTTGGAAACTGACCTTTATTACAATGGAATAAAATCGTGCTTATTTAAGTCGAATGTAAAACAAAGTTGGTACACTTAGAGTAAGTGATTCCTCTCCGTTTAGTCATAAAAATGTTAATGTAGCAAAAACAAACAGCGTTTAATGTATGCTGGGGGAAGTGAATTAATAGGGGAGTCCTAACTGACTATTTTGGACCATTTCTGTTGTTGAAGTACATTGACTTTAGTCTTTATGTAAGTGATTTAATTGTCTTTGAGATAACATGGAATATTGAAATGGTGGCCTGGAAAACTAGTAATAATGCTAGTCAGTAATTAAGTCGGAATTGTTTGCCGCTGTAAAAACAATTCTGATTTAATTACTATTAACCTAAGTAATATTATAAATGCGAATGTGAGTTAGTTTGTTAATTTGTTTGTTTGTTACGCTTTCACGCCTTAACTACTCGACCGATCTTTACGAAATTTCGCATACGCGTGGTCAGGGGTACAGACAAGGGTTTACCTTTTATTCAGAAAAAAGTACTGTTCCCGAGGGATAGCTTATTGCCGAAATCTAGATTAACTCAGGCGAAGCCGCATAATATCTAGTACTTACAGAATAAAATACTGTTCGCCCGAGGTTTATAGAATTTCGAACTGTAACTTTGTGGGCTTGTGAACGAGGACATATTCCTTCGTTTTAAATTTTTTTTTGTTTTTTTTTTTATAATTAATTTGGCATACAAGCATATGGCCTACCTGATGGTAAGTGGTCATGATGGTAAGTGGTCACCGTAAGCTATGGACGCCTGCCACACCAGAGGCATCACTTGCACGTCGCCGACCCTTTAGGAAAGGGAGTAGAGAAAAAGGAAGTGGGAAGAAGAAGGAGCGGGAAGGGGGAAAGAGGGTGCTTGGGCCTCCGGCACTCTCACTCACCGAACGAAACACAACAGTAGGAAAACTGCTATTTAACGTCGATATTCTGTGAGAGGGCAGTCCTTCCCCGGTCGAGCCGGCCTGTTCATGCTGAAATCAGCGAGGCTCTACTACTCAAAAATAATAAATGTACTGATATGATATACCTAAGTCTCATTCCAGAAAGATTTTCACTCCATATAGCGACCACTGTTGGATATACCTATATATTCTCTGAATAGCGTCACAGAATTTAGTAGCAATTTCGATGCTGAGCCAATATGATCCCACTATCCCTGCCGTTTGATAGTTCGTTTCTGCCCGTCCTTAAGTGGGAGGGCACATCCCCAGAACGGTTGTATTACAAAATATTACCTTTAAGTATGTTTTAATTATAATTTAATGGAAATTTAAAAGAGCGGGCGTGAGGGTGCTGCAGTTATCTTTTCATAAGGTCAATCTCTTGTCTTAAACTAGCAACTAAAGTTTGACATTTAAACGTCTTACTTTTTATAATATTGTCTTACGTTTACGCGAGTATTATACGTTCTAATTGAATTACGTTAAACGGATTTTATTGAGTTTTGAATTTGTAAACAATAATTTACATACTTTTTAAAACTAAATCAATTATTTTTTTGCAATATAAACAATAATTATTTACAGCTTTTAAGGTTTGTGTTAAGATCTTTAATTGCAATCCGGTCCTGATATATTCAGGCAATAATTATTTTTTGTGCTTAATCTAATTTAAATAGAAAATACATTTGTGAGAAACTAGTGCCCGAAATAGGTATTAGAATACCTGTTACGGGTATTACCTGTGTGTGTGGACATAACGAGTCCAAATCCTCCAAATTACTACATAAAGGAGCCTGTGTACATTAATTACAATAGTGTGCAATAACATGTATCTTATCTGAAGCTATTCATCTTTTGTATTATTGTTTCGTATAGGAACTCTTACGATATCTTCCCCTAAGTCAAGGTAAAAGTACATATACCCTTAGAATTGTTTATCGTTGGGCGATAACAGGCCTGTGGTGTATTGAAGGTGGAATTTTGCCGCGAAAATGATTGATGGCCCGGGAAAATATTGCGGCTAAATGTACTAGAAAGAAATTCACTCTAGTCACGGCGGGATTCGGTATAGTCATGAAGGTATAATGCGTTCTTAATATACATCAAGTAATTATGTAATATTGTTCAACTGTTTGGGAATTTTTATGGGATTAAATATAATTACCACCAAAAATAGTAATTGCCCACCAAAATATGCTTACTAAAACTTTTACCTTTAGTTTATTATAAAAGTTATTATAATGTAAATTTATTTATACTGATAATAGTATGTAAGCAGTTTGTAGCTCGAAACACAGGTTTAACCTAGTTCGGGCAAATATCTATAAGTGCACATTATGTTATGGCTAAGATGCAATTGTAAATCTAAGAATTTATACTAAAATAAATAAATTATTAATTATTATTATTATCATAACAAGCACCTATACGCCTCAAATCCTTCTCAAATCCCGTTTCGGAAGGGTTAAGTTATGTTAGGTTCCTTCTTAAACCCACCCAAAAATAGGAGCCCCGCGAAGCCGGGCTCCGTCGACTTATTTTGATCTCTTTGCTGTGCAATTAATATTTTTGGTAGTAAAATGCGGTTTTAATTTTGGTGTTCACTTACTATTTTTTTGGTGATCATTTACTATTTTTGACTGATATATTTTACTATATCTGGTGATAAGTTAAACATAAGCCTTTTTTATTACTAACTAGCAGTTTCTTGTTAGTAATTGTAGCATGTTAGTTTTGATTGCCTTCCTCTTTGGTATTTAATTTTACTTGTTGTACAGTCTATGTTATTTATCTGTTTGGAATATTTTGTATTATAGAGTCTATAGTGCGTGAGCGGCAAAAACGTATCTAGTGGAATGTGTAATACATTATCCCTATTATATTCAGACGTAAGTCTGTGTGTTTTTTATGTAATATCTTTACAATTGAGAATAAATACTTATATTTTTTTGTTTCTTATATTATAAGAGAAGAAATATGCTAAACATTTAGCACATATACTCTTTGTGTAGGTACATAAGAGCATTGAACTTACTTTTATAACACTTCAACGTTATTTGAAATATATTTTCAACAAGACATAAATACACCTAAACAAAAACAACAACTAAATAAAAAGCAAGCAAAACCTTTACAAATAATTAAGATTTTGTCTGGAAAATATTTTTTCCAGTAACGAGCACAGCGCCATCTGCGTTATAAACGGCGCGGCAAAATGATGGATTTGCTCGAGAAAATATCGGTGGAAATTATTCAAATGAATGCGGCACTACGTAGTGGGTATAAACCTGCTTGTTTTGTTTCGTTTTCTTGTTTCAAACTGTATAATTTCTATCCTCAACTATAGTAAATAATGTAAAATTTCGCTTACAATATTTTATTTGGATAGAAGTAGTTATAATTAGTACCTAATGGTCGCCGAGTGATCAAAATTCACCACCTTAATAGCTTCATATATTTTTTAAATTCATACTTTCTGCACTCGTTCTTCATATAGGCTTTAGCTATGCCAAATCTCACGCTTGAGTGCATATACTTCGAATGTGATACAAAGTTTTCTTAGCCTCGGGAGTGTAGCGATAGTGCATACTACTGCCGTGCTTGATGGTCTTAGGTTTTTAAAACTGTCTCCAAGCAGTCTCCTAATCCTAACTAATTTCACGTCTTAATTATTTGACCGACTTTCATGAAATTTCGCATATTTCGAGAAGTCGTGGTTTTCATATTTCGATGGTTTTCATAGTTTGCTGGTACTTTACCAAATACTTTTAAATTGAAATGTTGTTTTTTAAGTAAGACACGAAATCCGTCTTTCAGTAGCGGTTGTAACCGAAGATTGATGTAGCTTGGGGAAGGATATTGTCTATTTGTCATAGATTTTTTTTTAAGAAAGTTTAATTTTAAATTATATAAAATATTATAAAAGCTTCCAAGCTGCATAAAGACATACGTGTTTAGAAAACGTTATATTTTTATTATTTTGACATTTAATTTTGTTCGGTATAATGTGGCAAGGATATTATTTCACATCTTTAACTATTACCGAGAAACATGACATGACTGACAAAATACTTAATATGTCAATTGCACACGCTTATCACATTTTTATTTATTTGAGAAGCTCGCAAGCTTCTCAAATAAATAAAAATGTGATAAAGCGTTTGTTTGTTTTTGTCGTTTATACGTTCGACGCATGTAACTTGTACGAGTAGCTTGCGCATGTAGCCGGTACTACTTGCGTTGTATAAAAGCTTCATAACAATATACTGAAGTTGTCATAGATATATACGAGTAAATCCAAATGTCCGTTAACCCTTTTCGGCTTCCCAAAAACGATACGATAACTGGATAATATCCCATTCCGAATCTATCATACTCGCCACGAGGGGTGGCTTATTAATCTGGAAAAATATTTTTTCATATTAAAGGGGTGTTTCCATCAACTTGCACCTGCGGTACAATAGTCCAGTGTATTAAGCTTTTCAGAAGGTCTTATTGATGTGTGAAGAGAGAGTATGTATTGTGAGATTTATCCTACGTATACAATAGTCGTGCATGCATGCAGATTGTAAAAATATTTGATGCGAAATTGAAAATTATGAAATTTTGTTTGTAAAATAATATTTTGTTCAATCTCATTTGCGAATTGTTGGGTTTGCTGTGAAGGATATCGTCTAAAGGTAAGCTTAGTTTGTCTCTGGATTTTCGTATAAAATCTTCTGCATTATAGTTTTACTTCTAGGTCTTTTGATCCGTGAAAATGGTATGGTCACAGATAGCGATAAAGTAATCATAATTTACCTTATCTTATTATTATAATATCTGAATTGTTAAATTAATATAAGTCACAAAAGAAGTCCTAGCAAATTACATACGTAAAGACAGACAAAATCCTTCTGTCAGTCTTTTTGTTTGTATAACTGTTTGTCTTGACATAATTTAGTTACCAATTTGCTTGTAATTATATGTATATTTTTATATTAGCTTATTGTTTTACAGACGCATATTTAGATTACAATTGGCATTTTGTGTGGTCTAACTAATGAATTTGCAAACCTCTTTAGATAGATAAGTTGCGAAAGATTGGTAGTATTAATATTATTTTAATTTTTATTTTGAAAATTGCTAAGCGCTGTAACGCATTCTGTAAGTATTTCAAAGTGTATTGTGTATATATAATTAATCAAATATTTTAGTTTAATTTGAATTCAACACTTCATTCAATGCATTTATTAGGAACAAAACGAGCACACCACCCGTGCAGTCTAATTACAAATGCAATAAACGAAAGGTTATTAATATTGTTATTTCGCAGCAGCGTATAATTCGCGGTAAATATAACAAAGGAGTGGTCTCGTCAAGCTTTGTGCCTGACATGGTTTCATTTCTTTATCGCCACACATGCCACATCACAGGGGACTCAGTAAAACAATCATTAGATTAAAATTAACACACATACATACATAAAAAAATCCTAACGAATATTCTTAATGCGAATGTGAGTTTGTTTGTTACGCTTTCACGCCATAAGTACCCGATCGATCATCATGAAATATCGCATACATATTGTCAGGGGCACAGAAAAGGACATAGGGTACCTTTTATCCAGAAAAAGGTGCTGTTACTAACCTAACCTGCATTTACGCGTGCGAAGCTGCGGGCAAAATCTAGTATATTATAAATTCGAATATGAGTTAGTCTGTTACGCTTTCACGACATAACTACTCGACTGATCATCATGAAATTTCGCATACAAGTTGTCGTCAGGGGCACCGAAAAGGACATAGGGTACCCCGTGTTAAGAGAAAAGTACTGTTTCCGAGGGATAGCATGTGAAAATAAGTATATAAATATGCAATTTTTACTACTGTTGTTTTTGATGTAAAACGTAGTTTTTTACTTTCTCATAATAATATTCACTTCGGAAGCACGGCGTAGTGAATTTGACTACAGTGCGTGAGTTCTAGGGTTTGTTTCTTCTATTCTCACGTCAAGCAGTGTTGTAGAAGTTGTCTGGCAAGAAATTCTCAATGGCTGAGTGTACATATTATGGAACTGTGCCCGGTAGACGACTATAGATTGAAACTTTATTATGAGGAACCAAAAAGCCTTAGCTGGCTAAAATGTGTTATATACACACTTTGGCCTGCCAGTGTACTTACCCCTTCGGGGAATAGGAGTATTACTTATTACTTAGACTGTATTCAAGAGTAAATATCAGCCTACGGTTATTTATCGACTACAGTCCTATTCTACGTCTCTCTTTTCCTGAAAGTTTTTTTAAGAATAAGCCTATTTACAATATTAATATCACGTTAGATACTTTAGTAGGAATTTTTGAGACCCCGAAAGAAAAACATCACTGAAATATATATTTACAGGCTTATCATTCCATCAAAGCTTTAATTATAACCGGCATCATAACATTTCTTGGAACCATTCGTAAGTATGCATGTATGTATGTATACATAATGTTTCTGTAAATTTTCACGCTAACGCGATTTTCGTTATCGTCATCTCATGCAAATCACAAAATAAAAACAGATTTTAATAATCTAAGACTTACGAACTTAAGTTTCCGTAATACCTACATCGTCTATTGCAAATTGACGAATGGACTAGTTTTCATTGTAAATTTCCACCAAACAGTTCCTTTTTCAAAAATATGCATTTACGCAAAGATAATCAATCTTAGTAGTTTACTTTCTCCCAACACTGTGTCAGTGTTACCACATTATCTCCGCTGGTCCCTCGCAGAGTGCCTCGTGACATAAGCTATGTGCATAAATTTGGTGAAGAGTTGTGACATGGCAACCCCGCCACCTTTGTGACGTCGAGAGCTTTCGTCTGAAGCTTGAGTACGTGTTGCCGATGCTTTATTGAGCTTCTATTTTTGTTCTGTTGTTTTTTTTCTGTTTAGTATTGCAACGACTAAAATGACTCCGTAATATCGAGATGAATGGTTTTTATTGAGTTGCGGCGGTAATGCATACTAACAAAGAATACCATATTTATATTTTTTCCTGTTTGTACAGGCTGTATTTATCGGAATGAATCTTCTAAAATTGTCACCTAGGGTTCAACAGGGTAGTGATACCGACGATTTTCAAAATAAAAAGTTACGGTTGACATCTTTTATAAAAAATGAAATATAAAGTTTGGTAACACTTTTGATCAATTGTAATTCCAAATATCAAGTAACATATGTAAGTAATATTTGTTTACATAGTTCAGCATCATAGCATTTAAAATAAAACTACCAAAATAAATTCGAAGGTTTCTATAATCATCAATGCTGCTTGCATTTAACGGCTTCTTGCAATTTTGATTAGGTCATTTGTCCATACGTGATATACCACATATAAAAGCAAATGCAAAGCGGGACGCCGTATGTCTTGACTAACGAAATGAAAGTCTTTCATCCGGACAAATTGTTTTAGCTATATCTTTTTTTTAAATTACTAGCCATTTGTGCTACAAGTTACTAATATTCTTGTTACGCTGGAGAGCCAGCTAATAAAGAATGCGTGTATTAGGAGTACGGTCACTCGCGACCTTTCGATCGCAAGTCCAATGCGTTACACGTTAGGCTATCGCCGCTTAAGCTGTTTTAGCCATCTGCTACTAATTGCCTATGCTATTTTATTTAGCGTAAAGCAGTAAACTGGGTTAGTTAAACAACCTTTGCTCAAAACAAATGACTAAACTAGTCGTTGGTTAAAGACAGCTGATGTAGCATAAAATGTAACTTAGTTCTTTTTCTGTAAAAATATTAACACAAATATGTTGTGGCAGAACTTTATAAATCCATGACGCAGCAATATATTATTCTGGGATCCCTTTGTGCTCGAATAACTCCTACATGATAGCAAAAGACGACGCGTCGCACTTTTTCCTTAATTCCAAAAATCTGCTCATAAATAACGCTTCGCTTTTTCGTACACAAATCTCTGAATTTGTATAGAAGGTATCTATCAAAAGTTAATTAAGAGTCAGTCGAACGCAACAAAACTTACAAGGACACGTCTTTCTAACTTGATTGACGTTTGTTCGTATTCGGAACGCGAATAAAAAAGAAAAAGTTTGTCACATTTCGGCCAGTGTTCCTCGTAAATCAAAGAGGTTTTATATAGCGTTATTTTTTCCTTATTAAGGCGAAGGGAACGGGTTTAAGGGTGGCATAAAACTTTTTTCGTGCCTTTATAGCGTGAGAAAAAAGGGCAGGTGAATGTGGAGGGCCGATATTAAAATGTTTCATGTAAATTTCAGTCGTTCAACGGGCTATATTTCAGGAGTTGTTCTGTCTGTCTGCGAATTTGGTATTCATAGACGGCTTTTAGTTTAATATTGGGGTTAAAGCGAGTTCCCTTACGGTATTTTTGGAGAGAAGAAGTTCATTTTAATCTTTTTAATTTAAATAAACGGATTGTCGGCTTGGACTGTTTATGTGTAGAATAAATATGAACAGTGTAGTAGTTTTACTGAATACATGTGTAAGTTTGTATCGATAGTCCAAGTTTTTGAAACTTCCGTTTTTATTGGATATCGAATTAAGAGCAAACCATATATCTTCTGGTGGCTACACGTTTAGGAATGTACTTTTATTAGACAATAATCGGTCAAGTTCGTTCGAGAGGTTTCAATTTGCAATTTGCCAATCGCAAAGCCAATTTTTGGCATTTTAAGATGCGCCTGTTTTTCAGCTTGTTAGTTTTAGCAATTTATAAAAAGCATAGCCGTAGAATATTTTCGTAAAGCAAAATCTCTGCATGGACAGATGAACGGTCGGCGGATAAATAAATAATATTATTAAAGTTTCAAGTTTGACTGTCTGAGTAGTGATGTGGTTAATATCGACTTATTATGTACCTACTAGCTTTTGCCCGCGACTTCGCTCGCGTAAAAGTAGGTTAGGTTATGTTAGTAATAGCACTTTCATTTTTAAATAAAATATAGGCTATGTTACTCGGTGATAATATAGCTTTCTATTGGTAAAATAATTTTTTAAATCTTTTGTTTAGTTTTTGAGTTAAATCTTTACAAGCAAACAAACGAACATACACGCAATGTTAATATGTTGTGTTTTTATTGGTGTGTCTAATAAATTACTTAACTTTCTTTCAAACATAAAAAATCTAATCTTTTCGCTTTTTAATATTAGTATAGATTTCATACTAGTTCCTGCCCGCAGCTTTACCTGCGTAAATTAAGAAAATTCGCTTTGTCGAGATAAAAGATGTTCTATAACATGGTCTATTTATGAGCCAAATTTTATATTAAATCCGTTAAACTTGTGATAATAGTATCTAACCACGGCTTTACCCACGTGTAGTAGCGGACCAGGATAAATCCAAACTATTAACCCAGAACATGGTACATCTTTGTGACATTTTTCATCCAAATCAGTTCAATGGTTTACGTATTATTAATTAAAAATACCAAACATCTTTACAAACCTTCTTATTTATTATATAACAAGGATCTTTTAAGATCAATATTATGTATTTCCGACCCCGGACCAATAGTCAAACCCTTAATTAAAGAAGTACCCGTCCCTTTTTATATTTTCGCCGATGTAGAAGCAAAACGAATATAAATAAAACAAATAATACGAAGCGGAATATGAAAATGAGTTTACAGTTGAGATTAATAGGTGAGGTTTTTATTAAAACCCGGCGGTTAATGAAAGACTGAAGGGTCGGACCGCGGGCGAAGCGAACAGAGACGGACTACGCTATTTGTTTTATTTGTTCAAGATTTTTTTTTTATATTAGCTGTCCCTCAGAAACTGTAGTGGCTTTTTCTGGATGAAAGGTACCCTGATAACTTTCATCCAGAAAAATCGACTACTGTTTAGTGTTTATACTATATAACTGTCTACTATATATCTGAGCTAAATTTCTTAATGATCGGTCGAGTAATTAAGGCGTGAAGTAACAAGCAAACGCACATTCACATTTATAACACAGTTCTTGTAACTCACGAAGGCGAGCGGGCTTTACGTGTACATGCACAGTGCGGTAGTATGCGTGTTTGACAGAGCGGTCAGTTGCGAGCGACACTTAGGCCCTTCGTACACAAGCCTACGCAAATCTTCGTTACCCGACGATTTTGGTCTCTAAGCGACTACCGCAATACAAATTCATAGAGGTTCGTACACAGGCACGCGTCGCTGACATTTGTACCTGTGTACGAACCTCTATGAATTTGTTCGAAGATTTGCGTAGGCTTGTGTACGAAGGGCCTTAGACATACACATACATAGCCCGCTCGCCATCGTGAGTTGCAGAACTATAATATATACTAGGATTAGAAATAAACAGATTTATGGTCATAATGTTGTCTTCTCTTTACGCGAATGTTATTCATTGAAATTAAACTACTATATACGGATTTTATCGCGTTGTTTATTTGACACTTTATTACAAAATTTAGAAACTGTTACACTACTAAATTACACTATTAAACTTTACAAATTTTTTAGCTAATTAAATTATTGAAACTATAGAAACTATTTATGCTATTACTATACTATTTTACTATTTATATGTATGTTTTTGTAATAAAGTGTCAAATAAACAACGCGATAAAATCCGTAATAGTAGTTTAATTTCAATAGATTTATGGTCTTTCGCCTATATAGCTGAAAGGATAGGCAGTGGTGTATTATGTGTATTATTATTATATTTCGTAAAATACGTTTGTTAGGTCCCACGTAATATTCAGTCTATTGCAGTTCACCAGGCACGGTTGTAGTCTGAGATAACTGAGTTTTTTTGCCAGAATAAACCAATAACATTTTGCCCGAGACCTCCTGCACAGCAGTCGCATATTCATTTATTCATTTATTAAGCAATACAAAACTTACAGTGGTGTCACCAAATAGTTTGCATGCATATGTTTACAAAAATTATATTATGTATATTAATAAATTTAATTACAACATTAAACATTTCAAATAACTTTAAACAAGGAATATAACAATTGAGCTTACCTTATTGACATTATTTACATTTTTTACAATTTTATAGATAATACTTATATTTATTTTTGGACATTGCTATTAAATACTATTGAATATGCTTACATTATTCATTTATTGCACTACGCCTTATACTCTAATATCATAGGTTATTGATATGTGCCACATAATATTAGTAACAACTACAGTTGGTATATCAAAAAATATGTCTGTATCTGGACTACATTGTAAAAAATTATTAATGTGCATTATTGCCCTAGCCGTAGAACTATTATATGCTTGAGAAGAGCGCTTCGATGTTGGGTAGGCGAACAGTTGATGCTGTCGCCGACCACAGGCACGTAAGTATCTATCAGGTACATAAAAATAGATGCTCTCTCGTACCGCTGGATTGTATATTATACTACTACTCATCGTAGTGACAGTGATGAGGCAACCATTTTAAACCATTACAAAATCCGTGCTGTCAAAATTCGCTAACTACATTTTTAAGGGCTTGTCCCACCACCTCTAAATAGCATTTATCTATAAGATAAAAGTCGCGCTATGTTTCTTCTTTAACCTAACAAGAGTGATATGGGATTTATCTTTCGGATAACTTTTACTTTTTAGCTGTGGGACTTGTTAGAAGTCTCGCGTAATGGAGACAAGCTATAGCCAAAGACATTGCCATTTATCGCACCGAAAATTATTTGTTTACTGTATATATAGTATTTCTAATACTAATATTATAAAGCTGAAGAGTTTTTTGTTTGAACGCGCTAATCTCAGGAACTACTGGTTCGAATAAAAAAATATTTTAGTGTTGGATAGTCTATTTATTGAGGAAGGCTATATATATAACATCACGCTGCAACCCACGGGGGTAGCGCAGTAACCATAAATGCTAGTGAAACCGCGGGCACATCTAGTTCTTCATAAATTATTAATTAAAATTTTGTGATAACCTACTCCAACCCTGTGTATTAAGCCGTTGAGCGGGCACAGTTTGTTTTGATTGTATTAATTAAAAGGTGGATCCCTCAAAGTTTTAAGATTAACACCTCTCTTTTCTTCGGCGGGTTCCATATTCATGCAGACCTACTTCGTTAAAGCGAGGGGTCTCATCAACTATTTACATACCTTTATGATTTGCTCAAGTGACTGCTTGTAGTGCTTTATATATATATCATTTAAATTTGAGAATGGCTATGAATTGTACTACTTAGTAGAAACAAATGACATCAAAGGTTTATCCCGAGCTTTAAAACACTAGTTTAAATAATGAACATTTATTTCCAATATTGTTTTGCGGTGAATTTATCAATGACTTCTTTAATATATCTGATGTTATAAGTAAAATCGCAATAGCTGGACAAGCTTTAGCCTATAGAAGAACATCTCTTCAAAGGAAATATAAAGAAACCGACCGAACGAAAACATTATTTCAACGAATATCTAGAACAAGTTTCGCAACCATGTATTAGAATATGGCTGTGAAACATACAACGACTTTTAACTGGTCAGTTGTTTATTTACAGATATCGTAAATAGGATTTGACCAAAGTATAATATATTGTTAACAAAGAACGCTATGGAATTGAAATGTTTCCATTATTTTCACCTAAAAAACAAATTGCTTACCTCTCTTATGTATTCAATACATTCACGCCATCAAATTCCCATATATGAAGACATAAACTGGGCCCGCCATAAAACCTTATTGCACCTCTTTTGTATACAATTAAAGTAAGTAGGACATGTGCCTACCCTTCTTATGGTAATATTACTAACGAGTATCCTGAGTTACATAGTAACTATTATTTTTAAAATAAAAGATATATTCTTTCTTACTTTCGTAGTTTAACAAAAGAAAACCGCATTACAATATAAGAAAAATAGTAAGCTTTATAAATTTGTGTAATTGCGGCATATATTTCGATCAGTTTAGGCTAGTATCAATCAAAGCTGAGTATCATGTTTTTATCGCTAAACAGAATGTAAAAGTGGTATCGTTCCCCAAATATTCTCTCTTAAGTCTAAATAGGATGCCTTTGAAAGTAATCATACTTAGACCGCACGCAAAGCCTTTAAGAAAAATTAATTAAGTTTATTTCTCTTAAGCAGCTAATTTAACTAACTAATGTCGTTTATAATTGTTAGGTGCTTTGTAACTTAAATATTTAAATTTTGATTTTAAGTTTGATGGAATTTTAAGGATTATTGTGACTTAACTGTTTGGTATACATATACTTGATCTTTTGTACACCGTATTGTAGGTATCTAATAACAAATTGATTTTCTTTTGAAGTTGTACGTTCAAATGCGGAAGCTTACAGAATAAAGTAAACGATAATTGGTCTCCTTTTGGACGTAACACTTAGAAACATAACTGGCAGAATATTTGCATTATAAGTATACATGTCTCTTTCTAACACTACCACATATTTGACTGAATAATTGTATATGCAGTCGAGTTTATACGCCGTAAGTACAAATAATTTTTAATGACCTATATATTGCTTTAAAACGTCCAGCTTTCATATGAGCTTATACATATATCAGTACTGTACTGTTCGTACGTAGATCTATCTAGACATCTATGTGTCGTCAAAAACAAGTTGCAGTTTCAGTCACGTCGCTCATTCCTTATCAATGATCACTCATTAACACAGAATGCCTGCTCAGCTCCGCGTGGCGTCGCATGCCCCACAATACTGTCGCTTATAGTACTTACTAACAAACGTTATCTTACCAAACATCTGTCCGTTTATTTTTCAACCAAAAACGAAAGAAATAAAAGCGAAGCACTTAAGGCCAAAGAATATCACTCAATGCTGGGTATATTTCTCAAAGGCGCTCTGTTTTTATCCTACTTGACTTCTAATGTGGTGAATTCATACATGAACAATCGCTCTGGAGTGTTCTTTGGGGGGAAGAGGGTGCAAGAGGGGATAGGGGGCGTTTTTCCTTCTTTTACAACATTTCGAGGGGACGGGGAGGCGTCGGATACAGTCGCCGCCCGCGTCTTAAGGCGCGGTCATCTTAGGATTGTTGTGTCAGGATTATTTCGATGCGACTCCTTTAGTAGGTGGGAATGGGTGTACTTGTAGTTATAGCTAGGTTTAGGTCCTTTTACCTTATGGGGAATAAAACGCTAGGTACAAACACGACTCAAGTGTTTGGTTCTAAAGGAATCACTGAAATGGCTTAAGGTATTTTCTTTATACGAATAGTTAGACATTTTCCAACATTGTTTAGTAAGAATAGAAAGCTTATTATTTAAAAGCAGATCACAAGTTCAAACTTTACGTATTTAGTGACCCAATATGTATTTTTGTAATCGTGTAACCGTCAGTGTAGTAAACTATGGATATATTTTTGAACAGAGTGGGTTAACGCAATTTTATTTTTATCTCGTCATATTCCATCATGCAAAGCGGTCGACCAGTCACAAACTCATAATTGTGAATATCCGAATAATTTTATCGAATACTAATTTATCGCTAGAATATCATTATCTATGTATTATTTTGCTTTATTGCTATCACAGTTGTACATTATAAATGACAGTTGTAATTTTTCCTTATTAACATTTTAATTTCCATTCATTCATGTTCATAAAACTAGCGATCAAAATCCTTAAAAGCTAAGCAAATAAACCATTATAAAGAACTTGAAATATACAATACTTTATGCTTCATCTCACACACCCGTAATATATCATGGTTTAAACTACAAGAGATAATTCAAACGACCTGTACCCGTGTATTTTAAATGGTTGCTGGCAAAACTTTAAACTCCCTTCATAATTAAACTACGATGTTAAATGACTTAACATTACTTTTAAACATTGTCTTATATTTTAAAAGTACTTATCCTAACTAATAATATAAATGCGAATGTGAGTTTGTTTATTTATTACGCGTTCACGCCTTAATTACTCGACCGATTATCATGACATTTTGCATACACGTTTTCAGGGAAAAAGGCATAGAATATCTATAAAAAAAAATATTGTTACTAATCTAACTTAACCTACATTTACGCAAGCGAAACCGCGGGGAAAAATTAGTATAAAATAACTCAACATTCAAGTAGGTACTTCCTTTACAATAATGTAAAGAACCAAGCTCCTTAAATCTTGGGGAGATACCGCAGCGCGCCAAGAACATTGCGGGCAGACTCTTATTTACTAACGATCTATGCTATATAAAATTATATAAAGATACTTTATATACTAAGGGTGGCGCGACTCGTGGAAGAATATATGTAGATACTGTTGAAAAGTTTCTTGGTTATTTACTGCGACTATTAATACGGTGAGTTATTTATGACTAGTTTCTGTCCGTGGTTTTGTCCACGTGAATCCTTCAGAAGCGTATATCGTGATAAAAGAATTCTATGTATTTATTACAGACACGGTCTATCTATGTTGCACAATAATGCATAAAACGGATTAAAACTAAGTCTTAAGCCATTTTATGCATGATCACGTATCTAAACATCATGACAAATTTCGCATTTATAATCAATCACAACCTATGTATTCAAGGATACCACATTTGTCAAAACTACTCTAATCTATCTTATATAACCTATCTTCGCGAAAAATGTTATCCATGACTATATTATACTACTAAATTAAATAATAGATGATATGTACAAAGTTAGCTTTCATATCTATTTTTTACTTTCTCATTCTTCTTGTTAGACAAGCATTTTCTGAATGAATGAAGCTTCGGTAAAGGTCGAGGTTCGATAATAAACCATTACACTACCGATGTGACTTCATTAATACCAACATTTACTTACGTGATATGATTAACAAGAATATAAGCCGGATTTATCTTTAAAAAATCTCTATACTAATGTACCTATGAAGATTTTCCTTTTTGACATTATTTTAATTGAATTTTGTGTTTGTTTCTTGACCAGGTCACAGCAACCCTATAGGTCACAACATTGTTTTTTTTTTCCTGCACCTATACTGTTCCATTGTTGAGCAAAGGTCTTCCGTACATTTTTCAGGTCAGTGTCCAGGTCATCGCGCCAGCGTTTCTTTGGCCATAACATACTTCGAAAAAATATCAGCCAAAATGTCTGCCAACCCTGTACCTAAAAGCAGGACATAACTTTTATCTTCTACGTAGAAGTTTAAAGCTATCCATTGTATACAGCGAGGAAGTTTAGTTAAGTCTGAGGTAAGTGCACTAACTGCCGCCGCGCTGGTTAATATTCGCCATTTTATTGCACCTCTTTGTTATGTGCTTTAGTTACCTGTACTAATGTGCCACCTAAAAGATTGATTGATCTGTTTAAACTGTTTTGAAGCTTAAGGTGATATTAAGTAATAATATATTACGTGTATTAAACTTTATAACTACGTCTTCATAGAATCTTTAATAGGATAAATGTATACATCAATACAAATAAATAAAATTGAAGTATCTGTTTGTAATGTCAAAATAACAGCTTTTTATGTAATGCATATGAAAGTATATAAGGTACCTATACGAAAACATCTATTTAAAATTTTTTTGTCTGTCTGTCTATCTGTTTGTTCCGGCTAATCTCCAAAACGGCTGAACCAATTTTGACGGGACTTTCACTGGAAGATAGCTGATGTTATAAGGAGTAACATAGGCTACTTTGATTTCAGGAAAAAAATAGGGTTCCGCGGAGACAAACACTTTTTAATTAAAATCTACGCGGACGAAGTCGCAGGTAACAGCTAGTTAAAAATAAAAATAATATGATTAATTACTTTTGACGGTTTCATAGGTTCCAAGGTGACAGTGTCACAGAGGCTAACACGCATGGAGACTGATTTGTAAGTAGTCATCGTCTTGCTTATAGATGAGTGACAACTTTCAGAAGTCACATTCCTTTTCGTGTTTCTGATGACGTTAGTCCGTCGATTTCGTTAAAGTTCAAGAGATAAGTTTCCTGAAATATCATTATCTCAAATTTACAACATAGTAGTCTCCTTTGGGTTGTGACAATCTTATGGCAGTCACTCTATGGTAAAACTGCTATTTACTCGAATCTAAATGGATTAAACAGCTTGAAAACGGTTGGAAAATAAAAGCTGCGATGACATAAACTTAGCATCGGTTCATCATCGTGGCAAACGGCTTGGGTAATAATAGATAACAGTTATTGTGCTGATGCACAGGAACCGTTGGGTTTTTGCACCTAACATTTGTTAAGGCCAACCTTTTTTGCAAGGTCTGCAACGTACGACAGATGAACCTTAATGTTGAGTTAACTGCATATCGATAGGCGCGCTTTGTACTTGCTATCATAGTGTATGATGTAAAGAAAACTAAAGAGAGTGTTTAGAATTGTTTAATCAAAGAACCAATTAATAATAATTGATGTCTATTATTAATTTAAAACTTGCACACTTTCATCACGCTTTCTTTTTCTTACTGACCCTGTAAAAATATGAACGTATGAATAAAATTAATTACCCTACTAAAAGAAAGGTCTTAGTATGCCATTTTTCCATGGTTTAAAAAGGGTTTAAAAAGCATCATCTACATATTAAATAAGAATTACAAACGAATAAAAATTCAACCACCCTTTAAAATTCAATTCAATTACATAATCTTACAAAGTGGTACTTACATTGTACCACTTTGTCGCTATACATCTAAGCAGAGCGCCATCCCTTCAAACGCACCGTCACTTTTACTCCAGCACTATCACTAACCAAAATTAACCACATGTGTTCTCAAACCGTTCCACATCATTAAACACAAAGCAAAAGAGTATCAAATTAATTAAGTCTGGGGTCTCTAGGACCCTGTATCGAGACGAGCAATTACATTAACGACTCGATATAAAAGTTGGATGATAATATGGGTGGACTCTGATTTCGAGAGGTCACCGCATCTCAATGAGTAAGGGAGGGTCGGCAACACGTGGTACCTGACAGTCTTTACTCCAATATTTGCCGGTTTGAAATAGGTGAGGTATAATTCGGTTCGAAATACACGAATATATTTATCTATTTTAATACACTAAGCATCAATACACAAATCGAATAACTCTTTATCATTCAATTTGTGATCATGTTGGATTAGAAAATTTGTTTTCTATATTAGAAGCTATTCAGTCAGACATGGTAATTGCAGAAGTAAAAGCTGGGATCGTATCCTCAAATTTCACGCATTTTTTATTTTAAATGTATTCGTTTTTCAAAGACACTTCCTGCACTAGGGCTATTCTCTATGTCGGGGAATCTTACGAATGTTCTGAACATCCGTTGTTCGTTCATTGTTGTAAAGAGAACAGAGAAAATATTTCAGAACACATATTACCACTAATATGTTATCTGAAATATTTCCTCTGTTCTCTGTGTGTGTTTTTTGTAGAAATAAATAATGAGCAGTTAGATGATTCGAGAATATTATATACTAATATAAATATTTCTTCTGAATTTTGATAGCTATTAAAATGATAATAGATGAAATAAAAACTATTTAAATGAAAATGTTTAATATGTGTGTGGTAGCAGTGGTAGAAATTGAAGTAGCAGTAATATAACTGCACGGATAGGGGAGTGGGTTTTGTGTGGACAGTATAATATTCTCAAATCATCTAACTGCTCATTATTTATTTCTACAAAAATATTTATATCTCACTATCTGAAAAAGTCATTTACCAACTTCTTGTTCCGCTGAATAGTGTTTCAGCTTCATGCTGTTCTCGGTAGGTAAGCCGGAGCTAAGTGCCATGACTATTCATGGAAAAACCGCGCGTTTCATTACACAGCCTCCTTCGCCGGCTACCACCGCCCGCGCTTTGCCAGACTAACCAACGTTTATTTTAACTTTATGCTTTGCTCTCTGAAATTGTTGCCACAAAATATTTAAGCGTTTTTGCTAAGGTTTTTGTTCGGTAGATTTGTTTACTTATTTGAAGAAAAATATTTAAAATTTGAAGTTTATATTGTTAGTATATTTTATTATCAAGTATCGTATCAAGACGTGGAGGTGTCTCCATAGAGCGCCTTGTAGTTCAAGGAAACGTCGAGGTCAAACGAGCACGTGGTAGATCGCCTATGCGCTGGACCGACCAAATTAAGGCAGCATTAGACAATGGTCCCTTGTATGAGTGCACCAGAAAGGCAAAGGTGCGTGAAGAGTGGCGACGGATTGTCAAGCATGCTACACAACCTTAAAGATGACCACGACCACTCTGTCAAGAGTGAAACGACGTAGAAGAAGAATATTTTATTAGTTAAACTTTCGATAGAAGTTCATATTTTTGGGATATTTAATGTAATGGGATTTATGTACTTAGCTAATAAGGTTTTACAAATGAGGGCTGCATCGTCTTGTAAAAATGTGTGAAGTCTTTGACATAAATAAATTACATTTATTTTCTTAACACAATTGAGGAAATTCGCTAATCTAAATGAAATTTTTGTAAAATAAAATATAAGTAGGTTAATTTTGTGAATTGCAGTTTACCCTATACTAGTGTATTCTCTATTTGTTTACTTAATAATGTTAAATAACTGTGTTTGTCGACTGGCAATGATGTATGTATATTATGCTACTGCTGTACTACCACCAAGAATACCAGTGACTAATACATACATTTATATCTTCTTTTAGCATTACAGCGATTTGCTGCAAGCATTTTTTATCGAATTACGAGCATAAGACAGACTAGAGGTAGTTAGATTGTTTTTCTAACTAATTTAGTCTGGATTTGGCAGAGTAAGTATATAGCTGAAAATTTAAAATTCTTGCTAAATCCGTGATAAACGTTGGTATATTATTATATCTTGACTTCAAAACAGAGTCAAAATTATTTTAGTAAAATAACTTTAACTTATTGGAGTCATGTTCTCAGCTTTATAAAGAAGAACTTCTGCCTCGGAAATGCAAACAACATTATCAATCCTTCTAAAAACTCAAACAACTATTCAGCGCGGTCGACATTCACAGAGAACAGTGAACAGTATTCAAATAGAGTAGCACCCTATATACAGGGGATGAAAGTAGCAAAAACCTACCCTCGACTCATTACCATAGTCTGTGGCGAGTTCAGGGGATGTTCGAAGCAACGCTTTGAAAATTGAGGAATATAATAATTTAAGTCTTAAGTAAATTTTGCACACTTGGGTAGGTAGTCTTGGTAAAATTGGTTAAAGAAGAAAATTTATTTTTTATGTTTAAACTAGCTGTTACCTGCGACTTTGTCCGCGTAGATTTTAACTAAAAAGTGTTTGTCTCCGCGGAACCCTATTTTTTTTCTAAAATCAAAGTAGCCTATGTTACTCCTTATAACATCAGCTATCTGCCAGTGAAAGTCCCGTCAAAATCGGTTCAGCCGTTTCGGAGATTAGCCGGAACAAACAGACAGACAAAATTTAAAAAAATAGATGTTTTCGTATATGTACCATGTATACTTTCATATGCATTAGATAAAAAGCTGTTATTTTGACATTACAAACAGACACTTCAATTTTATTTATTTGTATAGTTTCATGCCTTTAATTATATCCTCACTAATAACACCCACATTAACGAGTTGATTTTCAAGTAATAGGAGGCGAGTTTTTGCCGTACATATAATGTACTTACATTTTCAGACCTTGTCCAACTAATAATTTTCTAACAGTTTGATAAGACTTTAACCGAAACAGAACTTTAAGATTAGGCTATCGACTGTAAACATTAAGTTAAATTTAATTAATTTATCTGATTTGAGAATTTTTGTTTTTTTCGAAACATGGATGTTCTAGGTAATATATTTATGAGTGTGTGCGTCTTAAATCAGTAACGAAGTTTTCGATTTAATAATATGCAATTCAAGTAAGTTAGTGACCTACCCACCCATTTATAGATTGACTACAAAAGTGTATAGAAGTTAAAGTCTCCAAAAATACCTCTAAAATAATATCTCCTCCAAATCTTATACTACCTCGATCTTATAGGTGCTCAGTAAAAAGCACCTTCTCGACGTCTGCCCTCGACAGGCCACTTGTCATAAGTAACTCCGATGATAAATCGACACAGAAACGCGACACTAGCGACATCTAGCGACGCCTGTTACTTATTGTTCCCTTGCCTACATACTTAATACAAAATTACCTCTGCCGTTAAGAAATTAGTTGTTAATCGAATTGGGACTTTATTTCTCGAGTAATAGAAGTGGGTTTTGTTTAAATAGGCTGTGTGGGTCAGTTGGTTAAAGATGGTACTTTAAGGGTGATACTGTGGTGAATCTGAAGTAATGGTCGTGGTTATGTCATCGTTATGTTAAATACACCATTTAATTATGTCTGTTAGTAAGATGTTTGGGCTGTTTTTAGTGCTAAGGGATGATGTAAGTGTTTTTGTTAAAGCGGCTGTATGAAAACAAAACTATAATATAGTCGATTGATTTAAAAATAGAAACGATGAAATCGTCAATTGTTTCTAAAAAAAGATTCTACTTCTTTTTTAAACGAGCATTATTCACTGTAAGATATTAAGTGGGAACTTAATATCAAGCCCAAAAGTGATAGTACAGTCAAAATACTATATGATATTAATACTTTTATATAAAATATTGTATATTTAACTACCCACACATTTTATTCTTCCTAAAAGTAAAACAAAAACCAAGCACATAAACCAGCAGAGTACACAACTGCCTACGATTTCGATCAGTATTAATATCAAATAACAATACAAAACAAAAACATCGGAATCAGAGCACACAGCCATTCGTCACAGGCCCAAGCAATCCATCTCCATATTTTGCCGTACCATTATTTAGTTCCGCCGTTCCCCGCTAGATGGAGCTTTACTCATTTATTATGCATACTGATGACCCGCGATAATGAGCGCGCCAGGCATTATTCGAGAGCTTTTCCTAAAGAAAATTTTGGCAACATAAGAGTTTCTTAGATTAACCGAAAGAATGGCTTGATAAGAACGGATGGTTACGGCAAAATTGTTCCATGTTCGCAATTTAGTTTTACGTTTTAATTTGGTTTGATTAAGTTGTTAACATATATTTTTGTTAGTATTTTAGTTGTTAATTTTGTTTAGAGGTTACGTTGTGTATTAGGTACCTACGGATTTAAACAAATATGAATATTTGTGTGACGTAACAGGCAAAGTCGATTTCGTAGCTATAATGTACATCCTAACTAATATTATAAATGGGAAAATGAGTTTGTTTGTTTGTTTGTTACGCTTTCACGCCTTAACTACTCAACCGATCAACATGAAATTTTGCATACACGTTGTCAGGGATACAGAATAGGACATAGAGTACGTTTCATCCAGAAAAAATAACTGTTGCAAACCTAACCAAACATAACCTACATTTACGCGAGCGAAGCCGCGGGCGAAAACTAATACTATTATAATCGCTTTTTCTTGCTTGTGTACTTTGACAATAAGTTCTTTATAATTAATGTAACAGAGAGTGTTTTTTACACACTACAACATAAGACGGAAAACTAGCGTAATGTCGTAATGCACGTTGAAGTGTGAATGAGTTAATTATGGTGATTAATTAATACTTTATACTAATACAAAATATAATATTATATTTGGCTTCAAACGCTTAAGAGGTTGAAAAATCTCCCATCCGACAGTTACAGATCTAAAAGCCGTTTCACATTTGACGTTTATTTTAATTTAAAAGATAACCATTTGTGATGTTTATAACACTGAGACTAGATTGGTACAAACTCTATTGTAAACAGGTTTTTTTACAAAAGTGATACAAAACCTGACAGTCTAAGGGATAATTCCGGTGCGCTGCCATTCGTTTTAACAATATTATTTAACTAGCTTTTGTCCGCGGCTTCACTCGCGTTAATTTAGAATTTGACAATCAATTCGGGTTGTACTCTGCTTGTAATAATATAATTCAATCATGATTCGAAAGACACGTGGCACCATCTAATTATTATAAGAACGTTATTATTGTTTTCCTCGGGAACAGTAATTTTTTTCGGGATGAAAGGTAGCCTATGTCCGTTTCTGTACATAGTCATCGTATATGCAAAATTTCAGGATGATCGGTTCAGTGGTTTAGGCGTAAAAACATAACAAACAAACAAACTCATTTTCGCTTTTATAATATTACTAGTTTTCACCCGCGGCTTCGCTCGCGTAAATGTAGATTAGGTTAGGTTAGGTTTGCAACAGTTATTTTTTCTGGATGAAACGTACTCTATGTCCTATTCTGTATCCCTGACAACGTGTATGCAAAGTTTCACGTTGATCGGTTGAGTAGTTAAGGCGTAAAGGGGAACAAACAAACAAACTCACTTTCGCATTTATAATATTAGTTAGGATTAGGATATTAGGATTAAGATTAGGATATTAGGATTAGGAATTAGGAATATTAGCAATTAGCAAAATAATAGAATCTTATAATTTGTTCCAACTCCAAAGAGAAGCAAAACTTCTAAAATATTTTCATATGATAATGATTGCATACATAGCTTCCAACCGAATAACTATCCATTTTAAACGAACATATTTTCATGGTGTGCCCATCAAAAGGATCCCCCGATATCCTATAAAAATGTAAATAATAAAACATCATTACCGTTCATGCGTTAACGTTTCAGTTTCTTTGACAAACGATGGGGAGATGTTGCCAGAGTAAACACCAGAAGACTCGGACACGGGGTGGCCATAAATAAAAAAACAAAAATATTTACACGTCAATAGATACTCTCAGATCGTTGGGCACACTTGTATGGCTATAAAATTCACACAGAGACCTTTTGAAGATCGAAAATCGGTTCAATTTTAAATGGTAATGAAGTACGGTGGAGTGGTAGGTAAACAGGAATTGAAGGAAGCTTTTATCTAAAGACTGTAAAGGGGCGTGTTTCAGCAAATGTTTAAGAATAAGATTAGAATTGAACCCATAGTGTCTTAGAGTTGCTATATCAATCGAATGCACCCGCCAATATCTTTTAGTTTGGGAAACTATTGTTATATATGTCTAACGACAGCATATAATATTACCTGATTGCATTATATATTGTGTATTACCTACTTTGTGATTTGGGGATTTTACAATCACCATATTAAAGTTATTCATACGACAAACCAACAAATTAAAATATACAATTGTTTTACTTTCATATACAGTCAGATTATAATTTATTTCATAGATAACATTTGTCTTATGAATTGAAAATCAGTCCATGAATGAATAAAATACTATTGACTTTTTGATATTCAATTGTAAAAGATTTACATTTCGCGAGTATATTAGACTATATAGTATTATTTTGAAAACAAATGTATAATTTTGTAGCATTTTTAATTTAGTTCGGTGTCGGCAATATAAGTTTTAGACTTGTGTCACAGTGGCTGTGCACTCATAACCCATGTTTATGGGCATCAAGTTAGATAAATAAAGTAATATAAACTTTAGGTATATTAAACTAACATGAACTACCGGCAAAATTAGGTACCAATATATTAATTAGTCAACATATTCCTAATTATACAAAATATTAATAAGTTTCCACCACAACAACACAGCTGCATCACGTAGGTATATCACCTTCGCATTACCATAAAATATGCACATAACAACTAAAATCATCCAAACAAATCCCTGTAATATCGCAAATAGCCAGAATAAACACAAGCCACAACAATAAGAGTCGATACTTGATAAATTACAACTTCTAGTCCGCGGCCCAATCCATCTTGTTTCCAAATTAGAGAGAAACTCTCGTCCCTCGTGCGTTATATATGCACCCTGCCTGTCATTCCGCTGGCCACCGGCCAGGGAAAAGAAAATAAAAGGAAATTTATACGAACCGTTATATTTTATTGTTATTACCTTATTCTTTTTATTTTATCAATTTTCCTGTGGCCATTTATTGATAAAACTCGCCAGGGGAATGACTCCTTTATACCGTAGTGTACGATGTGCATATGAAGGCCATGAAAGGGTTTGGTTTTTATTTTTACGTATTATAGTGATGGACGCATTATTTACTTGTGAAATATTGGTTTACTTATACAAATTAGATTTTTTGTGACGATGATTGAAAAAGGAATCGCTTGTTGCTAGAACTACTTTGATATTTTGTTTGTTTTCATTTATTTTACAACCTGATATACTTATTTGATAAAGAGCTTTTGTAATCCGAGCGTTTGCTACTTCATATTCTTCTTCTTCTGACTTCTGCAAAGTCTACTAGCAGGATGATCACAAAGATCAGAATATTGGAAGGTAGGGTATTTTCCTCTGTGCCCACCACTCAAATAAGTCATTAAATTAAGCTCTGCTACAGATATATACCTATACATAATTACATAGTACTGCGCACAATTTAAAAAAATAAAAACCAATATATTTTTGTGATTTTAGCCAGTGTTTGATCGTAAACAACTGGCGCGTAGCACAGTTATAGTAAACGCGACTGATCTGCATGAGGTAGCAGGCTTGAGCGTCAGGTCAGACAGAGTGTATTGGGATTTTGAGTCGAGGAATTTACAGTAGCAGCTCAGAATCAGTTCACATACTCGGTGAACGACAACAGGCTCGCACCTTTCACATGGAACCCAAATTATACTTGACAAAAAGAGGCTACTATGTTTACCCTTTACATAAAGGCATGTAACTATGTATTCGATACATTTCGTGGCAACTAATTAGCCCTCAATCAGCCCCCCCGATGATAGGCGACGCCGCGGCGCACCACTAATCCCACTTCTTATCTTTTACACGCTAATGTCTTACGATTTGCATTTCTTTACTTGCGAAGTGCTGGTGAAATTTAAGATTTTGTTACAGTGTTGCTATTCTTGAGAATTACCCTGAATTAAGGGTAAAATAATTGTTGACTGGATGTTGTTTAGATTCAATTGATTTAAGTAAAATGGGTAGAAACTGTACTGACAGTGT
Organism: Catocala sponsa; assembly: GCA_963564715.1. Taxonomy (NCBI): domain Eukaryota; kingdom Metazoa; phylum Arthropoda; class Insecta; order Lepidoptera; family Erebidae; genus Catocala; species Catocala sponsa. Next base: position 8,029,669 of record OY751330.1, read on the forward strand.
ACCAAAAGCTTTTACAACACTAGTTTAATCCTTAAAATATGTCTTTCCATAAGTACTGTGCATGTTCCATAAGCAGTGCTGTCAGACCTTCTTGAGGAGGTGTTGTGCTGATAATGGGAAGACCTTTATTTACCATTCTCTTTTGGTAGGGTGGGTTACATCCTAGTGATACTCCTAGTATCATGAGCATCCATAAGCTACGGTCATTGCTTACTAACAGGTAGGTATACTGTTTAGAATTTTAGATGGTAGGTACCTACCCATTTTTGTGGTATAAAAACTTGCAAACTAAAAAGAGGGATGTTAAATAATTTAAATGGTATAGGTACCTAGATATTATTAAAAACATATTTTACATTACAATACGGTAATAAACCAATATACGGCTATATATTATAAAACCACATACTGTTGAGAAATCCACTTACCTATTTCATGTAAAGAAGTGGAAATCCGAGTAAATAATAAAAAAGGAAGGCAGAATTCAACCCTTAAAAGAGTAACCCTGAAACAAATTAAGAGGATTTAACAAAAAAAGCTTACATTTGGCGAAACCGAGCGATGCTAATTGCCCGCTTGATATGTAAATGAACAGCGCCCTCTCTTAGCAAGTAGACGAACTAACGCTGTAATGCACTTTGATTTGTTTCACACAGATTATAAAGGATTGTGGGTAACTTGTTTTGCATTAATTTCGTTTTAAGTTGTCATGTTTAGATAATCATTCATTTATTTATGCATTTATAATCTTTTCAAACTGTTCTTAGTAGGTAAGACAAAGAATAATTAGAAAAGAGTGTCTGATATTGTCTTGTCATTATAATAATATAATAACAAATTACCTAGAATCAAATCAAATAGAATAATGTTTGCAATGTGATGCTACTGTAATTCTTTTTGTACTTAGATTACCTACAAAGCCTTTTGTACCATATAACAAATTTGATGACATTTAAAATGAAAATCCTCTCGTATATGTAATTATGTAGCTCGTTCGTTCGTTTATATAGATATTTTATTGATTTTTATTTAATGCCATCAAGTCTAAATATTTGATCATAAGAGTTTACAAAAATAATATCAGCTTCTTTATTTGGCTATAAAAATATCTTTGAAATACGTGTCTGTAAAACGTTAACTCTGATCGGTGCGAAAACTGAAACATTTGGGTAATTTCAATTAATGATGATATAATGGAATGAAATCCATTAGACATACAGTTTTAATTTAAATTATTTTCACCATTATTCAAATCGAAAGTAAGTGTATCATTTCTCTCACCGGCGGCGGAACGACAGACGGAACTTTTCAATTTGATGCCCAGAATATATTACCAAAGCGTCAAGATGGAAATTAATAAATGGGAAAATTAAAAATGGACCAGGCCGAGGGACGGACAAACAGAAAGTTTTTAAAAAATTACTTTAATATATTCGTGAAATTAGAAAAATGGCGAGCCCGCCACTCAATGCTGAAGTTTTGGCAGAGTTTTTAAATAATTAACGTTGTATCCAATACCTGGCTCTGTGTGATAAAATGTAAAATAAAAATTGAAGATTGGTTTAGGGAATTTTAGTTGGAAGTTTTTAATAATAATGCATTTAAAAAAATACATATTTATTGGTACTGGGTGATTTCATGGTATAGTATCGAAAGAACATTCATACCTCCAAACAGCCATACATTTTTCATTATCAATTACAGCTAACACTATCCCGATTGAACTTACAACGGCAATAGATGCAATTGAAATCGGTTCATCCGTTCAGAAATTACAAACGTAGGTAATATATAAATAGAAATAGGCGTCAAACTTATAACAGCCTTTATAGTGTTAAAACGACCAAATAGCACGCGATTTTTACTACTTAAATAAAAGATTCGCAGACTTAACCCACGCATCCTGCCACTACACAAGCAAGTGATACCCACGCATCCCTCATAATGCCAGACGCAAAGGGATATGCAAGATAAAGATCTTTTCCCACCTACCGAAATCCAAGTCAGCTGTTCTTAGCCCGACAAGAGTTGACCACCGAACCATGTCTTGTAACGGACCGAAAACTGCTGCTTTATATTCAGTACAAGTCTGACTCAACTTGATGCCCATAACCGTAGATTAAGAATACTTAACCGTTTACTGTGCAATCATACACTATTGTTTTAAATTCTTTCACCTTTGTTCGAAATAGTTCAGTTTTGTTTATTCAAAATGGTCAGTTTCACCGTTTGGTTGGTTGGTTAATGTGTTTTTAGAAGGAATGCGGTTGCATCGACGTTAGAACAATACTACTAACTAGCTGCGTTGTGTGTTGTATCATCAATGTTTTCTTCCGCACTAAGAATAATTCCGGGGTACAAACATTCAAAATATGGACACAAAGGACATCCAGACTAGGTACAAATTGCATCATACATATTTTGTCCCGTGTGCTATTCAAATGTAAAACAATCAGCCATTCGTGCAGTCAATCAATTATCATTAAGTCGATATCATAAACAAAGTATAAATAAGTATATAAGTACTATTTTGTAGGCTGTCCTAATGTTGGTGACGAATATTCGCTCTGTGTAAGAAGTTTAAACCAAAGATGTTAGCCCATTGCAGGTTGATACATTTCAGAAATCTTTAAAAACATTGTCGATAGCTGGGCACTCGATATACTGATTTTTATCACCTTATTAATTAGTTATCAATTGCTTTAGCTGATAATAATTAGTTATTTTACACGAACTTTAGAGAAATTTACAGATGCTGTGGGGTCAAACTTGTTATATCTCTAATCGTTGGTCTTACAACGATTTTTTTATTATGCTATCAACGATAGCATAAAAGTAAGTCTTAGTTACACGTATAACATAAACAAAAACAACAAACACTAACTATCGAATTACAATAATCGTTACAATAATCCCTGAGTCGCCGACGCCGACATGCCAGCAGTCTAGCCACGGATACAGGAGAATTAATACGACTATTTATGGATAACTTTGTACATCATCATTTTAATCGCGTGGGCATTGCGTATTCTTTGTAGTAAACAATGTAATTTACAATAACCAAATTATTTAGATTACGATTACACGATTTCAAGCTCAAGAGTAAAAAACATATATTATTTATTTAAAATTTAGACATACGTGGAAAACTATATCTATATTATTTATAATGTGTTCATACATGCATCGACTCACGGTTGTATATCCTTGAAGGGGAAGGCATAAGTCTATTACATCCACATATTGCTAGCAGTATTTTAAATCTCATGTAAGCGAGATGTTTATCGTCCATCAGGCACAATTCCAGAGAATTTGCAAACACAAAATCGTAATAACACTTTGCCTAACCCCAGAATTGAACTAGAACTTAAACATAACTGTAAACTTTGGTGCATAACTTTGCGTTTATGTTTACAGCCGATCGTAAGGTCTCAGGTGAACCAGGTTAAATTAATAGTGGGCACATGTGGGGACGGCAACGAGCTCGCTTTCTATTGCGTGGCCTCAGACTATCCTTTGGGATATATCTATGAAGTTTCTAAGATAAATTTTGTAGCTTGTAAGCTGTAGCGAATTGGTCCGTGTTTTATGTTTGATAATATCTGCTTGCTATGAAATATATTATTGCATTAAAATCATAATTTATCAGCCTCGTATATGAACTGTCCCATTGCTGGGCACGGGCCTCTTCTCAATGTTAAAAGGGTTAGGCCATAGTCCACCATGCTGGCCCAGTGCGATTTGGTAGACTATAAACATCTTCGGGAGCATTATGAAGAACACTGACACATGCAGGTTTCCTCACGATGATTTTCTTCGTTAAAGCGAGAAATAATGAACTATTAAATACGCACATAACTTCGAAAAGTCAAGAGGTGCGTGTTTTTGGATCGATCTTGAGAACATTATGGAGAACTCTTAAACATGCAGGTTTCCTTTATTTCTATTATCATTAACTATTTAATAAGCAGATAACTTCGATAAGTGAGAGCTGCTAGCCTCGGGATCGAACTTAACATCTCTCTCGTGACAGTCCAACGGTCTCCCAATTTGTCTTAAAAATATATTTAAATGTCAGTTTATAATTTCACCGATACATATTTTTAATATTCAATTGTCACTGTCCGGGTCCCACCGCCGCCGTCGCGCCGTGGCCGACCCGTCGAACACACGTCGGCTCACACGCGCAGCCCGCGCATACATTAGCATATATTTCATAACCACTGAACAGGGGAATAAAATTAGACGCACATGCTTCACTTTTTTAAAACCGTTGTTTTTACTTTTTTTCCTATCTGTTTCGCTTTCCAACGGTTTGTTGAAACCTATTTTTCGACATATTTTTTTCAATGTAGCTTCCGAAGTTGTGTTTACTCGCAAGTTTGTTTAGTGAGTTCGTATGGAAATGTAAATTGATACTGTGTGGTAGTGTCACTATTGGATGCCAGATGGCGTTAATGTAAATTTTACTTGTTTACAATTATAAGATTTATTTTTTACATACATACGTGGACTCTCTACGTATGTATGTATGTAAAAAATAAATCTTATGGTAATAAAGAAATATATCCAGTATATCTTTGAAAGAGTAAGCAGAGATCCACGAGTATTATATTCCGTCTCATCCTTAGATTTCACGTAAAATTGTGATAAACCGTTGCTGTCTATTCGGCACATTGCCAGACTTCATACTGAACTGTGGAATTCTGATAGAAATATGTATCGAATAACACTTAGACTCTCCCGGAAACGAGGTCTTACACGATCATCCACAAACATAACGCAGCAATTAGCATGAATTATAAGATAATAATTAAAAATGTGGTGTTTGCGAGAACTACAAGTAGCCATTATAAACATAATTAATGTTACGAGTTAAATTACAGCTAAGCTTATGTGACGACAGTTCGACAGCCTCAGTTAAAGAAGCATTTGTCATATTGTTCAGAGAAGACCACTGCAAGTAGTTCCAACTTTTATATATTAGCGAGATACTTATGAGATATGTATATTCTTTTTGTTTTATATATAGAATTTTTTAAATAGATCGTCGAAGTGATTGTCTTATAGGTCCTTTCCAAGTGATCTGCTGTAGGTTTGAGCGTAATGGATGCCTCGAGTCTGGGTCCTATCTCAGCCGAGTTGAGGTATCCATCCCGCTTTATGGCTACGATGTAATTTTTTGATTAAATACATTTTTTCAATAATATTTATTGGACTTTTCTATTTAATGTATAACTCAAATAACATTGTATGCTTGACACGACCGAGCAGTGTGAATCTACCTACACACCATGTGCTATTTAGCAATAATAACATATTGTTTACACAATAAAATTAAGCATTTGATTCGCTGAATGCGGCTTTTGATGAAACTTGGTACAAATATGGATTTGTGTCAAGTTTCATCCAAATTCGATCGATAATGTCCTGGATTCTTTCCTTTTTTTTTTCTTTAAAAAGAAAGACAACTCGCGCACTGTGAAAAAATTCTGTGTCGCAGAGAACTTTATAAACATTCAAACGGATACAAAGAACACCCAGGTCCGGAACAACCATCTGTGGATCACAGATTGGTGTCCCGTCTGGGATTCGAACCCACAACACTCGGCACAATAGCAGGGGCGAGGCTACCACTTAAACCACTACGCCATCCGCGCAGTCAGAAGAAGTTTTTACACATAGAATGCTTTTATCCCGATATGCGTTCCTGTGATCCCACCAACAGAAGCTTCTGTCACCTCAAGTGAATCCTCACGCCAGGCGTAAGTGACAGAAGCTTCTGTTTAAATTGGTATAAATTGTACGTATCTTAAACGTCACAGTACACAATCGCGTGTATTAAAACAAATAGTTGAAACACAATGTTTAGCGCCCGACGCTAATACACGCAAATGTATTCGTCATACTACACACTACGTATGAATAATTAACTTGAAGAAATTCTTGTATACCACGTTGAGCTTTACGTTACGTGGTTGTCTTAGGAACTGTATTTTTTAGTGGGGAAGCAGATTAGTTGTTATTTTATTGGTATCACATTGATGAGTTGCCGTGGCATAAGTTGACTTTGAGTACGCGAATGTTTAGGTGTGATTCCTGTGCTAGTCTGTTAGAAAATTCTTAGAAGAAGTGATAGTAATTTATTGTCGATTATGATTTTGTGAACTATTACGTGGAACTTTTAATATGATTGGTGAAATATAGGTGTGAAATACCTTGCTTTGTAAGGCTATACAAGCATGAGTCTATAAATATATGTATTATGTATGTTTTTTTAATTTTTTTTTATCGCCGTTTTTGGCAGACTTGCAAGTGGCCCACCTGATGGAAAGTGGTAACCGCTGCTCATGGACTTCAGCAATGTCAGGGACACAGCAAAGCCGCTGCCTACCGTGAAAGAAGAACTCTCTATAAACCTCGTTTGAAGAAGGACATATTTAGTATTTTCTTCATTTTTTTCTCAGCGTTTCAACTACAAACATTGCTGCAATAATAATATAGCTGCGGCCCAGAATTAAACTTGAATTTCATTTCATCACATAAATCTAATTTTACATTCCATGCGGCAAATTTTCACACACAAATATTTTGTCCAAACTACGTCTCCAGAACCGCGCCGTCACTGTCCCTCAGTTCCCATACCCAAGTATACGGCATATGGACGTTTCGTTGTTCATGAATATTTATAGAGCCGACCCCTGCAGCAGTAACGAACGTACAAACTAACGTTTTGATACCGTATCGATAGCCGAGGTGTGATTGCAATCTTTGGCGGGTACGACAGATTCGCATGTCTGTAAAAATCGGTTGATTTGGCAGGACGATTGTATCCGTATACAACCCAGTTATAGAAGTAGTAATAAATGAATACATGCCTGTACAAATTCGTGGATTTGACAGGCAATTGTATGCTTATATAGCGTAATTCAGATAAAAGCAGCAGTGAGTGAATACGTGCCTGTAAAAATTGGCTGACTAGGTAAGATAAGTCTATATTTACTTGCGTGGATATCGTTTTAAAGTGTCCCGTGGCTGTAAAAGTTGGTTCACCGTACTGCTTCCGATATCTTCGAGAATATTTTGTATAACTTTTAGACATGCAGGATTCTTCACGCTGTTTTCTTTCAACGTTATATCATAGCGATAATTAACTTTTTAATGAACACATCAATTCGACTAGTTAAAGGTGCCTTTGACGCTTTGTTGACAAACTCGAGACCTCAGCATGGCAGTCTACTGGTCTCCCAACTAGACTATCGCAGCTTCTTAGCATAAATATAAAGATTTTCTTTTCTAAAACATAAACAACAAGATTATAACACTTTTTTATCTCGAAGACATCTTAATACTTATTATTATTTTTTAAACAATAATGTATTTAAAGTAGAATATATCGATATAAACAAACACAAACTCGAGAACTCAGCATGGCAGAAAGCTAAAAAAAAAGGCTAAAAGATAAACAACAAGATTATAACACTTTTATATCTTGACTGCCTCCGTGGCGCAGCGGTTGTGAATGCGACTGCTGGGGGGTCTCGGGTTCGAAGCTCGAGGGTCGGGCCAACAAAACGTTATTGGGTTTTTCTTTGGGTTAAGAAGTCTCCATAGCAGCCCGGAGTTAGGAGGTTGGCGCCGTTAGTCACATCCGTGTTTCACATCGTGTCGGATTACCGTTCCATCGGATAATGAGAGTTAGGGAACAGAGAGTTCATTTGTGTTTTCGCACACACTTGTCCACTATAATATCTCTTGCGTAGTTGGCCAGTGTCCGTTAAGACTGGCCGGCGTGGCCGAAATTCGGTCTGCGGGATATTATTATTATATCTCGAAGACATCTTAATATTATTATTTTTTAAACAATAATGCATGTTAAGTAATATATTTCGATAAATAACAGATTGCTTGAGGATATTATTAATTGTATTGAAGTATGTTAGTGAACCAGATCCGGAGACCATGTGACCGAAACAAGTTATATTTGAATTTAATTTTGTTCAGGTTTTTATTTTTTTAATGGACGGTTTTTAAGTCGTCGAGAATTAAGTTATATTATTTATCATTAATATTATTAGCTGCAGGTAGTATTGTAAAAATACTTTGTGAAAACAAACATAAAAAAATTTGGTGACACGTAATAATACAGTCTATTGCCTGATCCGAGAATTCATACACCGCTGTATTACTGAGACATTTAAACTGTGGCCAATTTTTCATGTCACTTAAATTTACAGCTAGGATACATAATATGTAACATACTGTTTTCCGGAGGGGTAGGCACCCTTTTTTTTTATTTTTTATTTTTTTTTATTTTGTTCGTCAAAATGACCACACTCCACCTGATGTTAAGCAGTCGTGTGGTCTAAGAGCAGTGGCCTCCACATCGCACCCACAGTAACCGAGGCGATGTTGAGGTCTCTACTTTGTCCCTGCCTGCCTAGTATGTTACATATTATGTATCCTAACTGTAAATTTAGTGACTTATTACTTGTAACGATCCTGGCATTGTCTCTTGCTTCATTTACTTTCATTATACTTCTTCTTCTCGACGGCTAAGGTAATCTTTACCTGGCCTTTCGTCAGAACGACTCTGATATGATCAGAGAACATTTACCGAGGTCTTCCCTTTCCGATTGTCCCATTGACATAAGCACAGCTAGGATAATAGTGCCAGAAATAGACAAAAAGAGGCCACGTAACGCTTTCAGGTGTATTCTTAGATTTACTAAGAATGGGTAAACCTTGACACCTGAAGAGTGTGTCGAGTAAACAACTCCATAGAATGGTTTAGGAACATTAGATCTAATCTGCAAATATACTGCGTCATTGCCATTGGCATATTGTGTTGTGATCAACTTTGAACCCGTTTGTGAAAGATTATTTTTGTTAACGTTCTAGAGCGGAAAATTACTTCGGGTGATATTTTTAAACTGCTTATGTGGTAGGCATATAAGTCTACAGTCGGAATGAAGGCAGGCGGTTACAATATCCAATGATTCTTTGCAAGAACCGTATGTATTATCGACCTTTTAAAAAGTCCAAAAGCCCAATCGCTGTGCCAGCGTAAGGGTCAAAGTTTACCCTCGTCCCCTACTGACACCATAGGGCCTCCTTAAAAAGCTTGAAATTCCTGCTTACCGAGGTATATAGCATAATGTTCTTTGGCTGCCATCGAGATTTTCTAGTTCAACAGATAGCTAAGATATACCTCACTGTATTTAATGTTAAAATATCGTTATCTCTTAAGTTTTTAAAGTCAGAAAGCTGTCGCTTCATGGCATAGTGATATTTGTGAGGAATTATTTATTTATTTATTTAGGCATATTTACAGAGTAAACACAGACATTCACATATAATTAACAATTATCAAAGTGCAAGTGCTACGTTAGTTTTACAGTATGGTCGAACTTCTTTCTCGGGATGTGAAGGAACTACTGCTATCAGTATACACTACTATCTGTGTACTATCAGTGACAGTGATTTACTCTGGATACCACAGCAATGCAATATAATATGCAAAGCAAATGCAATACAGGCAAGGCAATGTTAATAACATTATTCTATGCAATCAAGAATCGTCTAAATTGTAAAATTAACTCACCGTCTTCGCCGTAATACAGAAAACTAAGTGTACCCCATAATAGGTGGTGACCCATAAAATAGGGTAGTCCACTAGTGATTATACACCATTACTTATAATAGAACGGTATGGTATTTTCATGGTGAGTCGTCACGCTTCTTAATTACCCAGTTTTGTTCCTACTGGGGCACCCGCCGATTTTGTTATAAGAAAGTAGTATTTGAAAATAAAAAGGAAGGTATTGAAATTATAATATTGAAAATGGATTTTATTATGGTTAATTTAAATTGTGCATCGGACAATTTTGACCATAATCTGCCTGAATAGGCTATAAAAAGAAAATATTTTTAAATTTGACAGCCATGGAGATTGACACATCTAGAGAATGGCGCAAAAACAAACATTCTCTTTAGCGAGGCCAAAATGTTACCTCACATATAGACGTGAGACGCGCAAAGTTAGGGAGAAGCGTATTATACCCACATTTCGCTACTACTAGGATTTTTTAAAAGGAAAATCCAACCATAACGCTTTGGTCTACCCAAGTATTGAATCTAAGACGTTACGACCAGCAAATATAAACATGCCATGGTACCATACAAAAATAAAATAAAAAGTTCACGAAAATAATTCAGAATTTTTCTTTTGTTCGGTATATCAATGAGAACACGGAAATTCTAATTGAAAAACAGTTTTTCACGCGGCTAATATGCGTAGTAAAAAATTAGAGTAATGTTTTACCATCGTAAAATGGCTTATGGGCCAGTAAGTAAGTATTTCAGCGGGATACTGTTTAACTTAATATTGAATGACGGTATGCCGTGACATGGCGGAATAATGTTGTTTTTGTTAATAGCTGGTACTTGTTTGTATTTTGTAGTAAGCAAATAGCTGTAAACTTACCATAATATATAGATATAGTATAGTTATAATACCTGAATTAGTAGACAGAGGTATATAACATTCACATTTCATGTGCGTGAGTCTCATCATCTAAATTTCGATGCCCATATGCGTGGTTCGATTCCTGGGAATCCAAACAGAATCTAGACACAAGTGTTATTGGATTAATCTGTTAAAAAATACTCAATAGTAGCAAGGAAACTAAAAATGTGTTTTAGTTTCCTTTCCTACTATTGAGAATTTTTCCAGCGGATGGCAAAAGCCAGCCGCTTTCTTATGACATGATTTGCACTTTTCTTTGACGTATGTTTCCTTCTATATTTTTCCTTTCTCTACTTTTATATTTTCTTCTACCTATGTAGTATATTTACAATCATTTTATGTGAACAATTGACTTCTCCTACCCATTTTAAATAGCTTTGAGTAACCTTGGTCGTAAGTTTGCAGTTGTTTGGAGAAGATCATCCTGCTTGTGGTCCTTTTTGCCAAGCAAGGCTTCGGACAAGGCTTGACATAAAAAAATTCAGAAGCAGCATCGTTTTTGGATGTGTGACTGGTGGACGGCAACAATCGTGCATTGCCTTGTCTTAAATGGACCTTAACATTTTAAAGAAACGTGCGTGTATACGTGTGTTTTAACAAATGCTGCCAAAAAGAAGTCTATGTAGGTTTACGAGTGCTAAACCTACCAACAGTATAAAATACTTGCTGATCTATATTTTACATAAATATATTCATAGTCAACATCGCCAACCACAACAGGCCAACATCGTTCACATAACAAATTGCACTCATTTCAATACACATTCCGTACAACACTCCCAACCGGCTTTACCTGGACTTCTACCAGTTAGGCTGCTTATCAAACTGTCAAGGTATAGACTATAAATACGAGTGGTTGATGGCTGGTTGGTGAATGTTGAATGCAGTTTATTTATATGCTAATGTTTGAAGGGAAAAGGTTGGAAAACTTAAGCGGTATCCGTCTCATGTTCTGGGAAATGGTACGACAGTCAAATGTCTAAGCATTGCGTAGCGCTAGCTAAACGTATATATACATGTCTTTCTTCAGTTAGGATGTATATATACGTAACTAGATTTTGTACGGATTGAATTTGGTAGTAAGTACCTTTTATATTTTCTTTCTTTGCATGTGAGAAGAAAGTGATCTGCGCACATAATACTCGACTTCTAGGCAGTATATCAAGGTGAAACATGCAGTATAATCCAAAAAGGGCTCCGGTACCTATCTGGAGAATAGGTAGTGTCACTTAGGCACGAGATAGTTCGCTTACAAGAACCGGATCTCTGAGGTTAGGATGGAGAGTCGAGATTTGGGAACAAGACATACATTTATAAACAACAACGTGTGTAACGACGAAAATGCTGATCTGTTCGTTGCGATGCACCGAACAATAGTGCTAGTTTTATTCTATCAAAGGGATATCATTCCTTCAACAAATGATACGTAATTTTGTCGTCCGTTTATCTGTTTATCTGATGGCGTATAGTTTTATGGCTGGAGTTTTGTACCAACTTAATTAGTTCCATGTATATTAAGTAGGGACGTGATACGAATCTATTGGGGCGATATAGAAGCTGACACAGCCATTTGATTTTGTTTTGGTAATGTGTAAATGCTTTGGTGTTATGGAGTGCTGGGCTAATGTTGGTAATAAATAATATAATTTTAGTTTGTGTTAACTGATACTAAAATCGTATAGCTATCTAAATTATTTGTTAAATAATTACAATCACAAATAGATATATATTGAACTCGCGAGTAGCGATAGCTCAGTGAACAGACTGCAATGCAGAGGGTCTCGGGTTCGAACCCACGTCGCGCACCTCTGACTTTCGGAAGTTATATGACTTTTCGAAATTATGTGCGTATTGATTGACAATTGTCGCCTGCTCCGTGCCTCGGAGAGCACGTTAAGCTGTCGGTCCCGGCTGCCATGAACATCTATGGCAGTCGTTATTGGGAGAGTGTCGACACAAAAGATCCCACTGGGTCGAAGTGTCGCCGGTCTGCACTGACTGGCCCCCACATAAGATAAGATAACATATATTGAACTCTCGCCTTTTAACTAACATGGTTCATGGTACCAAGCCGTATTAGTATTAGCCGTATTAGCCGCCGTATACAGAATTTTGCAAAGAGTTAGGTAGGTTGCTTTGACAAATGAAAAATTAAAGAGTGTTACAAAGTGACTTAGTTAGCAAACGATATTTATTTTTACTGTATGTCAAATTATCCTACTAATATTATAAAAGTGAAAGTTTGTGAGGATGGACAGACGGATAGATGGATGTTTGTTACTCTTTCACGCAAAACTTACCATAAAACTTAGTATATAGATAGCTGGAGACCTGGATTAACACAAAGACTACTTTTTATCCCGATATTCCCACGGCATCGGGACTTACGCGGGTGAAACCGCGCGCAGCTAGTATACCAAAAATAATTGTAACACAACGATCAATAATATTTTTTTTTATGTATTATTCATGTCCATGCATGGACTTACGTCTGTATACACCCAAAGCCCAGCTCAGATGCGATAAATATTTTTTGAAAGGAATCAACTCTTTAAAGTATACTGTTTAAATAACTCCAATAAGTTTGAAACAAGCACCTGACTGATATATTTTTAGGGCCGGCTACGGTGCGCAGCATAACTGCGGGGCGAGCGTCACCGCGCACGCATAATTAGCGCGAGGAAGGAAGTGCGTCCGCGCCGATCTACCGATACATACATTTGCATCCATTTGCATTCGTATCAGGCTAAGGGCTAAGGGGTAAGCCCACATTTTTGTTGTAACCGTCTTTGATGCTCTCTTTATTGGTAGTTTGACGTTTGATGTACGAGGTGACTTCAAACGTGCAATTATAATTTCTCAAGAGTAAAAACGTAGGACTTCCACGCAGGAGCCTCGAGTTTAATACTACGTACGCACGTATATCTATATCTGGCGTCTCGATGTCATATTCGTATTAAATAGTTTTAATGATTAAGGAAAACATTGTGAGGAATATTAGAACAAACAAACACTTAAGCAAATCTCTTCCAAACCTGTCTAGACTTTAACGCAATCGTCTCCTTGATTTACCACGTTGCCGCTTAGACCTTTCTAAGGTCCAACTGGAATGTCCAACTTTGTTGTTAAAACTCTCATTTACTTGTTTTATAAAACTGTAACGCATGAGGCAAAAGGCTCACTTGTCTCCTTCTTAAGTCATAAAGTAACACTTATAAACCATTAAGTTACATACGTTTAGTTACAATAAGGTTAGTTGTTAGATTCATACATTTGGATGAATATTTGATTAGATTAGGAACAATTTTTGGTTTTACGCCGACTATGTATCTTGTTAGTTCCGTGGCATAGGTGTACGTATAGGTCTGCAAACGAAGATAAGGTTCGATACTTAGGTCAGACAAAGCACTATTAAGGTTTATTATATTATTATTATATTTTTCATTCCCGCACAAGTCAAACATTTGTGTGCATGAACATGAATGTTTGTCTTGGTCTGGGTGTTTCTATGTATAATATGTATGTATTTACAAAAAAAAAGTATATATGTATGTTTATCCATTGTCTAGTATCCATAGTACAAGCTCGGCTTAGTTTGGGCTAGATGGTGTTGTGTGTATGTGGTAGAATATTATTATTATTATTACAAAATATTTCGCAATTATAACATTATATAAAACCCCTTTCGAAGTAAAAAGTATGTGATTTATTGAAATTAAACTACTATATACGGATTTTATCGCGTTGTTTATTTGACACTTTATTACAAAATTTTAAAAATTGTTACACTATTATTACTATAACTAAACTTTACTAATTAGTTATTAACTTTACTAATTTTTAAGCTAATAAAATTATTGAAACTATTAAAACTATTACTATACTATTATAATATTTATATTTATGTTTACACTTTCCCCGACGTTTCGGTTGCTTTTCAGCAGCCATGGTCACAAGGAGACTAAGATGGTAGTTGTCTCAATGTTCCAGTGTAGTTATTTCAAAATACCCGAACATAATTTAATCATGGGTGTTTCTATTTACGTAGACTGAGCTCAAAGTATCATGAAGTCTAGCTGTGGTTTGCTTCTTCTTGGGTTTGTCTATTTGAATTACTGGATCCCAAGCTGCTGGTTGTCATAAAGTTGTTGTAATAAAGTGTCAAATAAACAACGCGATAAAATCCGTATATAGTAGTTTAATTTCAATGAATAACATTCGCGTAAACAGAAGACAAGATTAAGTATGTGATTTCTTATAGTCACTGAATTCGGAACAAAATCCAAGCCACCGGTGGTTTGGTCTCTAGCGAATGCGTGTCTTCACGAGGTGTGTCGTGTCAAGCAATTCTATTCTATTTTTGTTATGGTTTTTATATGACATTTATTACATCACCGTGTTATTCACAGTTATACTACCATCGTCTCCTTTACGTTGTCGCTTAGGACCTTCTGGGTATCAATTTGAGGTATTCTTTTTTAATTTTGCTGTATAGTAGGTATATTTTGGTAGCACCACTGATTTTAAAAAGCGTGCTCGGTTGGAGGGATTATGCTCGCTCCTATAACGTGAGACCTAAAAATAAATTCTATCGTAGGTGGACATATAAGTGTATGAATATAGTTATTAGGCTAGTAACGCATTATAATGTGTGATGAATACTTAGCATTCACATGTCTGCCTTTGGCAGTTCGTAGGAAGGCAGCTGGTACTACCAGCATTCCCAGGACATCGTACATGAGCTGAATTTATTATTAGCATGGGTTTTTACCTTACGAGTTTACCGTTTTGTGTAACTGCGTATTACGTTCCATCGTAGCATATTGTTTGATTCGACAATCGACAGCTATATCGCACTATTAATAAAACAAAGACTTATTGAGTATTTGAGATTAAACAAATTTAAACTCTGTTGCAATTACTTTACACATATAAAATATTTGAATTTATAGTCACGAAATTAGAGTTCAAATTTCCTAACTTCCAAAGTTCGATATATGTCGTTTTTGTACTAAGAGTGCGATATTTAAGTTTCTATTATAACTCCCATACCATGATAGTCACTATACTATAAAATTTAGAGATGTAGACAACAGATGCAAAGAACAATACAGAACAAGGAATACTACGCCGCGCGTGCCAAGTGATGGACGACGAAGTGTGCAAAAAAATATAGATATAGACAGAGATCAATATATACATACATACAAATATACTCTCTCTCTTCCTAGCTATGTGTCCCACATGGTGGTAGGATCAGCTTTCCTTATTTTTCTCTTCCACTTCGCTCCGTCTTCGGCATCATCGTCAGTAACATTGCATTCCCTCTTGTCCTAAGCAGACATGTACATGTACTAAGGTGTAAGACTATATAGTCTTACGCATATATAGGCGTTAGAAAGGTAGTACCAGTAACTAAAGGTAGGTAAAGGTATACTAAAATCACGTTTCAGTAGGTTTTATGTACCACGTAATAGGGAGCGAGTGTATTGCCGTCTACAGAGCACAGTTCCAGAATTCGTACTGCTGAGACTTTCTTGACAAAATTCAATACAATGTTGTCTGACCTGGATATCAAACTCAAGAGAGAATCCGATCTCATGTACATGAGCAGCATTCAATACGGCTGTACCACCAATGTTGGTAGGCTGGACAAACAATTGCGTATTTGTAATAATTTGCGTAGTTGTCACTGACATGCTAGGCTTCTACAGAAATGTGACAAACTGGAGTCTTGTGCGATTTCGTTAGATTCTATGCTCTGTCGAAAACATCTATACTCAGAACAAATATTCGTGGATTACTCAACATTCTGACCTCTAGTGTTCGAATTCGCAATATTCGGGTAAAAGCTATAGAACATGACACTAGTAGCAATTTTTGTGGCGAAGTGATCGATACCACGCCATCGTTGCAGTCATAATTAAAAAAAATTGATTTCAATATAGAATAGAAGATCAGTGTCGTATTTTTATAGCTTTCATATCCTGGTTGAAGTAGCCGAATAATGAGTCCATTTATACGATGCACCCTTGTCTAGACAGATCTCTCACCGATCCCGTTTGAAGTAATGGCCTTGTCATCGCAGAATATATATGACCTAGAAATTTTTATGGTCACAAACATATTCGGAAGTCATTTTGAAACGGTGCAAATTAATCGATTGACAGTTAAATTAATGTCTCTGGTTTCCAAACGGGATTTTGCAAAATTATGACACTAGTATTTATTAAAATTCAAGTTGTGTTTAGAACATTATCATAAAAATATCATAATAAAAGATATATTAATGATTGGAATTAAGCTCTTTTGGGCAACTAAAAAGTTCAAAGATTAATAACCTAATGAATTTTAAATGGGTGCTATTGTCATATATTTGGGTATTTATTCTTAAATACTAGTCTACTAAATCGTTATAAGATCTGATAAATAAATTTCATTTAGAAAGTCGATCAGTAAGGCACATTAAAATATATAAATTTAAGCTTTAGGTGTTTTCTAATTTATGTCTGAGACAGGTAATTAAAATTGTTATTATGGTTATTAGTTTTAAAACATCCTGGCCGGTGTACACAAAAGAAACGATGCTATAAACTTGTGAATTTTTATTAATTATTTGTGTATTAGCTGTTTATTTAATTATTGTTCATAAATACACTTTTACTCATAATAATATCTAATCATAAGTCTTTAATTAATACATTTTGAAGCATCGTACATAATAGACGTCAAGAGTTGTGACTGCTATGAACATAACAAAATATATAATATAGTCTGGTATATAACAGTGTTATATAATTTTCTACTGTGGTGATTGCCATTCAACTATATGTCACCGATCAATCAATATAGTTTAAACAATGCAAATGTGAGTTTATATTATTATGTTACTTTGTTACGTTTGCACTCCTTAACTACTCGATCAATCACCATGAAATATCGCATACATGTTGTCAGAGGTAGTCAAAAGGACGTAGGGTACCTTTCACCTAGAAAAAAGTACTGTACCTGAGCGGAGCCGCGAGCAAAAGTTAAAATAATATAATATATATAAAAAATAAATAAATATATATATATACATATAGATATATATATATATATATATATATATATATATATATATATATATATATATATATATATATATATATATATATATATATATATATATATATATATATATATATATATATATACATATATGTATGTATGTGTATTGCTGGATTAAATGGATGTTTTTTTGAAGAACATAGACGTATACATTTCAGTATTCAGACGTAAAGAGGCTGCGATTTCGGGGCCGTAAACGTGTAATTGCGGATGTTTTATCACGAAATACTCAATAGCAGCAAGGAGTCTGGTAGTGTGTCCGGCACACAGCACTAGGCTCACTCGCCTCCTTACATGGGATCTAAAACCATTGCTGGCGTAATGTTGATGCAACATACACTGCTACTCCGGGAAAGCGTTATGTAGTAGACTCGCTGATTTCAGCATGAATGGGCCGGCTCGACCGGGAAAGGACTACCCTTTCACTGAATATCGACGTGAAATAGCAGTATTCCTACTGTTGTTTCGTTCGGTGAGTGAGAGTGCCGCAGGCCCAATCACCCTCTTCCTCTTCTCGCCCCCACTTCCTTTTTCTCTTCTTTAATTTCTAAAGGGTCGGCAACGCTACCATCAGGTGGGCCGTATGCTTGTTTGCCACCTGAGTTGTATAAAAAAAGGATATAAATTTAATATAATTGCGTCTTAAATATCTCTACTACGGAACACCGTTTCTCCAAGAACATCATCAACCCTTCACCTAAACTTATAATGATACTAATTAAACTGTAACCTGCAATCACATATAGACCCAACAAACACCAGCAAAAAATAGTCTTCCAGCATAATTAAGGCAACAGCATTAATATTGATGTTTGGTACATATAATGTGCTAACACTTGCGACGTACGTACATAAATGAGACAGGTAAATTGACGCGGCACTACGCGTCAAAACACACTGTGGAGAAAACTGCTTATCCTTTGGTGAAGTAATTTTTATGCAGGTTTTGCGTAATCGCCGGTGCAGTTGGTACTTCGTCTGAAGAGTATTTTCAGACTGCCTACGTGGTAAATAGTATACGGGCTGATGGGAAGCGTTTACTATTGCTTGTCGACAGCGCTTTATGTAGAGGCTGCATGGTGATCGTGAAGACTCCGGCTCATGTGTTCTTACATTGTAGAAGTGAGAATTAATTGCCTAAGTGGCGTAGCGGTAGTGAATGCAACTGCTGTGCATGAGGTCTCGGGTTCGAATCCCCGGTTGTGCTAACAAAAAGTTATTGCATTTTTCTGTTAAGAAATCTCTGTAACAGCCCGGAGTTAGGAAGTTGGAGGTGTTAGATAGAGGTGAAGCCGTTGGTCCTGCGCCTGATTTCTCTCCGGTCGTGTCAGATTACCGTCCCATCGGATCATGAGAGATAGGGAACAGAGAGTGCACTTGTATTTAAGCACTATAATATCGCCTGCGCAGATGGCCAGTCTCGGCTAAGATTGGCCGTTGTGGCCGGAATGCGGTCTGGAGGACATTATTACATTGTAGAAGTCACGCTTCTTGAGGTCTGAACCAACGGGCGAGGCGCTTGAGCTATTGAGAACTGATGTAGGAAGTACTGTGCAACGTCGGTATCCTGCTATCTTTTTGGATGGAGCTAAGACGGTATGAATAACTGAAATCCTTTCGTGTCTGTCACTTATGGACAATGACTCAATTGTAAGGTTAAGTGTGGATAACACTCGTCCAACAAACTAGCATTTTCTTGGGACCGCTTGACATTTACTAGGAGTATGATTCCCACGTTGCCGATTCAAGAAAATTATTAAAAATGGGATGAAGAAAAGGATGAGTCAAGGTATTTCAGCCTTGGCGTTCCTACTAATGGGGCGATAGCATTAACGTTGTTACTACTTCAACACCGGATTCCTGTAAGCAGGTGGTACCACATGCTATCTACTTTGAGTGCGCAGATGGTGTACCTAGTGATTTACGTCGTCGCCTTGCTACTGCCACTGCACTTAGTGTTCCAACTCTTTGAAATGGTTTGTGGGTCGAATCCCGTACGGGTCAAAAAATTGTGTGATCAATAAATGGTTGTTCGTTTTGTCCGAGTCTGGATGTTGTCTGTAGCCGTTGTTGAAAGGTTTGTAAAATCGCGTGAAACAGAAATAATTATTTTATAGGGCAGGGGTTGTCTTTTTAAAAGAAGAAGAAATTCATGCGAGTCGTCTCATGAGTACCATTACCAAATAATTAACAACAGCGATTGCTTTTACTCGTGATGCATGAAAGCATGTGCAATTTGTGTTTTACTTTTTAAAAGAGATCAGCAATTTTATACACGCAATCATAAGTTATTAACGTATTCTTAATACTTAAATTGACATTGACGCATTTGAAAAAATACTTAAATTGACTAACCTAAAAAGGTTTGTCAATTTTATATCACGTCGCTACATACATACATGGTCTCACGCCTATTTCCCAGAAAAATAATTATGGGCTTAGGCTCCATGCTGCTACTGAGAGATTTTTATGAGAAAACGCCAATAACACACTCTGCCAGACCCAACAAACCCGAGATCTCATGCAGAGTAGTCGTGTTCACTACTGTTGTGTCATCGAGGCAGTCTTAGTTCGACTCTATTTAGTTCTTTGACGGATAACTAAGACAAAAAGAAGATACAAAATACAAGAGACATAACGTGTTATTGCCCGTGCAGCAAAAAGAGTATAGAGGATGGGATTTGAGGTGATCCCAACTAGGTTCGAGTAGTAAAGCAATAAATTAAACAATGCAAACGCGTAACCATCCAAGCAGGTAAGTATTGTACGCACATAATCCATCATAAGTGACAAGAGTCCAGTTACTTTTGTACGCAATTGTGTGCAATCGTAACGATCGTTTGTAAAAACGTGTGCAAAAACACTTGCATCGTAGTGTAATGCGCCATGCGTGGTGATTTCCAAAACATGTGAAGTTACTTAAAAGTTAGTCGTAAGTCAGTGTAGGGCTGTCAGACATTTTTTAGACTAGTCTAAAAGACTTTGAAAAGGGTAACCCTTTTTCTGGAATATTGGTTTTCACCTACATTTTTGTATATATATATAATAATATAATATTTTTTTCATTTTTGTGTTTCTGTGTATATGCAACCAGATTTCACCAGCTATGTTTCAGGTTCTACGTAAAACGGTAGCCCTTATTATATAATACTAAAATATGAACCGCAATCTATTGTCGTACGGAGCCCATCTTAAACCTTCGTGTTGCTACTGAGATGTTTTAACAATGGAAATCTCAATAACACTTTGACTATACTAGGAATCGAATTCGAAACTTAACGGTGGATCGCAAAAATAGTCAGAAGCGTATGGGAAGGGACCAACGAAGCAGTTTTACTTCATTAAAAAATTAGAAGTATATAGATAATAATTAGTGTAAAAATGAGAGGTGTTTTGTAACAAAAAGCAAAAGAAATCTTAATAAAAGCAATATTTCCATTAATTATAAAATATGTATACTGTATAGGTATATATATTATAATAAATTCCGAAATAGGTATATATTCCGACATGTAAGGAATAGTTTGCTTATTCATGTAAAAACTATACAAATAAATAAAATTGAAGTGTCTGTTTGTAATGTCAAAATAACAGCTTTTTATCTAATGCATATGAAAGTATATCAGGTACCTATCTTATCTTATCTTATGCGGGGGCCAGTCAGATCAGACCGGCGACACTTCGACCCAGTGGGATCATTTGTGTCGACACTCTCCCAATAACGACTGCCATAGATGTTCATGGCAGCCGGGACCAACGGCTTAACGTGCTTTCCGAGGCACGGAGCAGGCGATAATTGTCAATCAATACGCACATAATTTCGAAAAGTCATTTAACTTCCGAAAGTCAGAGGTGCGCGACGTGGGTTCGAACCCAAGACCCTCTGCATTGTAGTGTGTTGGTCTCCCCATTGAGCTATCGCTGCTCTTTAAGGTACCTTTACTAAAATATATATTTTAATATTTTTGTCTGTCTGTCTGTTTGTTCCGGCTAATCTCCGAAACGGCTGAACCGATTTTGACGGGACTTTCACTGGCAGATAGCTGATATTATAAGGAGTAGCATAGGCTACTTTGATTTTAGAAAAAAATAGGATTCTGCGGAGATAAACACTTTTAGTTAAAATCTACGCGGACGAAGTCGCAGGTAACAGCTAGTATTAAATAAATTTGCTGCCAATGATTGAAATAATTGGTTATTCACTAGAATAAGTCAATAATTAAATATGTGGTAGTTTATTCCTAAGGGCAAGGCTATTTTATATATAGATTATATAGCTTTTAGTCTATTATTATACCATCACGCCTACCTAACTTTAAAACTATACCTAACTTTGACAAAGCCTATCATCGTAATATTTAAGTGAAACAGTTACATTATCCAAACACTAAAATAAAAAGTTTATAAGGCTAGTGTGAATTGAACAGTCGCAAGAGGCAAACGTTTCTTGAACAGATCGGAGACGTTCTGGTTAAGAGCACCTTAAACCGGCGAGCGTGTATGAGGAATGTGATGAAAGTGAAGGAAGCCAGAGAAGTGTGTCAGGATCGTAGCAAATGGAAATTCGTAGTATCTGCCTACCCTTCTGGGAAACAGGCGTGAATCTATGTATATATGTATGTATGTAAAATAAAAAGAAATTATGAAATTTACTTAATTATAAATAACTGTAACTGTGTAAACTGTCAAATGACAAAAAAGGATGCAAGGGATACAAAATAATCTATTTAACCTATTGAGTTGTAGGGGCACACCGGCGGCTAGACACAATATGATTTCAATTATGTCTGGCATTCCAGCAATTACCTAACTGTTGAGTAGTGGTTTATGTACTCACCTCGCCAGTGTTATTGCACCGATTGTTGTGGGTTCGAATCCCACACGGAGCAAAACTTTGTGTGATCCACAATGGTTGTTCTGAGTCTGGATGTTCTTTGTGCCCGTTGTTTGAATTTTTGTAAAGTCTCCCACGTTGCAGAAATTATTTCTAGTGTGAGAAAGAGCGTTGTCTAAAAGAAGAATTTGGCTTTGTAATAGTATGTTTGTAAAGTGCCCCGCGACTAAAGGCTTGAAACTAATGGACAAATGACTTAAAAAAACAATATTACTGCAAACGGTTAAACATTTTTACCTTTTTGTATTGCCATAACTATTCAACGTAATTATGTAAATAGGATTATTAAAATATAAATGCGTTGCAACCCTACACACGCGTGTTTTTGTGATGCACCAACGTAGTGTATTCAAATGAGATGTTTTTCTAACACCTAATTTGATTGACTAATTGATTAGGTTAGATAATTATAGATATAATTGCAATCTTGGTTACAGTTTGTTCATTTGTTTTTATATACAAATTCCGTATTCCATATCCCTGTCTTGTAAAGGTTTTGCATGTGTTGAAGTAACGGAAAAGCACTTAGCATATTGATAACAGTGTATTTTTTTTACTAATGTGGCAAACAAGCATACGCCTGATGGTAAATGTTCATCGTAGCCTATGGATGCCTGCAACTCCAGAGGCATCACTTGCGCGTTGCCGATCCTTTAGAAAAGGAAGAAGAGAAAAAGGAAGTGGGTAGGAAAAGGAGTGGGAAGGGGGAAAGTGGGTGATTTAGCCTCCGGCACTCTCACTCACCAAACGAAACACGACAGTAGGAATACTGGTATTTCACGTCGATATTCTGTGAGAGGGTAGTCCGTCTACGGTCGATACGATGCGGTGTACACGTATCTACTTAATCTTACGGCTCTATCCCTGGAGGAGTAGGCAGACGTTTATGTCTATAAATTAATATTATAGTTGACAAAATTAAGGTCTCTCAATTTTGTCAACTATAATATTAATTTCCACGTAATATAAAGAGAAGCACCGTGCTGCCTCTAAGAATTTCTTAACAGAAGAATCTAATAACACTTTGCCTTACCTCCGAACCTAAAATCTTATACACATGAATGCCGTTCGCTATCAGTTAAGGTAATCCTTACGGTTTATGTCATCGGATTTGGCAGAGCTATTATAGAACAAAAGTAAATGAAACTCATTTTCGTTTGTCCTAATTATAGGTAGGTATATTACATATACTTTGAAATTAAATATGGTAAATAGTTTCAAGCGAAGGCATAAATTAAATGTTCTTTTAAGAATCAGGCGTTTCAGGAACTTCAGATGCCTTGAAATTAAGCCTTTTTCTGAAATTAAGATCATGACATTATGAAATGATTAAAGTTAAAGGAAACACTCCTGAAAGACTAAAACTAGCATTTACATCAGTCTAGGATAGAATTGCCAACCGTCCTGTTTTCCCAGGATATGTCCATGTTTTTGTGGTGTCCTGGGACGTCCTAAATAGTTTTTATACAGCGTCCTGGGTTTTAAAATTTTTAAAATACGTGCACCTCTATTCCCGCATAAATTCACAGTGAAATTTCATTTCACCTATTTTCACTACATACCTATTAATTTAACTATTGCAACTCTATTACTGCGTCCTGGTTTTAAACTGAATTGTCCTGGTTTTTCCAACTTCAAATCCTGGTTTTTTAAATTTGATGTTGGCAACCCTAGTCTAGGACTGCATATTTTAAGCACAAACTAATCTCATATTATAAGCTCTGTTTTTTAGTATTTTATATAGACCACTGCTACCCCTTTCATCCAGTCAAGTAATTTAAATTTCGAAACCGTTTCACTAATGACAACCAACCAAAACTTTTACAAACAATATCCAACCATAATTCACTCAATTTTTTTTACTTCACCGTCACTATTTCGTTACCAAAACGACTCCATAAAAATATAATTAGAGTTATGTCGTCATAACCTACAACCCCTGTGCGTGGTATATATGACAGGACGTTACGTCACGGTAGCCGACCAATCAGCGGCGGCCACACCGGAAGTGGTTTACAGGGTGGCGTCGTGATCTGATCGAGGTACAGGGGTGCCGAGTGTAACGAACCGGTAGTAAGTGATTTTGTCAATTAGAAATTTATTTTTGGGTAATTAAGTGGAATGGTGACAGTCGAAGCAAATGTGGGGAGTTCGTATATTATGTATATTAGTTACCTGGAAATAGTAGTGAAATTTTTAGCCTTTTATATGTTTAGTAGCCGGTTTGGTCGCAAGTAAAAGGTGATGTTTAGATAAGTGGTACGCATAATTTTTCTGTACGGTAGTACCGAACTTTGAACTGCTAGATAACTTAAAACGGCCTTGAATCTGATCTATAGAAGTATTCAGTCGATTAGAGGTTGCGAGCAGCTTGGCCGAGTTTGAAGCAGAATCTGGAGAGATGTTTCATACTAAACTATGAAAGATCCGCAAGAACACAGCCTTGATATTTACAAAAAAATGTTTTTATTTGGCTTACATCAAGCACACAGTCTTACTGTAGCGGTTATTGCAGCCTATGGACAATTGCGACATTGAAGTTATCACTAGCGCGTTGCTTACTCTATACAAAAAGGATGTAGTTGTGCTGCCAACTCAAGTTATAAAAACTACCATTTTTACAGCTAGCAGCACAACATCTACGAGACGAGAAACTATTCCTACAGGAACACGATCAAAGGTTGTTTCGCTAAGATTATTTATAGGATGCCTTATCGACAAAGATCAATAATTCCTCTGCTAATAGCATAATACATCCTTAAATCAAAAATAATATTCCCTGCAGCAATATAACACAAGACTATTTCATGGCGATCTTCAGTTCAGTGGAAATACTTACCTAGTAATGCTGTTTTAAAGCAGGTATCCTCTCAATCTTTACTCTGGGCTCTAAAAATATGTCTTCAAACGTAGATAAAACTAACAATAACATGGAATTGAACGATGGTTGTACAATAACAGCAGTGTAGATCCACTAAAGGCTAAAAACAATAGTATGTGACGGGTCGCGTTATCGGCAGCGTGTTATTTCACGGCGCGCGCTGCGCAAATACTCGCTTCGCCACAATTATACCGAACAGTCACATAGATTAAGTTATTATTCGAGAATGGACGTAATCATATTTAGAATGGGATTAAATATAATGACCACCAAAAATACTAATTGCGCAGCAAAATATGCTTTCTAAAATATATCATAATGAGCACCTATACGCCTCAAATCACTGCATTCCGTCTCTGAAGGGTTAGGTTATGTTAGGTTCCTTCTTAAACCCACCGAAAAATAATAGCCCCGCGAAGCGGGGCTCCGTCGACTTAGTTTGATCTCTTTAAATATATTTTACTGTGCAATCAGTATTTTTTTGCTGTGCAGTTAAATTACCCATTTAGAATGAGATGGGTGACCGCTGACACTGAGCCGAATGATTTGCAAGTATGTGCAGTTCTCAAGTGACTGCATAGTCAGGTCAGTTGTTACAGGAACGCCATGACTTGTTTTGATAGTACTTTTATATACGACCCAAGTAGTTAATGAGGGCGACTACCGAAAGTAATCGAGCTACATGCGCGGGTTTAGCATGTGAGTTACTTGCGCAGGTATTTCCCATCATTCATTTACACGATGCACAACCTGAGCAAGTACCTTAACTTGCGCATGTTACTAGGGTCATATATATTTATATAATAACTATGTACTATATAATAATCCCAACTTAATGTGATAAATGCGAATGTGATTATGTTTGTTTGTATGTTACGTATGCGTTTTGCGTACACGTGGTCAGGACAAAAGAAAAAGATATAACTATAGCTCTATAGATTTCATTTACAAAAAAGCGCTGTTACTAAACTAACTTATATTTACGCGAGCGAAACCGCGAAACCATTATATAATACTAGATTTTTTAGTATTATATTTTTTTTTAAATATTACTCGCATTCTGCATTGGAAATTGGTAATGTTCTTGTTAACTCCTTCAGATAATCTAATGCTTGTGCTGGGAAGAGACAAAGATATATTACCAACGTTTGGCCAGGTTTCCTTTTAAGTCCCACGTAAGAGTTGACGAGACTTTTGTGGTCCAACAGGTAAGTTTTCATACTGTACTGCTAATGGAAATTTTCTAGCAAAAAATCAATAATACTTTTTTCGATACGGGATCTTCCAATCGACCGCAAAGACAAAATTGTACCATGGTACCAACGTATGTCATGGCTATTGAATCTCGAATTAGTCACCATCGTATTACTGTATCCCGAATTATGCTCCTTACAACGAAATTACGGTTTGCTTTATAACATGCATTTAAGAATTATATAGAAAAAATATATAATAATAGTATCACGTCTGTTTTCGTTATAATCTTTGCATATAGTGCGGTACCGTCGGCTCGGTATGATTCCGGAGGCTTCATGCGATTACCAGCGACACCTGTCGCCTTTCCCACGGAATTTATAATTCGCCCGCCGATGCAGCACGGATTGCCTGGATCGTTTTAATTGTATTCCCGGAACAACCCGGATTTATTGCCATATCTACGCATATTACGTATAGTAAACGAAATTCACATTTATATTTTAAACTGTAGTCATTTGCATTGTTTTATGAAGGGTTTTTAGTTGTGGATTGTTTGGGGCGAGTGGGGACAAATTTGTTTATGAGTTCATTATATTTTGTAGGCATTGTGAAGGATCAGTATTGTATCGTGCTAAGCCAGTAGTCAAGACACAATTATAAGCTTTAAAGCTCGGCTTGTCTTTCTAGAATAAGATGTCATATACAAACATTCTTTTAGTGTGCTTCGAAGTTCTTATTTCAAAAGAAGTTAAAATTGAAGAATAAACAAGAAACAATGTGTATCGCATCTTACGCCTTTATCGACAGTAGGAAAGAAAGAAGACAAGCAAAGACAGAACCACAATTCTCCTAATTACAACACAAATACATAAATAGACAGGTATATTATAAAAAAATATATTGGCACGAAAAAAGTAACAACCAACGTGGTCTCAAAAGGCTGGCTTGTCTTACTAAAGTACTTAGTCAGGTATAAAAATATTTTCTTTTATGCAATGTAGAATTAACATGCATTCAGTGCGCTTTGGTGATCTGATTTATGACATGCAAATGTAACTAAAGAATAAACAGGCAAGTAATTGATTTGTTAACTGTTAGAAAGCCAATCATTATATCGAACTGCCTTATTCTGAACGCCACGACACTGTAATTTTTTAAATGGTTTTCAGCAATTTGCATTATGAATTACTAGTATTGTTAAATCGTCCAGCTCAGATAGAATGCTTGTGTTTGGATGGGGTTCGCGTCAGTAGTGCATTAGAGGGATATAAATCACTCACGACCTATCGCTAATCTTAGCTGCTTTAAATATTTATTGTTATACAAGTAAGGTGTCTAACAAGCATACGGGCCACCTGATGTTGAGTGGTCACCGTAGCCTATGGACGCCTGCAACACTAGAGTCATCACTTGCGCGTTGCCAGCCCTTTAGGAAAAGAAGAAGAGAAAAAGGAAGTTGGAAGAAGAAGCATCTCATGGCATTGTTGAAAGAGGACCTGATTGAGTATATATTAGACGAATCATAGACGCTAGTATTCCACTAGGCCCTTTAGACGAAATGTATCTGTAATATACACAAAATGGTAGATGTTAGATGATAGCGTTAAAAATTTCACTTGCTAACAATTTCTTTCTACCAATTTTATATGTCACTATGTTGTCCTACTAGCTATCCCGCGGGAACAGTACTTTTCTTTGGATGAAATGTACTCTATGTTCTTTTCTGTCCCATGACAACGTATGTGAGTAATTTCATGATGATCAGTCAATTAACGATTAATTGGCGTGAAAGCGTAACAATCAAAACAAACTCACATTCGCATTTATAATATTAGTTAGGATATATAATTACAGTATGATAATCAAATATCTTATTGAGTTGTTAGCAAGCATGGTCTTGTTAGAGTCTATCAAAGGCATCTGAAGCGCAGTGTCGTTTGTGTGTAAGCCGATGCGTGAAATGAAAAGATGGCTGCTGTCGCGCCCGACGGCGCACCTACGCCGCATCGTGGCATGCCGGCCATCGCCGTCCCCACTGTGTCATCGCTTCACTTTAATATTACGCTAGTCTTGATCAGAAAGCCAATTCTAGTAATAAAATACATATGTTCAAAATACAATTTCGATCACTAGATTGGAACTTGAATCGAACGTCAAGTGAAATACAATTCGTGTCCACGTTTGACGTTTACACTTTTTGCTCGCCTTCTATATTACGATAGTCTTGATCTGAAGTCCAATTCTTGTAAGAAAGTATATTTAAAATACAGTTCCCATCTAGACTAATATACAAACTGTATGTAAACTGAATTGCAATTTGTGTTTACATTTGTGGCTTGACTTTATATTAAACTAGTCTTGATTAGAAAGCCAAATCTTGTTATAAAATATGTTCAAAATATAGTTTCGAGCTAGCCCAATAAACGACAACTGAAATGCAACTTTAATTCGCTTTTGACGGTTATTTTTTAAAAGTCAAAAGTCAAGTCAAAATCATTTATTCATTTAGGTTACATGGTAACACTTATGAACGTCAACACATATAGGTTAGTGAGTTTACTAAGTTACTGAAGATACATTTAGGTTAGTTGCTAGTTGCAATTTTAATTTAGGAGAATACAATCTGCTATTATTATGACTCTGAGACTAGATCAGAATTCTCTTTTGAACAGTTTTTATTACGAGAATTGGGCAGCAGATTCTATTGTTACTTATATTTTTATAAATACTATGCGGTTTTAAAGGGCCCTGGTAAAATATAAAATGAAATCCTGTAGTTTAACTTTTTTATACGGATTTTAAAATACTACACTGTTTATAATAATTCTACACTTAGATTGAGATGCACGACACATGAGTCTTCCCGTGAATATATTTTTATTACAAGAAACCTATAGATTTGGAGGCATAGTAATGGATTGCCATCCCCAGTTGAGTCTTATATATACCTCTGACCTTCAAGCATGAACGATCTAGGAAAACATATCGCGAAAATTAGCATATTTAAGAGCTTAATGTCTGCAAAAAATCCTATTGTATATTAATTAATTATTGACTGAAACTTATTTATTGTCAATCACTGTAATGAAAAAGTATGTGTGTTAAGACTTCTAAAAACAAATTTACATTTAGCCTCGACACCGTAGAAGTCAGTGGTGGTTCCAATCGCCTCTTATAAAAAAATCTGATTTGTATTCCAGAGAATACAAGTCAGAATTTTTTCTTGTTAGAACCAGATCAGAGATATTCTGCAAATGAATAATATCTTAAACCAAGCGTACGTGAAGAATATCATAGAAGCAAATGAAGCACAACAGATATCTAGGATCGTAATAATTGAAAATCGTCGGCGGGTAAGCACCCGGGTGCCTATGAAACAGCCGTCATTCTATGTACATATGTGGGTAAAATATATAGTAAAATAAACGAGTTTGAATTATATTCTTAGTTTAAGCTATGAATGTTGTTTTATACTTTCTTTAGGTTTACAACTAAAATTATTTTTAAAAGATATTATTTATATACATCATACTATAGCTGAATTTACTTTGAAGCTGCTTTACAATATACGCTAGATTCTGTCCGCGGCTCGCGTAAATACCTACTATATGTCCTTTTCTGTTCACTTAACAACGTGTACCTATCCGAAATTTCATGATGATCAGTTGATTAGTTAAAGCGTGAATGCGTAACAAACAAATCAAAAACAAAAAAATCGCATTTATAATATTAGTTAAGATTGTATTTCTAATTGCCAATTATTAAATCAAGTTATTATATTTTATTTTTTATCAAGATGTTAATCTGATCCCTTACACAACTGTGGCGTGATAGTACACAGCTATGTACTACTAAGCATACAGGTGTGTGCCGTGTACATAAATACACAGCAGGCGTATGGGTGGTTATTTTCGTTCATTTCACGCATCGTAACGCACGCAAATCGATGAGAACAATGCCCACACGACTGGCACACTGCATATCTATGTGTATACTAATTATATAGTAATATAGTTATTTTGTTCATCGCTTTAAAAAAAGGTAATATTTTGACTATAACAAATTTACTGTCAAAAATGTAACACTGTCTTTCTCGGGTATCGAACCAAACAAAAAATAAACAGCTTACTATATACCGAGGTTGTTGTCATTTATAATTATTTAATGTAGAATGTTCAACGGAGATGGCGAGATGACTTGGATGTCTTCGAAAACGACTGGCAGGGTATGTCTTTGAACAGAGTTGTTTGAAAGTCAAAGGGGAAGGCTTTTGCCCAGCAGTGGGACATAACAAAAAGCTAGGGCTAGATAGCATGTTGACGGTTTGCGAAAGTTGGACTTTTGTTAAAAAATAGAAGCTTGTACAATTTTATGAGGAATATGATTGCATTTAAATATAATTCGTTAAAACTTTACATGAGTACGTTCGCTTTATTCCTGACCATACAAAGTAGACAAAGCTTTGTGTTCGAATATCATTCGAATGGAATTATGCGTTTCACTAGTACAACTATCGTTTACTAGTTACAAAGATCACAAAGACGCATACGGCCTGTTTGACAGAAAGCGGTTATAAGTGCATCACATGAAAATTATGGTTTTACTTTATTAAGGTCGCATAGAAGAATAACTAGCTTTTGAAAGCATACAGTACTAAAGATATAATAGGAGATTGCTTTTACAAAATATAATATAATTTAGGTTACGAGTTAGTAGTATTCTTGTTAATCCCTTTAGATAAAATAAATGTCGATAATGTCATGAGTGGGATTTGAACCCACAATCTCGCGACCACAAGCTCTACGCCTATCCAGGTATCGCGGCTTCATATTATATTGTTTATTTTTAATATTCATTGAAATTAAACTACTATATACGGATTTTATCGCGTTGTTTATTTGACACTTTATTACAAAATTTTGAAAACTATTACACTACTATTACTAACATTCGTGTAAACAGAAGACAATATTATATTTTTAATATTATTTGTATTATTTTCTAGTTGTTGAGTAATGCTTTATCAGCGTGATGAAATATGTTTTATAATAATTATAAGACATGCCGTCGGATGCCTATCAATATTTATTTTACACATTTTTCGTGATAATTATAAAGGTCGCTGACGACAATTAACCAGTGACTATAAGCGATGTAATTGGTCGACCTGTATAAAACTGTATGTGGCTTTTTATATTCTTTTATTAAAGAGACAGCTTCTATATAAGGATCGTACCCCGTGCCTTGGTAAAATATGGCCCATACTTAAAAAGAAAGATAGAACAGCTCTAAATATTGTTCCATGATTTTATTTCTGTTACTAATAAATCAAAATCAAATCATTTGTTCAAAAACTCTTGACAAGATGAAATATTAAATACAAAGCGTAACTTAGGTCTTTGCTTAAACTTGGCGAACCTGTGTTTCAAGCAAATATTAAACTATTAAAGTAACCTACATTAAAAGGTAAAGTATTTGTAAAACTCAAACCCTCGTATGGAAACAGACACAGGTGAAGTTTCACTTCAAGTAAGTAAAATAAGTAAGTTAAGTTGCAGTAAGTAAGCACGCGAGGCGGATCACTCGTCTAAGTAGAATTTACAAGTACAGACCTACTTACTACGAGATGTAAGGTACGTTTGCATGTGTGTGTATGTACATAATATGTTGCGTGCAACATATACCTACAATATGTTGCATGCAACGAATAATAAAAAAACATACAAATACATTTAAATAATTGTTTTTTTTATTGGCATTGGTGGCAGTCGAGCAAATGGTCCACCTGATGGAAAGTGGTAACCGCTGCTCATGGAATTTTCAGCAATGTTAGGACACAGCAAAGTCGCTGCCTACCGTGAAAGAAGAACTCTCTTTAAACCTCATTTGAAGAAGGACATATCATAGCGCTCGGGTAACACCGAAGCAGGCAGTTTATTCCAGAGCTTGCACGTACGTGGTATGTAATCAGAGTACTTTTTAAGAACCTTTGATATAGCATTATTTTTAAGTCCGTATTCCTACTCACTAGGATTAATAAATCAGGTGTAAGGCAGGTTTTCCAGATTTCTCCATGTGTTGTAGTTTGTCATTACTGATCGTCTTAGTACATGTAGTTATTCAAAGAATAAGATTATGTCACTCTCTTTTATTAAAATACTTTTATTTTAATAAAAGAGAGTAAAATAATCTTATTCTTTTTAACCCAATATGTAATTATTGCAAACAATAGTTGGTAATATTCATTCCTCTGTAGAAGTGTGTTTTTTCAGTTAGTTCAGTTTACTTGTATTTTTTTATATTAAATTTTTAGACCATATGACCGAATATAGATTGAGGTTATTATACAGTTATTTTGTTCTTATATTATCTGAGTTATGAGCGATCTCCTATAGAGTTTTCTAGCTGATAAATCTTACTACATATTCATTTAAAAATTGGTAATCGTAAAATTGGGGTCGCGTCCCCATGAGAAGATAACCTGAAATGGTGGCTAGGTTACCTGGACAAAAGAAGGAAGACCGAAGAATGGAGCGCAAAATTTTAGAGGCTTGTGTTTGGAAATAAGCACAATAAAAAAATCTGCCTTTTGCAGTCCCGATTGGTATATGCCCTTACATTACATATGGCCTTACCCTTCTCTCACTGAGAAGAGGCCCATGCTCACCAGTAGGACAGTTCATAAAAACAGGATTGATAGTATATTTTATTTTTATATTTTATTAATATACTCATGCAAGTATAAGAAACGGGGAAGGACTACCGTCTCACAGAATATCGACGTCAAATACCAGTATTACTACTGTTGTGTTTCGTTCGGTGAGTGAGAGTTCCGGATGTCCAATCACCCCCTTTCCGCCATCCCGCTCCTTCTCCTTCCCACTTCCTTTTCCAAAGGGTAAGCAACGCGCAAGTGATGCCTCTGGTGTTGCAGGCGTCCATAGGCTACGCTGACCAGTTACCATCAGGTGGGTCGTATGCTTGGTTGCCACATTAGTTGTATAAAAAAAAAGAAACAATTAAAAATATACAATTTACTTATTCATAAAACAAGTACATATTTGAGTCATGTGACGAATGATATCATAATATCAAAAAAACGCGAAGTCTCGACAAGCAAAAGTAGTTTTTTGATTACATTAATCTATTTTTAACATAAGTAAGTAGTATTATTAAGAAAAACATCGACATGTATGTCATGTCAACAAATAATAAAAAACCAAACAAGTTTTTTAAAATTTCTTAATCGCAGATTAATCACAAACAACTAAAATAAACTAATACATTCAAACAATTCAATTTAACATAACCACTGTGTTGGTATCTATTAAATAAATAAATAAATTATCCTAAACATATCGTTTAGCTATAGTTATGATAAATGATACTAATCGTTCATTTAGTGTAATGATCGCATATGAATGAAGTATACGCCACAATGTGAGAACATGGCGCTGATGAAAAAGCTGTTGAAACTTGGAACAATGATAATGCCTCATGTATTATTTATCACTCCCCGCATTAATGAACCAAGGTCATTTGAATTCATTTCCTTTAGCAGTACAACAAAACGCTTTCACACTTACGTTATTGCG
The DNA here is from genome assembly GCA_963564715.1 of Catocala sponsa. Taxonomy (NCBI): domain Eukaryota; kingdom Metazoa; phylum Arthropoda; class Insecta; order Lepidoptera; family Erebidae; genus Catocala; species Catocala sponsa. The sequence goes on from OY751330.1 coordinate 8,063,874, forward strand.
TAATTATAGTAACTTATTTATAAAACAAAAACAATTTTTTTTACTATTTACTGTTATTTCATTCAATCTAGATAAGAACCACGCAGCCGTAAAGTCCCGCTACTCGGCACGAGATGGCGTTAGTAGTACCAAAGTTTAACGAAGTTTTGGAGCTCGTTTTTACTCCAACCACGTAAAGCGAGTGGTAGACGTTTTATTAAAAGTTTGTTTCGTGTTTATTTTAGGTCGCCGCTTGTCTGGCCAGACTTACAACAGTTTTAAATTTAAATAATTATAATGCATGTTTTATTGTGAATGAATCGGCATGTGTAGCTGTGGTTTATGTTTATTTGGGTGTCACAATCGATTATATCGTCGTAAACTTTAAAATGTTCTGTTAAGAGTTTTGACGGCGTTTCACACTTTTTATGCAGTAAGTATTAGCTCCCTTTCGTGCTTGTCATTTATATGTTTACCGACGTAGTTAGTAGTAGAATTTAGTGCCAGTAAAGAACTCGGCGAAACTGAAATGATATGTCAATGTCTTTTATTACTTGTAGTAAGTTTGTTTTCGGTAAGAGAGATTATAAAATGAATTGGTATGACATCACGACTCTAAACCTGTGTAATAGGTATCTTATTGTAATTAAGGCTTTCTATGATATTTTGAAATATAGTCTAGAACTTGAATGGAATAGAACAGGATATAATTTATAAATTATGTAAAAGATATTCAAAAACAGTTCTTTTATGTGATAAAGTTTGAATTATTTAATAATAATCTTTTCTTAAACCATTATTTGTGTTGTATTTATAAGAATATTCTGTTTTAATTGAAATAAGTAGAATCGAGCCAAAAGCTTCTTTAATCGATCATTGCCGTATAAATATTCTTATCCATATCTATAAGTATGTATGTTAACAATTTACAAAACAACAGTTGTTTTTTCTTATATTCCTAATCGTTCAACGCAATTCTACTATAATCCTTATCCTTACTAATATTATAAATGCGAAAGTAACTCTGTCTGTTTGCCTGTCTGTCGGTCTGTCTGTCTTGTTACCTTTTCACGCTCAAACCGCTGAACCGATTTTGATGAAATTTGGAATGGAGATAGCCTGAGACCCTGGGAAGGACATAGGCTATATAACATCACGCTACGGCTCACGGGAGCGGCGCAATAACCACAAATACCACCGACGCGGGTGAGACCGCGGGCACAGCTAGTATTGTATAAGCCAATATATTGAAAGTTCATATACATACCGATCATTAATTTCAATTAACTTAATTACCTTTACAACTATTCCAACTAAGAGTATTTTATAATTATTTTTGTGTGTTACCAGCTAAATATATATAATATAATTATGTTCTTTATTGTGTATATTCCTGGTTGTAAGAATAAACATATCAAAACAAATATAAGTCACGTCGATAAACTGGAAAGTCGCAAACATCAATCTATATTCTAAACAATTAAAAGCCGAAAATATGTCTTTAAACTGATTCTTGATGAACACAACCATTACAATCATAGGTACATAGAATATTTCGCTGTCATCACTGAAAGTCAAAGGAAAATCGACGGCAGTTTTCTCGCAATCGCAAAGTCTCAAGTCTGTCGTTAAAAATAAAGTATTAACAGCCCTTAGCGAGACTGGATTCATATCTTGCATGACAAACGCTATCTCGGTACCTACATTCATACTACGAGCAAAGTATTTCCCGTAACGCACACTAACAAAGTGCGTGGCTGTGCAATTCACTGTCTACACTGTATTGCATTGTCTCTGTGTGAGTATGCCCTCTCTCTATCTATCGTATATTTCGGTCTCTTTTACTCGAAGCTATAGTTGTGTGGGCCCGTGTTCGCCGGTCCATTATTGTCTGTTTAGCCTTTGCTTTTTGTAAATAAATATTAGTTACTGATTTACGAACTTTTAAATGATTGTTGCTTGTTCCGTTTTTTATGGATGTGAGTGCTGTAGGTACCTAGTTTTTGTTATCAGTCTGTAGTTAAAAAAGTTGTGTGGTCAACTTCTGCCAGTATCATAAATTTTCTTTTTGGTCTGCCTTTGTTTTTGTATTATAATTGTACTTTGCAAATAAATACTACACATTTATTTGTAAAGGGGACAAATAAAACCAAATTTGTCTCATCCAAAAATTTATTGATATTTATAATTTATGATTATTGCAAATATAAATAATTTTAATTATTATTGATAATTCAGATGTCGTTAACAACTTGCCATCATTCAATATGTAAAGTGAGATATAATAATAATAAATTGGCACTTATCGATATTCAAGTAATTGATAAACATCGGTAAATGAATAATTGGGTGCAATAAACATTATTATGAGCAGTTAATTGTACATTCATTAAAGTTTACGCTTCAATTACGGTACGACAAAATTAAAATGATATTATTATTTTTGTTGATAAATGGTCCTTTAATTTATCACTATCAACGTAACGGAACATCTATTACACAGATTTACGTTCTGTATTCAAAAGTCAGGATTCACTGACTCACTACTCTTTAAGTCATTTAAAAGTAAGTATTGAATTCTGTATTATCGTTTTTGGTATGATAAGTTGTCCTTATTCTGCAACGATATAGGTATATAAAGGTTAAATTATATCAATGTTTTTTATTATTTTGTTAATGTAGCGAATAATGTGAAAATAAAATGTAATACCATTTATTAAATAAAACATGAAAAAAGATGCACTCTCTTATAAGACTATTCTAACTAGAACGTAATAACTATGAAAATAAAACGTACGATTAAAAACTTAACTCATATAAGTGCACCTGAAGAAAAAACTGTCAGTTCTTAAAGCAGCTTTACTTCAATGACCAATCATACAGGATAGATTCTGTTCATACTAGTAGTGCTAAGTCTGGTCTGTAGTGGGTAGAGGGGGAGGGGGGGCAATGGGCGGTGCCGCGCATGCGCGTCGTTGCCAAGACGACGGCACGTACCAAAGTGAGCTTGTGTGCGTGTTGATATGTCTCTGTGTGAGTGAGTGTGTACGATGGTTCGTATTTAATAATAGCTAAACAAGTATTCCTATATTTGATTTTGTCGGTTATTGTCTATGTTCTGTAGTGGTATTTTCAGGAATTAATGGAAATTTATTTTTGGATGTACTTATTTTGTGTTTTCATATTTCTGTTGATTATCGGCCTTTTTCATATTGGATATATTTGTCGTAACGACTCTAGAAGAATATTCCAATAAATAGATAAATAAGTCATAATTCTCTTAGCAGTCTATATAATGTAAATTTTAAAGGTAATACTTACTCATAAATCATACTTACGCCAAAAATCATACTTAGGTAACATATTTGGTAAACATCCTGTGACGTCACACGATTTTCATTTTATCGCGACGCATCATACCGACTCCCGTGTACCGCATTCCACGCACACACCCTCACCGCGCGCCTGTGTGAGTGCGTCACGTCGCACACACACACGCACACCCATCTACACGTTACGCCCCACACTACATAACTACCACTATGTTTGTTCCAACACTCTTTACTTCAACTCGAAAACTCCTTCGAGACCTGAAAAGGAATTTTACAAGGGCGCCTTTTTCTTTTGAGCGAACCTTTGGCTGTAAAACGGGGGCTCTTAACCGTTATAAAGGGATGTATTGATAGTTAGTGGTTCCTTTGTAGTTTCCATCTCGCGGGACTCTCCCGTAATCGTAAAGATAAAAAAATCCATATACGTACACAGCCTAAGTGCCTACTTTATTTTAAGTGGCTGCTTTTGGCGCGAAGTTTTGCTTTAATATTTTATGCGTGGCAGTCATTAGGTTGGATGTTAGGTACTAAGCCAGCCTTGACCCACTCTCAATCCATATAATCCGGAAAATCTGGTTCTTTATTCAAAATGGAACTACTTTTCAATATGTTAGGTGCCTGCTTTGAATATTTATTTACTAAAAACACAAATAGATTCAGATAATCTAGGTATGTAGATTTTAGAGCGAAGGCGAGCTGGTATATAATGTTTATGTCACGGAAACTGCCAGATATGGGAAGACAGTCGGGTAGAATTTCAAATTTAAATGTCAATACTTAATAACACCTCGATAAAATCAATATTCAACTTGTCAATAGTTTTAGGTCGTAATCAACTTAATCTATATGTATTTTAACTTATAAACTAACTAAGATAAATTCCACGATTAAAATTAAAACTTGCTAGTCTACTCAAGATATCCACAGGTATGATACAGCCAGGGACCAAATATGACTACGTTTACGCTTCTTTATGTATGCAGAGTATGCAATAGAAGTTGTTTTGTTGCCATCCAAAATCAAGCATAAAGAAGCTAGCAACAAGTGTGGTATCGGTCTTGAAAGTCAACACTTCCAACAAGCAACACGAACGGTTTGCTTAAAAGCCTTCGGCGGAGCAGCCTTTTTCTAATATAATCGATATTTAGTCTCACTAAAGAATTTTGGAGGTCATCGATCGAAAATTCAATGATATGAGGACAGGTTGGCTGTATGTGCCCCGCAGGAACAGTTAGGAGCCGTTAAGTACAGCAAACAAAAAAAATCTATCCCAAAATACCTGGAATTCGCCAAAAAATCGATTCAGGAACCAAATAAGAGGCACTGAAGGTCACGGCCCCATCGATCCGGCGTAGAAAGTGAGACTGGCTGCCACTACTAACACCGTCCCGTTGGCTATGCAGGCTGAATTAATCGCGCATATATTTGAATACATTTCGAGCGGCGCAGTTCGGGCCGCGGTGTCGTCGGCCCCTTAAGTTTTAGCGATTTTGTTTCGGTACACTCGTTTCGGTTACCAGATGTTGCTTTCAAAGAAGGAAAGGTACCTACTGATGCATGCTAGTCGTATCATCGATTCGTCATAGTGCGTCGCTCCAATACGAGTTATGATGTGGGAAGGTGAAAGAGAATGAAGAAATATTTCAGGTTTGCTTGTTGACGTAGGTCATAGTCGACGGTTTTAAGGTGTGTTTGGAAGGTCATCGACCGTAGTAATCAGAAGGTTCTCTTACCTTAATGATAATGAGTTGTTTTGTTGAAAGCTCTATGTACAGGAATGTCCAAAATTAGGTACCTACGACCGATTTAAAGATCTCATGTCAAAGATGTTTCTGTTGCAAGATGTCACCTTCTTACCAATTTTCTGCAATACTTAGAATTGTAATGTCCAATGATGTGAAACGTAAGTTACGTGTTGTGGGATTAGTTCCGGTCGCGGTTCAGCTTTATTTACTCTCAAGTAATATTATGGAAAAGTAATACATGGCGAACAGTTCAGTGGAAATGATGCGACTGATAGTAAAATCGGTGATCGTAACAGCTAATTTGTAATAGATTATTCTATGATGTGATTATATCAAGGTGAAAACTGATGAGAATATTATTTGCATCCTAATTGCAGTATTAGCTAATGGATTATTTATGTTTCCTGGATTGCGTAGAATGCATTGTTGCTTATGAGGTCAATTTGCGTTTATATTTCTTATCTTGAGGTCCTGGATGCTTGGGTCCAGAAAAGCCATATATGGTTTTCCTGTACCTACAGGATAATTCTAGTATCCCGTTCATAGCTACATAAAATATAGCAGTTGATCTGTGGCTGTAATACACCACTGCGTTCTTCGAATTTCATAGGTAACCTTGCATAGTTATGACTATTTCCCTCACTAGGAGTCTTAACAAAATTAATGCCTTCATGTATTTCGCAAAGTCTACCAGTTTCACTATTTAGCTGAACAAAAATATCGTTTCAAGGTCTAATATTGTAGTCACGTTTAACAATTAGCTCGGTAACACTAACTACAATAGTTTTAGTGTTGACAGTCGTCCGATGTTACAGTTTTGAATTGGCTCGGACTTCACAATTAGTTTGGACAGAATTTACTATTATTTGTAGTTGTGGTTTATGCGCATGGAAAGAGGAAATTTCCAGCACCCTGTTTCGTATTAATACATTCTTTAGTATTAGACACCAACTAACTATAGGATGGAAATGATTAATCTAAAAATTTAATTTTAATATTTGGTTTGCTGGCTGTAGACGAGCAAAGTATTAGCTAACCGATCAACATCAAGGGGCTAGCAATTATCAAGCATCAATATTGTAGAATGTGTGTAAGTCTACATACAGTCTAATTAGTGAAAATAAAGATATAGCTAAAGAAGTTTTGTATAAGTACGTATTATTTGTATATCATACATAAGGATTTAATTTACTTTCATGGATTTCCGCATGATTGTTATATCGGGCGAATTTTTTTTAGAGCTTTGTGCAGGTGTAAATCTAAGCAAAGCGATTCAAAATCAGTGAGGCCTTTATTTTAGATTTGTATTTGTATACAAATTCTTTTTGTCTGTGCGATGTTAATTGTTTGGTGATCGTGGTATACTCTATTACTATGAGTTGCATTTAGTAGACGGCGTTCACCTATTCTGTCTAATCTAAAAACTAATGTGTATAATCTAAAAGCTTTTGTGTATCAATATAATTAAATATGCAATTTCGAAAAGGGCACATGTCGCATATTTTGACAAATACGTTTTATTCATGTAAATGTAATCTAAATGCTTCCCTGCACCTATTATGTTTGAAAAGGGTATAATTCTGGTATTAATTCTCCTATCCACGTCATGGCGTGTACAGAAATAATTTCGAAAAGGTCACAACGCTAGTACCTATTAACCATCTGAAAATTGCAGACATTGCAAAGGTGACACTATACATATTGGCAGAATTTACTGACTTCTATGACGAAATATTGCAATGGCCAACTACAAACGAATGAGAGATTTTAAAGAAAGTCTGTTATTTATGTTTGGTTTAAGTATTATTTTTAATTTAGATACCTAAACTAAAAGATTCGCAAAATGTATATGGATTTCTTCGTTAAATTTTATGTGCTCAATACTGTAAATTTTGAAAAGGGCATATCTCATAAATATACAAAATCTAAATATATAATATTACACATCAAAAATTTCGGTAATTTTCCATAGCTAATTGAACCCAAATTGGAACTCAAAAACAAATTTTATAAATCTTACACTACTTTAGATAATAATTAGTTTATTCCTTTCCTGGACATTTTACATTTTCACACATGTGCCCTTTTCGAAATTGCATATTCAGTTATAAATTAATTATATTATACATATAATACATATATGGTGTATACATACTTACACATGTACACAAAATAAGTAAATAACAATTATATGACCTTTTATATTATTATGGAGTACAATGAAGTTTAAATTTGAAACTAAATACTTACTTATTTTGTGAATTGGTTAAATAAGAGAATCATTATTTTATGAATTTCTTTGATGTCTGTCGAGTACTTACATTATTTTATTGGTATTATATATCGAAGCATTGTCTTAAATATGTTATACATGTATAAATAGATTAATGGTAGTTTTCTGTAGAGATGGCTGGTGACTACAACTTTCCACTAGCTTGCAAGGAAGTAAAAATAATAAAATATTGATATGCATTTTTGTTTTTAATCTTTAATACATGTCTTGTTTTTAAGCGAACAACCGCAGGCTCTTCGCTGTACCAGCGATCACGAGTTTCGCCACTAATTTGAGGATACATTTTTCTACACAAATTATATTAAACCAAGCCGTTGGCTGCGGCTTTGCACAGGCACAGTACTTTTTCTGGATGTTTTACATCCAGAAAATAGTCTGCTCAATGTCCTTTTCTGTAGGCTTGACAACGAGTATGCCAAATTTCATGATGATCGATCAAACAAACAAATCAACTCACGTTCACATTTCTAATATTAGTTAGGATGATGACCATTGGCTGCTTCGTAACAGCAGCTGAAAAATCAACAAAAAAAAATAGATTTTAATAAAAACAGACGGGAGACAATTGATCCTCCACTGTGTCCGGCGTGAAGCGGGTTATTGTAAGGTCCTGAGGCACTATTCGAATACGTAATGTCGTTGGAAAGTCGAGCGTTGTCACAAGAGGCCTATTACTATTCCAGCGGTGTGACACTAGCAGATGTCCTGTAGCTCAGACATTAGTGAGTGTACGGTGTGAGGTACCGAGTAATTCGTGTATGTTAGTAAGTATTGGTGGTTTTGAGGTTTGAAGTAAAATGTCGTCGTCAGGTGTAAAGTTTGGTTTAAAATATTACAGTACACTGTTTGAATATAAAATGAATACAACACTGATTTTCTTTATTGATGGTTCTTAGCTGTTCTATAAGGGTGTCTTAAGGATTATTATTGTGTAATTCTGTGTTTCTAAACAAAGCTGTTTAATGAAGATAGTAATTTGGTTATTACTAAGGAGGAGTAAGCATTTTTGTGTATCTGTTTGTATGATAAGAAATGCTAGAAAAACACAGTCACTTGCACGTGAAAAAGAGAAAGTCAGTTACTTTGTTTTAATTCTGCATTGCTATTTTATAAAAATGTTTCGAAGACATTCGTATTTTTTTATAAAAAAACCGTTAAGATTGTTATCTTATAAATTGTCTGAACTGGATACTTTCTTTGTAAATTTAATAAGCGCCAATCTATATTTCCAACTTTATATAAAAATCACTGATAATATGTTTTTACAAAATATGCTGATCCCATATTTGTACAATTTCTAAAAAATATTTTTAATACTCGAATATGTTTTTTTTTCTATTAGCGTGGAATCTCTTCACTATGACCCTAACTGTGCACGCACAGCGTTACGCACGGCCATTTTCGCAGCCTACTTACGTTCGAAGCCATCGATGTTATCTGCCGATATTGCCTTTTTACCCACCACCCGTTAGCCCACCGTTACGAAGGATTAAAATGTCCCGGATGCATGTTATAGAAAATGTAGGTACACTTTAACTGAACCAGGTTTTGATTTAATTATGGTTAATATTTGGAAAATCATTTTCTAGTTGTATTAACCAAAGGTATTCTGAGCTCAACAGATTTCAGGTTGTTTTTGGTTATTTCGACTAGTTATTTATTATTTGATCAGAAGTTACTTCTAGTGTAGATATATTATGAAATAAAAAAAAAAATTTGCTTCGTCTTCGTCGTCGTTTTGATCCATTTTTAGTATCCGAAGTGACTCAGTTGAACCTGTAAATTAAATAAAAATATTTAAAGTACCTTATTGAGATATTGCAAAATACCACAAGTTAGGAAATAGAGTATTATGAGGACACCAAATCAACCGTCATTCTACGTCGAAATTTGATTTCATTGCATAATTGTAGACAGTCGGCTTTTAACCATTAGTATGAACTGATGCTAGTATACTATAAATAGGCTGTTTAACTGTTCGAATAGCTGTTTAAAATATTAGTTTATATCATTTTAAGGGCAACTATATCTGTATAACATAAGTTGTAAAACAATTTCCTTTAAAACACTTCCAGACTCCCAAACCGACCTCTGAACTTTAATTCTTATATTTTCAGGAGCTTGTTGTGTCTGAAGGTGAAAACAATGTGCGGGGAGGGAGGGAATGACGAGGCGCCCCCTTTCGCGTCTCACCCCCCCTCTTCATCCCTGCCGGGACGTTAACCTTGCTATTGCAATGCGCAACACGCGCTATACTTTTGTCGCTTCTGGAATAAGGTCATGCTCATTCCGACTCCAGATATATGGGTGAAGAACATGTGACGGTACTGATGGATGACTGCTTTGTGGAGAACATATGGCAATAGGCATTGTAGGCTGTTTGGGCAATTTAAAGGGACGAACGTTCTTTGTGGAAGCTGCGTACTAAATAGGTCTAAGACGAAATTACTGTGTTTTTGTTGGTTTCTTTGAAGTATTACTAAACATCAATTTACATAAGCTACTATGGAGTGTTTGTATGTGCTGTAACAGTAATAAAATGCCTTCAAACGGAGCGAATTTCTTTTTCTTAGAAGGAAATGTATTGTGTGCATGACTTTGTTTGTTTGTTGGATATATTTTATAGCCAGAGATTTTTGCTAAAGTTGCAATGTAAAATTAGAAAGAAGTAAAACAATTTCCGATATTTGAGAAGGCAGGCTGCTACCAAAGTCCTGAGGTACACCCAAATGTAATCGTCACTAGATATTTTCGTTACTTTCAGTTAAGTTTCACGGCCACGCAAAAAGCGGCTTTCACCGAACATCTGTGCGTACTGAGACAAACTCGAGACGCGACCCGGGCCTGTATGAAAGCGTATCTTATGCATTTTACATGAGCCGAGCCAGCCATGAGGCCCCTTACCTTAGCCTTCACACAGCCGCGACACCCACACAGGGTAGCTCACACACACACCGGCGACCCATTGTCAGCGAAACAAAAACACTCACACTACGCAGGACTTGTTCTAATTAGTTGTTTGTAAACACATGTCACTCGTGCGGTGCATGTGTGCGTGTAGATGCGTGAGGTATCATCCATGAATTATGTAATGCTAGCGTTAAAGTTGGAAGGTGAGACAAAGAGACGTAGATCCTGTATGATAAGATTGTGATACGTTGTTTATGGCGTTATCTCTTTAGTGCTTTAAAGGAAAAGCCGTTACTTCTGTTTTAAAGTCGCATCGTGTCTTTGGAAATAAAACAGTCTGGTACCTCGTAGCTGTGTGTATTAGAACACATTCATGCAGTCTAGCATTGTCCAAGCGTCACTTAGAGGAGACAAACGATCTGGACATCTGCCAGGGACGGGAAATTAAGATTGGTGACTTTCAGTCGTACGTACATATTTCATTGTACGGAGTGCTTTGAACAATAAATGGACTAAGTCTGAAAAATTAAGATGGGATTTTAGTGTTGGCTTTGGTAAAATTATCAATAATATTTGGTGTATTCCTTTAAAAAATTAAAGATATTTTAAATGCGCATATTGTTAACTTTCAGCATTCGCTAAATTAATAACTTATGATGATAATCGCTTTGGTCTACTGATAGTAATAGATCTTCTTTTTTAGCTTGACCTGCAGTTTTACTTATTCAAGCATAATCATAATATTATTGGTATTATTTAGGCGTGACTTGTCAATAGCACGGGAAGGAATATGAGACCGCAGTCCCCGAGGTTTCCTGATCACTATTCATCATGGGGCATCCCGATGTTTGAATCAGGTCATCTAACTGTAAGAGAGTATATTGCTGACTTGAGAGTTTTGTCATGACATTAGTTTGCCCAAACAAAAGCAATTGAAGTGAGATAGCGACAAATGGAAAGCACTTTCATAATATACACTATCAAGCGCTTGCTGCATAATTCTTATTATGACGTCTGTCGTAATTTCTTCTGTCAAAATTTACTGCGTTCTTTTCTAGTCTAGTTTTTTTACTGCTATGTACAATTGTATGTAGCTGCAGTCCAAAATACTACTTTCTCACTTAAGTAGGACTTTGAACTATAAACATGAGACAATATGCGTATTTATATTTTTCCAATATGTTAAAATTGGTACTTAGTTTGATCACACCGCTGATGAATAATATTTACTGTACCTGCATACAATTAAAAGTTAGTCTAGTAAGTGTTTAGATCAGAATCGGTGTCTGCTTCTAGAAACACTTCTGTAGTAAGTACTAAATTGACTGTCAGATTAGCAAACTTACTGTAACTGGCATGACATTTTTAAATGTATCTTTGTAGAAGATACATTTAAAAATATTATAATTGGTGCTGGGCTCAGATGCCATCCTTACACAGTAGAGTCGACTAGAGCGCGTACCAACAAGTTTGGGTCCTCATACCTCTGCCGAACGACCAAGGCATGGAATTCTCTGCCAAGGCACGTGTTTCCTTCTTCCTTCAATCCTGGGTCCTTTAAGCGGGGCATGAAAAAGCATCGCCTCGGCTGCTATGATGGCGGTGTGGAGGCCACTGCTCTTAGACCACACAACTGCTTACCATCAGATGGAGTGTGTTCGTTTTGACGAGCAAAATAAAAAAAAATACCACCTGCCAACTGTATATTTCTAAAATTAAGCCGTGACACCACATCTGACTCTATTTGAAAAGTCTGTAGTTCATGCTTATTCGTTGCCTAAATGCTGGTAGTTACTATACTCACAAGTATCGCTGCCCATATTACGTGACATCTACACAACGTACGATATGTCCGTCCCCTTATAACGGGTATTGTTTTTAGGCTATAATGAAGTCTTGAAGTAGGACGGTGTCAAGGGCCGCCTCAGTTTGCATATTTTTGTGTTTGGGTGTGAGTCTACAACGTTCAGTTCTCCCTAAAGTTCATTCGTACGTTTCCTCGCCGGGTTAAACAATTTTAATTAATTCAGAGTTATGAACATTTTGTTTAAAGTTTCGTGTTGTTTTTTAGATAATACTTTTCATGATGTAATCCTTTGAAGTTTTGGGTTAGGCGCGTACTTTTATTTACGAGTTCATTGATATCTATTGTGTTTACATAGTTGTTGTAAATGTTGTAGTAATTAAACAATGTTTTTTATATAACAGAGGTAGCTAGTAAGCTTGGCCTGTGATTACTTGTTGTATAAGGGTATCTGTAAGAGGTAATATATCCTCAGGTGAGCCAGCGGGGATTTTCGTTCATAGATTCGAAGTCTTTTTATGAAATAACTGTAAACAGCTACTAACTGCTTAGTAAGAATTCTAGACTTAAAATCTGTTCGTTTATCCAGACTATCCATCTATATGGACATTAGTGATAATTAGTTAAAAATGTTGCCTATCGGCTTTGCAGAATATTCAGCAAGGAATATGTAGTCTGTCAAACAGATTTTGTCTAGCCTGAGGATGGAACCTTGGCTCATTGCTAGAGGCGAGATGATCACTTAGACATAACATTATGGCCTATGTATACATACACACTATAACCCACCAACAGCCGCAGCAAATAAACTATCGTAGCTATATCAAAAACCTACTTTTCCTGTAACATAGCGAGTGCATATTGTGACATGCCCAATCCTATTTATTTCCGTACATGAGTCTCCTTTAATAATCTAGTCATACTAGTTCCTAGGGTAGGTTGTTGGGGTGAAGGGGGGTGCGACGCGGCGGGGATACCCCCTCCGGTTAATGAACCCACAGGGATGCAAGTTGTCGGACATTTCGCAATAATATTAGTTCAGTACTGAAATGCTGCCTGTATGGCCGGAAAGATTTTGGCATAGAATTAATTGTGCGCTCGGAGTTTGGAGTAACCGAGTGGTGTTCTTTGAAATTAAATAACCACATTTTTAAATAAATTATTAATAATATTAGGGAGAATAGCTTCATGACTAGCCTCACACTTATATCTCTGAAAGGGTAGGTAGATGCTTATTATAACATTCGCTGGTTATGGTTTTAGATTCCACGTGATAGAAGGCGAGCCTATTGTTGTTTCTCGGCCACAGTTCTAGACGCCGTGTTGCTGCTGCAATGTTTTGTCTGAAGAACCCAATATTACTTTCAGCCGAGCCTGATTTCGAAACGAAGAGCTAATGAAATTATATTATTTGGCTATTTAAAAGAGTGGCCTTGAGTTTCTTGCAAGTTTCTTCTCATAGGCTCAACCCTTTGCCTGAATCTAGCAACTAACCTAAATGTAGCTTCAGTAACTTAGTAAACTCACTACCTATATTATTTTGACGTTCATAAGTGTTATTTTGTGACCTAAATGAATAAATGATTTTTGACTTTGACACAGCGGTCGTTTTCACTACTGCTGCGCCGCCGAAACAATGATCATGGTCTTTTTATAAGGGAGAGTTATTTTTGGTATCTGTTTAATAGTATACTCTTAGTATGTAAGCAGGTATCCTATTGTCATGTTTACCTGGAATATTATGTTTCTGCCGAGAGTCCCGTCTCGTCTATATCGCCTCCTTAGGAAGCTTTAATGAAAGCCTTTAGAAGGCGCTGTACTGCTGGCATGGGACCAGAAATATTGGTGCTCTGCGTTGAAGGTGCAGCCATTCTTTTTTTTTTTTTTCATAATAGTAATAATCTTTATTTCAGTTAAGTTACACATATATTAACATTTACTGTGACAGCCACACTAGGCACAGCCTGTGTCGTGGCCATCAAACTATACGGATTAACATATACCTAGAACTTAACTTTTACAAATAGTTAATATGCATGAATAAATAGATGTGTCTTAACAGAATACATAGAAATATATTGTAAAACTTTATGGGTACTTTATTCTTTGCGTCTATGAAAGTACATTAAAATTGTGTTTCATACTGCGGATAATCTAAATAGCGCGGATGTCATACTAAAGTGTATGTGTATAATATGTACATTTTATTACTTACCTTATCCCGTTTATTTCCGCCTCTGAAAGTATTTACGTGTTACGGTGGTTTATCCAATTACGACATAGAATATTTTTCTTTTGGAATTAAAGGAAATCCAATTAACATAAAACGGAGTCAATAAAATCTCTCCTAAATTCCAATATGGCCTATAAATGTGTCTAAGTCGAATAGGAAAAATTGCATCTCAACTGTGGCGCGGTACGCGAGTGGAGGAGTGTGCGAAATGTTGATTAATTTAAAGTACTATGGTGATATGTTTTAGATTTTTCAAGAGCAAAGTTAATGAGCTTCCTAAGAAGGTATTTTCTTTTTAACGCTGGCACAACAATTGCTTTTTAACATAATATTTAATAAATGAAATGATGTTTCTATTGTAGTCAAACGTGCTTAATAGAAATTGGAACCATATTTTTTTTGAGTCATTGGTTAATATGATATAATATACTTACGATCGTACTACTGTTTACTTTAATTTCAATGTTATGTTATGCTCGTTAAGTGAACTGTATTGTTCTTTGAGTAATAATAATAAAGATCTTTAAAACTAACATGGACTCCCCTGACCTTGTTACCGGTTCGTCAATAGGCTACGAAAACTGCTTTTCACTATGAGCTGTTCTTATTTTTGTTCTTGTCATTTTTACTAGTTCGTAAAAAAAGGAAACCAAGATCTAAGCATCTTTTACCAATGTAATGTGAACAAAAATAAACTATTTTCTTTATTTCTTTAAATATTTACCGGGTACACCAGACTTCATGGTACTTATCGAGTTCATCAAAAATAAATTCGCATAACACTATTATTTGACCAGGAATTTCAATAAGGTATCAACGAACTAGAAGGCAGTTTATCAGCGTCATTTTACTTTATAAGCCAATATAACTTCATTGTTTTTGTTTGTAGTTATAATTGTACGAGTTATAACATCCAAAATAAATGTCGGTTTGTAACGAATGCGTTCATATATTGTTCATTTCGGTTGCGATAAAATTTGTTTAGATATAAAGCGCGAAGGTTTCTTAAACTAAAGAGGCGTTGAGTCGCACTTCTTAGTTTAAAATAAAGTAAAAATTTATCCAATGCTGTTATGCCAGGTGCACAATTTTTGTACCGCGTGGTACGGTCGGCGCCAGACCGCGCGCGGTCGGAATCTTAATGCCCATTAATCAGACATTGTGTGGAAGAATCACCGTCACTGGCAGCCGCGCTAATCGCCTGCAGGTTCGGTTCTCCGACGACGTAACGAGAACTACTTGTTCCGCAGGTGGCGACTTTGTGTGATTGTAAGTGTCATTCGATAGCGATAATGGGGATTGAAGATCATTATTATTGACGACTACTGTTTTAATTATACGATGTGCTTATATTTATTAATGAAGAAATCATTTAATGATTAGTAGTCTCGTTTTTATTAGAAAATCTATGTGACTAAAGGCGTGCAAATAAATAATAATAATCGAGAAATCAGTCCTCACCCTGTCTCACTGTTAAATACGTCAAATCTTCTTCTCAGTCAGAGAGGTTAGGGCGTTAGCGCCGTGCAGGTCGGTTAACTTCACACATTTTCGGGAACTCTTAGACATGCAGGTTTCCTCACGATGTTCCTCTTCACCCTCAAAGTGAGCGATTATAAACTGTTTACTACGCACATAACTTCTAAAAGTCAGAAGTGCGTGTCTGGCAGTCAAATTGGAGACATGTAAACTATCGCTGGTAGTAGAGAAACATTAAGCTTTTAACTCTCTTTTTTAAGTGAAAGAATAATCTTTGATTGAATTATTCAAGGACTTCTTTCATCTTTCTAATATACACAGTGTAACAAGGTTGTGGTTATATTCATTGGTCGTATGAAGAAGGCCGTGAGGTAAATCTCAGTAATCACAAGTTCAGGCATTTAATTATAGAAGAAGCTTTACGTGCACATTAGGTTTTATTTTAATCCCGCATTAGGTATTAAAGAGTGTGAAATATTATACTAATGCTATATTGTTTTGTAAAGACTGCCTTCGTAGTACAACTGTTGTGCATAAGGTCTTTTGCTTTTTTATATTTTTTTTTATTTTGCTCGTCAAAATGACCACACTCCACCTGATGGTAAGCAGTCGTATGGTCTAAGAGCAGTGGCCTCCACACCGCTCTCATGGCAGCCGAGGCAATGTTGAGGTCTCTACTTTGACGGCCTGAGAAGGTGCTTTTTCACGCCCCGCTTAAAGGACCCAGGATTGAACGAAGAAGGAAACACGTGCCTAGGCAGGGAATTCTATGCCTTGGTCGTTCGGCAGAGGTATGAGGACCCAAACTTGTTGGTACGCTTTGATTGCCCAGTTGGGCCAAGCGATATTGAGTTTAGCTGGTAATTTTTTTTTATTATTTGACCATTTAGACAGTCCGGTAGAAGAAAATAGGCTCACTCACTATTACGTAGTATCTAAAACCATATATGGCGTGGAAACCATAAACCTTTACCAACCCCTTCAGGATGTAGGTGTGAGACTAGGTATTTGTTTTTAAATTTATCTTTGATTATAAACAAATCCTAATTATAGTGTCGTAATTTAATATGTCAATTTAGCATCTATCGTATTTAGTATTTTGCATACATATTTTCTTACATGTCTCATGACATGCAACCAGGGATACCCTACTAGCTTATTTAAGCCTGAGACTTTTATGTACTTATGGGTAAAATATACAAAACCATATTCACAGGTTTAACAAAATTTTAAAAACAAGGTGGACATTTTTTAATACAAGCAAATTTTGTATCAGAAAGATTTTCCTTATATATAGCCTTTTCTAAGGGTTCTTAAAGATGACCATACCGTTTTATTTTATATAATATAAATATTATTAAACTAATATAAACAGGTATTATTTTTAAGCCCAATCAGTACAGTCGACAACAAAGCAAAACGATTAACAAACGAGGCTAGTTGTCTCTTAAAACGTTAAAAAATCCCAATAATACCGATTATTCTATTCCCTATATACAAAGACGAACATACAATGGTAGCATCGTGACGTTTGAATGGGCCGCCTTACTGGAAATTTGTTCGATCCCCGACGCTTGCGCATCGACGCGCGCAGTTTTGTCAATACTGTCCGCGACTGTACCGTTTAATCAGTTCTGCATTCAACTGTACCGCCTTTGACGAGTAATTGCTTGCATCGATTGAAATGTTATTTTAAAGTATCGAGGCTTGTTTAAAGTTTTGTTAAGTGCTCTGTATTTGTTTTGGTGTAAAATGTATGCATTTTTGGAGAAAAATATTTAAATTAAATTTTATATAAAATTTTGACATTAATTATGTTTTCACTTTCACCAACTACATTTTGGCTCCGTGGCATAAGTTTGTGATCGAGCGTGAAGTTTCGGGCTCGATTCCCGAATCAGGCATATGCTTTTTTCTGTTAAAACGCCCTAAGTAGCTGCTCGGAATAAAGTGTAGAGTCTTTGGATATGTCAGTGAACAGCAATATTTTCTGCTTTCACCTTTGGGAATGAAGCGTGATTCAACTTATCTATTACTTCACTAGCTGGCTACGGAAAATGCTTTAATTAATTTTGGTTCACAAATTTAAGTCTTGCAATAATATGTACATTTGTTGTTTTTGTTGTGACATTATGAACATTATAATAGCGATTAGCCAATTTAGTGCGCTTTGACTTACTTACCAGTTCTAACGTTAAGTATGAAGCCTGTTTCATTGATTGATTCAGTTTTTGTTGTCTTTAAAGTCCATGGCACTATATTCAATGTCTGAGTTTGTAAATGTTTAGACTGCCAGCATCACCATTCTTTCCTAGACAAAATATATATTTTTATTATCCTTAATAAAAAAAATATACGTGCTAGTTAGTGAGCTGGCCCTTCTCCAGGAATACACTGCATAGTACCTACCATTGTTCCATACTATTTTCTCATTTACATAAATCTTTACTGGACATAACATTCCCTGTCTTAAAAGCCACATTTAAGCGACACTAAAATTACAACTCAAAGAAAATACAAATGAAGGTTAAAATAATAAAGCATTTCCAAAAAGAGGTCAGTTTGTAACCTCAAACGTGAATCCATACGTGACAACAAAGATATCGAAATTAAACTTTATAATAAGGATACCATTAAAACAAACGCTTAAATATACAAGTGGAACAAAAACTCTGGCAACACTTCAATCAACGAGAGAGCAAAAATACAAGGTACCTACTACCAGCAATTAAAATCGAAAATAATATCGAGAACTCGACAGACAATAACGAAGCTACCCATTAAAATAAGAGGCAGAATAATAAATGAAGCTGTGCTGAAATTAAAAAAAGAATAATAAAAAAAGAAAATTCCCGTCGCCACGAATGCATAGAATATGGCGGAGGTACGGACCAATCAAAATTCTTCGTCAATTAAGTGAATGGAGATCGCAGCAAAAGGAAAATTGAAGGAAAAACTGAGGGTGGCTTTGCTAGTGATGGACAAATGTCGATAAAATTTTGACATGTCATATCAAAATGATATTTTTATTAATTTTATTATTGTCAGACATCGCTTCAGTTCATCAATAAAATTTTATACCATAAGAATTGTCTTGTTTAAACTGTGTCGGTCATAGCATATTTATAGTCTAAATAATATTTCAACGTCTTAGTTATAAAATGGGAATGCCTTTTTCGACTCTGGTCAGACATCACTTAGTCATTATTGTGCGTGTATGTTACCCTTTTGCAAGGGACCATTCAATTGATGGTGTACATCAAAAGGGTGGGCAATAGGCTGCGTGTTAGCCATGCGTTAAACATACTACCACCAACCTAATAAACGACATATGTTGTAGGTATTTGAAAGCGAATATAAGACGACATTCATGAAAATAAGGCTATTTTAAATTTAAGGATATACCTACTATAAATATTTGTATCTTACTAAAATAATGTTAAAGATAGCAAAAAGGGATTTTAATTTAACCCAGCAACCATATAATATGTGCATTTTGTTTCTTTGTTAAAATTTAAATAACTTTAGGAATAATGCAATTGGTTACATAAATACTAGAATGTGCATATGTATTTTGTAACATAACTTTAGCAGATCGATCTTTAGATTGACAAGCCAGAGATCTCGGCTACTAACCTACCGTATACCAAATAATAATAGATTGCTTAAACTGTATAAAAAATATCATGAGAAAACGTATGTTGTTCTTCATATTATTTTTGGAGACTTTCTTCGATAGCATTATATATTCTTGAAGCCTTATATTCGAGATACATTAAAGAGCCAGGCCAACCACTACAATAGTTAATACACACATCAGATATTTATAACCCGTTCACGTAATATACCAAACTCAACTACTATCTAAAAAGTAACTGTCGAAACCTCTTAACAATAAATCGAAATCGATGTCCCAACCCTAGCTCTCTAGATATGAAAGCAATGGAAATAAAGTTTGTTCGTCCCGCATTGTATGGCGCTCCTCGTAAATGGATTTTATCACTATATAAATATCTCCCTATCTTACGTTACGATGCTTACTACGTCACGTCAACATTCGATATAACTATGTTTGTACGTGATTTTTAGTATAACTTTATTTTTATGACACTTTTTATATAATGGTAGGCGGTTAGTGTATGTAAATGATAACGTATCATATGTTCTGTATTAGGCAAATTTATATTACCTTAGCATACGCTTAATATAAAAAAATAATATCTAATAGTCTTTGTAATTGCAAACGTTACTTGACGAAACTGCAAATAATATGCAGGCGTATTCCATCGCAGAATTCAAATAATAATCTCTTATTAGTAGCTAAATAAGTTGTATTTACTTTATTTTAGCTTTGAAGCTAAATTTTCGAACTTGTTGAATAATTCTCAGTACAACACTAATTATTTATTTATTTGAACTCACTTTAGCACAAGTATTTAAGATAGTTGAAGAATGTAACAAGAATCATAGTAAAGAGCAACACAACAAATACGAAGTGGTTGCCATTCATAAAATAAAAATACCTAATAATACCTACCTCTAAATTAAATCCTCGTAAAACCACCACTTTACAATCCCTAACCATTGTCGAATACATTTCAATATCCCATCTATTGGTAACCCCGGAACCATAAAACCACCAACAAGGTCCGGTCGGTCACCGGTCAAAGCCTGAAGGCTGTATTACGCGCGAATGGCCCTTGGCTCATTTGCGCTGAGCGCTGCATCCAAGATGCGTAGGGTCCAACTCGGCCAATGGGAATAATAATAAGGGATACCCCTGTTCTCTATTATATGAATTTTGTAAGAACATGTAATTTGTACAAGAAAGATTCTTTGTCAAAGTTATAGTTTTCTTATAAAAGTTTTGCCGTGAAGCTACTAAGTTTAAAGACGGGAACTCCAAAAGTTTGAACTTGGAAACTTATATTTGACCAATGGATAATAGGACTACTATCGAAAAGTTGAGTTGTCGAACTTTAAAAGTGTAGTACTATGAGAGTTCAAGGAATTTGAAGTTTGAGAAATTATAGATTGATGAGACTTTGTCAATCCTAAATGTCACGGATACTATTGACTTACTCTCTTCACATATATATGTGGTAAACATTTGATATTAACCGCTTGCTACCCAATAATAGCACTTGGTCATTGCTGACACTGAAAAGTAAGAGTCTCCATCATAAAGAAGGTATAGTTCACAGTTGAATGCAGCTCAAGGGACAATCGATACCATTGTACCTTTACAGTATTAATATTAAAATAAGTTTGAGCTGACAGGTAGCTCAATAGCACGAGATGACAAAATAGGGACACATAAAGTGAGACAGAAAATGCTGAAATATGCGGCTATGCTAATATTAGCTACCTTGACCTTTCATAGGCCTGTAAGCATTCACATGTAAACATATTGAGATTTTGAAGTACATATTGCTACTATTATAGAAAGGTAAACAGAAATATATCAACGATTAAGTAAACAAACATTACAGCGTATAGGTAAAGCGTCCATTACTATCTCTTCAACATCAAACTATCGCTTTGAATCTGAGCACTCAGAACATTAAAGCGACGGTCGTCGTACGGCACGTAAATGATAAAAGCCTGTGGTGTTTATGATATATTTGAAGGCTCTAGGAGCGCACCGTTACGGCTTCCCACCTCTTTCATGGGCGCAATCCTCTTAGCGTCTCCCGCATAAAAATAAAGCTGGTCCACCTGGCGGCCGGTGGCGCGGCGGCGTGGCGGGTGCCCTCCGTGACCTAACAGCCTAACGTATTTAGGCTGCAGCGGTGCAGCTCTAACAACCTCGTACTAAAACAGAATATCGATTACTTTCGCTACTATAATGTAATCCCCCGCCCACTTTTCGTTTTTTTAGCTCAGGATAATAATATAGTGGTCTCTGTCTAGCGCGCGGGTATCCAGGGCGTCGCGGCGTTCCCCAGGGCCGGGGCGGCGCCCCCGCACGCCGCGCCGCGCGCCCCTCGCCCGCCCGCCCCGCCGTATGTAAATGAACGTCTCCTCGGTTATGTGTGCGAAAGCCTATAACAACACGGCACCGGCAACACACCGATAACTCGATGTTTGAGGTTTACTGCCCTGTGACAGCTTTTGTCCTATTTTAAATACGAATTTCAGATTCGATGCGTCCCGACGTCCTTCATAGATCCGTTGACGGTTCTCTTTTCGTCGGTTATTTACGCGTAGCTGTTGATATTGTAAACAGCGGTAGTGCACAGTCGTAGTAGACGAATACGGCAGACATGCAAATGTTCACTAACCGATGACAAAGATAACAAAGCAGGGGCAGTTTGAGCATAAACAATTTTCAAATACGTTTAGTCTGAGAGGCCGTCAGCGGTTGTAGGATTTTATATCTTCCAAAGGTATATTTAAGGTTGTGTATTGTATGTAGTGTAAGACGTACGTGCGGTTGTACGTCGCAGCGATGACGTCACGTGTACGTCGAAAATGACACTTTTACGAGCAATAATTTACATTATTTCGGTGTTAAGCCTCGCGTGCCACCCGATTGATTTTATGTCGGTCGCATCTCACATTTGCGTTCAGTTAAATCGAATCACTTGCTACACGACCGAGTTATTTTGTAATGGTGGTATCGCGTGAGCTTTTTTGACGTTTTTGTTTGTTATATTTCGTTTTGTTGATTTTTACTGAGTCCCAAGTTTTGACTGAAGTTCTATTTAAATCTTGTGCAAAATGTCGTGTGCGTTGACATGTTTATGAAGCATTACTTTTCTTAATCATTTCCGAATAACATTTTCCGAAATTATTTCTCTTCGTTCACTTGTTACTTGAAGCTATTACTTAGAGTTGGTTTCATATATCATTTTTAAGATAAGGTTGCTAACATGCCAAGGTTAATAATATTCTCAAATGACAATATATTTAGTCCAATCATACAAACGCTGAAGTCCAGCAGCGTGGCGATAAGGGCCAGGACACACGCGCGCACCCAATTAAGATCTTCATTAGGCGCCTTCCGCGAAAGCTGCGCCCGCGCCGCCGCCGGTGTAGCACGCGGTTTTGTTGGATACAATAAAATCAATAGATTAGTGTGCTTAATGTTTTCTTTTTTAACTGTCGACGACTCTGTATCTAAATTAATAAAATAATATAAAAAATATAGGTACGTCTGAAATGTCTCATGTGGTTCTGAAAATTTAGAAATGTTACGATTGCACCTCGACTATATAAGCATCTAATCAGCAACTAATGTTGCAACTAACACTTTATATGTAAGACACAGGTGGGTTAAAAGCCTGATAGCCAATATTATTGGGATATGTCCTGGAACAGAGATCGATAATTAACCTTGCCAGATTTAGAACCGTTCTAAAGAAAGACCATTCTAAGAGAACCTAAAGGGACGAGTATATGTTAATTGTGCTGTCAGAGTATGAACCAAGAGAGATAACATATTAGCAGGGTTGCATCGAAATCCTTAGCCTCTTCCTTCCGAGTAACTTTGCCTACCCTCAGAAAAGAAAGAACAACGCCAGGGCTTACAATTCTGACCGGGTTGGCCGACTCCGCACCCCTTTATCAGTATTATAAGGAAATCTCAACTCTCTCTCAATCTTTTAAAAAGAGGTATGTTGGCTTATTCCAGTTTTCTTTAGCTAAGGATTATAATTAGACTGGCTCATTGGTTTTACAGCATACGCTTCGATTAAATTTGTTTTGTCACGGATTTAACCATAAGTACTACTTCTATAACCCAGACGACTACTATACTACTACTTTCCAAAATATCTGCCTTGATTCCTAACATCTTTGTTCTACGTAAAAGCCAGAGCAGCCTGTGTATAGTGGAGTAAGCGAGTGGCTACAGGCTGTGTTAAACTTACTGGATTCCTACAGATATGAGCTCTGTACCTGTCGCCTGTGTAAATCTCGAACATGTACACTCGCGTTGCTAAAGTGTTACGATTTTATTTAGTTTTTATTTAATACAGTATCGAAATAATTATATTCTTTTTACCTATCACTATAAATAATAAGATGACTTGGAATAAGGTTTGTATAAGAAACATTGATTCGAAATGTTTTATTTTTTTACTTGAGAAATGACATCTGTTTGACATGCTTTCATTAAATTAATTAAATAATAGCCTACTCAGTACTGTTTATCGTTGTAATTTTTTTAAATTTGTATTTATTATAATATACATTAGCGAAGTAAAAAGCCAGAAGACTTTTATGTGAGAAATATTAGTAACAAGCTTAAGAACATAAAACAATATAAAATACAAGTCAAGTCAAAATCATTTATTAATTTAAATCATAAACAAGCATTTATGAAAGCGAAAGTTATACAAGTAATTAATACGTTTCCCGAAGCCACTAAAGTTCTCGACGACACATGGATTATCTCTAGTGCGAGAATTCTCGTTAGACGACAAAAATATATAAACGTAAAAAGTTACATTCAGGTTGGTTGTTGGGTTCAGGTAAGGGGTTGAGTCTATCTAAAGTTCTAGTTGAGTCTATAGTTGTACGTATGCCTAGTGCATGGCTTACTGTATTATATTATCATATATTCCATGTTATTTCGGTAATAATTCAAGTCAATCGTAGCCTACGACGGACTTTATTTCCCGATACTTTTACCAGTTCTTAAGATACATTTAAGAGCAAAGCAATTAGAAGTAACTGTATAAAAGCTTGTATATATTATATGTTTAATGTAAAGGAAGCGAAGGAATTTTTAACCCTAATACGCGTTTAAATTATTGTCTACAACCATAGAAAAATTTTGTTGTAATACATTGCAACTTACAATGCGAGGAAAGTGAATGAAGCCAGAGAAGTGTGTTAGGATCGTAGCAAATGGAAATCCGTAGTCTCTGCCTACCCATCTGGGAAACAGGAGTGAATCTATGTATTTATGTATGTACATTGCAACTTACTCTTTCCGCAATTTACCAGCGTAAATCTATCTAATAATTGAAGAATCTGAAAATCCTATGTAATATTTCAACATTTTTATTCTGTTAACACTTTTGTACTCACATGTACGTACATCGACTGATTTATCATATTCCAGTGCAGGTTGGAGCGACAATTGTAATGTAAAACCGGGGCCGGATTTAGAACTAACTCGGCGCGAGTCGGCCCTGCGCCGTGACGTGGGTCTACGTCACGTGACTGTCTGACGTGCACGCTCGCGTTACGTTTACGTTCACGTTTATGAACGTAGATAGTAATGTATGCCGTTAAAAGATAATGTCGTGAATTAATTGGGGGAGTTATGTGAGGTGGGTAGTTAAAAACTGTGACTTGGTTTAAACGTGAATATGTGTATGAAAACTTTGAGTAAACGTCAGCTGGGCGGGCAGTAAAAACATCAAAACTATAGCTTTTATATTTCTGTCTAGTATTCTACGTCAGAGCATGTTGAATTTGCTCAAATTGGTTAAATATTTGATCTAAAAAACATAAACTGTTTCCTGGCGTCAATTAATAGGATGAAGTAAATAACAAAGATCTGGAAATGGTATTTTATTTGTTTTTCAAGTTAGGTTGGTCTTTAATTCACTTTGCAAATAGCCTTGCTACTTGCTACCTGTCTAAAGAGCAGCGATAGCTCAGTGGGGAGACCAACAGACTGCAATGCAGAGGGTCTCGGGTTCGAACCCACGTCGCGCACCTCTGATTTTCGGAAGTTATATGAATTTTCGAAATTATGTGCGTATTGATTGACAATTATCGCCTGCTCCATGCCTCGGAAAGCACGTTAAGCCGTCGGTCCCGGCTGCCATGAACATCTATGGCAGTCGTTATTGGGAGAGTGTCGACACAAAAGATCCCACTCGGTCGAAGTGTCGCCGGTCTGCACTGACTGGCCCCCACATAAGATAAGATAAGATACTACCTGACTGATGGTAAGCGATCGTCTTAGCCTATGATCGCTTACATAGGTATATGCACATGTATTGCCAAACGAAAGAAAATAAATTAATGGAAAGGAATAGGAAAGTTTGTGAAATCTCGGCAGTCTTACTCATCCTCTCATCCAACGAAACACAGTAACGTCCACCTAAAAATGCCCAAGTCTGTTGAAATGTTATTTCATTTTTCTGGCAGGTATTCTTTAGTTTCGATCATGAAATCAAGCAGTAATCATGTCCAGTAAATGTCAATAAACTTAGTTCCTATTACATTTAGGCTTAAACCTAAATCACATCTCTATCTTAACCAGGCATATACAGGCTGCTGTTATTTTGTGATTAAGTATCGAAGTCAGTTGGTTGGCATTATACAGTTGGATAGCGTTGGATATTTGCTATCTACACCGCAATTAAGTTTACGATGAATGTGTAACTTAAATGAATATTTGGTTTTCAGAATTCATGTCGTGTGTATGCGACTGTACTTCCTCTGTCACTGTACACTCGATGACTAAAGTTTTGTGTGAAATGTTATACACTATTTTTGTATAGGATCTCAGTGCCGACTTTACGGCGGTTATATTATATGGATATATGAAGTTAAGCAACCTTGTCGCGGTCAAGACTAGATTGGTAACCATGTACTAAAAAATAAATCATGTTTTTACGTGTGTTGAAGATTACTGAATGTTATCCGAATAGTTACATTTTTATCGCGGTTGGATATCGAAACGGCGATCGAAACCCTAAAATTGTTAAAGTGCCGCCTACTTTAACAATTTTAGCATTTAAACAATTGTGCCATCCGTGCAAGTCAATATAACTGTGCCTAAGTTTATTTGTCACCTCGCTTTAGCATACTGATAACGTTATTATAAATTCTAGACGTATACAAAAGTGGACTGGATAATTGAACAGTGTGATGATTATAAATTGCATATTAGTATAAAATGGGCCAATATAATCGGTCAAACAAGGTAACTATATCTAATAGATACTTGGTTCGTCATACATACAACAAAGTTGCTGTGTGGGCGAGTGATACCGTAAATTTTGTTCTGGGCAAAGTACAAGATAATCGATTTGTTTTTCGACATTTGCAAAGTAATGCAGAACTACTTCGTATTTTATATTTCTTTGACATCTTTATGAACTGCCTTTGTCAATAATAATAATAATAATAATAATGTTTATTTCATCTCCACAAATTACATCGTGTTATACAGTATACAGTTGACAGGAACAATTGTCAGTAATACGTAATTTGTGGGAGATCTGGAGTCTAAACTAAGTCGAAGCCTGTATTGTCGGTGTCTTACTTTAATATTGCTCGTAGAGTACAGGATCATGTAAGAAAGTAAGGTGCTGTCTTTGAAACTTGGCATTACGATGAAGCTGCAGCAATCCAAATTGGCAAGTACTTTCAGAAGACCATAGTTAAACACCTAAACCTTATATTGTGTTTGTGCAAAGAATATCCTCTACTCTTAGCACAAATACAACATGAGGTTGTTTATGTTATAGTTGTGTAGCTTCAAGAGCTATCTTTCAAGGCAAGAGCCTTGAAAGATCAAGAAACACTGTGCTGTCAGCAGTGCATCATGAAATCTTGCCCCTAGTAGCACAACTATTCCTTCTTTAAGAGTTGATAAAGCACAAATGTATTGCAAGCCCAGGTATCGCAAGCATCCGTACTATTACTATTCGCCATCAGGCTGCCCGAATATATCCTTGCTGTTTCAGTGGTAAGAGATGACGTAGAGAAAGATTTTTGTAAGTAGCAAGAAGGTAACAGCGTTTCTATAGTGCCTCTGAAAACTATACTCTGGCACGTGGTGATAGTTTTGCAACAGTCTGCCAATGTCTTTAGGGTAATACTTGCGTGCAGACATATATCAATACTTGTAAAATTTTTGCAGATATAAAAATATAGTGATATAAAAATTAACACAGAAAATAAGATCTGTTTCTTTGAAGAGGTTATCTATTTTTATAAATTCTATTTATGAACTTTATCCTTATAAAAAAAAACAATGACGGATAATGAAGGTATTTTGCTTCCTAGACTATCGTCATATGTATTAATAACTGTTGAAAGCCGTATAGCTTAAAATTCTTCACAAATCGATCAATCAACGAAAAATAACGAACCAATTCTTTTAGCTAGTACGTTTAACAATCACGACCGGCTGCTCAAACCATCGTAGCTACTATGAACTTAGTTATAAGGGTTAAATTTGCGTGTGTCGAGGCCAAAGTGTCGTGTCGGTACAACGGCGACACAGACAGGTATCGGGAACAACAATGATGTACCTCAACCAGTCCGATTGCAAGGGGTTTTTTTAACCAGTATCCTCTGAGGGTTACGGGAAAGCATGAGAGAATGGATGAGGCAGTTTTTGTAGAATATCCCTTTTAGTTTATGAACCTGTTTAAATATGATGGAAAAATGTATGTCTTCTTGTGACCACGATCAGTGCAATCTGGTGAAACAAGCGTTCCAAAAGGGTATGTTAATATCTAGCATGATCGTGTATTAACACGCGAATGTTACCCATTGAAATAAAAGTACTTGGTACGGATCTGAACGTGATTTTTTTCTATACGACGTTTTAAATCATGCTCTTCAACAGGCATGATCACGGGGAGAGTCCTTGTGAACAGGGCTGCTCGCCCAATCAGAGATTTGAACTTGCTACCACACCACCAGTCACAATCATAAGAGTAAATATATGTCAAGAGCATTAGTTCATCTCATCGTATCAAAATTACAACACAACCACATTATAATATATGCAACATCGCGATCAGCTAATTTATATTGACAGCCATCAAATCATCCAAAATTTATACATCCGTTTTAATCTCGTGAATCAACAGCCAATGCTAAATAATTACATACATTTGAATTAAAATTAAGTTATAAGAGTTAATAAATCAATCATATATAGAGTGCGATTGAACTGGGCCCAAACGTGCAACAACCTTGCCGGTTTTAGCAACCTCATTTGGATGCAGATCCACGGCTTCAGGTTCCGTACCAAGTTATCTGAACCTTTGCCTTTAAAGGGACAATACGGACGCATATTGAATTTTTTTTCATGGTCACACGTTGCATGTGAGTCGTGAGTCCAAAATGAGATTTCCGCGATCTTTAAAAGTTCATCGTGACATCATCTTTGTTTTGAATTTAAGACTCGCTGAGAGTGAGATGAAACTGTTTTGCCTGCAAAGTTTTATTAGGATTTTCTTCTAGCAAAATTTTTTTCTAAACATCATGGAAGCAGAACTGTGCCCGACAGACAGCAATATACTCGCTCCCAATATGTAGACCTAAACCACAGCTGCACACCCATCCAGGAATATATTCGTCAGTAAAAAGTGTATCAGCGACGTGTTCTTTGTTTTTAATTTACGATGAGATGCAGGTCCTCTGTTTGGAGACATCTTGTAATAAACGATATTTGTTGAGTATAAAAACTACTACTGATATGCTTAGAAATAATAGGAGTTCAAGAAGGTGAGAATATCTCCCCTCATTTTCCGTTGAGGACGAGGTGCAATCCTTGAATGAAACTCTTTCCGTAATACTTGATTGCTAGTTTTGGTTATATTTTTTGTAACCGAGACGCAAGGAACTGCCACATCCACTACGCATCGCTCGGTGTATTTGGAAGACAATGAGCGCGGGCCCACACCGCGTCACTCCTTAAACCTCTTCGCCTTATTTCACTAGCCTTCCTTTTGTTTCCAGGGCATTTCTTTATTTTGTTGTGCGATCTTATTATTTTGCTACCGTTGGTCGCATTGCAACGTTCTTGGAGTTTTTGCTCGCATTGCCCTCGCCGTACAGAAGCTTCGCTCGGAATGGAGTAATACTACCCAAGACTCCTCGGTATTGTGTATTTGTGTTCTTATTTTTTTAGTTTTCCTCAATGCCACGTCAAGTTTTTGCTCGCCAGCAGGTTTCATTCTATGTGTGTTATGTAAGTCTCATGTGATATGATCTTGAATGTGTACCTATGTAATTATTTCTGCGTTCCAATTTGAGTTGGTATGATTGAAACGGCGGATGTGAGATAATTTGTCATATTCGTCTGCGTAATGTTCTCGTTCAATGCTGTTATTTGATGAGCGTTTTGTATGCTTTGATGAGATTGCATTATGTATGCTGATGGAGATGACAGTTTGTTTCCTGCGTTTGTTTATTGTAAGTAATTTGTTACTTCTATGTCCGAAAAGTGCCTTTATCCAGTTCTTGTTGGTTCTTCGTAAACTGTATAAGACTGAGCGTATTCCAAAGTTTACGAAGTTTATGCAACTAACTTATAACGAAGCTAAGAGGTATTTCCTTGCTCGGGTAATATTATAAGTAGCGAAAACCAAATAAAGCTTAATTACACGTCCGGCGCCCTTGTAAACAATACTCTGCGGTGCGAGCAACATAAAATACCAACATGGTTGCAACAAAACGAGCGGTGGGGAACACTGTCGTCTACTTAAGGCTAACTGAGATCTCCTTTTTAGGGAGGGGGGGAGTGTGAACACCGCGTGTCTGTGGGCTAATTAACTGAAACATGCGCGCGCGCCGGCGCGTTAATCACAGTGCAGTGGCGCCCCCAGCCCCCGCCTCGTCCCACCGACGCCCGCGCAACACAGAGTTGCTTTTAGTGTGAGCTGTTGCCGTAATCTAAGGAATTTCAATTAATTATATTATTTCGTTAATGAGTTTCGGATATGTTTGTGGAGATTTAGTATTGTACGAAATGACTTTATTTTAGTTTTAAGCCGAGCTTTGGTAATGTTCCGACTTTGTTTATATATTCTGGAAAATAATCGAATTAGACAATCTATATTGTTTATATTTTTATAGTCAAAAGTCAAAGTCAAAAATCGTTTATTCACTTAGGTCACAAAGTAACACTTATGAACGTCAAAGGGATTAGTGAGTTTGTTACGTTTACTGAATTTACATCTATGTTAGTTGCAAGGTTCAGGCAAAAGGTTGAGCCTATGAGAAGATACCTGCAAGAAACTCAAGGCCATTCTTTTTACATATATATTTATACTGTATTGTTTTTATTTGAGCCAATTTGAATAACACATAATTAAGTTAATGCTTATATATACCTGAAGAGGTTAGAAAATGT
Organism: Catocala sponsa; assembly: GCA_963564715.1. Lineage (NCBI taxonomy): Eukaryota > Metazoa > Arthropoda > Insecta > Lepidoptera > Erebidae > Catocala > Catocala sponsa. Next base: position 8,094,716 of record OY751330.1, read on the forward strand.
GTAGGTATTATTTCGCCAACTGTTTATGTCCCACATAATATGTTGAGTAAACTTACTGACTTCTACTAAGCGTAGTTGCGGACCCCGTACTGCTGTTGATAATTAATTGACAGAAAAACCGAATAACATTTTGTCTGACCCGTGAATAGAACCTGAGATTTAATGCATACTACCTCTGCGCAGTTGCATTCACTACTCTGCGTCACCGAGGCAGTCACAGTACTGACAAAAACAAAAGACCATAAAGAGGCACCGGGTATTATGTACTAAACGATAAAATATTCTCCTAAGCACCGAACAACGTAAAACAAAGATAAATACACTATTCTAAATATCAAAATCAAAACTTATACAGTAATCCTATCAAAACTAAAGGCAACTAACTGCAAAGATTTATTACTTGAACGACGAATAAATCAACATTAGACGTCTACCAAATCTGATACCAAAAACGCCAATATGAACCGATGAAACTGTTATTAGTTACAATTTATATTCAGTAGTCGGATGTCACGAAAAAGTTCGATCTAATTTAGTAAAAGAATAAACAAACAAAAAGAGGAAAAAAATTGTTGGCTGCCATGACAGTGAGTTCTTTTTTTGAATGCATGGAACAATCGGGTCTGAGTTAGGAATTTATTGAGCTGTAGTGCAAATAAATAAGGTGGAATGTATCGTGGTATATGTAGGAGTGAAGCACGAACCCGTCGCGCCAGTAGCGAGGATTGATCTTAGACATCAGCTGTCTGTCTCCGCGTCTCGATGTCGATACAGGATGCTACTGTTTGGACTGGATTTTCGGGTGACTTTTTGTTGGACAATTGGGATGTATTCAACATACCTACATAACATCGTCATTCGTCGTTTGACCGTAAAATAATACTCGTGAATTAGGTGGCATGTGACAGTAAAGGGAAACATCGTAAGGAAACCTGCATGTTTTTAAGTTTTATATGATGTTTGAAGCCTGCCAACCCGGTGTGGGCCATCGCGGTGGAGTATGGCCTAACCCTTTTTATAACTGAGAAGAGATCTCCGTTTAGGAATTCTCCCACTGCTCGTGGGCACGGTACCCGGCAGTGGGACAGTTTTTAAACAGAGTTGATATTATTGTTATATAGGTGCCATATTGTAATATACATATATAACATGCCAGCATAGAAGACTTTATCGTTGTTTACCAGGCATTAGGTTTACTATTACAATATTGTGTCCAGTACACTATGTAGAACTTACCAATAACATCCCAATCACACTATGCTTGACCCGCGAATCCCAATCTGACCCTGACTTTACAATCAATGGAAAAATTAGGCTGATAAATATATACGAGAGGAGTTTCATAATAAATACATAAGTGAGTTAAATATTTCACATTAACCAGTCAAGTACCGGTATATCAGGCATAATTAAAAACCTATTGTGTCTTGCCGCCGGTGTACCGCCGTGACTCAATAGGTTAATAAAGATGTAAAGAATAGAAATTGAAAATCACGATGTTTGTAAGAAGTTATTCTTATAACCGTTTTGCTTTATATGTTCCTGAGCTGGATTCCTAAGAACGATATACAATACGTCACCAGCCAAAATCTTGCAAATTCCTTTGATAATGGATCATACTGTAGCTAGGTGCGGGATCACGCGAGCCAGTCAGCTTAATGGTATCACAGGAACATAACTAACACATCCTGTCGAGCGGGACAGCGTGTCTGCGCTGCGACTCAGCTCGATAGCTCGGACACTGCGATACAGGCCATAGGTCCGACTGTCGGGGAAATGCCTATAGCAAGATTAAAACAACTTACTGCCTAGTTAATTCTAAAGTTCAACATAGTTAAATATAGTTTCTAGAACAGAGTGAAACAGAAGATCTGTTTTCGGCTTCAAGTTAAGGACCACCTTTCTAAAGTTAGCGTTTGTAATGTTGGCTTTTACTAGAGGATTCCATTAACTGCTAACCTTCAAAAGGACACCATTCACATCACACCGTACTAAAATTAAACAACGCTTATTCAACAAATAAATGATGAACCAGATAAAAAATAAATTTATTTAATTTTAATTCTAGCAAATAAATAAATAAAATCTTTATTAGTAGGTACTAATAAAGATGACGTATTAGTAGGTACTAAGAAAGAGACGTAGGTACGTCTCCCCGGGATACCATCGGTAAATGACTAAGAACCATTATACATTTATCCTAACATTCTCATGGACGCTGCAAATTAACCAAATTGTCAGTATAAGTTTGAATAAAAGTTATACAATTGACATAATATTACACTTAACATAGTATTATCTCATGGCCATGGACGTATTGTATTCGGAAGCCTTCGGAGTAAGTTTAAAAAAATTTTAGGTTGAGGAAACCTTTAACAATACATACAAGTAGTTCAATTTCTAATTAATTAGTACCATCTACTCTTTCTACAATATGCCATCTATTTTATTCAAAATTTTTTTATTTCATATATTCGAAAAATACAAAACTGTTCGATTGGTACAGACAATGATGCTATACGTGGCATATTTATCTGTTAATAGCAGTATTCTCTACTTTTTATTGATCCTTACCCAAAAGTCTATTTACAACTATGGATATTAATTCAAAATCTCTTGGAGTAAATGTAAATAAGAAATAATTAAGCGGAACGAGCTCCAATCCTATGCATCAATATTTTTTAAATTTCAATCTATCGGTTACGTCACGAAGCCTTTATTTATAACTCTTTTATGACGTATTTACCTTTAGGTAATATTAATAGTAATATTGTCTTTCCGTAGACCTCCCTAGCGACATGGGTATCGTTTGCTAAGGTCAACGTGCAAGGGACTCCCAGAGCAATCGACCTCCAGTGATTGGAAACAGGAATTATATAATGAGTGAAGTACAGTGGGAGTTGGTTGTGGGAGTACTGTGGGCTTACAAGTCTCAGGTGATTAGTATTAGTTTAGTAAGTTACGTTTTAATTCGAATTAATAATATAAATGTGAACGTAAACTTGTATGTTAATTCTGCGTGTTAAGCTACTGAATGTATTTTGAAAGGGTTTATTAAGATGTTTGTGGTTCTAATATGCTAATTATAGATACGAACACACCCAAATGACAGTACACATAAGATAAATATGCACCCACTTAAAGTACTATAATGATATGTATGAGATATTTCAATGAATAATTTGTGCGAGAATCGAAGCCGCAAAACTTAGGGTATGACAATTTTCTACTAATTTAACTATGATTAAAATCTGAAATTACATGATCATACGGTTTAAACTTCATAAAAAGTAAGATACTTCTACTATTAAAAGTTAAGGTAGTAGGTATATTTATTATGTTTCGAATTCATGCATTCGGTGCAATATATAATAGTATTGATATTTCTAGACGAATTTGTAATTTATTATTTTAACCATTTCAACTAATATTGAAATTGTAAAATTTTGTGATAATGTTTATATGTCTGTTACTTAATCTTGCGTAAACCGTTGAACTAATTAAGATATAACTGCGAAGTTTTATCTAAATTACACACATATAAACATTCTGGATTAACACATAGGCAACTTAGTATCCCGGTACGCGTTTACATAAGTTTCACGCAGGCAAAACTGTGCACGAAATCTAAATAAATAAATCGAGCATCCATGGCTTGATGGATGACCGTTGAACTGCTACGCAGAATTTAATTGTTTATTTACTTTCTGACTAGTTTCTTATACTAATCATTGCAATATTGTGGCAGTGTACCGCAATTAGATTCTCAGAACTGCCCAGAGTGCTCAGTCAAGAAGGCAATATCCCACTATTTAATGCACCGAACTTATGGTAGAATGTCCTTCAGACCGATTTCGGTCACGGCGGCCAATCTTAACGGAGACTGGCCATCTGCGCAGGAGATATTATAGTGCACAAGCCTGTGCACAAACACAAGTGCACTCTCTGTTTCTTAACTCTCATGATCCGATGGGACGGTAATCCGACACGACCAGAGAGAGACTGATCTCTCTTCGGTCCGGTCAGGACCAGCGGCTTTAGGTGCTTTCCCAGGCACGGGGGTGTCCAACACCACCATCTTCCTAACTCCGGGCTGTAATTGAGATTTCTTAACAGAAAACCCAATAACTTTTTGTTGGCTCGACCCGGGATTCGAACCTGAGACCTCATGCACAGCAGTCGCATTCACTACCGCTGCGCCACGGAGGCAGGATAGGATGGGGATAGGACTATTAACTACTCCTATCCCCATTACACAGCGGTGTAGTTACTTTACACTCTCACCAGCGAGACAATGTAGAAACATTTAGGATCAATCCGTATTCCTTACTAGCGTAGTGTATGGTTCTGTCAAATTTATATTTCCAATATTGAAAATTCAAAGATCGGTTACAGATAACTTTCATATGATCCATTTGACGTGATAGCTGGGTTACTAGTAATGTGAAATAACTATGTTAGCAATCGATAAAATTATAATAGATGTGAATCAGTCAGTTAGTTTTTCTCAACTAATACCTGCCACGGATAAACCATGACAGCTCAGCAATTGCACCCTAATCAGCATAACTAATCCCCATTCCGATCAAATAGTGTTCCCAACAGCAAAACATCACCAACGTCTTTGCCCCTTTCTACGAAACGACCGACCAAATTGGCACTCAGCGGAGTGTTAAGGGCCTCCGACACGCCTTCGGACGAAAGGTCATCGAGTAATTAACAGTCCCTCAAGCAATCACAGTGTGAACGGCCTGTGATTGGTTGCAATTCCACCTCCCTCACAGATCAAAGGAATACTGTCACTTGTCAAAAGGAATATTTTAGGGATCGTTGTTTGATGTGCGCTACGATCTCGGATGTATTTTTAATTTCAGCAACGATTTTTTTGAGTCATACATTATGTAACAGATAGGTGCCATTCGGGTTCCGGCCTCTGTTAATGTTTTCTGTTTATTTTGAGCGATGTGTATGTTCGTGTATGTGTGAGATGTGTTTATGTGTGAATGTGTGAGTAGCTGTAATACGTTTGTATACTGGGGAGATTGCTTTTCTGCTAAGAGTCTGAATGATCTCGGCTTTAGACCCAAAAGATCATTTAAATTACTTAGAACAGTACTGCTTACAGTACTACTGCTAACAGTAGGGAAAGCACTTTAAAGTTATAACGTTAATATAGGTTGTTTACGTGATATGGGTAATTTGTATTTTTACAAGTTTTTATGATGTAATGATAGGTTAAATCCAGCAACCAGCAAAGGGCGAGGGAGAGTTGTCTAACTGTAGGTAAGTTGTATGACTAAGAATCATGAACAATAAATTTTCTCTACGTTTTATCAATGTATGGTAAAAAAGTAAATATCGTAAGATTTATAATATTATATTTTTGTTCCATATTTGTTTAATAAATATACTACTGCATTAGTGCAGTAGTACACAAAATCCGTTGTTGAAGGCATGTCATGCAGCAATGAATTCACATTGGCAACGACTATTCATGAAAAGCGCATTAACTTGTAACACTGCGTAGGAAATGCTTCCACATATGTAACACTACGCTGGCGTATAGACATAAACCAAAACTTAAACACACTTAAAGGCATTTTAAAGCATATTATTATATAAATGTAGGCATACGACATTCATAAAGGCAGACTTCATCGACAACTACGACTAGACAACTTAATCAGTGCCATCCGAAATCTTCAATTGGATTCCCACGTCTCAATTTGTATAAGAAAATTTCCCAATCACATCCAAGGATTGGATTGGAACTGTTCCCGATATTGGCGATAAGCCTAGCCTTTATTACGCGGAGCCTAATATCACGAACTATCTCTGTGGTAATACTATCATCACAGGCTGTGAGTTGTGACTGCCTTCTTAGTACTGTGCTAAATTGTATTTGTGTCAAAAGATTATTACGTCATACCTACCTTATACACTCTTCTATAGTGCTATTTCTTATGATCTTATTAAACTCCTTTCTAAAGTCGATGTGAAAACTGTTTTGATTCAGTACTTTCTCACTCAAAAAGCACCTCAGGCCGTCAAAGTAGAGACCAGAGTACCATCAGGTGGAGTGTGGTCATTTTGACGATGAAAATAAAAAAAAAATAGTATGGTTGCTGTCGAACTGAGGTTTGAGTTAGAGGAGAAAACTTTTAAGGTGGGTTTACACTATGCGCTGAGTACAAGCGGAGCAGTTCTGTTCACGGCATCAATTGAGGACATACCAAGATCTTACAACAAGCACATTAAATGTGTGTTTGTCGATAATTATATATAGACGATATCATAGCTAGTCTATCACATTTACTAACACCTTCTAAGATTCTAAATACATTTACAAAGTAAATTAGTTATTTATTTAAATTATTAACTATGTACATATAAACACAATTCTTTAAAACTAACTTATATTTCAAATATTATAAAACGGAAATAAAACTAAAACCCTATAATAGGCGTCATAGAATTCCTCCGCATCACAGTCGACTGGGAGTGTGCCAAGAAGACTGGCAGCATTGCCACGTTCAACAATAATATATTATTTACAAAGTACAAATAATATATTATTGTTCCAATACATGTTTATGTAAGTCTCACACCAATGCAGAAAATAGCTCACATCTTCTAAGAACATGGGCAGACCTTTAAGCCAAATAAAAAAATACCCACTGACCCAAAAAACTGCTTTCTTTATATTTGGCAAAGTCACAAGATGACAAATTAATAATACCTCTTATCAGTGGCCTGGTTAAGTTAATGAGTTTGTTACAGCATCATGTAACGCTGTTCAACGGATTTCGAGGCTGTTCTCGTGGCTTGGTAGCTTAGATCTCAACTCAAACTCCAAGCCTAGTTTTAACAAATCTCGTCCTGAAGAACCGGAGATATAGTGCCAAGTAATATCCACTATTCAAGTTTACGCAGACAAAGTCGTGGAAAGGTAAAGGTAAAGATAAGGTATATTTTTATCATTTATGTGGTCTGATTAGAGTACTGATCTAGTACATAAACATATAACGGTTATGTGTATCATGCATGTTTGTTTTTACAGATATATAGGATAGTTTGAAAAGTAGTTTTATTTCTTACACCATGACCTTGTAAATAACCAAAAATTTTGTTTTACTCTTTTATTTTATATACATACACTACTGCCTGTAAGTCTCATATTCGCGTATAATCGTGGTCCCAGTTTCGATCCCTGAGTCCGGCGAAGTGTTATTAAATTTTCCTGATATAAAATTATCAATAGCACGATGTCCAAATATGTACCCACCGGGTAGATGATAATAGGCGCTCCTATTACTTCGGACCTAAAAACATAGCTGGTAAAATGTGAGTATTAATATATCTCTCTACTACTTCGAGGATATACCAGCTCGACTATAATATGTAAACGTTCACTGAAGTCTTGAGCAATTTGACATAAATTTATATAAATATCAACCTTTACTCGTACTTCAGACGACGAAATACTTAGATACATAGACTTGATATCTTAGGGTGTAAACAACCCTTTTAAATAGTTTACTGACGGGTGTCAGGGGGGGCGCCGGGCAGGGACGAGCAGAGGGGGAGGGACGAAGGACGGCCCGGCTAAATATCTTTTAGTATCTGCAAAACGTCTAATTTAGTAGCGAGGCTTTGATGTTGTCTCATGGATTCGAAAAGTGATGGAGTAGTGTTTGACTAAATTTATTATAAGAAATTGAAATGTACTCCCTTGATTGTTTTGCTGCATAACCTTGTGCATACGTTTGAGGCTGATTGTTAGAGCTCAGCTGAATTTTTTTGCCTGAGAAAACTGTTTTTGGAATTCTCTGTAAGAAAATTCTCAGTAGTGGCAAGAAGTATAAAAAATTACCCAATTATGCCTATATTACGTGATCGTCTCTATTACGTAAGATTTTAAATTGCTGACAAAATGTGCCAGTTTGGTAGTGGCTAGTAAGTACTTCAACAATTGCTTTATCCATGCGTGCAATATAACAGTCAGTTCATTAGTCCATAAATTGATACATACATAAACTCGCCTGTTTATGATGGTGCCATGCCAAAAGTATACAAAGGTGTGTTGTACCCATTACATTAGCTAAGGATCGTTTTCAGGTCTCCCACGTATGGTATAAGGACCTGCCTATTGTGGTTTACTGTGCCCATTTCCAGATATCGTGTAAATTGCTTAACAACAATCTTCGCGATATTAAGCGACCAATCAGGCAGTCATATTAAAAAGCCAAAGGAAAACTAATATATTGCTTGCCCAAAGATTATATAAAACACGACTCTACATTTGATCCTGTTCTCCCGGTTGTGTTGAGACGGTCCCGGGAGAGCGTCCTCTCGCTTACTTATCCATCTCTATCTGATCAGCGTCCTCGACAGGAGATTTCGATGCGTCTCTATATACATACATACGTATACGGTTATACAGGTAATCAATGTTCACACTACGAGGTAATGGGTAGCGTATTAGAGAGCGTGGGTTGGCTTTGAGACTACAAGACTTTAAGCCATTAAGTCTTTATGTGTTTGGCTGTTTATGTGTTTATGTGCGTAGATTTCGTGTTGTAATAATACACGCAAGTATTTGGCTTCTTAGTTTTATTACACTTTACTATATAACGTGTAAAATAAACGCAAGCAACGATATAATGGATTTATCATTGTCGACTATGTCTGAGATTTGGGTATCCTTATATACATAACTATGACCTAGCTGTGATGCTAGATTATGATATATATCAGCAGCGATAGCTCAGAGGGGAGACCAACAGACTGCAATGCAGAGGTTCTCGGGTTCGAACCCACGTCGCACAACTTTGACTTTCGGAAGTTACTTGACTTTTCAAAATGATGTGCGTATTGATTGACAATTATCGACTGCTCCGTGCCTCGGAAAGCACGTTGAGCCGTTGGTCCCGGCTGCCATGAACATCTATGGCAGTCGTTATTGGGAGAGTGTCGACACAAAAGATCCCACTGGGTCGAAGTGTCGCCGGTCTGCACTGACTGGCCCCCACATAAGATAAGATGATATACATATGTACATAAAGCTTCTTTGTCTCTACAAAGGTGAGCATAGACATATTAAAACTACATTCCGCTAGGCGCAAAGGTCTCATGTAATTGTTATTGATTCCATTCTATTGCTGTATACCGCGCACGTTTACAGGCTTCCTTTTGGTACTAAGATTTTTTTAATAGAAACACACTCTACACCGTACCGAAAAATGGGATCAAAATATACTTCTAACGTATACTATGGGACCAAAGAGGCAGGTACTTATAATTTGACCCATACTATCAGTCTCAAACTTTAATTGTTGAAACAATGTGACATAATTTTATTCTATTTTTATTCAATTCTTAGTAACAACACGGAGACTGGAATTGTACCTGGTATAGCAATTAGCTCATCAGCTATGGTTTCACGTGGTACCTAAAACAATAGCTGATAAAATATGAGTGTCATATGACGATGGTCGATTGTCGAATCATGTCGTTATCGAATAAAATTTCAAATATTTGATTTTGATTTTAATTAACGATAATAAATTGATTAACATTTGGATGCTTCATCATATCATACGATTGCCGATTATTCGTTTATTTTATAACACTTCTGCCTATCTTGTCGGTGATATTCGGTGTAGGCAGAGAATATTATCATTATAGTCTATCAATCAATTGAAAAGCTTTGCTCTTGTCGGTAGAGCCACTTCCAGCCATGTTTCTCCTTCCACTGTTCCTTCACTTGATATATGTAACATCTTCTAGATCTTCTTCTTCCTTTCCTTCCTTCAGTTTCTCTTCTAAATCTTTATAAAGTTGTCATGTCGTCATAAAAAATCTCTCTTTGATTCTCAATTACTTCTGAAATATGTACATATCTCTTCGCTTATATCGGCGTGGGACTATATATACAGTATGTATGATTCTTCAATGACACGTGTAAGCTTTAGTTGTTGAACGTTTACACGCTAAAGTACGTAACGTTCAAATCGTGATGTTTCGTCAGTAAATATTATCTGTTTTGCGAGTTATGTACTGTTTAGTTTGTGTGTGTTTCTATCTTGTTTTACTAACTAGGGAATAAACCTCTATATTAGGATACACAACGTAAAGCTACAGCTATTCGTTTAAATTTATACTTTTAAAAGGCATGTGAAATTCTTGAAGTATATTTACACTAATATGTGTGTAAGTGTATTTTTGATTGTAATGAATGAATTCAAAACTTCTGGACCGATTTTAATAATCCTTTTACCATTGGAAAGGTTCTTCTTTTGAGAGTCTTCTTCTCCCTAGCCTTTATTATTCCCAAGTCACTTGGGATCGGCTTTCTAATCTAACCGGATTTGACTGAATATCAGTTTTTACACGGAGCGACTGCCATCTGATCTCCGCAACCCGAAGGCTAACGATACCCTAAGGCTAGACCAGTGTCAGGATATTAGAGGGCACTGACTTCCCAATAACGACTGCCATAGATGTTCATGGCAGCCGGGACCGACGGCTTAACGTGTTCTCCGAGGCACAGAGCAGGCGATAATTGTCAATCAATACGCACATAATTTCGAAAAGTCACATAACTTCCGAAAGTCAGAGGTGCGCGACGTGGGTTCGAACCCGAGACTCTCTGCATTGCAGGCTGTTGGTCTCCCCACTGAGCTATCACTGCTATCTATCTTTTTTGAGAGTAATATAGGTTATATATAATATCACGCTAAAAACTACATGAGCAGAATTAACATCATCTTTGCAGCATACTGATGTCTATTACTGAAGCCTATTCTGTAAACTACCTACAAATCATCAATAATCCATATTGTGCTAATTGCACCAAATGCTTCATGACTTCTTTTTTGTTATATTTTTGACTGAAATGTGCCTGTGCTAGGATCACAGCCTACGTGGCGGAGGCTTTACAAACATTTATTCAATGGACACAAAGAACTAACGGCAACTATACCTGGTTCACTAAAAATATTTATGGAGTTCGAACCCACATTACACTGGAAGTAGCAAGTAAGCGAGGTGACCAGTACTACAATATCCTTGCAGTTGGATAGTTTGTCCATCTAGTTGATATTTTAGGACAGTCGTTTCCAATCGAGAGATTTCTAACCAAAGGCCCGAAAGTGTACGGTTGTAGCCATACATTTTTTAACACGCAGACTACAATATCTATAAAAGATAGTTTGCTTCTTCGACAATTTCCTTAGAAACCATATTCTTATTAGTATTACTAGTTTTTTCCCGCGGCTCCGCTCGCGTTAATTTAGAATTTGGCAATCAATTCGGGTTGTACTCTGCTTGTAATTATATAATTCAATCATGATACGAAAGACATGTGGCGCCATCTATTATTATAAGAACGTTATTGTTGTTTTCCTCGGGAACAGTAATTTTTTTCGGGATGAAAGGTAGCCTATGTCCGTTTCTGTATACCTGACAATGTATATGCAAAATTTCAGAATGATCGGTTCAGTGCTTTAGGCGTGAAAAGGTAACAAACAAACAAACTCATTTTCGCTTTGATAATATTAGTTAGGATTAATTGCTTACAATTTTTCATTTCTGGTGAATCTATAAACCTAAAAAAAGACAGTAGACACTATTATTCATTCCGAATACACCCAGTTAAGGTTTATGATGGGGAGAGGTGGACGGGGACGAGGATTACCATACAATTACAGTAGAAATAGTGTCCGATAACATAATTTGAATAGGCATAAGAAAATTCCTCCGTCTCACTATAAGCTATCTAAGACTTGCAATAAAAAAAAATATGTCGCCTATGTAACCAATAACATTTCCAATCTAAAGTGACTTATTCCTGTGTGTATTAGAATGATTGTTTACTCTTTACATAGTAGTCAAAGCCGGCAAATTATTCATCTGTATTTTGTTTAATAAAAGCAGTTTGCGCAAACACTCACGCCGTTTCGCTGAGTGCTCAGCAGAGGAGCAGCTAAGAGACCTCTTGAAAACGACGATTTATTTGCCCTCACTACCCTTAGAATACGCTTACGTAAGACCAATTTTGCTTTGAGGAAGATAATGGTTTTAAGGTTTTCAAAATGTTTAGTGTGCAATTGTATTTTGAATGGCAATTAGTTACGTAATTCTTTTGTTTTGGATTTCTTTTTCAACAAAGAGTAAGCATTCAAAATATAGTCTGGAGGTTTCTGACTCAGTCAAATGGCTTGATACTACTACTATTCGCTATATTTTAAAACTAACATTTAATCCTTTGGTCAGTCGATGTGAATGGATTTACGTGCTCTTAGAAATAAAAATGCTTTATTCACTTTTCAGACACCCAGCAATCTTGGAAGTAATAGTTGCCTTATAGGGAGTCTATCAAATAAATAAATTAATATAGGTGACAAAATAATATTTACGGACGACAAAGTTATACTAACTAGCTTTTTCCTTTAAATAGCTTTTGCCCGCGGCTCCGCTCGCGTAAAAGTAGGATAGGTTAGTTTAGGTAAAATAGCATTTAAAAAAAATAAAATTATAATGTAGCTTACTCGGGGATAATATAGCTTTCCAATCGTGAACAAATTTTTAAATGCGGTTGAGTCATTTTTGAGTTCAATCATTACAAACCACAATCAAATCTTTTGCTAATATTAACTTGATAATATTAGTATAGATATACATTTATTTTATGCCCCGTTCGGGAAAGCAAGGGCGTAGCCTCTATGAAAAAAACTGACGCGAAGCTCAGTAATACTTGTTCTATCCGAGATTCGAAAAGGTAATGGAAATGGGTTTGGGGCAGTCGATATCAGAGAACGATGAATAAGTATAATCTTTATAAATGTTGATGACGTTTTAAAATGAGAAAAACGGATAAGTTTTTCGTCTCAATTAGGGTATGATCTAAAAAGTTCTAAAAGGTATCTGAAGTTGTCCCACTTGCGATAATGTGGTGTGAAAAACAACTTTATATACCTCAAGAATTAAGAACTGGAATAACCGCGTTTAGTCATATTTCTATTTCCATGTAACACTTTTTAGGAGGTACTATATAGCTAATTGCCGACTACTAGACACGATAGAGTAGCTGATAATTTGCTAATTGGAAAACCCACTGTCGATTCGGAGATTCACGACGCATATTTGCACATGTAGTTAATTGTCTCTGCATGAGGTAAGGCACGGCAGACTTCTTTAATCTAAGATTTTATTTAAACTAAAGCAGACCTGTTGGAGAATACCTTTGCCTTAGGCTTTGAAGAACGTACCCAAATAAACTACTATTATGTTTCTGCGGTGATTTGGGATGGTTGGAACCTATAGTTTCAGAAACTATGTATGTACTGGCAGTAGATTAGCAGTAATCTTGCTTCGCTCGCAATCACGCGCGCTTCTGCGGTAAGTAAACGTTTCTACGTTCCAGAATTCTACGCACTGGCAGTAGGTGATCAGAAATATTTGCTCTTTGCCCTCATCACAGCCACTCACACCCAATTTTATAACGTTCGAGTGATATTCCTGGTTTTACAGTCATCCATAGACCACGGTAACCATTTACCATATGGCAGGATATATGCTTATTTGTCATAGACATATAACATTAACGAGGCATGTAGTAAACCAATTAATTATAAGAAAAGGCCCGTGCCAACCAGTAATTAAAAGCCGTAATTATTAAATACCGATATTAAAACGCACATATTTTTGCTAATTTAGGGTTAGCATAAATATGCTACTATGTATACCAGTTTGGTAGTAGAACTATTACGACATTCTAATCGTGAATACCAGCTATAGACTTTATAAGGATACACAAGACGCCAGCTTTAAATCGTACGTGATAACGGCGATGATAAAACATTTACGCTTTTATGGATATGATATCTGAACTGAACTTAAGAACTTGTTAACTTAGATACTTCTATTGTAGCTAATGCACGCGATTTTACATTATAATTAATATCGACGATTTACTTCAGTGCTCTGCGTTCTTGGCTAAAGTTCAAGCAATGTTCATCATAAACAAAAAAATGGTTTAGCGGTTTAGAGTTTGTGAGTTTATTTGTTACGCTTTCACGCCCTAATTAATCGACCGATCGTCATGAAATTTTGCATACAAGTTGTCAGTACTACAAAAAAGAACATAGATACCTTTCATCTAGAAAAGTACTATTACAACTATAGCAATTTATTGACAAAATCTAACGACAAAATTAGTTAGCGAGTGCGAAGTCAGTAAATAATAATATAATTAACAAGTTAGGTAGTAGTTAGTTTCTATTTATACTATTAATATGGAAATATGAGTAGTTTTAACTGCAAAAATGTTAGACGGCCATTTTATTTGTCAAAGGCGAATGAAGGTGACGTCCAGCTGAGAAATGATATAACATGAGAATAAATAATAAGATTAAATGACACTTCATCTTTTTAATTCAAATACATTTGGGATAGCATGTCAGTGAAGCCACGAGCGGTAGTTAGTGTATTTACAAAGAAATTGTACTTTTAAACATTTTGTTAGAGTTCCTGAAGTTTTGCGAGCTTTACCTCTTAGCTTAGTTTCATTTAAATTAGTTAACAGTTAAAACGTGCAACACAACATGCATGCAATCATATGGTAAGTAATTGACGAAGTTTACGGCCGCTTGCATACCAGAGGTCTAACTTGCACGTTTATGTTACTACAAAGAAAAGTTGCTCCACTACAGACAAAAAGGCCTTGCAGTACAGCAAATTCTGGATGCCAAGAGTTCTGGTAGTACTTCTTGATACAGGACATTTTAATTCTTAATATTTAAAGGACAACTCCCGCACTAGAAAAGACTGTATCGCGAATTATTTGAATAGTATTTAAACAACGGACGCAAAGAATACTTAGTCTCGGAATAATTATTTGTGGATCACACGATTTTTTTTATGTAGAGATCATACCCACAACTTTGGTCGCAGTGGTGGTGGCGAGGCGTCCACTTAAACTACTATGCCATGATGGGAGTTGTATTCTAAGGCTTGTGAAAACGCGTACGTATTACAATACCGAAATTTAAAAGACCGTATTTTAAAATACATATGGAAGAAATCCTGAAAAATTAAATGCCGAATGATTGTTTGGCCGAAAGTTTTAAATCCCGAAAGTTCATTTGCCCGAAAGGTTAAAATCCCGAAGATTCATATCCCGAAGTCATCCGTACGATTCCGACTCGGAAGCGGTAGGTTATGTTAGGTTCTCTTTTGTAAAGCCACCCAGAAATAGGAGCTCCGTTCAAAACTCCCATTAGTTCTACCATAGAACTGAGGAATTCCATTCGGGATTTCGTCCATTCGGGGTTTCATCCTTTCGGGCATTTGGACATCGGTATTTTATGTTTCGATATAACGGCTATCGGCAATTAAAACTTTCGGTATTTTGAATTGTGTTGTTTTGGACGTCGGTATTTCAGTCATAGTTATTATGAAATTTCAGTATTGTAATACGTACCCGTGAAAACTTCTTTTTCAAAAACATATAAGAAAAAGCGTCATATTCTTAACACAAATAAAAGTCACTCCGCCTTCCTAAAACTGCCTTTTTTATGCTCTCTTTGTCTTCAATATAACTCTTGAAGGTCATAATTATATCGAAGAAGATTTGTTAGATCTCGAACGCGATGTGACTAGCACTACGATCGGTACAATTACCTAAAACGTTCCGAAAATATAAATATACTATCTCGTTACATATTACTTGTACACAACGGCAATATATTGAAACATATCGAGCAAGTAAACTCGATCACGTTGTAGCGATAACACAGCTTAATGTCTCTGTCAACAACCGTAAGCGTCGAGCATCCGACATATATTTCATAGACACGAAAAAAAATAAAGAAAATAAAGCGCTGCAAACTTGTCATAAATATCCACCTCCAAAATCCCCTTTGTTGAGGCTGTAATAAAAACCGCCGATATCTCGACAAGACAAGGAAAATCCCCCGGACCTCGCACAATGCTACAAAATGAAAGCAAAACTTAGTGTAATTAATTTCGAGTACCTACTCAACGCTTTTGTAATAAATCGTTTCATCCGCGTATAAATTTTATCCGGAGACGCGTCTGTTCGGCTGAACTTCAGCTGTGTTTCTGTCTTACTCGCACGCGCTATCCATTTGCATAATATCACATCACCTGTCCCTTTCGGAAATTCACAAATGATTCCCAGTTTCCCGCTTTTCGTTAATCACGTGTCTCAAAAGCCAGGCTGTTTGATTATGAGAATTAAGCTTTATTATCGATGATATAAAGTTCAATTTGGTTTGTTAAGTGGTAGAGTCCTGCCAGGGGTGTTCAACCGTTAGGTAAAGTTTGTCGAAATAATTTCACTCAGATATCGGGTGTGACGCAGTAAGAGCGAATAGGCGGCGAGTCGTCGACTCAGGACAGAGATAAGAGGTAATAATTCTTAATCTCACTGTAGAGGGAACTTTGGGTCGCGGTCGGAACCAAGACATTGTTTTAGAACAACGATAATTTTCATAGAATACGACTTGAAAGAAGTTAGAATCGCGAACATAAATAATATGAAATAACGAACTGTTATGTTCGCCGGCAGCAACAACCGAGTCGTTGAATTAATACATTATTATTCTTTATAGTTCTAAACAAATGAAAAAGTTTTCATCTTCATCATTGAAAATGGCCGTGAATCGTCTACCGAACAATAGAATGTTCCACCGTTATTAAATCAGGAACAAACCGATGGCCGCGACCTTGGCTTGTTTGGTACTTCATCATGAACAAAACTACAATATATATAAGTTATCATTATTATAATAAATAACGCTATGTTATGTACAGGAACCCAAAAGAAACCTATTCTTCAGACGGCTTTTGTTTATTAATTTGTTTGATTCCTTTGAGGGTAAGTTTCGTAATAAAATATCACATCAGTAAGAAGCAAAAATATAAATGACTAGATTTTGCCCGCATTTTTTCGCTTTATGTAGATGTTGTCAATAAATACCTATCCCTCGGGAACGTTAGTTTTTTCTGGATGAAAGGTATCCCTAATAACGTGTATGCAAAATTTTACGATGATCAGTTAAGGCGTGAGGCGTAACAACCAAACAAACTCACAATCACATATATAATATTATAGTTAGGATAACTAAAGTATATACAATATAATAGCACTACATATTATAAAACAAAGTCCCCCGCCGCATCTGTCTGTCTGTCTGTTCGCGATAAACTCAAAATCTACAGAACGGATTTTCATGCGGTTTTGACCAATAGACAGAGTGATTTATGAGTAAGGTATAAGGGTAAAATTTGTAAAGGTTTTGTACTACCCGTGCGAAGTCGGGGCGGGTCACTAGTACAAAATAATAATTGTCAGTAGTAGCATAATACTATTGATATCAAGACGCCATCAAGAGTTAATAATAGTACTGTCTTATCTTATCTTATCTTATGTGGGGGCCAGTCTGTGCAGACCGGCGACACTTCGACCCAGTGGGATCTTTTGTGTCGACACTCTCCCAATAACGACTGCCATAGATGTTCATGGCAGCCGGGACCGACGGCTTAACGTGCTCTCCGAGGCACGGAGCAGGCGATAATTGTCAATCAATACGCACATAATTTCAGAATGTCAGAGGTGCGCGACGTGGGTTCGAACTCGAGACCCTCTGCATTGCAGTCTGTTGGTCTCCCCACTGAGCTATCGCTGCTCTATAGTACTGTCTTAGATTCATATTTGAATTACCATTGACTGCAAAATTACGACGTTTTACAAAATCTTGACTGCTACTTCGACATCCTGGGTTCGATCACCATCTCGAATTAAGTATTGTTAGACTTTTTATTTGGATAATTTTAGATGCAGTTCTGATAATGTGCCCGGTACATTTAAGTTGCTGTGACTATTACCTTATTTGTTATAAATATGTATCTAAGACATGTCAAACATTAATCTTTTAAAATCTTCTGTGACAAGCACACACAGCAGCTCATATAAATAATTGAAGTAATAAATAAATTTATACTGTTAATAAAGTTATTGTAAACATTTGGCGATTGGAAAGAATGGTCATGAGCTACTTGCCTGTGTCTTCTCATGAGAGATCTACTTTTCGAACAGGCTTTTTCAATTATTAATTTTTTATTTCGTAATATTTATTTTTATTAATATATTAGTTAATTGTTATGTCCAAGAAGTACTTACCCATTTTTATGGAAATAAGGATTTTTGATTTGATGTGACTTGACATCACATTAGACAGGCGTTGGACCTACGTATCTGGTGATATGTTTGTATCTGTGGGTATCTTAGGGGTAAGTAGAATACAGGCGTGAATATGTACGAATATGCAATTAATTGTTAATCAGAACCTAAGTTTGCTTATTAATACAAAATGTTCTGCGCATAAGTATTGATATTGAGTGTGTAAGTTTCATGTTATTGGTATAGTATAGTGGTGTACAAACCTGATTTTTTTGTTTTGGTGCTTCTAAGGGTTTTTAGAACCGCCTGTTTCATTCGTATTTATGTGATAGTGAATAAGCCAATACGCTCGCGGATAAAATGGAAGTAAGGTTAACGTAAGGTTTCTCAAAAGTTAAGCAGAAGCGTATAAAACTTTATTGATATTTTTTTATTCGTGAATATAATTAAAATATTTAAAATAATATATTAATATAATACTTATATTTAAACAGTTACGTTTATGTCTCGATGTGTGGGCTTGTTTAGATCTAATACGGATATTTTTCTGCATCCAATATTCGTAATATTGGATGAAAAATATCCTTATATTATAATAAATTATATGATTAAAGTTATTTGATTGTCGCGGTGCAACTGTAGTGTATGAGGTCTCAGGTTGGATTCCCGGGACGGCCAAAGGGTAATTGGTGTTTTCTGCCTAGAAATATGCAGATCACAGAGTTAAGAACGGTGTCCGGTACATGCCTTACCCGGCTCCCTAATATGCCTTAAACCACAACTGGCGAAAGGTGGGTGTGCTACACCTGCATAGGAATATAATCGTGTGACTATATATGTGTTCTTGTAAATATAACTAATTTATATAAATATAGAGTATATCTAAATATAATAGTCCAATAATATCATCGGTCATTACCCTGGCCAGGCCATATCGTGCGTTGTGGCGACGTCCGGTTCCGGCGTGCGGCGCCACGGTCCACTTCCGGTGTCCTCGGCCGCCGTGACGTCACACCCGGTGCGCGTGTTACGCACTTCCGCCGCAAGTCACTGTAAATAACAGACTCCGTTTCAGGAATGTCCAAAAGATATCTTCAGTTGCCGGTAAAAGAACGAAAAAGACATTTCACATAAACCTATTAAAAACTAATATGTGCTCAAGCCAATATAAGTTCCTTAAAAAGTGTTAAGTATTTTATTTATTTATATACAGGTTGTGCTGCCTAGGCAGTAGTGAATGCGATTGCTGTACGTGAGACCTCAGGTTCGATTCTGGGATCTGGCAAATTGTTATTGATATCTCTGCAAAAAAATTTTGAGCAGCACGCAATCTGGAATGTGTCTAGTAAATGGTAGTTTCCTTGTGATCCTAAAACCATTGCTGGCAAAATATAGGTCTCACCTTATATCTTTGGAGGAATGTGTATGTATATGCAGGATGAAACAGTAGGTAATACAGCTCATTTAATACTATCGTCTTGTTTCACAATTGAATAGTATGCTTCAACCGTGAGAAGAATGCCGTATATAGGTTATGGTAGTTGTACCCCATCACTATAAACAACCTTAAGAGACAAATAAGATGTCAGCTACCATTAACGAGACATAATGATAAAACAATGAGTCGGGACGCAGAAATTCTTCCGCTGATTGACGAATTATTATAAAACAATATTTAATTAATAAATAGCATCTAGATCTAATAATATACTTAGATTTCTTTAAGAGCAGCGACAGCTCAGTGGGGAGACCAACAGACTGCAATGCAGAGGGTCTCGGGTTCGAACCCACGTCGCACACCTCTGACTTTCGGAAGTTATATGACTTTTGATATTATGTGCGTATTGATTGACAATTATCGCCTGCTCCGTGCCTCGGAGAGCACGTCAAGCCGTTGGTCCCGGCTGCCATGAACATCTATGGCAGTCGTTATTGGGAGAGTGTCGACACAAAAGATCCCACTGGGTCGAAGTGTCGCCGGTGACTGGCTCCCACATAAGATAAGATAGATTTCTTTAGAACAGAATTGGTGACATGCATTAACTATGAAACAATAACAAGCCTAAAGAAGGCGTATTATTTTACCAACATTGTCCGTAATAAATAAAAAAGAGTTACTAAAACTTCCATGAATAATTAAGTTATTTTTTATAATGCAAGACCATTTTTATGAAAGAAAAAGTGAAGAAAGAAACTTTGACCATTTTTCGCATTGGTAAGGCTATTTAGTAAGTTACTAATTATATACAATCTATGTATGTACTGCAACGGTAGTAATGACTGTTCTGCATTGCGACTTGGGTTGAATTCCCGGGCCAAGCAAACTGAAAAGTGTTTTTCTCGCAATAAATTTTTAATAGTAGTATGACGTCTGGAACTGTTGGTAGAACCCCGATAGGAATACTTTGGTTGCTACTGAGACCTGACCTTTCAACTATTTTAATTATTTATAGTAAATGAGGATATCCATGCTAATTATACGGTGACGATATAAAGTGCCCGCAGGTTCAGAGAAGAACTACCTTCAAACCACCAGAGTAAAAGTAATAATACCATTACTGCATTTCGACCGGTTAGTAAGAGTTCCATAAGCTCACATATACAACTCTACTGTTTCTTTCCTTTCATTTCATATTGAATTCCTTTCATTAGGAGTCGTCAACGCTCAAGTGATACCCTCGATATTGCTAATAATTTAAGGTTACGCTACAATCAGGTGGGCCTAATGTTTACCTCCCTGGTAGTATATTTAAAAGTATACTTAGAGCCTGTTACTGTGATAACTGCTTATCGTCAAACGCCTTGTAAGTTTGTTTCCATCAGTAGCATAAACAACATCGTCTATCGTAGTGACTGTGACGTTTATCGGTACAAAAAGATTGTGTCGTAGCGAACAAGCCTGCCATTTTAACGCACGTGTATTGGTCTTCTCTAAACTATCAAAGAACTATCACAATGTTACAAATATCCAATAAATTCAGTCGATATTATACTTACAACAAACTTGGACGAGAATGTACGGGAAAACTAAAATATTAATACATAAATCAAGCGGTTATGAAGCGCGCGCGGACGTTAGTTGCTGAGGTTTCAGTACACAGATCGCACAAATATCGTTCTACGTAAACGACTCTTGCACGGAGAAAGTGTAACGGAGGGAGGGTGCATCCGATGAATATGTATGAGGGGGTGGCAGGGGTGGCGTGGGGGCCGCGGGAGGAGGGGTACGTCCGCGTGTAAATGGAAATTTCAAATAAAAATACCTCAAATATTAACATGAGCCCGATTCGTGTTGTTCCGCGTGTTTTTGCGCGCCGGACGGGGCACGTATGATAACACACCGCAATAAAAGCAACGTTTTTAGCGCAGATTCGGTTTTTGAGTTATTGTACGCGTGATTCGTTGGGGCGAGTTTTGTAATGAGTTGTGCCGTCGTGTATGCTAAGTGTGCTCTCATTGAACAATGTTCAACTGTTTTTCATTTTGAATTTCGAGCAAGCCTAATTTTGTTTAATCATCGATTACGTCACAAAGTTTCTTGTCTTTCCACCTTTCTGTATAGAATATATTCTACGTCATTATGAATGTTGTATAACTCAATTATTGAATTGATAGAAATTCAATTTATTTGATTTACCGCAGCACAATTTATGAAACCATTTGACTTAGATAAGGGTATACCTTGCATGTCGTTGTCAAAATTATTATAGTTTTAGCCAGAATCCTGTGTCGTTATACTACGTAGAGCTTTCAAAAGATAAGGACCATAGCTACAAATAGCACGCGAACTTAGAACAAACATTATTCCCGTGTAAGAATCGAACCCACAGCACTCGGCGCTTTAATTATAGCGAGGTGATTAAACCACAGTGCCATCCGTGCAATTCACTAGACTTTATAAAAAACTCAAATCCATCCTACATGATTGTACGGGCCCATAAACGTGTTGCTCGACAATCTGTCCCCAACGTACCATAGCGGTGTTCGACTCCAATACTTTGTTCGTTACTCGCAGTAAAGCTTCAGTATACTGCATACATGACGCGAAAATGGATTGTCGCTACACCTTATGAAGGATTGCAGTGGAACGCTGACTTGCTTGTTATGTGAAACAGAAAATTACGAGTTTCATATCAAGTTTTGTTATAAAGCTAGCTTCTGTCCACGGTTTCGCCCACGTATGTATACAAAAGTATTCTGTGTGTTAAAGAAATGATCTAGCTGTATGCCAAGTTTGATGCAAATCCGCTAAACGGCTTAGGCGTGATTGAGTAACAAACATCTTTACAAACTTTTACATTAATCTATACTAATATTATAAAGCTGAAGAGTTTGTTTGTTTCTTGGTTTGTTTGTTTGAATGCGCTAATCCCAGGAATTACTGGTTCGATTTGAAAAATTCTTTTAGTGTTGGATAGCCTATTTGTCGAGGAAGGCTATATAACATCACGCTACGACCTACTGGGGCGGCACAGTAACGATAAACGCGGGTTAAATCGCGGGAACATCTAGTAATATATATTTTGACTGCACGGCTTGCGTAGTGGTTTAAGTGGTCGGCTCGCCATTGCCACTCTGCCGAGTGTTGTGGGTTCGTATCCCGCACGGGACAAAAATTTGTGTGATCCACAAATGGTTGTTCTGAGTCCGGGTGTTCTTTGTGTCCGTTGTTTGAATGTTTGTAAAGTACCCCGTAATAGGGGCAATCCAGTTGATGTCCACCACACAGTGCTACTACAGAAATTAATTGACAGAAAAACCCAACAACACTTTGCTGGAACGGAGAATTGAACCAGAGACCTTATACACATTATTATAATAATTATTTTACTGTTGCTCTCAAAAACGTCTTTATGTCAAACCAAAAAACACAATCAGACCTTATTAGGCAAAAATTCCAGCTATTCAGTATTACACAAAAGCGATGGTATTTTGTAACTAAACGCGTATACAGAACAAATTGTATACGAACGATAATATCAACACTATACTAAACAGTTTGAACACATTTGTTACCTTTCAACGGCACGATATTTACCCAACAGCGAGGTAGTACTAATTATTTTGTTATATTAGCCTCACAAACAATTTATAGAGGAAAATTTCAATAAAATGTTCGACGAATTGCTTTAAACAGACACGCTAAGAATGTTGTAAGCGTTTAATAATTAACGTTGATCGTAAACATTAATTTAAACAAATTATTTTCTATTGTAAAAGTAGTACATTTAAGTTCAACTTCATGATTATTGATCTGACAGCAAGGTGAAGTAACTTTGCCGTGGTTAATTTTCAGATGGGTGATCTTTTACGAAAATTCGTTCCCTAAGTGGTTCGGACCACGTGTTACGTCACTACTTTTTCAAAACTGAAGACTGCATTAGCATGGCATCGTGTGGTATTGCAAGCGATCGTAGCTTACAGTGACCTCTTCGTCAGAGAGGCCTTACGCTTGCTTGTCATCTTTGCATTATAAGAACATTTACTATTACTAAAGTTGATACAAGAAGAGAATCACTAAGTATTTCAAACTAGATCCTGCCCGCGACTTTGCCCGCGTGAATTCCGGGATCAAATACCGAGATAAAAGGTAAACTATGTCCTTTCCCAGGATACAATATCTTTTTTTGCCAAATTTCATCGAAATATTATCGGTTACTAGCTGAAGACAGGGCGCTATGGCGCTCTTTGGGGGAGGGCTATGTCCAGCAGTGGACTATTATAGCCTGATGATGATGATGATTATCGGTTATCGAAATAGTATCGGTTCACTGGTATAGTCGTGTGAAAGTGTAACAGATAGACAGAGCTACTTTCGCATTTATAATATTAGTATGTATTTCTCTACTCTATTAAGATTGATTTATATACGTGTTAAATAAAATGTCAAGGTAAGTCGGTGTCACACCGACCTCATAAGGTCGGTGTGTTATAGATTAAGAGGTCAGACGTTTAGCTTCCTACACAAACGAAGGATAATAAATGGAACGAAACTGTGATCTAGTACTGATCGATCTTCATCTGACTAGATGGCGCTTCGACAAAATCGGATTCAAATATCGTAATTTATTAGTAACAATCGACTATATGGTTGTTATTCAACGACAATGACGTGTCATCTAAGACTGTGGTCCAGGATCACACGCGATGTACTGAATATACAAAAATCGAAGAGCATCGTTTTTTATTCGAATGCAATTAAGTAACTAAAACAGTCGAATAATTGAATTGCCGTAGGGTTACCTATCACACACAATTTTTGTCAATATTACACATAAGGCTGCGTTGATTCGCAAGCGTATGCCAAATTTGTATGTTGAAATCCGCCCGATTTACTTAGTACGGTTGTTAGTTAAAATATTGAAGATATACCCAAAATAACTTAACAATAAATAATCGTGTTCATATTAAATCCACCATTTCTGTCGCAGTTTCCACTTTTCCAAAAGCAGAGCTCACAACTTTAGCTAACATTATGAGTAGATAATTCGATCCTGCAACTAACTGCAACCCTACCCCACACCACCGACCAAAAACCGCTGCACTAGACAAGCTTACAAGACATGCTGATTTTTTACAAGCCCGCGTGTGTTTTATTGCCGTGTCGAATCTGAAGAAGGCAAGTACGCCTGTGGGATATCGGCACTTGTGTGAAGGGCTCTTCTAGATGTTCTTTAGCTTTGGCGTTTTTTCCTAAGAACAGCGAATTCGTGATTAATGGTTTGATGATGGGAACGTATGTGTGTTGAGTGAAATGTAAGTATGAGGAATTACCATATACATATAAACTTACGCTTATGTATTTTATACACATTTTACATAATGTACGATTCAGACTTCGTGTTGCTTATCAAAAGTCTAATCAATATTATTGGAAGTTTGTGTAATTATTTGTATGTTACGCTTTCCTGCCTTAACTTGACCGATCATCATGAAATTTTGCATACATGTGGTCAGGGGTTCAAAAAAGGACATAGGATACCTTTTATCAAGAAAAAGTAGTAGTAAATTGACTTGAAATCATTAAAGCGAGCGAAGCTGCGGGCTAAATGTAGTAACTTGTAAGGAGAACCAATTTATATGCTATAGCTTCCTTATTAAAGATAAATACTCTGCAACGTGACTCAGTCTATAGTTCTCGAGTGGCGACGAAGAAAAGGTAAAGACATAGTAGGAAGATCGTTGTTAGGTGTCAATTTAAACCACTGAGCCATCTGTCTTTACATACTGCTGACACAAGGAATGTTTTCGTGCATCACACAATGCTTTATCCAGTGTGGACAACGAATCCATAACATTCGTCGCATTGGCAATAGCAAGATGAGCGCTTAATACATTATATCCTGCAGTATCTAGAACTTGCTGTGCCTCGCGGTTTCACTAACGTTTAAGATTACTGCTACATTCCTGTGGTTTGTAGCGTAATTTAATGTAGCCTATGATGCCTCTCGATCAATTAGCTTTCTATCGTTGAAAAATGTTTAAAATCGTCCCTGTAGTTTTTGAGTTTATTCATATGAAACAAAAACACATGCAAAATACAAATCTTTCCTCTTTATAAAACTTATTAGTAGAGATATGTAGAACCAAAATATTTATAGTAAAACTAGCTGTCCGGACAGACGTTGTCGTGTACACACGAAAAAAAATAAAACAAAAACATATCTAAACCATTCTCGAATCCACTTGAACACTCACAAAAAGTTTCATCAAAATCGGTCCAGCCGTTCAGGAGAAGTTCAGTGACATACACACGTACAGTAGAATTATATATATATAAAGATATGCTTTTACACAGGTCATTTTATACGAAGTGGTTGGTTCTGCATGCATATTTCACAGCACTATATTATAATTCGAACCCCATTTCACTCTAAACTGAGATATTATCATGGGACTTTTAATTTTGCAATTTGTTGGGCCGACACCCCAGAGCCCTCGTGGATGGATGGACAGATGGATGCATCTCGTTGTGACGTATGTAGATCTTATTTTAAGATAAAAGAATATTGAGTTGTCATTGCGCAAGGGTGTGAAATTGAGGTGGCGATACTTAATATTGATTTGGGAGATAAGAAGTTTTTGTTGTTTACGGTTACTATTGAACTGGACTGATCGGACTGTTATTGAAATGGATTTGGATATTTATGACTGATGAATTCCACTATCGATTAACCTTTCAAACCGCGGTAGCACACCAGTGGCCAGACACAATAAATTTTTAATTATGTCTTGTATTCTGAGACTTAACAGATTAACTAGTATATTGATCTGCGAGTTGCCAGATCGTAAAAGTATAATAACTCCTTCATACAGTTTCTTCAGATGTAAAAGCTGTAGGCTAGGTATACTTCCAATTTATAAGTCACTAGATGTGCCCGCGGTTTCACCCGCGTTTATCGTTACTACGCCGCCCCCGTGGGTCGTAGCGTGATGTTATATAGCTTATAGCCTTCCTCGATAAATAGGCTATCCAACAATAAAATAATTTTTCAATTCGGACCAATAGTTCCTGAGATTAGCGCGTTCAACCAAACAAACAAACTCTTTAGCTTTATATTAGTATATGTAGATTAACGCATTGCGTAGTAGTATCGCGACTGCTATGCATAAGTTTTTGGGTATGATTTCAGGGTTAAACAAAGTGTTATTGGAATTTATTTAGAAGTCCTCGGTAGCAGCATGGAGACTAAAAACGTGGCTGGCGAGATCTGAAACCATTGCTAGTGTCATGTAGGTGTAATACATCTCTGTTTTTGGAACGAAGTTCCTTATCGCGCGTTGCGAAAGGGGGCTAGACGGAAAAAATTAAGACCAAAACTTGTAACGACACTATTAAGACCAAAAGTTGTAACGACACTTTTTGCTATAGTTAATAATAATAATAATAATAATAATTTATTTCCATACCAGATAAGGCACAATGTACATAGATTCTTAAAAGGTACATACAAACTGGCAAATTAATAACAAAAGTTGTAAGTTTAAGGTTATTTCTTAATATGTATGTATTGTTAATGTCCACAAGCCAATTATTACTAAAATTGAGCCTACTGATTAAGTTTATATTACATTATATTTGTTAATTAATAATAAAAAATATATTATAACGTCGTAAATTTTATTACAATTCCTTCACTAATTAATCGAAAGGAACTTCGTTCCATCCGGGTGCCTGACACCTCTCAAGTTTTTTTAAAAATATTTTGTTTTATTATGCTCGTCAAAATGACCACACTCCACCTGATTACCCATTCGAGGATGTAATTGTGAAACTATTTATGTACGTTATATTATATACAATTGTATAGACATAGCAACGAAAAATTATATCAGTAGGTGATCCCACATGATCACACAATGCATGATCGACATATATTCTATTTCTACATAAAAGTGACATCATAAGAGAAGCACATTTGATAGTGCAAAAATACTTTGAACCGAATTAAAATACTTACTAAGAACTGTCAGCTTTGGTTACATCTTAATCAAGAACGTTTCAAATAAAGTGCAGAATCCCTCATCAAAAACGTCCAAAGATATAATTACCAAAATGGCCAAACATGACCACCTAAAATGTAAACGTAACGTACATAACGAGCTTATGTAAATAACACTAAAAGCACGTTGCACAAAACCACGACGAAGTTATCTTTTTATCTGCAATTAGGATTTTGTCACCTCCCCTAGTGTATGCCTGTACCCTGCTCTCTGCCTACCCCGGCTTCAAAGGTCCTCTCATTATGCGACGTTATTGAGTTATCAAACGCCATGGAGGGAGATTAGTTCATACTTCCATACACAAATCCTATCATACAAGCTGACGCCTTCGTCAGTATCGGTGCACCGCAAAACATTCCTATTCTACCACATTTGACATATTATATAATCAAGCGATTTTCAACTTTATTACTTTAAAAATAAAGTCTAGAACTATTTTGAGTCGACACCAGTTTATATGCGAGGCAGCAAGTAAAATTCAACTTTAACTCAGTATTAATAGAGTTACTTTTTATTTGTGTTGGTGATGTATACACGGAGACTTATTGTGCATCCCCACACACGGATAACTAACGAGAAAGTTGCCAGCCTGTAATTGTCAATGCAAGGGATAATTTTGTCACTTAAATTAAACCGATAATGAGATGCGTATTGGATTATTTTTTAATTTTACTTTGGTCTGTTGATATTGTGTGGCACTTAAAGAGCTTAAGTAATTGAGTCATTTCTGAGTTTCTAAGACACATTCGTATTGTATTCTAACAGGTTGGGTTATACTTTTGAACGTTTATTTATTGGACTAAAGTTTAATTTATATACGTGCTGCAGCTTCACGCGTTTATACTTTTGAAATGGTAGATAGAAGTGTTTTACATCCTTATTTTGCACCAATTATTTATAGATTCAACATTGTATAGGCGCTACTATTTCGGACTACCAGGCATATTGCCAGATTCTAGCTTTTACTGAGAATTTCTGAAAGAAAATTTCAATAAGCTGCACGTAAAGGTAAATTCTTGAAGGTAATATTTTCTATACAGTTTCTAAATTGTTTAAAAGTTCCACCAAAGTTTGGTTCAAACCACTTTAATAGTTTTAGCTATTAAAACATGAAAAGCAAATATGTTTGTTAGTCATTAAACGGAAGACAACTTGAGTGTCGAATGCCGATACGATCAATGAGAAATCTCTCTGCATTCAATTCATTTAAAATTAATTATCAGTATTTTTATCGTTTTATGACTACATTTTTACGTATTCCGGAGGTTACCTAACGTTGCCTTCGTTTCTTTTCCCATCTTGGGTTACTTTTCAAAGAGTTAGCCACACATGACTGATCCTACTGGTATCACAGGAAATCATAGGCCACTATCAGCTTTCCATCGCTTAATTTGCTGCAAGTTTGTTTGCTGCCTTTGTTAGAAAAATTTAATCAACGGTAGGATTTGCGATAAAATATGTCACTTAAAATTGTAAAACAACTGTTTTGTTAAATATAGTAATTTCTTATTTTTAACTATCCTTACCTTAACGCTAACTATACTTTTCAGCAGCATTAGTAAAGGGGAGCTAGTAACCAAACCTTTTAATTTTGTAGTATATTGTAGGTACTAGATTCCGTTTGTGGTTTCGCTCGCGTGGTGTGTATTTGGAACAGTCTTTGTTACTTAAAGATAATGTAGAATTTTTACTTATTTATCACTTTTCTGTTGTGTATAGTTTTACACTGTACATGCACGGTATTGCTGACGCTGCGGTCGCAACCGAGGCGTCAGTTTACGTCAACACAATAAAGTACATTTCAGTATAAAATCAGTCAGTGCAAATACACACGCGAACGTGAACGAATAGCCAAACCCTTTACTGTAATACATATAGCTAATTAAAGTATAGTGAAGTGTTTTTACATAACTTATGAACTTTTATTCTGCACTCTTAACTATCACCTGTCAAGAGTACGACACCGTACATGTTGATAAAACAAGTACTTAATTAATGGCGTCGAAATTTGTAAAACAAAAAAGCGGCGCAACTATTTGTTGAATTAACTCGTTTTCCATTTAAAATGCAATTCAACATCTACTGATGAACTTGTTGTTATAATACACACATTGATATCTACTCAAAATTAATTACTCCGCCTGAAATACATGATCGCCTGAAATAATCAACTCCATCATTAAATACTCCACAAAAATCAATTAACAAACAGTACAAACGTAAATCATAACCCTTCAAGAACGCAATTAACACAGCCACCGCTCGCCCCCTCCCGGCCAATCGCAACCGGGGCCTAACAGACCCGAGACGTGCAAATTTCAAATTGAGACCCGTTCATATCTGCGCTATATCTAATATAATACCTACTACAAAGTACCTACGAACACAGAGGGCGAATGATTCGTTAGGAGTCAGTCAAGCGTTCATTCGTGAACAGGGTCGGGTACGTAGGTACCTGTTATGTGCTGTGATAGTAAATATTTGCATACATATCAATGCGCTGTTTAGGGTTATGACGGGACTAGATGAATTGTATTGACGTTCAGTTTTTGATGTGCTGTCAGCCGTTGTAAGAGCAAATAGGTTTTAGCAACGCGACGTTCTTTAACCAAAATGTTTTATGAATGGATGAGTGCCTACAATGTTTGCCATTCTCATTTCTGTTGTGTAAGTAATATGTGTGACACATGGAAGAGATTCGTATCATTTGTACGCGTGGTGACGCGTGGGGTTCCAAATATAATATTTCGTTGGATTTCGCGTGATAACCAACACTCACCCTCGCGGTCCCCACTGAAATCCGATCCGCGAATTCTCTTGGTAATTAACTACCAATTTCATTTCTTGATGCATTTTTAAAAGCGTCCGACGGCTTTTTAATGGTTATTTTATGGTGACGGATCACTTATTAAGTTTTTATGGCGGCCATGCTGTGACAGATGGGCTGTAACTTGACACCAGATTTGAGGGTTAGCCTGTCTCAGTGTTTCCAGTGAAATCGAGAATTAATGTTCTCATTTAAACATTCGTCATAATTTTCGATGTTTGTTTTTCAAACAAATATTTTGCATGTTACGACTAAAATTCGTCGGCCTCGATGGCGTAGTGGTTAGTGTAACCGACTGCCACGCCTGCGGTCGCAGGTTAGATTCCCGCACAAGTCAAACATCTGTGTGCATGAACATGAATGTTTGTCTTGGTCTGGGTGTTTTTATGTATAATATGTATGTATTTACAAAAAAAGTATATAATAATATGTATGTTTATCCATTATCTAGTACCCTTAGTACAAGCTCCGCTTAGTTTGGGCTAGATGGTGTTGTGTAAAAAAAAAACAAATTTATTGGGTTACAAAAGACCAACATTTCTCTGCAATTACTGTTGGGTAGTCGATGAAAATATTAAATACATACTACATAAATGTTTCCTTCTAGTGTGTTTGTACATTATGTCTATTAACTATTACTTATGTAGCTACCAATTTTTTATAAAAAAATTATGTTATACAGTATGCTCTATCAGTGTCATGTGTAGACATACTAGTCTTATAGTAAAATATATAGTTTCATACACCAAATATTTATTAAACGATTTCATTAAAGTTAAATTTAATGGATTTTGTTAATAGGTGTTATGGAAAATGTATTAATTACGTTCTAATAATTTACCTGTTTTTCTTTAATTTGAATGCATTACGACCCTTTAGTGTGAATACATCCTTCTAATGCACATTCTATAAATGACGCAATGACGTATGTAAATTATTGCGGTACGATCACGTGTATTACACGCAAACATTTACTAAGAAAATTAAAGAAAATAAATAACCGATACCGATACAAAAGTAAGCGTTATTAATCCTGCACATATTACATTATCAACATCCCAAAGGACACTGGGAAAATTAAAACAGATGATCTAACGGAACAGTCGACTGCGCCATAATTAAAAAGATAAGGAATATTTTCCTTTCGTAGAAACGGTATAAACCCTTCAGTGCGCGCGGGAGGGGTAGACCCACGCTATGGGACCGGTTAACCGGTTAGGGGGCCCAAGAGACCACACACCGAATCGGTTGCGCGCAACGCTGATTAAGTAAACTAAGATAACATTGGCAATATAGTGAAACGTCAAAAGTCAACAAGGGCAGAATGTAGCGGTAAGTTGATTTGGTCCTATTCTCAAGGGTTGTAAGCGTATTGTTGTCTCAGACGGTTACTGTTTGAGATGATTGGATTGGCTCTAGAGATGAGTGCTTCATTGTTTGACTCAGTGTTTGCGAAACGGGTTATCTCTACGATTTAATGTAGTACTGTTTCCTTTGACTTCAGTTTAACTTCGCTGCTTTATGCCAGGCTGTATATAAAACATTGTAGCTGTGGTATTACGTAACTTTTGCAAAATCCTTTCATTTGTATAATACAAAACATTTAACGTATACGTTACATATAATATTTATCTTACATTAAATGTGTTTACTCAATATGACATTGCAACCGCTGATATTATTTTACGAAATGTCTCATTGATCTAATGAGGTAACTGCAGGCGAAAGTCTGTTTGCTAACTAAATGCTTGAATTCTTTAAGATTGAGCGAAAGTCGCTCTTGTTTCTCAGGCCAATAAATATATAAATAAGGAACACAGACAGAAAATCTTAATAACAGCATAGGGTATTACTATAGTGTACATTTAACTTTCTTACTTGATACCCAAATCAAACTGTCGAACGTTTCATACGTCTCAAACTAACATATCAAAGATAAACTTATTATTTTATATCGTTGTACATTGTGAACTGCAAATATTTAAGTTGTAGTTGCTCTATTCTTGTCAATTTCCCCAATCAAGTTCAATATGTACGCTAAGGGTGGATAGTATTATCGGTGGCATACTAAATTGTAACGGGTTAAAATCCTTATACCCATTGGATAGTCACTGATTTTTTTGAACTGAGGAAACCAAACGTCTTCTCATCAATCTTTTAAACAAAATTACGTATTCCAATTTAGAATTTAATAGCTTAGATCTCTTCGCAGATCAGAAAGTTTAAATAATAACGACTTCCCCAATTCCCAACCAACACTACTCCAAACGTAATCTAAAAATTAGTACCGAAATGCTCGTCTTGAATATCGATGTTATATCGCAGGGTTCGGTGCACGTGGTAGCGGACTCAGTACCTGGCTGTTTAGTATTCTGCTCGGGTATGGCCGTGTATTGATTGCTCGCCCTAGCCGCCCGCCGTACCACGCGTAGGGCGGCCTTTTTCAAAACAATACCAGCGTAATGATTTTTTTTCCGTACTCAGTTCTGTTTTTGATGTTTAATACGTGCAACTGCTGGGGAATAGGTTTAAGATTTTTTTCGGCGATTGTAATCGTGAAAAAGAATTATGCTATACGTTGTAATTGTTTTACTTCTAAAAACATTCTGTTATCTATCTACCCTCACTTAGCACACAGAGTACCTACATCTATTTTGTATGAACTTTATAAAGGTATGTATTTATAAAGGAAGACAAGTAAACATAATATGGTACGTCGAAAACTTGGGTTAAAGTTAATTAGTACAAGTTATATGCACAATGATTTAGCTTCCTCGAACTTCTGCAAACACAGACGCTATCGATTCACCAAAAACACAAGTACCTCGAGCGGTCAAATTCATATTCATATTCAAACTCGAGGTTTGCTGTAAGGTATGGGATAATTCAATTGTTAGTTTTGACCTGATGTTCCGGGTTTCGGTAGTCATGTAATATCTTCGTGTAACTTTATACGGGCAGGCATGTGATTGTTAATTGTTTGTGTTTTCTTTCCTTCTTCTCGAAGTGTGTAGAGCCGAACTGAAGTGAATATATGGGTTATAATGACTGACCGCTGCAATTTAAATTGATGACTATATCGTGGTTGTGTGAAACATTGTAACTTATCATGTGTAATTTATATCAATGGTTATTTATACTGCCTTACTACTATCAACATTGGCATTACTGACAGCCCCTATATGAAGAGGCTGCATGGAGACCGAGGAAACACCGGCTCACGTACTCCTACATTATAAAAATGTGAGCAACCACCGGGCGAAACTACTAAATAGTCCAGAAACGATGAAGGACGTACTGCGGAACATCGGTTCTTATTATCTTTCTGGATGGAACTAAGGTGGTATGAGTGACCGACAACTTTTCGCGTCGGTCAATTACCCACAATGTCCCAATTGTGTGGCTAAGTACGGATAACACAACTAACTAATTATATTGCCTTAGTTTAACTGCGCATTAATTAAGTCAAGCATTTGTAAACAATTGTTTCCTATATTATACAAATATATAATTGCAAAATTAAATGAAACATTTTTGTAGGATATAGAAGTTATAAAGATAAAAATAGAAGATAAGTAAAATACTACCGTAGCTAATAAATAAAAGTGTCACTCTATCAATATCACAATAATATTAATATTATTAATATATTATTTATTGATTGCATGCGTCACGACAACAAGTCAACCACTGCCTTTGAAACTATATAACCTATCACGTTATTAAGGCATGCGCATAATTTTAAAACGACGACATTTTGTAACTTTACAAGTATACCGGAACGGACTAAGTTATTCAAAGTTGGACCATCTAAAGCGTTGTTGTAAATTTTCTCAAAGACATTCCTTGATCTGATATTGTTGAGTGAGGGGTCGCTCTGACCCGAGGCGGAATTTCAAGGGTTATGCTGCATAGTGTAGTGCTAATGTCGTACGTGACTCGGGACACTGCCAAAGTACCACTATTTTGAGATTATACCCGATATAAATTGGCCGCAATTGCTGTTCCAATTGAATTTTGAAATATTAATGCAGTAATATATTGCAGACTCAAGTAATATTGCTTGTTATTTGACTTTGGTTGCCGAATCTTTCTGGAAGGTCTTTAGTGTGCTATAGTGATGTAGAAAATGCTCTAGAAAATTACTTTTTATATGTAGGTACTATTATTGTAAGCATCTTGTTGGTATTGCAAGTTGTTATAATGTAGTCTAATAGTGGTCATAATAATTATAATAATATTCTACCACATACACACAACACCATCTAGCCCAAACTAAGCAGAGCTTGTACTATGGGTACTAGACAATGGATAAACATACATAATAAATATTTTTTTTTTGTAAATACATACCTACATATTATACATAGAAACACCCAGACCAAGACAAACATCCATGTTCATGCACATAAATGTTTTTCTTGTGCGGGAATTGAACCCGCGACCTCAGGCGTGGCAGTCGGTTACGTTAACCACTACGCCAACGAGGCCGACGAATTACCAACGTTTAGCCACTGGCGCAGCAAACACCTTAGTGGTATTAAGCGTATTGTTTTCTTAACACTATTATTATATATCTGTATGCATCAGTTGCACTCACTGATCGGTAAACGATTAGCGAGGTTAAGCAACGTTGGGTACGGTCAGTCTATAGATGGGTGACCGCTTAGTGGTATTTCATCTGAGCGTCTCCGTGCTTCGGAGGGCACCCAAAAAGTCGGTCCCGGTTGTTGTCAAATAGATAGCAGTCGTTAAGCCATGTCAGAGGCGGCCTACGGGCGGCTTGAACAACTCTTGATAACAGGTTGACCACTAACCACACGAAAAAAAAGAAAAGAAAAAGAATGCGAATGTGAGTTTGTTTGTTACGTTTTTATGATTTAACTACGAGTACTTTACCGATTGACATGATATTTCGCACACGTGTTGTTAGAGATACAGAAAAAAACACAGGGTAACAAAAGCCTTTCATCCAGAAAAAAGTATTGTTACTAACCTAACCTACATTTATGCGAGCGAAGCCGCGGGCAAAATCTAGTTTGGATATAAAAATGTTGATTCTAAACTGCTGAACACCTGAACCATGACCATGAAGGTTTTTTTTATTTATTTTTTTTATTTTGCTCGTCAAAATGACCACACTCCACCTGATGGTAAGCAGTCGTGTGGTCTAAGAGCAGTGACCTCCACATCGCCCCCACAGTAGCCGAGGCGATGTTGAGGTCTCTACTTTGACGGCCTGAGAAGATGCTTTTTCACGCCCCGCTTAAAGAACCCAGGATTGAAGGAAGAAGGAAACACGTGCCTTGGCAGAGAATTCCATGCCTTGGTCGTTCGGCAGAGATATGAGGACCCAAACTTTTTGACCTGACAAGGTCCAGTTCCCGGTGACTCGTAAGCAATATATGTAATATGATTCCGAATTATGTGTTGTACCACTATCACGCCATTAGGTACCTACCGTTAGGAAGCTGTTCATTATCGAACTCACTTTCGGAAAAAAACTAATCTGCTCCAGTTATCTTCTCCTCCAGGCAAACGTTAAAATAAGATAGCGAGATGAAATCATATAGAGAATAGCACGACTGTTGTATTAAAAACTTAAAATTCATCGATTTGTTCACATCGAAAGTGAGACAAAATTCATTGTTCACACATGAATTGTGCTCGCAGTCGTATAAAGGTCGTGAATTGACAATAACATAATAATATTGTGCGAACGATTATCTTGACGCAATAAACGTAGTCGTAAAGTCGCTCAACAGATTTAAGCCCACGCTCGTCTTGCAAGACTCGATTTAAAATTTGCTTTCTTATGCGTAAATTATTGATATTTTGTCTTATAAAGGAGGTTTTAAAGTCTTTTTGTCTGCTAAATAGCTGTATTCCCGCTTAAAACAGATAAAGAAGCCCTACTAACATATCTTTGATTGCTTTCGACTGCACGGATGGCGTAGTGGTTTAAATGGACGCCTCGCCACTGCCGCCGCGCCGAATGTTGTAGGTTCGATGTAAATTAAAAAATTGGGGCAGTCTTTGGGAACTGCCGATAGAAGTGAAAACTTTAATCCTTGATCATAAACACTTCTTTATAAATAAAAAATAATTCAAAAATGGAAAGCTTGCATTTGACACACGCAGTCGAAGCGCGTAACTATGGTTACATATATCAATATATACATACATACATACATACATAGATTCACGCCTGTTTCCCAGAGGGGTAGGCAGAGACTACGGATTTGCATTTGCTACGATCCTGACACACTTCTCTGGCTTCATTCACTTTCATCACATTCCATCATTTAGGTATATCAATATATAATGACATATATCTCAATCAATATATAATAATAACATTATTGGTCGAATTTCGAGCACTAGGCGACCGCTAGTATTCTAAAATAATTCAAAAATGAAAAGCGTGGAAGCGTGACGATGACGCGAGTTGTATGATTTTTGTTCACCCAAAAAGTGCTCAACGCACCTAAAGAAGTTTTCACTTCAAAAATTTGTGTGTTCCACAAATTGTTGTTCTGAGTCTAGATGTTCATTGTGTCTGTTGTCTGAATGTTTGTAAAGTCCCCCGCGATACAGAAGTTATTTCTAGTGTGGGAGTTGTTGTTTTTAAGAAAAGAAAAGAAATATAAATCTTAAAGCATTGTCGTTGCCAGAATGAGAAAACGCTATAAAAGTGCTATCTCGCATGCAATGACAGTGGTTAAGAGATGCTCGTAAGGACTGAGGTAAATTGAATTGTACTTTCGTACAGAAGATCGCAAGCATATAACCACGTGTTGTATTGATATGGAGACTTTTCTTATCTCCTAAAGAAGGCTTGTGGTGAGATTAGTAGAAGCAACCTTCTTTGTTGTTATGCTTTGGTAGCGCAGCGGTTGTCTTCTTGCAGGGTCATCAAAATGTCATTCATATTTCTTAAAAGCGGTCTATGGATAGCTTACAGTCATTGCTTATCATCAGGCTGACGGTATGCTTGTCGACTTATCGGTATAAAACACTGGCTTTCTTTCTGGCATACATGAAGCTCGTACGAGCTTGTACAGTACGAGTAGCTGTACAGCTACTTTGACTGTTATTAGTATGAGCCGGGGATGATCAGTAATACCTTATTTGGATAGGGTTTGGTGTCGATTTGATGAGTTTGTTGTCATCAGCTAGGTGATATTGGTAACACTAGTGATCTGATACGACTGATAAGACGTAGGATTTACGCTTCTAAGATACAGAATATTGCTAAAGTTACAGTAACTTTTGCGTTTATATACCTAACATAAAGAGTGATACAGTTTAATTATGACGATAAAGAAGAGACAGTAAAGATGATAGCATTTTCATTAGGTTTGGACTTTTAAAATTCGTCTTTTGAATGTACTATAAAATTAGCTCCACAAGCAAAAAATCGATAACGTAACACCACAATAGGGTGAAAGCCCAGATTAGCGGACCTTATCCCCAATTTTATCTAAATACTGGCTATAATCCCGCCATGCACAATGGTGACAAAAATAATAAATACGCCTTGGAGCCGCCCACGGCACAATAGTACCGGCCCTGTGTTTCAATATTTTCGTATTGGGGCCATTAATGAAGGGAACGAAAAAGCGAAATAAACTAACCCGCTATTGATACGGCCGGTAGGGTGACTGTTCTGATCGTCGTCCAACTATAGTGTTTTATGATTCCGGCTATTGTGCGTGTGATGAATTGGCTGTATTTTTGGGTGAATTTATTTGTCGTGTACAGTTTTTGTTTCTCATATTAGTTTAAGTAACGATACCTGTAAGGATAACTGGTTTCGGCTAGTGAATTATAAGTTGTCTGTCTCTATAACATAGCGACACGCTTTTATTTCAATTTTCATTAAAAAACGATGAATCTCGCCGTAGGATTTAAATCCAGTGTTACACACATTCAAAAGGAAGTGAGTAAAACCAGAAATGGGATGATTATTTGTGGTTTACACAGTTTTTTGTACCGCGTATTTACGGATTGAAAGCAATATTTTGAAATTTTCTGTTAACCCATTCAATGCGGCAACAAATTTTGCTTTCACTAGCCAGAATCGGCTCATATTTAACGTAAACGCCGATCAGCGTCAGCCGCACTTGATGAAATAAAAAAAACAAAATATCTAAAAACTACTCATATCAGGCATTTCATTAGTAAATTCCAAACACATTTTTTGTTTTATTAATATAATATCTTTAAATTTGGGTAAGATATAAAACAACTATACATGACGCCGATCGGCGTCCTCCGAATCTGAGTATGAAAAAATAAGACGCCGATCGGCGTCCGCCGCATTGAATGGGTTAAGAAATTCTCCGTAACAGTACGGAGGTTAAGACTGCCTGGTAAATGGTAATAGGCCTGCCTCCAAATTACATGAAAACCTAGAGCCATGGCTGGTAAAATGTGGGTACAATATCACCTATGGCTACCACTTTGAAGATAAAATAAACATATTATTGGGTATTAATTGGTTAATTTAAGAGTATAAATTAATTAGATACACTTCTACAAAACACTTTAAGCTTCAAGCCTCGTAAATATCACGCACACAAAGCAACAAGCCCCCGGATATTTTAGTAAAACCTAATAACAAAACAAAAACAGTCCGAGGCTCACACCTCCCCACGCCTAATCTCCTAACAAAGCGTTGTTGGAACATTTTGGCGCGAAAATAATGAAGAGCACGTGTCGAATACGGCCCATAGACCAGACCAGGCCAGGCCGTACAATAGGCACGTGTCGATCGCTATCAATGAAAGACGGGTAACAAAACGCGTTGCACTAAAACATTAGCGGATGAGTTATGGATGTGTGATTCCGAGAAAATTCGCATGGTTGTTCATGGTATTTATTTTAATTACTGGTAATTAGAAGAGACTGGTCGGGGTATTGTGGTGCTCTTTAGTGTGGTTGAGCTAATTGTTTATAGACTCTAGCAATATTGGGGTCATAACACACGTATACATTTTTTTGGTGTGACCCGTGGTTTCTTACCGAACAATACGAAAATTATTTGACAGGTGGTCAAATCGTATGGCACTTGCTGTGATTGGCTGACAAAATTAGCAATAGCCAATCAAATCACTTGACGTGAGTTTGATTTCGACACGATGTTGATTAAGCCTTTCAGAAATCGGAGATAAGTAAGTGAGTGAGATTATTGTCAATTGCATTTGAGAAACCAATTTTTCTCAAATAGTAATACAGTATCACGTTTTGAAATTATTACAGTACCACTACGATCTAATGTAACAAATTAAAAACATTGTTTACACACCAGGGTTTTCAACATTGTTAGTTATGCATATCTTCTCCAAATTTAAATTTGTAATGTAAAACAAATCATTTGGCACATTGATGTGACAATGATGTGTCTTCTAAATCGATACTTAGCATTTGTTAATAATTTGAGAAGCTATTTGCAAGATTAAATTAATGATAGGAAGAACATGTATTAGCAGTGAGTCAATGTCGATAACGCGGAAGGTAGGTAGATATCGAATTCACTAACTCGCAAACGCTATTCCAATGTCTTATGCTCTATCATTATTCCTTAACCTATCCGTGCTTCGATATAATAATAATAATAATGTCTTCCAGACCGATTTCGGTCACGGCGGCCAATCTTAACGGAGACTGGCCATCTGCGCAGGCGATATTATAGTGCACTATGTATGCGCAAACACAAGTGCACTCTCTGTTCCCTAACTCTCATGATCCGATGGGATGGTAATCCGACACGACCGGAGAGAGATCAGGCGCAGAACCAACTGCATTACGTGCTTTCCGAGGCACGGGGCTGTCGAACACCGCCAAATTCCTAACTCCGGGCTGTTTTTGAGATTTCTTAACAGACAACCCAATAACTTTTTGTTGGCTCGACCCGAGATTCGAACCCGAGACCTCATGCACAGCAGTCACATTCACTACCGCTGCGCCATGGAGACTTCGATATATTAACGTATTGTATTGAATATTGAATAATCTCATTACATCTAAATGTCTGTCGTGGATTTTCTTTAACAGTGCCAACCATTTTATGAAAAAAGCAATTTTAACGCTACCTAATGTAACCTTACAGCTTAACATTATGAAGTATATTATTTCGTAATGTGTATATATATATTTTTTTTTATAAATTTCCTCAGTGCGCAATCTTATTATTTAGCAATAACTTGTGGCAATCTAAAAATTAAGCTTATTCAAAAACCTAAATATATTTTCGTATTTCTATGTCTTAAGCTCCAATATATGAAAATCAAATACTGGCTCCCTTTCTGATATTTCAGATTTGTATTAAATCTCGAAGAAATGAATGGCAATACAGACTATCTAGATTGCTCCATTTAACAGTATCACAATACCATACGTCGCCAATTATAATCTTAAACGTTGACATGACAATGAAAACTATTCAAAAGCGTATTAAATTATCTTATCTGTTCACAATAAGGTGTAAACTCAAAGCGACAGTGAAGCAGTCAGCACAAATCACAACTGACAATATAATACAGCCTACGCTGAACAAAACAATGAGAGACCGATCAAAAGTAAAAATGAAAGCAAAAAACAAGACACTGCACCCAAACATAAACGATCATGACTTGCATTCGAATCGCGGGCAATAAAATAATAATTATACACATGTGACTTATTAGCTGTACGTATTACAAATCATGTGAAAATAAAACATAGAGTCAATGAAGAATGTGATAATGCAAAAGCTACTCTAGCGTACAAGGAATTGAGTTCAAAACTTATGAACTAATTTGTAACTTTATGATGTTTTATAATGACAGCCGAGAAAGTACGAACAAAACAACAAAAGATTTAACAATAGAAGTACGTCGTATCATTTGTTAAACGTCCCTTTTGATGACGAACACTATTATTTTATGAATGATGCTGGGGTGGATGTGGGGACCTAAATACTGTACTTTATACTGATGTTACTTTCAGTATTGAATGTCTGACTATTTGTTGCAATTATTACTTGACTATTTTTCTTTTCATTTTATTACTCTTTACCTTATTATTGCTTGAGTTTTGTGACGAAATTTCAGGGTTTCGACAATTATCTGAATCATTATTATTTTGTCCAAAAATATTTTTGTATCTGCTTGGTGGTTTTAAATGATGCTTGGTCATTTCCAATGAGTATCATAAAGTGCTTCATCATCTATGCCATTTGATTTGCACTAAGAAAAATTGTTTTGCAATAAAGAGCAACGTTGTATAGTGATCATTGAAATTTCTTTCTAAAAGTATTTATTTACGCAATTATTGGGCTTCAGCAGATTTGTAACATATCATATACCTAAGACAAAAATGCGAGTGTTAGAGATTGTAAAGTTTAACAAAGAACTACATAAAAGAAGAGATATGAAAAAATTATGAAACAATTGTCAAAATTGCTGAAATAATTTATTAATGTGGGGCTGCTCACACACGTCAACCCCATTCATATAGATTTTTTGTCCTTATGGCCTATTTGGACAAATTTGTCATTTGAATGTAAACTCTAAAAATGGAGCATAAAGTACCCTTTTGATTGGTAATAAGCTTCTGGTGTTGAAAAGCAATGTCGTCTGACTAACGACACCTTAATGCAGAGTATTTAGTCAGGAGCGGAATGGTTTTATTGTGCTGGAGTAATGTATCGAAAAGTTTTAATTTTGCTTTATGAGTCGAGAGAAATGTGGAGCACCCTCTTTAGTTACCCTTTCGTACTGGTTGCATTTTTAGCAACAGTGGATTGTAACATTAAACTAAATAGTGGGCATTTTATGTAAATTAGTTGTGGAGTTTGAAGAATTCAGATTTAAGCTAAGATTGAGAATTTGTTGTGTTAATAATTGAAAATCAAGTTTGGAAATTGGAAGACCCCTATGTCTAGCAGTGGACTGGCATAAGCTGATTCGGTTATTGATTGTTAATAAATAAGAAGTTGCTTATAAAAGCATAATATGAATTAATATGTTTCATTTCGATGGTTTAGGTAACAGAGACGTTAAATTTTTAATAAAAAAATTATCGCATTAGGTTCCTAGATGTAAATGTGCACAATATTTTCAAATGCTATATTTTAAAGGTTATATAAGAATGTTCCACAATCGTTAGCATCATCTGTATTTTAATGGTGACAGGTTACTTTTTATTTTCGTTAATAACATTCTGAACTTTTTAAACATCTGTGGTTTGATCTCAATAAGATCGTGACGTTAATGATTTAACGTAAGAAGACTTTATATCAAATTATGTATTTTTATTGTATATAATACATTTACTTAATAAACGTAAAAAAAAAAACAATATTAGTAACCTCAGTAAACATGATTTTTATAATCTCATAACCATATTAATGATAACCTTTATCAAATTACAATTTAGATTCTTCTTATTATGAATCTATAATATTTGACGTTGGCCTGAAACTTATACTTGCAGTTTCTAAGAGGCAACAGGTCCACCTTACGCACTGGCATCAAAATAAGAGCAATCAAATATTCTTACAAGATTAGCACTACCGACGTAAAAAGCTATAAAGTCGACACCCTGGCCTACCAGATTAACTGTTCTAATACCATAAAGAACGACTATGGGGCACCGTGGGGCTCCATGGACCCTGCGGGGTGCCTTTGTACCATTTTATTGGCGTCCACAGACTCCCCGATGTGTATTGTTGCAAGTGCTTCGTTCGGGCCTTCACCCTTACTCCGAAATGATATGCCATATTTGTTAATTCTCTCACTGGGGTAAGTCATTTGTCGTAATAACCATTTAGCGCCGTATATGATTGCTTATGCTCGTATGGTGTGGCAATTGGTAGTTTTTACGTTTGTGTGAATGCTCGTTAGTTGTCCGTAGGGTGGGTGGTAGTGTCAGAAAGAATATTATTTGAGTTATTAGATAAATTTGCTAGCCATAAGATGTTATAACTTAGCTTACTGGTATAAATTTTAGTCTTTCATATTTATATAGAAGTATGTTGTTTTTCAGAGCGAGGGAAAGACATTGTGTTAAGGCCAAGTATAAAATAGTAAACTATAATTTTTTTAAAGACGATTAGTTGTTAAACAAACTTGCGATCGACGTGATATGAAGCATAGAGTATAGTCGTTTGTAATAATATTTTCGAGAATGTTAGATTGATTTAAAACTTAGTAGATATTATTTAGTTTTATTTTTAAATAACCATGTCGATTATTTCTTCATGAGGATTAATAATTACAGTGTCGCGGAGTCGCGTGAGACATTACAAACATTCAAACCATTTGTGGATTACACAAATTTTCTCCCGAATAGGATTCGAACCCACAACTTGTACTTGGAATACTGGCAGGAGCGAGGCGACCACATAACCCACTACGACATCCGTTTAGTCAGAAAATATTAACGACTAATAGGTAAGTAGCACATAATTTTATACACATACTTGAAGTCGAGGCCTAACTGTAATTTGCGCGGGCAAAGTCACAGCAAAGACTAGTGTTATCATAAAAGTGTATACCTATGAACAGATACGATAAAATCATAAAAAATGTATAAACTATTGCACTGTTAGGATTATACGGGTAGCTAAATCCTTAAAAAATACTCGAGATCTTTTATATTTTTTAAATTGAAGCATTCATCCTAACAATTTATACAGTATTCAGGTTCGTCATGTGGAACTAAGCGAAAGTGCCCTACGGCTACTGACACCACTCAGTACCCCTTCAGTTAAGCACACATAACTTACTTTCCATTCATATAATCTCGAGAGGTTTTCAAACACTTCAATTTTTTATAAGGTCACTTGTCTAAATGCCTTTGTGGATGTATTTTTTTATATTACAATTATCATATTACGTAAATAGTACTGAGCGATAGCATTCTATATTAGTATTACATAGTAAAATGTGCAAATATACGAGTTTCATTCGGACAGTAGAATATAAACCGTTATTTCGATACATGTTATAAGAGCAGAGTGGCGCAGTGGAAGCGTGCTGGGCCC
This sequence comes from Catocala sponsa, assembly GCA_963564715.1. Taxonomy (NCBI): domain Eukaryota; kingdom Metazoa; phylum Arthropoda; class Insecta; order Lepidoptera; family Erebidae; genus Catocala; species Catocala sponsa. The sequence continues at coordinate 8,139,287 of OY751330.1, forward strand.
ATAACCCAGAGGTCCGTGGATCGAAACCACGCTCTGCTAGAAACAACTTTTTGCCATTTTTCTGTTATTTTGTGAATAATTTATATTACTACAACGTGTTGTTTTTACATCTTTACCAATAGGTGCTATGAAGCGGCAACACAAAGTTTTGTTTAAAAACAAAGGGACAAATAAACAACGAACGACGGCGTTTGTTTTATCATGGGATATTGATAATTTATAGCACGTGCTCCGCTCTTCGGTACAACCAATGTTTTTTTAATCGTCCGCCCGCTAGCTACCGTATTGTTGCCCTTTTATATTTTTTAAAACAACGTAAACACATAGTTTTGTGTTTTCACGAGTGAATGCGAATGTTTCGGCGGCACTGGATATTGTTTTTTTAGTACAGCGCCATCTATTGGCGCGAATGAAAATTGTGCAAATTTAGTTAACCGTGTAAAACTGATAGTATTTTTATTACCATCAATACTTTTAGGTTAACGTGTCTCGGTGGCGCACTGATAGTGACTGCGACTGTTGTGAATGAGGATTCGTAATCGATTCCCGGGTCAGGCAAGGTCTTATTGGGTACTTTGTCGAAAAACTCTCATTAACAGCACGGAGTAAAGTCCGATAAACGGTAATAAACTGTTTTACGTGAGATTTAAATCCTTAAAAAGTCGAATTTAGCTGCGATATACACATGCCTCTATAAACAGGTGTGTGACTATATATTATTATGTATGTACTTATGAATTAAATAGATGAACATTTTCTTTATCTTTTCTAAATGAATGTCAATACGTCATCAACCTGTTAATTGTTACAATGCCAGACATAAATCTCATTGTCTGCCGACGGGCCACTGCTGTTTAATAGCACAATTTAGTTACCATTAACTATAAAGTACCGACCTCATTGAAATAACATTGAACATATAAATGCAATGCAATATGTAATAAATAAGTAGCACATAACCTCACCAGACGAGATGAGTGACACGTTCACCCTCGCAACTTCATTAGGTACACTACCCTCCGTCGCATTATTATGTAAATTCCAATTTAAAACCACTTGTTATCTAGTTAGTAACGAAAAATACCTAAGTGGGGCCCCCCAAATTAGCCGCCGGCTGCCTATTGCACCGTATATAATCAATAGCAATTGACAAACGAAGCGTTCTACTGTCAAATTCTAGTTTTCAGAGCAACAAAAGACTATGCAAACTTATAAATGCGGCTCCGAAAATTATTTTACGTGGTCGTTGTTACTAGAATTTGGGTTTGTAGCTGCAAATTTATTTTGGTCATGTGTAGCCTTAGGTGCGTAATGGGGGTCTTGTTATGGTAATCGGTACCCCGAGGCTGAGATGTTGCGAGGGTACTGCAGGATTCAATATTGGAGTGGTCATCGATTGGTAAGGACTCGAACAGTTGGATATTGGGAGAATTTCGCACATGTTTCCAAGTGTATGGCAAGTGTGATTGATGGCAGCTGAATTGTTAACGGACGCATTTTTTTAAAACCATGTTTGAATGGGAAATATTTTCAGGACACAAAAAATTTCAACATGTCTTCAAAATCTTAGTACTAAAGTAGGCAAAGTCACGAGATACTATTCATATCTCTAGTATTGCAAGTACAGTAACTGCTTGTCTTTAGACGAGCTGTGTAATTGTTTACCACCTGCATGGTTTTCGGTAGGTAGAAATGTATCCTAATTAAACAAAATCCTTTAATATTTATTTTCATAAGAAATATGTACAATTATTTCATCACTTTAAAAGGAAATTAAAATGAATTGCATATCTGGTGCACGCAGCATTCCCCCGCGTCTGAAGGGTTGACTAAATGACAGAAATTATGTCTACGCGTAACACATCGAGGGTTAATTAATCGACGCTTCGCATTCCTTTTATTTATTGCTTCTTGTGTGAATTTAATAGACAGAGTAGATTTTTTTATCATCGTAGAAACTGAGGAGTCAAGTCGATTATATATGTATATATCGAATATCGACCCTTATTTAAAGGTAGATTTATTAATCACTAGCTTTAGATCGCGACTTCGCCCGCGTGTTTCTCACGGGAACGTATACCTATCATATGTGTTAATCCTGAGCAGTTGAAAATTTTGTATCAAAATCCGTTAACAGTTTATGCTTGATTGGTTTAAAACCAATAATTAATAATAAAAAATCTCTAAAGCTATTTGGAGATTTGGATCCTTCAAATTATATAGTTAATATAGTATATAAATAGTCAGAAATAGGCTTTTTAAGTATCAACTATTTAAGTTAGTTATTGCCAAGTCGGTTCAATGCTTTAACAGAATTTATCAATGCATTCACAATAGATTGGCGTATGCTGAATATAATTAAAAATAGTGCGCCCCATGTGAGTGATCTTTCAGGAAGATACAATAGAATTGTTAATATTATATAGGACCTAACAAGATGCCTCAGTGGCGCAGCGCCAGTTAATGCGGCTGCTGTATATGAGGTCTCAGGTTCGGTTCCCGTCTTGTAACCCAGGAATGTGTTATTCGGTTTTTCTGTTAAGAAATTCTCGGCAGCAACATGGTGTTCGCTTTGCTCTGTAGATGGTAAAAGGTTCGCCATGGATCCCACCCTCAATTGGACGTACTTTCTGAAAAACGTTACAACCCACAAAGTTAAAATTTGAGATAATCGTGATTGAAGTTCAATCCCGTAGTGCTTCTTCATACATGTGGGTTGGGCTACTAAGTCATAAATTCATATTTAGACTGATAGTAGAGCTACCAAATTTTTACAGCTAGTAAATAGTAACCCCGTCACTAATTTGGTAATAATAACTCGATTTTGACCCGAGTGTGGGTTGGAACGTTTTTCAGAAAGTACGTCCAATTAAGTTAAATAAAAAATACTCTATTGTGTATTACCTAAAATAAAATCATAACTGAAGACATGTGCGTGCAATATTCCTCTGCCTACCCTTTCTAATTTAAATTAGAGAAAATATTCTTGCGATTTCATTCGACTTTTGAAATACTTATCCTTAATTGCTAAGATTGTCACCTTTCAATAAACCCCCTTACTTTAACACATTATATAAAATTAAATGATACCCAATGATATACCAGTAAACAGCGATCACACATCGTTTAAAAGTACGTAGATAACGTGCCAATATAATAGAGATATGTAAGCGAGAACTGGCACAGAGGCGGGCTGCCTCGTCACGTACTTATGACGCATACCAAATGCCATTCCGCCACGTGATGAGGTCATCCGCTATGAGTTATCGCCTCTCTCTAAACACACATACTAGGGCTTTATTAAAATACCATAAAAAAATCTAAACTCCACATAAAAATAGCCTATAAAAATGTGGTATTGTCTTACCATATTTTTATCAATTACGTACGTAATATGCGCATTTTCATTGCATAAATTACGATTGCGCGTAATTAAGACAATGAGAGTGTGTGTGTTATTTTACGGCTTTTATCGCGGTATTTAATTTAGTTTCTTTGTGACTAAGACTAAAAGTACGATGAAAACTTGCAATATTTTGAACAATTTCTAAAATACTCTATGATGTTTAATATTGATCTCTAATTAGTAACAAGATTCGTTTAAATTCTAGACTAATAAGTTGCGAGACAAGAACTGATTCAAAAGCAAAGCAAAGAACAAATTCATATCAATTATAGTATTGTACAATGTTTACTTACGATACGTAAAACGTAACGTGCACGCGATCGCTCCATCTCCCTCTGACATTGTCTTCCGTCTCTGTCTAATTTGACAGATCGAATACCATGTGACACGTCACTCGTCACCGCTTATCTTTACCATCAGTTCAGAATAGAAACGAACCAATAGCGCGTTGGTTTTACGCGCGCTTTTTGACAGATCAGCAATAGTCACAGATAATATTCGAACACAACTCCGTTCCCGCGTTTTTTGTACATCAATTGTCACAGATTAATAAATTAACTACAACATGTATAACATAAAGAGATTTTGTATAAAAATACTGCATTTTGAGCATTTTATTTGCGTGAAACGTTAGAGAAGCAGTGAGTTCGCTGAAAGACGTAGCGGCACTGGCTGAATGTCGACTTTACTCTCGCTCGTTCTACTAAATTTTCAATTCAAACAGGGTCTTTATAAGGGTAGTGACGCTGTACAAAATTTACATATCGACGTAATAAACCAAGCGGGTGTCTGATTTGAATTCGGAACGTGCTTTAAATAGAACTTTTTGTTGTGTGTAAAAAGTTCCTTAATTATTGTCATTTTGTTTACAACAATATTATACTTATACTTTTTTATGAAACGCAACATGTGAAACGGAATAATGCACTTATACTAATTATTACATACAAAATATTGTTTATTTTTAACCCTGTAATATTTAAAGAGAATAAATTATTGGGCGGTTCGTATGCCTTTTTCTAGTTGGAATACTGAAATATAATAACATATTATATCTAAATGCTGCATAATTAAATTAATCATATCTAAATCTTGGCAAACTCTTGGCAAATGTCTAAATTCAAATAAAATAATTTGGTTCCTGTGAGAATAATTAAACAAAATTGCCAAGCGTATTCTAAAACCACGAGTATGCATTCGGAATTTGATGAGAATTAATGATGAGAAAACTATGTTTGTGTCGTAGCAACTGGCAATCCGTAGCCCGTACCCATATCTCATTGAGAAACAGGCGTGAGTTAATGTATATAAATATGCATTAATAAGTGCTTTTTACTCTTGTACCTAATTGCTCCAATAACTCCAGGTAAAAAGATTGCCTTTAAAACAATTCTCGTTTTGAACACTCACAGTTTTTATTAATCATTACCCATAACTTCTAATTATTGTGAGTTATATAGTGTATTTCTTAAGCGTTATGTCGAGAGATTGATTAACTCAACACGTTGAATGGTCACTCAATATTTATTTAAGCAAGCAAGTAGTCTCATTACACAAACATGTATGCTGCGGATTAGCATTTCGCTGCTCATTACGCGCACTGAGGAAGCGTCTCACTGTTGATTGCGAGCGATTATTGATACATATTATTATCGCCTATATAAATTAAACATTTTAAGTTTCTGTAGGTATTCTAGAGAAAAGCCAAGTTAGAGTATCTTAAGCTAAGAGTGCACATGAGACTTATCCATGTTTATTTTTTGACATAGTTATTATTAGCAATTTGGGTTTAGGGATTTGTACGCTAATTTTAATATCTTCAGCTAAGCTAATATAATTGTTTAGAGTGGATTCACGTCGGTACTGCAATAGGTGGGATTCAAGCTCACGATCTCTTTACCGCAAATCCGACACCTTATCCATAAGGCTACCGTCCGCTTAAACTGGAACTAAAAACGGAAATCCGTAGTCTCTCCTTTTTTTGAGGGGTCTCTGAAATAGGCGTAAGATTAGGCATGTATGCATAATACTTTTGTAGCGTTTTGGTAAGAGATAATTTGCACCCTGGGAATAAACCCTGTTTTGTGAACACCTTTAGGCAGAAACGTCAAGAGCAATAAAGTTTCAATTTAAGATCAACTGTCCATGTATTTCTTTTTTATCGACATTCGGCGTTATGCTATCTAGACGAGGTGATCACAGGCAATGTACCATCTGTGCACCCAAAATTAGCCGTAGACTACTGAATTTTCTCTTATCTCTTAAAGAGTTTAGGTAATAATTTATAAGAGCAAACAATATTTTCCTATGAATAACGAAAATATAACGAGGTAAGTGCACTTGTAAAAATTCAAAACTCTTGAATTCTCATTTTGAATTAATATAAGAATGCATTTCTTTCCATGCAGAGTTATTAATATAAAGACGTATAGTAATAAAACTAAGTTATTCTGTTAAATAATGAGAACACGACAGTTTGATTTCGATCTCCCGACCCGCTCGCTATAGCGCCTCGGGCTTACCCACTTACAGTGGAGTATGCGCGTGAGTCGCTCGATCTTAATCTTTTCACACGTGTGACTATGAAAAATAATTCACCGTTTAGTGAAAACTTTACATATATTATAATTAATATAATCATAACGTACAATTAAAATTATTAGATTTTACTTTAAGGTTACTTGTCTACTATACCGTAACCGTGTAATCAAGGAACGTACTCACCATTAAAGTAAACATTTTACAGTGTTGTAAGAGAGAGTATCCATACTCTCTCTTACAACACTGTAAAATGTTTACTACAGCCAGCTATCTGCTGGAAATATCCTTGTCATAGAACGTACCCGTCATTCGGCACGGTTCGTCGCTTGGCACAAATATTATAACTACTTTCGTCTCCAGAAGAATACTATTTAGTGGGTATGAGTAATTAACCAAATTATTTAGTTTATTTTGGTTCAAGCTTTTTATCATAATAGTTAAAAAGCTTGAAACAAATAATTATAGTAATTATTTATGGTGTATATTGAAACTATTTGGTTTGGTTAAATACCTTTTTCAATTTAATTATTTGATTTATTTGAAATAAGTGTAAGACTATGATTGCCAACTAACCTGGGATAGAAAAGTGTTAGTATATTTTTCAGCAAACGAGTAATAATAGCACGGCTCTTATTGCTAGGAAATAAAGGAGGAATGACGTGTACAATGCATGTAAGTTTAAACTTTGTGAAATAATAGTGTAGTGAAACTCACTCGTCTAAAATATTATGTGACATATTACCAAACTCACAGTAATTACACGGACTATTGAGAACGTCTCGCGTCTTACTCAGTTGAATGCTAGTTCCTCACTGCTGAGTGATCTTTCGCCGATAGACGAGTTATTTTTCCGTTCCACAATAACCCCATTATTTAAAAATGATGGTTGGCTGTGTTGCCAGTTGAGTAAATAAAAACTCCCGAGCAGAATTATTAACAAAAATAAGAAATCATGACAATAGTTATACATTATTTATAAATCAAACACTTTTTGCGTCTATTAAAATGTAAAAAAACTGTTATGATTAATAAATGAATTGAGTATTTAAAATGATATCACTCAATTAAGATGTCCTTATAAATATATATCTTCTATCGCGTTAATATAATAATTTATAATTATATAAAAGAACCTTGTGTTATGTTACTGCTGTAAGTAGTTTCCAGGCTCCAAATAGAGGCGTAGCGCTTTTAACAGAGAACCAGTAGTACTTTCCCCTTACGCTGGCAGCACAAAAATTTTACTTATAAAAGGTGTCCAACGAATGGTTTATCCTCAAGTCTTAGTAAGTTGAAATAGCAATGCTATCCCTAATAATATCAGTTCCGTATAAAACTAAACCTACTGCTAAGTGTGAGAAAGATTAGGCCATAGTCTATCACGCTGACTCAGTGCGCATTGGCAAACTTTACATATCTTCTAAAACATTATGGTAAACGTTCAGATATACAGGTTTCCTCACGATGTTTTCCTTCATCGATAAAGTAAACGACAATTAACTAATTAATATGCACATAACTTTGAAAAGTCAGAGCTGCGTGCCTTGGGATCGCACTAGAGCTACGAGTATATGTGGCAATCCAATAGTCTTCTACTAGCCTATAGCTGCTGTCAATGCTATACTTAGCGCGTTGCCAATCCCAGCTCATGTCATCTTTTGGGTGCACATTGCTTGTGATCTTCCTGTATAGATAGCAAAGAAAATAACAAAATAAAATGTAATACATGGCTGGTTGTTTCTATTTGAAGCTTTATTGCTTTTGACGTTTTCGACGAAAGATGTTCACGTCGCAGGGCATCCTTAATACCTGTTGGAATTAAAGATGGGATGAAAAGAGAGAAAAGTTGGTATGAGCCACATTATTCCATATTTAAATTTTACATAAGCTAGTATAACTACATTACTTTTAAGTTCCATAATACTATATACGTACATAATATAGGAGTTAAAACAAAAGCTTGTAATATTATTAGGTATGTTAAGAAAACTTCCCTTTTCAAAACCATTTTAAGCAATCACGTTTTATGTACCATTCGATATTAACAACTTAATTCTCACTGCATTCAACACTTGAATATTTCACGGCATGTTAAAAGCTAACAAACTTACTACAAACACTTCCCTAGGGTCTATACATAGTTGGAATTACATAACACATTAGCATATATATTTGTATTGCTAATGAAGTAATGATTAATAATTTACCTCTCTATTAAGTCGACACGTCAAGATAGCTTGTGATTACTGGCCATTATAAGCACGATTATTATTTAAATAATTTATCCATCTTCCATCACTATCGCTTTGAAAGTGATATCTGTATTAGCGAAACGAAATCTCTTTTATAAAATATTATTTTATGGGTAGTTTTAGACTAGTAGTCAGGTTTACATGTGTGTGTCTTCAACGTTGGTGTTTAGCAACAATTGATCTGTTTTTATGTGTGAATATTGCGTGAGTTGGATTGAACCCCATATATTAACAAGTATAGAGATGAGTTTTAGATATAACACACAAAAGCTTAATAAATAATCAATTACGAAGTTTTAAATTGAGTATTTTTTGTTTGAGAATCCATGATAATGGAACGATTTAATTTATAGTTTTTGTACATCAACGAGTTCTATACAAATTAAATTTTTCAGACTTACAGCAAGATAGTTAAGTGCCAAGATTAAGATGTTGCGGCAGTAGCCTGCTAGCATTCAGACATTAAATTCATTAGGTATACCATAGGCCATTCTCGACCGATGTTTTGTATATTATAATATACGTCTTAGCTATGGTTATAGAACATGTAATGAACTTGTATATTTGCTTTATAATTTACGGGTTTAAATATATCAAACCATAGGAACATTAAAAAGGAATTGCATTCTGACAGCATTTTGATATTTCAGTACCTATCTTTTATTACTGCATTATTATTATCAAGCTTATCATCTAAAGTGAAGACACATAAATAATATGTTTCATAAAATTAAACCTTTATTCATCCAGCTATAGCTAGTTAGGAGGTAGGTGAACGAAATTCAACACAATCTAAACACGACAGCTCCAATCAACGGCCAATTCATTACTGACAATATCGAAACAAAACATTCCAAATTCAAAATTTAAAATTGAGACACGAATTACGGGAGACAAGCAACGATGATCGGAGGCCTGCGTTCGTGGCCACTATCGATTTTTCCGTCCACCCCCAACTTTGTTGACAAAGGCTGGTTCTTAAGCCAAATGAGATGCACCCTAAAGAATATTATGGGCAGACATCGCTCCACTATCGCTAGATATATTGTTGTGAGCGTAGATATCTCGGCGGGCTCATATCGCCACTTTATTGATCTTTTAACCGTTCCGTATAAGGTTGTACCGTTGCTTTATTAAAACGCTGTGTTTGTTCATTGATCTGTGGAATATTGCTGGTAAATAGCTGGCTTGTCTATGTAATGTAGCTTTTTGTTATTGTATTTGTAGGCTGCAAATATTCTGATTCGTCCGTGTAATTATAGGTAAGTATCTATTTTACATTACAGATTTAAAAGTTTTGCACATTAGTTTGCGTTAGCTGAAAATTAATGGATCTTTTTGCTGTATTATGAAGCTGCTATTAGTAGTCGTAAATTTGTAAGCAAATGTTGTATGACAATTCTTGGGATTTTAGATTATATCGGTTGATTGGGTACTACATGGAAAACATATTTACTATCAACTGTGCTCAGTCTTATTCGTACGTTATACGAGTATCTAACTCAGGTACTGCTTTATTTATTTTTTCGATGAAATCAATTATACCTGGATTGAACATTGCCCTCTCAAAGATATAAGTCTAGTTAGATCTTTGTGACTGAGAGACTAGATTTCTTAAAGATATTTGCATTGTTTAATGAATATTGGCAGACACGGCACTTTATGTCATTTATATTATGTTATTATATTTATTTATTAAAAGTATTTCGTATTGTTGATTATTTTTACTTGACTGCGTCGGAAGGATAGTGATATAAGTTGGAAGGGTACATAAGATGTAAGAGTATTGGAGTTTGCTGCTGCATATCTACTTATAAATACAAACATAGCTTTTTATATCATCTTAGACCTGGAACGGCGTCCGTGTGGATTATAGCCCGTGATTTCAAATACGTGCATCTTATCAGATAAAACGAAGCTACATATCCATTTTATTCCAAATCCCATGATGCTACTAAGAATTTCTAAACAGCACAACCCAATAACACGGCCCGTGAATTGAACCCGAGTCCTCACGTACAGCAATCGCATTTACTACCACTACATCATCAAAGCATATTACATAAATAGTAGCATGCAAGTATCAGATATCGATTGGAATTGAAAACTAGTACACGAGAATCCAATATTTGGCAAACATCCGAACATTCGAAGGCCGACTAACAACTATAAAGTATAAATAGCTACGAAACATATTGGTCCACGGACTCACAATATCGTTCCCACATATAAAACGTATTACATTATTTATTTACGTGTTGACGAATACATTGGCCGCCCTATGCAAAGGCCATGCAAATTCTCACACTGCAATAACAAGGGGACTAATACTCTCAACGCTTTTACCATTAATATTTCAAAATAAACTAGATAAAAAACAAGAACTGGCTAATCCATTGACAATCGGATGGGGAAGGATTAGGAGCTACTTCTTTCTTTCTATTTATCAAATGTTTTTGTACACGCAAATTCGGAGAGAGATATAGCCGGGCAAAAGCATGGGTAATTTTTAGTTCTATATATATAATACGAACAGTTATCTATTGTCACGTAAATATTACAGCCCTGTACCAACTGTAAGAAAATTCCTGTAAAATCTGTCAGTTTTCTTTTTAAATCGAATTCATTCGTTCATATCACAAGATTTTATGCAAGCGAAGGTTCACTTTTATTGGTTACATACCTATTACTTTATCAATTTGATATAAGCGTATATTCTATGTCATTTAGAAGGTTATATCAATACATTAACAGTTGATTTTTTAATTATCAGATAATACGTAACTATGGAATAACATTGATTTCTGATAGTTTATATACAAGAAATTTGTTAAAATAATTCTTTCAGCCCTTAATTTTCGAATTCTAACTAGAAAAAAGCAAAATTGTACACATACATACAACATAATATGTCATAAATTATTGTGTTATAGAGAAATAAACCTATTGTTTACAACGAGCTTTTATAGACGGTTACTGGGCTGGTGGACTGTCACCTCAATTAAGTGTCTTAGATAGGTAGAATGGCGAAAACGAAAGATAAACATTGAAAAATAAGCTATAATAGGCTGATTGATACACTTGATGCCACTATATGTTGATGGTCTACTTAAAAGAGTAACATACTCCATTTTCAAACCTTTATACCATCCCAAGTTCTTGCTCGTGAGCAAATTTTTTATAGTGTATCCATCGGCTATCATAAACATAATGATTAGTGTAAATCGAGTCACATTTATTTAACGAAACTAAAAATACTGTAAATACACAGATATGGTTCAAATACTTGAACCAACTAGTGCATGATATTCCGAATATGCAAATAAATAAGATAGCAAACTCAAATTAAAGAAATCGTAAAGCAGTCATTCGATTTAGAAAAATTGGTTACAGTGAAGGGGTGAACAAGTACAAAATCATTTGCACACCAATATAATATGCAAGTGTTTTGCTTAATGTAATGAATCCAATTTGATGTTGAATACGTATTTGGAATATGATTAAGTCACCCTAATTTGTTTTTAAAGGATTTTTCTTCTTTCAAACTGATGCTTGCTAAATGTTTCACCGAGTGTTGAAATGAAATATAGCCGTATGACGTCTATTACTGAATATAGACATCACCCAAGAGTTCAATAGCTATCGATGCTGTGCTGTTAGTATCCAACAGTTTTCTGATACTCTAACCGTTTGTCTAATTGGTGGAAAGTGTCCTCAGCTAGGACAGTTGATAAAAAAAAATTGTCAGCTGACCTCTCGCTAATGGTTTGGCCATTTTGGTTTATCTACCAAACTAAATGACCCATCCACTGCTACTACAACTTTTTAACAACGAGAGACTTTTTAAGTCGGTCAATAGAAGAAGATGATAAGATAGAGACTAAATTCAGAGATGATTTAAAATATTACTTCTAAAACCAGACTGTTTGACACAGATTGCATCACAAAGAAGCATCACATTGAAGCGTCTAGACGCTAAAAATCGTACGTTTATCTGTTTCAAAGCTACATTTAAAACGTACAACAAAACACGAAACCAAAAAATTAATGAAATCGCACACACAAGTCTGGCGACCGATTAAAATCTATTATTGTTCGAGCGAGTGGAGCAGGGGAGAGCACATTACTATTCACATCACGCACGAATCATATACGCAAATGTGTAATCTTTTTATCGACGCGTCGGGCTTGGACAATGACTATCGATACGGTACGTACGTCACTATGGATAAGCTTTACATAGGTTTGGGCGTACGTGTGGCATGTAAAAATTAATTTTGATCTATTATCTTAATGCATAAATGTTATTGCTCAAATATTGTAGTTTGTTGTTCATAGAGCTAGGTTTATGTGCATACCAAAACAAAATGTTAGCCATCCGTCCATAATATTAAAGAGATGATTATATGAAGGTTTGGTAACACCTGTGGAATGGTTCGTACGTAGTCTCAGAAATTGAGTATATAGGTAGTTTTATTTTCCTTTGCTGTTTTAGAAGTGTTTTTACCACTCTTTCACAATTTTCACATACATATTTGCGTCAGATCTCCTGATGTTAAACAACTATTGTAGTCTATAGGAAGGAGGATAAGAAATTGTGAAAGAGTGGTAAAGATACTTAATACTAGGGCGATCCTGCCAATATTAGAATAATAATATTTATTTATTTTCTCCCAGTTGACAAAAATAAGTATACACTATTTTGATGACATAGCAATGGGAGACTGGTTTCCAAACTAGGTTAAAAACCTGTGTGATGGATAACCAGGCCCCATTTCAAATTTACATTGATGATGCAAAATTTACAGTAACGGAGTATGAAAATAAAGTAAATAAAATAAAATAAAATTTGCTTTAGCTGTTTGTACAAGGAAGAACTATATTCTTAAATAGTGATGTCCTGTTGACAGCACATTGCTTTTTATGACTACTGGTAACTCAGCTCTCTACGGTAACAAAACATAAGACTACATGGCTACGATCTTTTTTAGGGCTGAGGTCATTCTTCAGATTTTTGTTATCCAAGAATCCGATCTCCTTGTTCAGATATTAATTTCCTGTTCACAGTAAAACTGCTGGAGTTGAAACTATGTAGTGTATGTCAAAAGGTGTCACAACACTAAAATTCCTGAAATACCTGTAATTTCGTCGACGGAATAGTCAACGATTTAAGCAGGATATTCTAAAAATTCAGTGTCACAATCATAGTTTTCCTCAACATAGTTATTGCTTTAATTAGGTACATTTAGAATCGAAAGTAATTAATATTAGCTATCTTATTTACAAATAGCTTTTGACTGCGGCTTCGCTTCTATAGTTCTCCGAATCTATTCTCCTGAAAACCTGTCTAGATACCTATATATTCTCATAGGCAACCCTTTGCCTGAACCTATATGCAACATCATTAATTTAAGTAAAGAAAATAGATTAGATTGACGTTTACGACCGACACAGTGCCAGAACATCGAAGTTTTGACATAAAAACCCAAACCACTGCCCAACCCAGGAATCGTACCCGAGACCTCATACAAAGTAGTCGCATTCACTACCGCATCGCTGCGTCAGAATTATATAATTCACTATAGAAAGAACGTTATTAGATTCCAAATACCATTCGACGACTATACGAAAACTTTCCAATACAATACAACCCTTTAGCTCGGGTTCGTTCATTATACCTTTAATACCAGTGCTCCGTACATAACTGCGCTGTTATCATACACGAGAATTTAGTTAAAGACGTTTAAATTATGAAGATGTTGATATTAGCCTTTTAGAACTTACGATTGCAATGAGATTTAGTTAAGGTTTTCAGGATAGGTACAAAAATACCTCTTTTATACCATATTTGTTATCCTCCCCGGTTTCACCCACGTTTATAATTACTATATATATAACTGCCCTCGTGGCGCAGCAGTAGAGAATGCGACTGTTGTGCTTAAGGGTCTAGGGTTCAAATCCCGGGTCGTCCCAAAAAAAGTTATTAGGTTTTTCTGTTAAGAAATCTGAATAGCAACCCGGAGTTAGGAAATTGGCGGTTTTAGACACCCCCGTGCCTCGGAAAGTACGTAAAGACGTTGGTCCTGCGCCCGATCTCTCTCCTGTCGTGTCGGATTACAGTCCCATCGGATCATGAGAGTGCGGGAACAGAGAGTGCACTTGTATTTGCGCACACGTTTGTGTACCATAATATTATCTCCTGCGCATATAGCCAGTCTCCGTTAGGACTGGCCGCCGTGACTGAAATTCGGTCTGGAGGACATTATTATTATTATAGTTACTTATTATTATAGTTACTATTCCGTTTCCGTGGCTCGTAGCATGATTTTATGTAGCATACTAGCTTTTTCCCGCGGCTTTGCTCGCTTGGGCACAGTATGGTTTGCCGGTCCGGTCTCACATGATAAAGGGCGGGCCTACTGTCGTCTACCGACGACAGCTTCCGACCCTGTGCTGACATTGTCAAATTTTTGTCAGAAAAATCTATCAACATTTTGCCCGACATGACAATCGAATCCGAGACATAGCTCTCGCATTTATTACTGCTGTGCTATCGAGAAAATCGAGGTACATTGTGAAATCGTCATCTAAACAGCAATCGAACTGAATCGTATCATTTAAATGTCTTTCAACTTTATCGCGAGGTGCTTCAAACAGAATAACTTAGAACTGAAAACTCGATTAGTTTCACCGTCTCGACGCGTGTTTATGTGCCTACACTACATATTGAACACATTATATACTGACTACTGCTTATTCAGCTTCATATTTGAGGTGTTGATGAAGGATGTTTGTAAACATTATTGTTGTAGCTGTGTATGTAGTGCATTTCGCGGTGCGGTCATTAGCCTCTACCGTGAGCCTTATAAAATAAAAAATATAGAATAATAATGTTATATTAATATAACATTATTATTCTATATTTTTGTACCGTGCCCAGTAGGCATAACAGGTAGGCAATCTGTATTGCCTGCCTGTTACGCCTGCTGGGTCAGCCCTGTGGCTGACCCTGTATTAAATTGTTCCACTGCTGGGCACGGTCCTCTTTTTAGTGAGAAAACGGTTAGGCCTTAGTCCACCACGCTAGCCCCGTGCTGGTTGGCAGACTTCACATAACTTCCAGAACATTATGGAGAACTCTGAAACATGCAAGTTTCCTTACAATATTTTCCTTCACCGTCACAGCAAACCATAATAATTAATGAGCTGTTTAATACGCACATAACTTCGTAAAGTCAGCAATTCGTGCCTTAAAGTCGAACCTGAGACCTCTGTGTGGTAATCCAACAGTCTCCTACTAGTTATAGCTGCTAAAATACACATAATATAGAAAGAAAGAGAACATCTATAGATATAAAGGAAGATGTCCTGACTGACTAACTTAGAGACAACGCACAGCCTAAACCGCTGGTCGTAGGAACTTGAAATTTGGAGAGCATGTGTGTTTTAATTTGTAGGGGTGTACTAAGAAAGGATTTTTTGAAATTCCACCCCTAAGGGGGTGAAATAGGGGTGTGAAGTTTATATGGAATTTGCTCATTTCTGGACTTATAAGTATAAAGTTATTGATTATAATTGAAAATAACCTGTGTAGGTAAAATGGACAAAACTCCCCCTAAAAAGGTAACGAAGTCGCGGGTTAAAGTTAGCGTTAGCCCAAAGTAACTATTCCACGCGGACGAAGTCGCGGGCAGAAGCTAGTACTAAATATTGATTCCATCACTTTTTTAAATTTTTTTAGTATTGCGTTTGACCGCGATCTCATTTGATAGTAAGTGACAATGCAGTCGACGATGGAGCACGCTTGCAAAGATACCTATTCACTCTCGACTTGAACACACCCAGACACACTCATCGGGAAACAGACTTAGGTCGTGAGTTCCCCTCCTTTGCGGACCTACGTATTACTTTATGTTTCTCCATTGCTCTGGCGTCTTAGTTATCCTGAATGGCATTGAGTTATTATGTACTAAAACCAGAGGATACTTAAGTTTTGTTCTAGGATGAGAGTAACATCAAAATATTAGCTTTTCTATCAAGTCAGGTAGTTGATGATGTGGGTGAATCCCGTTTATCAAGCACATAAAGTTGTTCTCTGCGCCTAATAGAGATCAAGCAGAAATAGAGAGAAATGTAGTCGCGCTGGATGGCCATCGCGTTGGACTATAAGAGTGAGAAATATACTGTTGGCGTGTGCTTGTGTTCTTATGCGCAGATGGCCGGTCATCGTTGAAATTGGACGCCGTGACCGAAATTAGGTTTCGAGGACGTTATCTTCATTTAGACACACACCTAACCTTATTAAAACGGTGGTAGGTAGTTACACCTTTATTATTATAATGAATTATTTTTGTAAATATATATACCTATTACCTAGTGTATTTTTTATAACTTAATAATGTAAGAACTAATTATGCTATCTGATATTATAAAACTAGCAAATTAACCTACAATTAGCTATAAGCAGTAGGGATTTTTTGTGACATGGTTTTTATTACAATTTTTATAGTACCTACTAGATCCTAGGGTCACCAGACGTAACTTTAAGTAAAATTTAGAATTTTACAATAAATGTTCATTATGTACCTACCTAAGTAAATGCTTTGAAGGGGTAGTAGTTTAACTGCCGCCTCGCTATTGCCGCTGCGCTGAATGTTGTGGGTTCGATTTACACCCGTGAAAACAATTTATGTGCTGTTCCAAGTCTGCGTGTTTCTTGTATCCGTTGTTTGAATATTTGTAAGTTACGCGACAAAGGATTTATTCTTAATGCGGCAGTAGTATTTTAAAGAAAAATAAATCTTAAGATCGACATTTCACATAAGTTACACTTAAGTAACTTACGTGAAATGTCGTTGTACCTCTATCTACTTTTATTGGTATATACCTATATGAGTTTATGTATATAATGTCCTCAGACCGAATTTCGGTCACGGCGGCCAGTCTTAACGGAGACTGGCCATCTGCGCAGGACATATTATTGTGACCAAGTGTGTGCGCAAACATAATTGCACTCTCTGTTCCTTAACTCTAATGATCTGATGCACGACCAACGGCTTTTCGTACTTTCCGAGGCACGGGAGTGTGCACCGCCAACTTCCTAACTCTGGGCTGCTATTGAGATTTCTTGACAGAAAAACCCAATAACTTTTCTTGGCCCAACCAGGGATTCGAAACCGATATCTCACGCACAGCAGTCGCATTCACTACCGTAGCGGTCGGCTCACGGAGGCAGTTAATATATAAATCTTATAATTACATAGATTTTAAACGTACAGTTTTGTTTTGGACATGAAGACGTAGCCTGTATATACGTAGACAGACCTATATGCCAAATTCACATAGTCATGTAATGCACTTTATTTATGGCACACAGGTCAGTTACAAATCTTAAGGTTATGTTGAAGTACCACAACACACTACCACATTACGTTATACAAATAACATTAAAGAATATGTAATACAAATTACAATTCAAATAAGTTAAAATAATATAGCGTCATTAATTTAAATGATTTATGAGGTGTACATACACGTAATATTAATTTAAATTTCCTGCATTATAAAGCAAGAAAACATCGAAATTAGCACATGATAATAAATGTTCAATTCGACATGTATGACGTAAAACAAACTAGATAAACAATACCTAACAGCACTTAATTCAGGAATCAGATCGCCTCTATCAAATAGCCTCCCTTAGTCCACAAGTACATAAATTAGGAGCGAACAAGCGCGGGAAGGAAGGGGCTGGCCAGCGCCAGCTTCCGCCGGACACACTCGTATGGACCGCCCCTCCACACCCCCCATATGCCCTTTCCGGTCTTTGTGCCACATCTGATATGAAGACCTTTGAAGCAAGGCCTTTGCTTTGATAGAAAAGAGTTGTCAAACGAAGGCTTAATGTTGATTTATTATAGGTTGTAAGTTTACTTGCCCATGAAGGTAAGTTAATGCTTTTCAGTGTTAAGGTTTTGAATAATAAAAAAGCGGGTTGCACTCCGGGAGTGCCGGCAGAAGTGAAAACTTGAATATTAACGTTGTGCATTTTTGATATTTTGGAATGGTTAGGGAATAATTTTGCACGAATTGCTTTAAATATCAGTATAAAAGTACTATCATTTATGTGGTAAAATACAATATTCATTTATTGCGCTATCGTACATAAACATGACAATTCGATCAATTTCGATCAGATCACGTGTCCTGACGTGAGTTTGACAATTCTCTCTCCGTCTTACGCATTTTCGATCAGGTCACTTGTCCTGACGCGAGTTTAACAGTTTTTACCCATCACAAAAAAAGTGCACAACGCCGCTAATGAAGTTTTCACTTCAATAATAAAATTAAGATTAGGAAGAATTATATGAATGTGTTACTCGTAGGTCTGTAATGAAGTATTGTCCAAGGTCAACTAACATGTAACACAATTTCATACGTAATGAATTTTTAACTTACTTGGCTTTACAAATACATTTACGGCGCCCCTGCCGATCCTTCTGAAAAGCTGGAAAGCAGGCTTCAGGCAAGTACGTATAAACAACATAAAAATCATTTTACTATTATTGTTGCTTAAGTTTTCGACTTACTTATTTAATTCTAGAATCCTTTCTTTTTTTTTAAAGAATAGGAAAGGAAAGCATTCTTTAGCAGGAAACAATTGATATTGGATTTCCGAAACCAAATTTCTCAGTTACAAAAAAAAAAATGATGCTTGAAATATACCTGTAAGATGGCTATAGCTGATGCTGACCTAAAACACCGTTGGAAAAATGTGTGTGTAGTGAACCTCTGGGTATCCCTCCAGGGATACACAGGCGTACATAAAAATCAGATTGCTTCAACGAGCTGTCGGCAAAATTTTTTAAGCTAGTGAACATTAAGTGCCTTTATAAAAAGACCCAACCACAAAAATCAATAATCATATTCTTGGACCCGAGAATTGTACCTGCCATCTCAAAAACACGGTAGTTAGCGCAAACACCCATTTAAACCATTGGACTAGCAAAGTACACAAAAGTAACAAATACAAGTCAAAAAAATACCTATCTATATTCTATGAAAAATTATATTATTATCTTCTGACTCTTATGACTTCCTAAATATACCCACGATATAGATAAACATTTATCTTTATATCTCTTATTGTTTCTTTTTTACTTTTTGTACTGTAGCAGTAACTGACCTCTAATAAATTATTTAATAAATAATTATATTTCATGTGTTTTTTGTTTATCCTTATGTAGTGTTCTGCTCAATAAATTTTGATGTGAGCTAACATTTTTATTATTATAACATTTAAGTTCACCTTGGTACATTACAATACTTTTAAACAGATTCATCGAGAACAAAGGCAAATGTTATTAAAAAAGGAAACGTATGAAGTTTGAATAAATATCTGCTGATTTAGTTTTCATAGTAAGCAGGTTCAAGAGCATTTATAGCATTTCACTTATTATTTCGGATCCCAAATAATTAGAAGAAACTTTCTGTTGTCTACCGTTCTAGATGCTATCCTGTTATTGAGAACTTTCTAACAGAAATATCAAGCAACACCTTTCTCTGGCAATCGGACCTAGAAAATCATGATCCCAAAATTATTCCACGGGGCTAAGGCAGTATTCTAGTTTTTTTACAGCTTTGTGTACTGCACGTATTGTGGTATGCCTTGTGTGTAGCTGTCGTTTGAATTTGAACCCTACACGGAAAAATTATAATATGACACATAAATAGTTATCTTAACTATTCTTCTTTGTACTATCTTATGTGATATACAAATATACCATTTATAGTTCAGTTGTTAAGGAGATTAAACATAAATAATATTAGCGATTGTTGTGTAAAGTGTTATAGGCTTAAGTCAAGGCATTCTTAGTAGTAGTCCCTGTAGCTACTGCGGATACTCTTTCCCTTCTCGAAAGACTCCCTAGTCTAGAACTGTGCCCAATGGACGGTAATAGACTCATTCTCTAATGCGTAGGACCTAAACCATCGTTGTCAAATAATAATGTAAAACCTTTCAGCTTACTCATTCGAAGATATAGCCTTAAAGTCTTATTACTACTCCTCCTAGTCAGTCCAAAAACGATGAAGAAAATACTGCGCAACACCGGTCCCCTACTTTTTTCTGGACGGAGCTGAGGTGGTATGAGTAACCGAACAAATTTTTCGCGTCAGTCACTTACGCACAATGGCCCAATTGTGGGACTAAGTGTGGACAATACACGTCCAACTATCTAACTACATCTCTTATATCTAGCTTGCTGTCTATTCTAGATAAGTTAATAAGACGTCATTAAAAGCCTTGAGATAATTCTTACCTGTCGAGTTTCATTGTGGTTTTAGCAAACAAAAACCGTTTATCGTAAGGCTAATTAATTGAAAACTAACGCTAACATAATAATGAGCTTATATAACACTGAGTTTATTATGCATAACAAGGACTAGGCAAATATAAAGTGTTGCCTTTTATATTTTATACATTATCAAGCAGACTGCTTACCTGAGGGCCAATTCTCGTAATAAAAACTGTTAAAAAAAGTGTTCCGATCTAATCTCAGGTCGCATTTGACGTTTGTTAGACTAGATAGGCACTCTATTTTGAACAGTTTTTATTATGAGAATAGCTAAGTAAATAGTTAGCCATTGTATTGGCAGCATATTCTCCTTGCACATGCTGCTAATGCACTGGCTTACTCTTTTCTTTCTGCTGGTAGCACAAACCACTTAGCGCCTGGAATACCTGCCTACTGTGGGAATATTATACTCGCCGAGGGAATATCACAATTGGTTTTTAGACTGCGATTTTCGGTAGGGTACTTCTGTTGCCAAGCTTTTCCAATATGAGTATAATTCCAAGTTAAATTAAGACCTCACTGAAAAACAAGTTTTTATCTTTGTACAGGTAAAGGTTTTTAATTTTTTTTATGAACTCTTTGGCAGCTATGTTATCAGTTTATTTAAGATGGAATATTGCTATCGTTTATGGCATGGCATAGTTGCAGACTCCGAGCTGTAGCTAAGAATTTCTTTTAAGCACTTTATTACAGGAGGTTTTGATTTATATATAATTAAATCTAGTACTGTTTTGGACAACACCAATTTACTGGTAGATGCAAAAAGCCACATTCGTTGCTTAAGTAGTGTCAAACCCACCAGTATTACTCAATCATTACTTCACCAGTACTAAACTATGGACTACTTACGCTTATCAATAAAACAATAATACCTTGGTTCTATCTAGGATATTATCACGAGACCTCACATTAACACTATATGTTTTGCAACAGATATAGTTTGCTTCACGCCCCTACGATCCACTTCACATATCACCAAATAAAGTTGAGCTCAATGTCCCCTGAGTTCAAGAAGTCATCGGTCAACTACTTCAACAGCGCAATCTAGATTGATAACACTCCCTACTTGAAACTTTTGAGGCGTAGAGGTTATAGGGAACAGGGAATGTGAAGTGTCATGTGAAATGGTTGTTTGACATTAAATGACTTTAGTTCGTAATCATTTCTCCTTTCTTATAGAAACGGTTATAAAAGATATTCAGTGCTGCTAAACTATAGTGCAAACTGGGAAGGAGGCAAGTTTTATTTATTTTGGTTAAAAGTATGCCTAAAAATAATGTTCAATCATAATTGAATAACTTGCGATATAAAATATGTTTCTTATGTCTTTATTTCAAATCTAGAGTAGTCTGAATCCTGATCTTTACAATAAACTTATATCTACACATAAGTTTATTGTGAAAATCTCAGCCAGTGTCTAGTATTTTTTTCAATCTTTCTCACTGAATAAAGATTCAGGAGGTTCTCTGCATAGTGTGAAGTAGTTTTAGTTCTCTTCTGAACTGGCAGAATAGTGATACCTTATTGCGAAGTCGGCAGTGTTGTAATAACCGCCTATCATCAGGCGGATCGTATACAAGCTTGCCAACTAAATATAAAAAAATCACTGCCGCTATTATGAACTCCAATACTGTCAAATTGGTACATTGGTTTATCTAGGACGCATAAAAGTAAACATGGGTCTTTTGAACCCTCTGCCAAAGTGCAAGCTCATATTCCAGTCTCGACCAGTTAACTTCATCGCTTCATAAAGATCATCTTGTCCCCTCGTATTTAAGAAGTTGTCGGTCAAGCAGCGATTGATAAGCTATTGACTCTGGCCTCTTGTAATACCGTGCACAGTTTGATTTCTTTTGTAGGATTCAGCTAATACTTAGCATGGAGTGGTACTTTGACGAGTAGAAAATTTTTGATTGCATTTTCTGTTTGAAAAACCTGGCTTTAAGTTCGACATAACTGGAAAAATATATATATATCACATCGATCATATTAGGCTTTATATTAGCTTGTACGTTCTGCTTAGTGATAAATAAATCTGCATACGTTTAATAAATTTAACGCGCTCAATCTACAAAATATTTCCCACCAGCATATCGTCATTAGTAAATATGCACTGTTTGTCAAGATCGTATAAGCTACTGGCTATTACCACTTATAGTATAATAAAATTGGGAAAAGTGCTTGACCAAGAGACGAGATAGCTGATAGCTGCAAAACAAAATCGTGCTTAAGAAACATCTAGGAAAGGGCATAACTAGAGTTGCCCATACCTCACGTAAGGCAAGGGTATATAGATATGAGACCCAATTGTTTTTAGATTCAGCCTTCGTTAGACAGAATCATCATACGTATAGTACATCAATAAACATTATAATTTAATTGTGCTTACTGCATTGATACACCAAAGTCCGTAAGTTCATCCATAATGTGTAAGTAATATATTCCAATGAAAGAAATAATTTCCTGAAAATTCAAACGGCAGCAACAAACCGCTTCCATACTTTTATACCGCAGGGGATGCAAGATCAGCAAAACTAGTGTATTTAGCAGTGGATGTGGTATCTGTTGACACATCGCGCCCTCCTGCTTCGCTCCATTCTTATCCCTTTACTGCCGGTTAAGTGCCGCCACTTACCACCCTGATACTTGCTCGGCTTCATTTGGAACAAGGAACTTTGACGATCTGGAAATGCATCTGACGTTTATATACGTCACTTGCTTTTTATGAAGATTTAATATGTGAAGATGTTTTATGTATGTGTATGATTTATGTAGAAATATATATAGTTAAGTAGTATAAAACTGGCTACGAATATGCAAAGGTAATAAAGTAATTTACACGTACCTCCAGATGTTATAGTAATGTTCGTCTTATTTGGCAGACACACACATATCGATAAACGAAATATTTATAAAATCATCTCATAGCATTTCATCTTTTATTCGATGACAGGTAATGATATCTAAAATGTACAATTCGTACGAAAAATAAATCATGGGATGGAATTGAAATGAGTAACTACTCGAAGATTGAAAAAATGTAATACATTATTGCCTATATGAAAAAATCATAACTAGTTTAGTTTTATACAAAAATAAGGTAAGGGTAAGGAAATACAGGGATACAGCCCGCTTAATATAGTCCGGTATGATTGCTCGCAAAAGGAGGTTGCCAATCCGAAAGATAAAATGGAAAGGCATGGTAAAAGTTACATGATCTTTCAAAACAATTGAGCTCCTTACAGTAGCAGCATGTCTTATCTAGTCACAGAAAATACTTAAATCTGTGACATTTCCGAATGAGATCGGTGGTCCACTAGAAAAGTTACGTGTAAGATCTCTCGAAGTTCACACGACGCAATAGGCGTTTTATGAACCATTGCCAACCGGGGGTGAAACCTATCGATGGTGAGCGAGGATTTTCTTCGGATTTACTCTATTAGAGTTTGATAATCGTCTTAGATAAGAAAATTTGGTAAAAAGAATCTCATTACTTTACATATATCTATGTTTGTATGTTGATATGGCTTACAGAAGTGCATAACGTCCATATTTCCACTATTGTATTAAGTTTCATCTAAAAGGGAAAGCATAGAAAAACGTCGAGAATACCTAGTTTACCTGAGCAGATTTAATTTTGTAAAATGAATGCTTGTACTGGGTATTTTCTAATAAAATAAACCATTACTCTAATTTTTTGTCCGACCCCAGAAAAATCAAAGGGCCTGAAGCGTAAACAACACGAAAACAACAATAAATAGGTAAGACGGTACAAATTATGTAGGTTTACTAGCACTTGAAGGCCTGTTCACCCTATTACATAATCACTCCATCTAGTTAAATGACTTTAAAAGCCAGTCAGAAGTCGTATTTAGGGTTATACATCCTAAATTAATAAACATACTTTTGAAATAAGTACCATCAAATTAGGATTAATATAAAAAGTCATACTCTTTGCAATGAAAGTATGTCATTCAATTCCCCGAAAAATGAATTTAATCACCATACAATAATCACAACGTTAAAAAGCCGCAATTATCAATCACAAAACCGTTTCACACTAAACAATGTCACTATTATCATTATTATCACCATTATCTTGGTCAGTGCGTGACGCGTGCGCAGTTACGCATCGTTGCGGCGCCAGCGATGGCGGTCACAAATTAGACCGAGTAATCACGTTACATGCTACACACAAAATTATTTCGAGGAAGTCCTGATCTGATCTTTTGACGTTTTAACAAAATATGGATTTAGTTATAATTGAAAAAGTGTCCAGGGCTTGTAATAAAAAAAAAATTACAAAAATTGTTACTACTTATCTGACTGAGTCTTAGACACCAACTTTGCAAGCTTTTAGGTCAACTAGTAGTTTCCTATAAACAGTTTTAACTATTGATTTAAATAATATAATTAAAGAAATATAAACAATACTGAATCATACTTCTTGTTAATATTATTCATGCATATATTTATGATAAAATTTGACTGACAGATAGACCCTGTCATACGCATAGGATACTTTTAATTATATGCATTTTCGTGGGTTTTGTGCAGACAAAGCCGAGGCCAGACGCTAGTTTTAAACAGAATGTACCTACATAAGTATCTTAGTTTTAACCGTGGTGCGAAGTATCGTGATTAACCGGGCAATCAAGCTGAGCACCAATATATTAAATTATTATAATTGCTTTACAACTTCAAGTATGCAGTTAGTAGATTGAAATAATTTATAGTCTACTGGGTACTTATTGCTACAGTGGCGCCTTTATGATCTATACCAGCCTACCGTTTGTAGAAATGTTCAGAAGTTCATCAATCAGAGTGTACCAGCCAACTGGTCCTCTTCTAATTTCGTTTACAACCTGGTATTTATTTACCTATTCGCGATATTCATTCTGGCACTCGTTAGCTCTAGAAGCCACCAGCTCATTTACCTTTTTACGGTTCCTATAAATTGTATCAAGTCCTTATACTACTACTACAGTGTTATGATAAACCTGGATTGTGAGAGTATCTTGTAGAAAAATGTATCTGTCAGCACACCTCATTTTTACTTATGATGTTAAGTGACAATGTAGTAGAACATGGCGCACCCTTGCCTAGAAGGTACCTATTAACTCGGAATCTAAATAATATGTAGGTCCAAATTGTACTCATCGGGCAATATAGGGTATACGTGGGTAATGAGTTCCACTCCTTTGCGGTATCCAACACATGAACATACGAGATCTTTCTTAAGAAATTCTGTATCTTAGAACAAATAATAAAATCACTATGAACACAAAACAACAAAACAGCTTTGTATTATGGGAAATTTGTCGTTATGAACAACACAATGTGAGAAATTTGTATGAAGAAAATTATTGAAATTATGCATAGTAGATGTTCCGAGTGAACGAAACTAAAATCATTTAACTAGTTTGACATGTATTTAAACGACTGTAAGTCACATTACCTCACAACGTTTCTTTGAAAGAGAAACCGTGGAAAGTGGTGTCCGTAATTCAAATCGTAGCGAAAGCGATTCCATAACAGTTTTCCCTCTCATATTTGTTTTAATTATAACATATTAGCGTAGAATTTTATTTCACCTCACGACGACTTCGGACTTAGGCAACGCATTGAGATGCAATAAATTGCATGTATACGGCCTCGGTGCGCTTGCGCATGTTTCGATAGTGGTCGTTCACGACTCGTACGCTGCGGGCCCATTAAACCCGCGAACAATCGCCGCCACTCACAGAGGTGCCGATAGCTTATAAAACCATACACGAGAGTCCAACTAAAAAGACCTACTTTTGTTTTCCCTTTACGCGGCACATTTTGTCATTATTCGTGGCACGTGGTCGCGAATATATAATGTTTTATTATTAGAGGTTACGACTTCACGCCTTTAGCGGCGTACTGCGACTGATAATACTTTCATTTGTTCCGAGAAGCAGTTATCTTCGCTGGCACCGTGTGTGCAGTTTCGTTTGTCCGCAACTTTACAGACGATAAACGTTGCATTGAAATAGTCGCGTAAACACGTCGCGAGCAACGCAAGCGTGTTCACTGCCTTAATGCGTGTCTTCTAATTGTAATAGGCCGGCCTAATGCTGAACTAAGCATTGCTCAACATTTTACTAGGATGTTGTGAAATCGCCTTGTCTTGGGTATTTTGTACTGACACTAACGTCAGAAAGTACCGACGAGTAAGATATATGCTTGTGAATCCTGGTGCTAAACAAAGTAGAAGATGCACGTTGGAGACAGTTAAAAGACAATCAATAGCAGACTGTCTTTGGAGGCTTATCCTTAGGCTAGGAGGCTTAGCTATGCACAGGATTTGAGTTGCATAAGTTGTAGTTTGTATCGATGGATCAAAAAGTGGTACACATTCTACAGAAAATTTGGTATGTTGCCAGAGACAACATTATGTTTTCTACTAAGTCAATACACTTCTAACTTCTAACTCCTAGAACAATAATTGTATCGAAATCAAAGATCTGTTCCAGATGTCCAACGTAGACAAGAGAAAACATTATCAATTATCAATACTGTGTCAGAGATTTGTTCCTTCTATAAAATAAAAATAAATTGTAGCAATTTTTAAATTTATGTTGTGTAGTCCACTACAATACGACCATTAATTCTAATTAAACATTTTTTACTATTTACCCACAGAATAACGAACTTAAAATCAATTGTAAGCCCAATTTCCCCTCACAACAATGACGGCTAACGACAAAATTGGACCAACATTAAACTCCAAAAGTTTAATTTGAGCATTACACGTGGTTTTCGATGGCGTAGATTACCATCAATCATTCGTCAACGTTCGTCAATCGTTTGTTGGGCGCAAGCGGAGCGAGGAGTAAATCATAGTGTTGGCGCGTCACATTGACACCCACATCCCGAGTGTACAACCCTCTGTCTTTCACAAGTGTGTAGGCAGAATATGTTATGGGAATGTTTCACTAATATCGTTTGTCTTAGATTGTTGTGTTACTGGGTATCTGTGTCTCGGTGGAGTAGAGCCAGTTAATGCGAGTGCTGTGCTTAAAGTCTCGAATGCGATTCCCGAGTTTGTTATTGAATTTCTGTAGTAGCAGCACATAGTCTGTATCTTGGCCCGGTAGATGACAACCGCCTTTTATTACATGGGACCTAAAACCAAAACTAGCGAAATATAGTTGTAATGCATCCCACCTTATCCCCTTTGGGAACTTGTTTATAGAATACACGTATGAATTTGTTTGTAGAATACACTGATATGATTTTATAATAGTGTTTACATTTCAAGTACATTTTAAGCTTCCACGATAAACGTGTGAAAGACATTGAATCATCAGCGACGACTACTTTAATAAAAATATAATTTATATTATTTTGATAAATAACGTATATCCAACAATGTTGTAATACGAAAAAACAGATGGGTACGATATTAATAGGTATGTCTTATCATATCTACACAATTAATCTTTGTACAAGCGCCAGCGCAAGTCAGCATTGACGTTGTGGGAGACGCGTCGACAATGCACAGGAAGTGTCGACCAAATCGAATCACACGCGCGGACATATAGACAAATTTTATATTTATACGCTCTCACAGCCATTGTTTTAACCACATGCACTTTTATTGTGCAGCACTAAAGTGTGTAGCTATGTAGGTTGCGATGTAACCAATGCTCTCTTCTCAAATGTGCTAAATAAGTACATCAGATTACCATAGGAAATTCCCTTATAATGCCAGAATACACATTACAAATTCAAATTGCAAGCGTTTCGAATTTCACACTTTCGTAAAACACAATTGCACACGACATTAACGACTTAACAGCCCATAGTTTAGAGTAAGATCAGGCCGTAAATAACGCGATGAAATTCAAATATTTACGCGCAATAACGTTTATCTAGTCGTAAACAAATTCGATTATACAACATCATCAAAACATTATTGGCATGTCAGGTTGGGCGTTGGGCGCAATGGGCGCAATATCTTGCGGGCCGGCAGCGCGCGGTCGCAGCTCCCACATGCTCGAAAAGCAATTTCAGCACAAAACGAATTGCGCACAAAGGGGCCAAGCAACGATAGAACTCGCGAGTATTCTCGGAAGACAGCGGGCGCGCCCTTATCGAGGCTGTAAATCAATATATGATTACAAATTTAATGCTACTGTTGGACTATAAATCAGAGATTTTAAATTACGAGCTACAAGCGACGTATCACGACGCGTGAGGCCCCCTAGTGCTGCGCTGTTGTGTCGACACTCGATAAATCCGCGTGTAGGCCGCGACTGGCCGCCTGCACCTCGCGTGTTAGGGATGCACTTATAAATAGAATCGAGCCTGTTATAATTGTTTGATATTGATAAATCATTGGCCAAGAACGCGGTGTTAAATTGAAAATGACTAAAATGTTGCTGTATATATTTTATTTGCATATTATATTGAATTATGTTAATGTTTTTATAAATGTGTTTCTTTGAATGTTAATGTATGGTTAATATGATTTGATTTATTTAATCGATATGCATACTCTGGAAATAATCGATGTTCTACGTATTAATAAAAGCTTGTCTACCGATGATAAAACTAGTTGCAATAAACGTTAAAGGTAATTAAGATAAAGATCAATAGGTATATTTATTACCCTGTCTTATTATAAGGCAGTTCCTGCTTTCGTTTACGCAAAGTTTTGCTCCAAGCATTTAAAGTCGATAAAATATTAGTAATAATCTTCCTGGCCTTTGAAATCAATTATACATATAAGGGTTTTACTAACCAGATACGGTAAAAGACCAGCTATCCCACAGCGCGACAGCTATCTAACCTCTACATACCAAAAGTTAACGATATTCAAACATTTTACAACTGTCAAAATATTTAAAATAAATAGTATATTATTTATTTTTATCGATAGTTAAACCAGAGGTCCATGCACTATGCATGTCAGCACTATTTGCGCGTCACAATATGATGTAGTGCGCACAATATCCACTGTTCCGACTGTTCACAACTATCGTATGTTTATAATACCACTTATATTTAGTGAGGTTTTATTTGCGGTGGGTGAAAGGTGGTTTGCAATAGCAAAGCATAGATTTCAGTTTTGTATTTAGGTAGTATAATAGAGCAGTAATAGCATATTGGGGACAGTATTAGATCGCAGAGTCGTTACTCTCGCGTTCAATCTCACCATCATAAAGAAGCGATAGATCCTCATCTTATATAATTCATGTAAAAGTCTCAAGATTGTACTCCCACTTTCAAAATTTTCTTGGTCATCGACAGGGAATGTTTCTACATGTACCTATATGTCACATTTCGCTAGCTAGGTTTTTAGGTCCTACGTAATAAGAGGTGAGCCTTATGTTGTAAGTAGAGTTAGGTACTGTTACTAATGATTTTCTTATAAAAAAAACTCTAATAACACTTTGATCGACTCAGGGATCGAAACGAGCACCCCACGATCGCACACAAATATAAAGGTAAGCCTATACCACGATGCCAACTCAGATAGCTTGAATGGCGGACAACATCGAGAAGAAACCAGACTACAATGTTCATACTTGCGCTAAGCTGCTCACCGTTCATACTTGAATACGTACGCTGCGTATTCTACTTAATATGTCCCTTTTACTCTAAGTTAGAAATCAGTCAGTCAGTTTTTATTTAATAAGTCATCGTCCGCAATAGAATGAATTCATATGTCGCGGTAAACTTTACATACATTGAAACAACGGACACAGAATACCTATACATAGATTTGGATTTTCACGTGTGGGGTTCGAATGTACAACACATGGTGAACTGGCTATGTGAACACTTATCTTATCTTATCTTATGTGGGGGCCAGTCAGTGCAGACCGGAGACACTTCGACCCAGTGGGATCTTTTGTATCGAGACTCTCCCAATAACGACTGTCATAGATGTTCATGGCAGCCGGGACCGACGGCTTAACGTGCTCTCCGAGGCACGGAGCAGGTGATAATTGTCAATCAATACGCACATAATTTCGAAAAGTCATATAACTTCCGAAAGTCAGAGGTGCGCGACGTGGGTTCGAACCCGAGACCCTCTGCATTGCAGTCTGTTGGTCTCCCCACTGAGCAATCGCTGCTCAATGTGAACACTTAAATCGCTACGTCATCAATGCATACGACGATCTAAATTTTATATATTATCTAAATCTATTTTTGGTGAGATTAATTATTATTGTATTAAAGTGTGAGGTATATCAACTTGCACTTTGCTTACACTATTTATTTATTTATTTCACGCTAGTTGATCACAAACTAACAGTTTTTTTTTGTATTACTTTTAACGTTTACAATCTATGAGTTACCCTATATTGGTTCTAATATGGTATATACGATCATAAAATAGACTTGCTGTTAAAATGAAATGATATTTATTTCACATAAAATAGAGTACATTTAGGTGGTCAGATTGGTACACGGCCCTTCTATTTTGCCACAAGTGGCACGTGAAAGTTTACTACACATTACATTCTTAGACATCGAAAAGTATAGTCAGGCTATTCAATACATTTTATAAAATGAAACAAAATAAAGAAAATACATAGATTATTGAAAATGTAAAAATTTCATATAATAATAATAATGAAGAATTGTCAATACTTTACAAAATATTAAAATGGGCATGCAAACAATCAAATTATACAACACATTAATATTTATTAAGTGACACATCAAATTAAAACGCATTCTAGAGAAAGAAATCATTTTAAGTTTTCATTTAACTAAATTGATGTTAGAATGCTAATATTACTTTTTAATACTATGTATTAAGGTAGCAAAAAAACACACGGTCCGCTTAGTGATAAGTGATTCCTATAACATATCGACGTGTGCTACATAAAATATTCGCGATTGGCGACCTTAAAAAAGAAAAGAGGGGCTGAGATGCTCAGGGACTAAGTTTACCCTGGTCACCGACTGCTGTCAGTGCGGTTTATGGGACACGGAAGTGATGCGCTTGGTATTAAAAGTGTACATAGGCTGTGAAAACGGTAGCCATTTTGTCAGAGAGGCGTAGTAGCTATCACTACGCTTCTTTGCTTGCAAGCGCAATACTTGCGTGTCACTATTAGAGATGTAGGGGAAGGAAAGAAAGCAGAGGTAGGAGGAGCAAGAAGGCGGGCAGGTATGTAAGCAGTAGGGTATGATATCGCAAATATTTGAAAACCAAATAATAGCATGCATACGCAATTGTTTGATTTTTAAATGTTATTATTTACTAGATTTTGCCCGCGGCTTCGCTCGCGTAGGTGTAGGATAGGTTATGTTAATAACAGTACTTTATATGGATAAAAGCTACCCTTTGTCCTTTGCTATTCTTCTGACAACGTGTATGTAAAATATCATGAGAATCGGTTGAGTAGTTAAGGCGTGACACAAACAAACAAACTCACATTCGCATTTATAATATTAGTAAGGATTAGGATTAGGAAGTTAGGATATCTAGTAGCGAGGTCAAAGCTCTATCATTGATACCGGTTTACCTATAACCAGCCTAAAACTGAACAATATAAACATTCCTTTGTTCGAACAAACAGGTGAAGCAAACAGTGCGACCAACCTACCATTTCCGCAATCATTAATTGCACATTTACTTCTGCCTTATTGCATGTATTAACAAAGTGTAGTATATGAGGCGTAAAATTATTGTTTTAGCCTATTACCGTAGGGCGTAGGTACCAATTACGAGCACTACATCATGGTGACAGGCGAGGACTGTGTTTAAAAGTTAATACACTTAGTACTGACCTCGGGGTACCGCGTATAAAGAAATTTTATATGCCACAGTTTTATTAAGTTAACAAGAAATTAACGGTCACAGTGTAATATTTAAAAGGTGCTGTGGTATTGCCCTTATGCTGTTTTGTGCTTACAGTTTACTTTTAGTTCCTAGTATGTGATATGAAGTTATGTGCGTATTATATAGTGAAGAATCGGTTATTGCCACGGTGACGGAAAACATCGTGAGGAAGGTAAGCTGCATACTTTATACATCTCATGTTCTGAAAGGTGTGTGAAGTCTGCTGCAGCGTTCTTTGTTACTTGTAGCACTGATTTCGCCCATAAAACATACTCACCGTAGACACAAAAGGTAATTTGGCTGCGATCTATGATAAAAGGGTTAAGATACTACTCCAGCTTAGTTTCTCCAGGTTAAGTTAGATAACCGTTGTCTACGTCCCGTCCCTATGTCTACTATATTATGTGGGTAGGGTATATTATGATAAGGTGGTGTTTTATCCCAAAAATTGTCAGTATAGACATCAGTAGTTATATTATCATCCCATATTTAAAAGACGTTTACCAAAATGTCATGCGTCCTCATTATATTTTCAATAAAAATCGTCTTATCCAAAATGTCATTATAATCCTTATAAGATTACAGCGCTTACGCATCAAACACCGATAACATCCGAGAGTAGCCGACTTCACACGAATATTTGAACGCAGAATTAATTGGCCAAAGGCTTTGCTCTCAGAATATTAATTCGTTTGTGTTACGAAAACATTTATTTTGATTGAGGACTCTTATTTTGTGTATTGATCTCTCGATTAACAGTTGATAAATCTGTGTTCTTTTAAGAGTTCCAGATTCCTAATATAATCGGTATGCTTTGCATCTTGATATCTTTTTTCTCTCAATCTGCATCAAACGTTATTTTAACTTTTAAATTATTTGAAAATAGAAATGTTTGATGCGATGATGATTGATTTCAGATTTGAATCTGGTTTTCAGACATTGAATAAAAATAATTAAAAAGACATCTGCCGTACTTGGAATAAATACTTTGTCATGCGAACTTTACAAACATTTAAACAACGGGCACAAGGAACCTCCAGACTTAGAACAGCTATTTGCTGATCACACAAAATTTTGACTCATGTCCCTACATGGGTCAAAATTTTGTGTTAGATCCCTTTAGGGTTAGATCCCTATCTAACCCACATCACTCGTTGCAGTGGCCATGTCAAGGCAATCATTTAAACCACTACGCCATTGCGCAGTCAGTTCTTTAAAGGTGTCAATTGTAAGCTTATCAAATTAACTGACGCCATTTTAAGTATAACTAATTAATTCATGTATGTTCAAAAATATACATACTTAATACTTTAAACGCTATGCAGTCAATACAAAATAAGTTTTATCGTTCGTGGGTAAGTGAACACAGCGGTACTGGTCAACTTTAATAAAATAAGAGAAATACTTACTAACAAATATACTGTTATTTACAAATGCTAACTTAATATTATAAATGCGAATGTGAGTTTTATTGTTAAGCTTTGAAGCCTTAGCTATTCGACCGATCATCATAAAAAATCGCTTACACCTTGTCAGGGGTACAAAAAAGAACGTGGTTACCTTTCATCCAGAAAAAAGTACTATAGTACGAGCGAAGCCTTGGGAAAAAGCTAGTATTTTATAATACTCTGTGTTACTACGCTATTGTGCTGACCACTGATTGTGCAAGAACTTGCACCTGGCTGGTTTTCTCGAAGGAATCCCGAAAAAAAAAACATTTATCAACTCTTAAACATCCGTGGCATTCCGACTAATTGACTAATTTCGTTCACAGTGTGAGTGAAAATGGTTTTTATATTTGTTCGCGCGTAAAAGACATTTAGAAATGAGTTATGAGAGCTCAGCATCAGAGGTCACGGCAAATATGTTTTCTTTTACTTTTTACATTTATTGTTGTTTATAATAATAGTATTAGGTTTTTATAAACTGTTCATGGGTAAGGCCGTACTTTTAGAATGAGATCGGTTATTTAGTTTGTATAATATGTATGTATTTACAAAAAGAAGTATATATGTAGGTTTATCCATTGTCTAGTACCCATAGTACAAGCTCTGCTTAGTTTGGACTAGATGGTGTTGTGTGTATGTGATAGAATATTATTATATTATTATTAGTTATTCACCTGTATCTGTGGCAAAAGTTTGCAAATATGATAACGGTCGGTCGTCATTGGGGTCTATTATTTGAACCCAGGGTCGGCCTAGTGCATAAGTTAGAATATTCTCCATAGCAGTAACATTAAATAAAAATATTCCTTCTAAAGGTTACTTTGCGTTATAAATACTCTCTGTATCATATAAGACTTAACAGTCGATTAAATTATGAACACAACAACCAGACTTGAAACAACAATTTGTGGTTGACACAAATTGTCGTCTGGTATTCAACTCGGCGCTTTGGCAGCGGCTAGACAATCACTTAAACCAGTTAGTGATTTATATTATTTTCAAAACTTGTTTTTTCACGAAGACGAGCGAGTGACCATTAAAACAGTCAACAGAACTTTGAGATGAGATGTGGCAGAAACTTAAGTGGCGTACTCTTCGGTAAATCAGCGTTCGCCTGAGGCGGCGCCAATTTGTTCGCGTCTGCTGTGGCTGCTATTTCACCAGCCCACTTTCGGCGCGAATCAATCATTGCTTTAGCAAAAATCATTGACATTTCCTCGTGACAACAAATAAGGGAGCTTTTTCAGTTAGCAAATTGTTTGTCGCTTATCGTTTGCTGGCAATATACCCGTCTAAACAAGAGTCGTCCACAATAATCAGTTTAAATCATG
The DNA here is from genome assembly GCA_963564715.1 of Catocala sponsa. Taxonomy (NCBI): domain Eukaryota; kingdom Metazoa; phylum Arthropoda; class Insecta; order Lepidoptera; family Erebidae; genus Catocala; species Catocala sponsa. Next base: position 8,174,454 of record OY751330.1, read on the forward strand.
CAAGCTATGCGAGAATACCAGCGTTGTGGATATACTGCAACATTGCTGACGCAGGACCTTATTTGTTCCTCAACATGGTTGTGTTTCGTGTTACCTTGTAAGCGTGAAACAAATAAAATTATTTTTCTTTCTTTCTTTAGTTTATTTTTAATACCGCTACGACAACAAATTGCTATATGGTAAGATATTACAGTACCATATACATGTTAAAATGAAGGTGAATATTTATAAGCAAAGAGTAGAAAAATATTTTGACATATTTAGATGCATATTAGTAAAATACTAGAAGGTGGCATGGCATTATTTGTTTTCTTTGCCGATTTCGGCATTTGCCTGTAAGTATAACTATAAGTTTTGATTTCATAAATAAATGTTTAAAAAACGGGAATTGCTTTAACCGTATCAAGGATAGTAAGATTCTTACAAATATTTTGCCACAAACTCTTTGAGTAACGACGATGTCCTCAAAATCGATTTGCTCATCCGTGAAAGCAACATGAATTATATCAGTTAATCGCTCGAAATTTCACGTGAGATTGAGAAAAGGTTAAATTCAAATTAAATTTTGATTTATGAATGCCAATTTGGCATCAGTAGTGTTTCGGTAACGGTTGCGGTTTGGGATCATCGGCCGTTTATTGATAAGTGCAACTTTCTGTTTGCAGTGCTCGCAATTTGGCTGCAGAGCCTAGTGGAAGGGAAAATTTCTTTATTATACGGTTGAGATCGCTCGTTGATAAATGGCTCATAATAAATCGTGCGGATTATATTGATACCTCTACGTATGCACGGCGGATTTTATGTAGTCAGCGTCTTTGTTACGCGATATCTCTGCTCAGAACAGTCCTCTTTAGTGTTTGCGACTACACTGATGGCGTAGTTTGAATGGTCATAATTATGCGCCGTCTTATGGATTTGATGATCATATACAGGACAAAAATTGGTAATCCACAAGTAGTTATTTGAATGCTAAACCTTTCCGTGTTGGGCGACGTAGAGTTTATTTCAGTACTGCAGTGGTTTCAATATAACTATTTTCCTAGTTATTTTAATGCACTGGTTAGATTATAATATATATTATGTTCTTTTAATATAGCTGAAGAAATGTGAAAGGGATTAATTCTTATTGAGAATTTAAATATAATATTACGATGTTCAAAACAACAGCTTTTACGCTCGGCCGTGTTTATGAATTTGATAATTTGTGATTTTGTGAACCTTTATGAGATTGTGGCAGATAATCCTTACCAGGCAATTCTCCTTGAATTCACGCACACTTTTATCCATTATACTACTTAATAAAATCAAATATGCATACATATATGATTACACGTCCAGTATAAACTACTGACGTCTTAGTTCTTCACATCTAGAAAACAGTTCGTAGAATGCAGACAAGTTATATAGAGGTACCTGTGCTTGTATCCGTCCCTTTGTTGTGTTTAGATCTCAGTTCAATTAAATTATTATCTAATAAAATCCTTGTTCTCCAGTAACACAACATTGTGTAGAACAAAACAAAGGCTGTCAAATAGGAACAATAAGATTTAAAAGCGAGAAACACGTCGCCGGCCGGGCACACCACTAATGACTTAGCGAAACCAACCAGCTCCTTCCAAAATTAAACAAGGTAAAAAAGCGAGCAAACGATCGATCACCGCTCCTCTCAAACAAAACACAGAAAAAACCACATGAAACGATGTATGGAACAAATTAAAAGCTCAGCGTGAGGCGTCCTCTGGCCCACGATACACGGCTCAGGGCAAATATTAAAGCTGTCAGTTTTGTGTAATTTGAAGGCTCGTTTTCGAGTTATAAGTTATGTTATTGAATGTTTTGGGGGCATGTGCGCGCGCGCCGTGTGAACCCAACTCGCCGGTAATGAGCTCCGAGCAAACACGAGAAAGTCCCTTTATTTTTATTAGAAAATTGAAATAATATCGATTCAATCAGTGTGTTTTATGATACTCAATGGCCTTTATAAATACCTTATGGTAGCTCTTCAAACACGCGTCGATATTCTATCCGTATTTAAGTATTTGTTCTATGGGTTGAAAACGACTGGAGAACAGCGGAGCGCAGTAAAAATCCCATCGGAACGAGCTTTCATGGTCTAAAATGCCGGGCGTCACGATAAAAACTGTAAATGTTGAAGTTGCTAATAAAACATTAGAAATTATCACCTATGCACCGACAACTCCATTACTAGTTATGACGCTAATAACAGATGCGATGATGGCGGTTGCTAGCTTCGCCAAATTGGACTCAATTACTTAAGTGAATTTTCGAGGTAGTCTTTGATGGAGTGATAGTGCGCCGTCAGGTGTGGCTGCTCCATGGCTGCACTCGACTGCACTGGCTAAGCCACTCGCATAGGACCACTTTTTCAATACAAAGGCAATAAAAAAGCGCTAGTCACGCACTAAATGCCTCCCCGAGTCGACTCACGAGGCGTCGGTCAAAAGAAACAAACAAAATTGTTAGAAGCGCACAATCATGCACCCACAAAATTATTTTCGCTTCGTAACACGTGTCAAATTTCAATTTTACTAACGTCGAAATTAACAGTGGGCGTAAACAGATTATTGATATTGTAGCCGATAAAAAAGTAATCGATGATCGCATAGAGCGCTCTCTTATTGTTATGAAAAAAGAACCATTGTTACGTGTTTAGACGAACTTTTTTTCCGACTTCGATTAAATGGACGCGAGAGTTTGTCAAAAAAAGTTTGACTTCATCAATCAGTGACGGTGTTATTGGGTACAATGGTGTTTCTCGCAATCGCCACGTGTAATCTGCCCGTTCCTAGAATGTGCTACAATTTTTCACTTTTTTAAATAAGATCAATTTAGTGACTTTTCAAATTGGACTATTGTAGATGCGTGCGATTCTATCAGTTTAAAAATTGGCTCCTATTGAGTTCTCGACATGAAGGGATTGATGTTTGACGAGATTATTTCCAAGATATCATGTATCCTTCCCGTTGATATAAAAATAGATAAGCGTTTCCATACACATAAGACCACTATTAATAGATTTGCCGTACCATTCAAATGTCTACGTGAAAATATAAAACACACTTCTTAAAAGCTAACGTTTTTAAAAATTATTTGACTTTCATAACGCCATAATTTCACCAAAACTGTTTTAATCGGTTCTCGAACGTGGGACCTCACGTAATAGCAAATTAACTACAGGTGTGGAATTAAATAATTATTTTGTTGCACTGCTCATTTTTTTCTATTTTGTTCCTTACTAGCTGACCCGCGCTACGTCGTCTGCTTCATATCAGAAACTTTCCCCCGTTTTTGCAACATTCATTGCAGCACACTCCTATTTGTCGTAGCGTGATGTTATATAGCCTGTAGCCTTCCTCGATAAATGGGATATCCAACACAAAAAATATTTTTCAATTCAAACCAGTAGTTCCTGAGATTGGCGCGTTCAAATAAATAAACAAACAAACAAACTCTTCAGCTTTATAATCTTAGTATAGATTGATAGTTTTCACCTTTTAACGACGTCAACGTTCAAATGTACCTAACTAAAGATCCAAAATGGAGATTCAAAATAACAATATTAAACAATAAATCTGAGCTGAAGATAAATATGAGTGAGCGAACAAGTCGAGATATGCGTGCAAACAAACAGACGACAATGTCCACCAAAACGTTATTAATTTTAATTAAAGCCTTCGTTAACTTTGATTAATTGAAACAACCTCGAATGCGAGACACCGCGTTTCGTTGAGAATGAAAAGTTGCACAAATATATTTATTGGACAAACCTCACAAACCTCACAAACCTCACAAATATTTTAAAGATTTTAATGTTATTCAAAGGAAATATTTCAAAACATTGAGAATTTTGTATATTATTTATAATTTGGGAACAGAAATGTGTAAGTAAGTAAAAATATTGTTAAAAACATAAAAGTAGTTAATTGCTTTTTCTTTCTTTTTAAGATTTGTCCGCAGTGTGTATCCTAGTTTATATACTGCAGTGTGAATATTTTAAAACATAAATAAATTATGCCTAGAATATTCAAATATCATCCAGAAATAATTATGCATAGAATATATATTTACCATAATTAGGTATATAATAATTATGTTGGCATTGAACTCACAGCACTCAGTGTCAAAGTGACCATAGCCATCTGTGCCGTAAAATTATATGGACCTTTTCAATATATTGCCAGCCAGATATATAATTAGTAACGTGCAAGTACGCATAACACCCTAATTTATCAATAAGAAAATTCATACCACACCAAAAATATCAATTTATATTTTGAAAATGTTGGCCAAATTACATTAAATGTTTGCTCAGCGACAATACTCTATTTAAACGCGAAACTGCAACGTTTTTTCGCCACAATTACTCCCCTCCTATAATAATGCTCTAATCATAGGTTTGACACCCTGGTACTCCTACTTAGAAATCGTTCCACTACGATTTTAGTTCGCTTCATTTCCATTACTGGTACAGTAGCAGTTTTCTCATAGACAGTTAGATTTAAAGAGGCATTGGAATGAAAATTTATCGTGAATTTCTCTATTGTATGTTTTGTGGCCTCAAGGCGTGGAGCAGTAAGGCCTGTGTGAAAGCCGAGGCTGCTAATACGCGGATTGTGGGGCAGGCAGGGGTAATTACAGCAAATGTGCCGCGTTTGTGTTGACAATACGACTCGGTTATCTCAACCGTACCCTTGTTCAAAGAACTAAGGAAAATTGGCCGGCCAATGTAAGCTCTGATCATTTCTTATTTACTTTTATATTACTTAAAAACTAAATAAGAATAATAATTGTGTGTGAGAAAGTCAAAATTATCTATTATCTATTGGACCTTAAAATTGCTAGCAACAGTTTGTTGATCGCAAATGATCTAAAAATAATAATAATAATAATATTTCATTTATTTTCTCTCACACAGAAATGGTTTACAAAATTCAATCCTTAATCTATGAGTAAAACTAAATATGTGTATTGAATCTGTATGAGAGACTGGTATCTATACTAGGTAGACCTGTGTTACAGATTACCAGCCTCTCCTGACAAACAAAAATGAAACAGTTCTATGTAAATGAGTCCAGCATTTGAAGCTGAATTTTTGTATATACCATTTTTAAAGGTAATTGAATATAAAAACCCAGCCCAGCTAATACTTATTTATACAGGTATTTAGTGCTTGTCAATAGGACAATGTAGGTAATTTTGTACTTTCTTGTTATCAAGTGCTCGTCGCGCTCCAAACTCGTCCATCTTGAGCTCAACAAAATTGTATAACAGAAAGAATTTGAGTATAACTAAAATTTAAAAAAGAAAAGAACTTTTGAAGTTTCTAAATATAATTTCAAACGATTTATGTAAATGTTTGAATGTTTTCTCAATCAGGTGTATATCATTCTTTGGACTTAGATTAAACTTAGCACATAGATAAATTTTATTATATCCCTATACACAATATAGAATATCAGTTTCAATTTAAAATACATCGAATACTGCATATGATTAAATAAAGTATTCGAAGTGTAAAATAATAAGGTGACCTATATTTTGTCGTTTCATAATATCATTTGACGTCTTTTGTTTTTACCAGTGAAACCGTAGTGTACGGATTACATAATTACACAATAATTGCTTAGAATTATGTCATATTAAAATATCATAAAGATTTTGTCAAGTATACATTGTAAAGCTCTATTGATTTCACGAGATCAGTTTGCACTTATATTTGCGGCTGGTAATGAACTTTTAGTGAGTAATTAAATAAATATCTACTAAGCTCTAAAATGTATTTCAATATGATATAAGATAATAGAATGTTCGTTCTTCTCTCCTAATTTTGCCGTGCCCGACGGAGCCCTTAATTGTTCTCTCTACATTTATAAGACCTGTATATACATTATGGAATGCAATAAACGAATTGAATTTAATCAGTTTCATTTTCCAGACCTGACGAAATTTCTTTACGAGTTAAAATTGTCGTGTTTAGAGATGAGGCCGATAAAAGGCAATACACATGCCTCTTATTAAGTAGTACCTACCTAAAATACGGCTGGTAAGACTTGGGTAAATTTTACATCTATAAATTAATATTTATTGCTCGTTACTAATAAGTAAATGTTAACCAATCTGTCTGTTCATAGATGTATTATAAACCTCTGAGTCTTCTTCGAAGAGGTTAATGCAAACACTTTGTGGGTCTGTGTGTCTGTCTGTCCTGTGACAGGCATAGCTCCGGAACCACTGGACCGATTGACTTGTAACTTGGTGTGCAGATACCTTGGAGACATCCCTCGGCCGAGTTTGAATATGGGCCCTGAGGGTCAAAAGACCCCCGAGATATAGGGGTCACAAGGTCACATGTATTTTAAATGGCAAAATGGCTTCATTTATATGCAGAGTGGTGGTGTGCTGTTTCGAGTTGGTTGCTGCTGTTTGCTGTCGAGTTTTGTCTTGTGCTGCGTTTTGCAACACAACATGCCCAACAGTGGGCATGATGCCCAACAGTGGGCATGATGCCCAACAATGGACATGATACCCAACAATGGTCATGATGCCCAACAGTGGACATGATGCCCAACAGTGGGCATGATGCTCAACAGTGGGCATGATGCCCAACAGTGGAAATGATGCCCAACAGTGGGCATAATGCCTAACAGTTGGTATGACGCCTAACAGTGAGCAAGATGCTCAAAAGTGGACATGAGGCCCAACTGTGGCCATCATGCTCAGCAGTAGGTACGATTGACTTGTAACCTGATGTGCAGACACCTTGGGGTCATACCTCGGTCGAGTTTGAATATGGGCCCTGTGGGTCAAAAGACCCCCGAGATATAGGGGTCACAAGGTCACATGAAGACGAAGAGGTTGAATCCTGGGTTTTTACACTCATCTCGTTTACCTAGGATCTACCATGGTAGATCCTAGGTAAATACCCGTAAACAGACATACATAACTATTATTATGTAATTGTATTCACGGGTAATTCCCTAGCATGTTTATCTTCTAACTACCTTTTGATCGTGGCTTCGCTCGCGTAAAATTAAGTTAGGTTATGTTGATAACAGTATTTTTTTACATAATATGTAGCCTAATGTGTTACTCGCTAATAATATAACTTTCTAATGGAGAAACAATTTTTTTAATCGGTTTTGTAGTTTTTGATTTAAACTCTTACAAACAAACAAACAAAAACAAATGTTTTCTCATAAAATTACATCATAATATGAGCTGTTAAATACATGATGATTGGATTACCGTATAAGAATGGTGCCTAAACTAGATTGAATACCTATATTCTAAGTCATTTTACCATTTCTTTAGAATATATACTTAAATCAATACATTAGTATTAGTGGGTACGTATTACAATACCGAAATTTCATAATAACTATGACTGAAATACCGACGTCCAAAACAACGAAATTCAAAGTACCGAAAGATTTAAATGCAGATAGCCGTTATATCGTAACATAAAATACCGATGTTCTAATGCCCGAAAGGATGAAAACCCGAATGGACGAAATCCCGAATGGACGAAATAGAACTAATGGGAGGTTTGGACGGAGCCCCGCCAAGCGGGGCTCCTATTTCTGGGTGGATTTACAAAAGAGAACCTAACACAACCTACCGCTTCCGAGTCGGAATCGTACGGATGGCCTAAGCATTAGCCAGCCAGGGGATTTTAAACTTCGGGATGTGGATCTTCGGGATTTTAACCTTTCGGGCAAATGAACTTTCGTGATTTAAAACTTTCGGCGAAACAATCATTCGGCGATTAATTTTTCGGGATTTCTTCCATAGGTATTTTTAAATACGGTATTTTAAATTTCGGTATTGCAATGTTCTAAATAAAAGTATGATTCTGTGCTTTATTATATGCGCGATAATAAATAGCATTAGGAAAACCTTTTTTTGAAAACAGCCTCAAAATTGGTTGCAGAATTAAGGAGCAATTAATGTTGATAATTTGTCTATGCAGAACTACATCGCTATTTATCTTGCATATTATTGTATGCGATCAAATATCTGTTATATTACATAATAGTATCATAATATACAATAATAATATCAGCCCTGTATTAAGCTGTCCTACTGCTGGGCACAGGCCTCTTTTAGGTGTGAGAAGGGTTAGGCCATAGTCTACCATGCTGGCCTAGTGGGGGTTGGTAGACTTCACATATCGTCGAGAACATTATAGAGAACTTGCAGACAGGCAGGTTTCCTCACGATGTTTTTCTTGACCGTCAAAGCGAGCGATTAACTATTAATTTGCCCATTACTTCGAAAAGTCAGAGATGCGCGCCCTGGGATCGAACTCGAGACCTCTGTGTGGCAGTCCAACGGTCTCCCATTAGGCTATAGCCGCTTGCAGTAGTATCACAGATTCCTTTTTATTTTCATCATCATTTAACAATTACCTTGTCTATTATTTGTCTTATATTTTCTACTAATAAGTGAACTAAAAATAAAACCTTTTGTGTTTTAAAATTTGCATAAGGTAACTTATTGATTTAAATCTATACCTACTAATATTATAAAGCTAAAGAGTTTGTTTGTTTGTTTGGTTGAACGCGCTAAACTCAGGAACTACCGGTTCGATTTGAAAAATTATTTTAGCGTTGGATAGCCTATTTACTGAGGAAGGTTATAGGCTACATAACATTACGGTACGATCTACAGGGGCGGCGCAGTAATCATAATCGCGGGTGAAACCGCGGGCACATCTAGTAATAAATATAACTAGTACTCTATTGAGTGATTCAGTGCACGAGTAGCTTAGGCTTGCCTTTAATCCTATTACCACTTGTGAGTACTTGAATTTGATTACTAGGACGAGCATTATATTACAATTGCAGACGAGCGGAATGTGCTCGAAGAACATTTTCAATAGCAGCATCAAGTTTAGAACAGTACAATATTTAGGCATTATTACCTGGAACGGTGAGTATATTACCTGGGTCTTATCCTTCGTGGTGACCCAGTCCTAACCAATGGCCTACTCCACAACAGGGGAGCCTAGTCTGCTTTTTCATCTAACTAACACAACACAGCTAATTAGATAACCGCCCTTCAAATGTTTTCTCTTCAATCACGATCCCTGCTGCCCACATCATTGCACCATCATCGCCTACTTGACATGTCACAACAATTGACAATTTTTTCTCCATCCCACAGACAGGATGCGCGCGCGCCTACTCGCGCAAGACAAAGCACATTAGCATACCGCACGGGGCGCGGGGTGTGGCTGTATTAATCACATCCCGGCTCGTGCCACATTTTTGTTGTGATTAAGGAATTTGGTTAGGGTTGGTCGTTTATGCCTACAGGTTTACAACCTTTCAGAGACAATTTTTTTCAAAAAACATCTCTGACACTGTGTTTAATTCCTGTATTTTTTTTTATTACCATTGGTTGCAGACGAGCAAGTGGCCCACCTGATGGAAAGTGGTAACCGCTGCTCATGGACTTCAGCAATGTTAGGACACAGCAAAGCCGCTGCCTTCCGTGAAAGAAGAACTCTCTTTAAACCTCGTTTGAAGAATGACATATCATAGCGCTCGTGCAACACCGAAGCTGGCAGTTCATTCCAGAGCTTGCACGTACGTGGGAGAAATGATCGCTGAAAGCAGAACAACTATTTGTGGATCACACTAATTTTTGTTCTGTGATCGAACCCACAACACTTGGCGCAGTGACAGCGGCGAGGTCCGTCCATCCGTCCAGCCAAAAAGAAACTCATTAACTGAACATTTGTTGTGATTAGATTTCTGCATCTCTCGTACTTAAGGATTTCATACTACCTAAAGTTAAACTTCGCTACAATAATGCGTTGGGTCAGGCTATATGCAATAATCATAATATTATCACCCTACATAGGTTTTAGCTCCAATATGTGGTAATCATACTCCAATTTAAACTCCTTACAATAAAAATCTAGAAAATGCACAACATGAGTTGCGTCTCATTAAATTTTGCAACTAATAATCAGACTGCCATCGCAATCGGATGAAATATATGCATACATATTATTATGTTACAAACAAAAAACATTCATTTTTATTAAAATATTTTATTTTAACTAATATTATCTACTACATAATTAGCTATAATGATGAACAAACGCAGCGATTGCTTTATTAATATGATATTCCATAATGTTACTAAACATAATGTTTATTCTTTGATAATGCAGTACGAACTTCAAATCGTTTGTAATATTGTAGACTTTAACTAAAAGGTTAATACTATTTATTATAACATAACCAATAATAACAAAGAACAAGATCTATCTTGTTAACGGAACCGAATCATCATAGTTGATATAAATGATTATCTTATAAGAGATTATTGAAGAAAACGGCGTACAAAAAGTTAATACACGGTGATGTTATTTCATTATACTGGTATGTACTTATAATTTTATGAATGAGTGTCTATACATTCAATCTCTCATTCAAACATCAAATCAATATCAAAGACCTGAATGGTAACGTTTTGTGAATGGAACACATGAAGGACTGTTGATGTACGCATCATGTGCCACATTGCGCTTTAAAACAAGTATTTGCTATTCATATAACATGTATGCATTTGATAATAAACCTTAAAATTATTATAATAAGGAATAATAAAAAATGACGATCAGCATTCTATAAAATTGTAAGCTTATAAAATATAACGGTATTTACTGTTAATACAATCGAATATAACTCTTATGATAATGATATAAAGGTTGATAGAAATGCAAAATTTAAGAGATTTGTTTCTGTCAAAGATGTCAAGTCATCAAAATATGTACTGAGTGATGAAGATGATGTACGATATGAACTTACAACGGTTACAATAGGCGTTGGGAATCGATTTGAGATCTCCCGATTAAAGAAAGTGTTATAGGATTGTATCGATTGAAATATTGGAATTATTACAAGCTCTTAAACCGCTGAAGCGTAAGGATTTATTGAAATCGGATGATGCCTACGCTCCGGTTTTTCGATAAGTTGACTTTTCTTTTTGGCTCTGATTTGTTAAAAACTTTCTTTCTTAGGCATATGATTCTGCATTTTTATGGTAACCCAAGCAAGCTATACGATTTATATTATAATGTTTTAAATATGTTAATTATTTCAGCTAACTATCATAGAACGTGTTTTATGTCTTTATCTTTGTCTGACTTTATATTTTTCTGGAGGTATCCTGACAACGTGTATGCGAAATTTAATGATGATTGGTCAAGTCGTTAAGGCATGAAAGCGTAACTAAGAAGCAAACTTACATTCGCATTTATAATATTAGTTGGGATTACGAATATTCTATACAAAAACTTTTATCTTATAATTTTTATTAATTATGGTTACAAATTCTCATTAACGTCAAAGTTTACCTGTTAGTAAGTTTCCTGGAATTACTAAATATACATTTAGGTTAGTTGCTAAGGCCTAGTAACAAAGCTACGGTCAAGATTTCCTCCTTGCTCTTTATGCATTTGTACCTTTAATTCTGCAATTCTTATGTCGGTATAAACCGGACCCTGCAATTTTTGTCACGGTTTCTTCCTTTCAAGTCTGATATCAAAACAATTGACTCGTCCCATTCATACCTTTTCCACAAACCTCATTGTTTATCGATGGCGCGGGCGTTTATTAGTTAAATTTAAGGGCTATTATGTTATCGGCGGTTTGGTCGTCGACAGATCTTTGTTCCCGTAAGCACACAGGAACAATGCGGTCGCGTCTTGTGAGGCCTGCACTTTTTGCCTTTGTCTCGACGTCCGCGCCGGCCACGATCCACGAATCCACGGATGTATGTGAGTCATAGGTTAATGTTTTAATTTCTGTTTTTTATTGCGTCAATTACTCTTTATCTCTTTGTAACAAGACGTCACTCATTAGTACACCTGTATAGCTTTCATTTTAATAGGGTACGTAATTTTAGGTTACTGACAACGTTTAAATAATTTTACAAGCTTTTTCAAATTGAATAACAAAGATAGACCAAGTTTCGAAAACCGCTTTCGAATAAAAAATATTTTTCTTTTGATATTGTAATTATTTTGCGAATTATAACAAAGTATCGAAATATTACATCCAAAATGCTGTTGCACTTCTTAGTTGGGTGTGCTTGGTATGTTTTGTAGCGGGCGTGGCAGCGGTGTCGCTGCGTCCCCGGGAACAAAGACGTTTAATTGTCGGTTATACGACGATAAATCCACGCAACCACTCATTACTCGATATCCGAACGTTGTTAATTGAAACTTTTGCTTTTTTATGGCGAGGACCGCGACACACGAGTGTGTGCCTTCAGGTATGGCGTTGAATTGTTTGGGCAAGTCTGGGATCATATTATTATAAATAGAAATCTATATATCAAATATTGGAGGATTAGTCGATTATATTAAATTAATTATCAAATTTTGATGTGGAGTGATGTGATCGATACTTAAGGGACAGTTGTTAGTGACCGTATTTAAATTTTATATATTTAGTTTACTGAGAACAACCTTATAACATTTAAGTATCTTATAAAAGTCATATTGAATTACAGATTTATACCTGACTAGACAGCTCACGGCTGAACCCGCGTAATTCGAAAAGAATCACATGTGTTAATTTAGGATATGGTCAGACTATTTGTGTGCTGAACTTTGACCACAAGCCAAAAAACTGCGGCTACTTGGTTATATATTTCATATTATAGGTCGCTTGTTATTGCAATGATTATCTCTGCAATACATGCATACATAGCCGCACGCAAATATCCCTGAAGGTTAAGAACGCAATAACATCTTGCCCGACCCAGGAGACGAACCCCAAGTCTATTGAGATATCATACATATAGCAAACACTACCGTTGCGCCACCGAGATGCCCTATACAATAATATCTTACACCACAATAAATGAAAACAGAACGCTCACCACCAAATCTAACATCACTATTCTCGAAACTGCCTCCACTACTCAAAAAAGCTGCGGAAATAACAGCATATATCATTCTCACCTCGCACGCCAATCGGACATTGATTTATATAGATGCTTTATTTGATTCGATTGTATCATCAGAATGTCATAAATCGGCCTCCCTTGCCGCGTCCCCTTCGATACCAATATATATTTCCACGAGAGTTTTTCCTGATGTCATTATGTCCATATAGGTGATAACTGAATCCTCCCTAGTATTAAGCTTTATTGGGATTTCTGCTTTTTGATGTTTGTTGTCTGTCTTATGTTTGTTTTGTGGCTTATGATGCTTTAGATTGGGTACTGATCCCTCTTTGTAAGCTGCTTTATTGAAGTATGTATGTTACCGCTTATATTGGTGATTCGAGATATTTTTAAAACTTTGTAATTTTGGGTTAGTATTTTATAATATAAATGGAGTACACACCTCTTGTTCAATGATAATATTTCATGGGACTTTGCCTCTGTCTTGGTAGTACAGTGGCAGTGAATGCAAATGTTGGGCATAAGGGTTTCGGTTCGATAACGGATCGGGAAAACTGTTGGAGCCCGACAATGTGCACTAAAGATGACAATTATTATAGGCTTGTCACACAAGCTACAAAACTCCTATTTTTTCTTATATGATTCTTTAATTTTGCAACCCACAGCTATCCGAGGTAGATAACGAGATATGCACACTACACTTTCACTTTTTCTTATACCCAAGTTTGACTGCCTCCGTGGCGCAGCGGTAGGGAATGCGACTGCTGTGCATGAGGTCTCTAGTTCGAATCCCCGGTCGGGGCAATAAAAAGTTATTAGGTTTCCCAGTTAAGAAATCTCAATAGCAGTTCGGAGTTAGGAAGTTGGTGGTGTAAGATACCCCTATGCCCCATGCCCCATGCATTATTATTAAGTCACTTGTATTAGAGCCACTAATGATGTACCTTATGATCAAAAACAATATATTTCATAATACCCAAACCTTCGTTTGGTTCAAGCAATATTAAAACAACCAAATTCTTAGCATTCTCTCACATTTCTGTTAAATGCACAAACTGCATCATTTGTTTGGAAGCGCAAACAACAATCGTTCTCAGTTAGTTCCAGTGACAGCTTCCGCAATTCATCCCCATCTCGTCACAGCTCGGTCCCTGACCGCGACCACATTTTTTCTTGTCCAAATAAATTAATACAGGCGTCTTGGGACCACTCCACCCGGCGACTTGTCAAATTAATTTCTTCTCGCAAGACAATTTGTCTACCGCTTGAGGGCAACGAAAAAACTTCAGTATCGATTGCTTGGCGATTAGTCAAAGGGGCCAGAACCCTAGTCGAATTGGTTCTGTAAGTTCGAACATTATAGTTTTAACAAGATTTATATGGTGTTTTTTCGTCAAGTTCATAGAAATGAAATAGGTCCGATGGTTTGATTTATTTGCGTAAGATATTCTGTTTTATCTTTTAATCAAGACATTATCACAAAATTTCAACATTATGCTAAAATGGCAAATCACCTGTTACATTTATTTCTAAGATTTGCCGTGATTAAATGGCGATATAAAAGCTGGCCGTAAGTTTCTTGCAGGTACTCATAGGCTCAACAACCCATTACCGAACCTAGTAACTAACATTAATGTAAAATCAATAATTTTAGTAACCTCAAAGTAGCACTTATGGATAACATGGCTACTTTGTGACGTAAAAACGGAAAGATTTTTGACTTTGAGTATATTATATTTTTTTTATCAAATAGAACTTGAATCATAAGGCTTCCTATAACAATAAATTAATTATTGCTCTAATTCCACTTAGCTTTACTCTATTCGAAACAGTATCGTTCCCTTCGTAATCCTAGAATAAAAATTTAAATCTTTTCGGTCAATTTCAACTTAGCCTAGAACCTATCCTAGGAAGATCTCGTCGAACGTTTTGAGGGAACAGAAGTCGCTAAAACTTTTTATAGGTAATAAAATAAATAGGCGGTCGCTACGCACGGCCGCATCGGCGCCTCCATTGCCGCGCCCAAAATTAAAGTGCGCTTTTTTGAAAGCAGCAATCTCCTCGGTCACACTCGATAAAACCGCTTCGTGCCGATTGCGGTCTTCCCGAGTTACGTGAAGCTGACGCTTAGGGCTAAAACGTATTTGGCAGGTGTGTGCGAAGGGCGTTTCTAAGTCGGGTGCAATGCAATTGCTTAAGGATACAGTTTAAAGGCTATATTTTATTAATGGCTGTAATATGAATAGAATTGGCTTTGTATCCACAAGTTCTGACATCTAAAATGCTATTTGCTTCCTAAGATTGATATCCCTATAAGTCTCATAAGAATTTTTAATTCAACGAAATAACGTTTATAACTCTATTTGTAAATAAAAGGAACATTGAAAGGAACAAATGTGGGTATGCACAAATGCCACATTTATGGTATAATTATAATAATATATTATATCTATGGTCCAAGTATGAGGGCAACAAAAAAATATACCTAATTATAGTATGTGGTAACTGCCTCCGTGGCACAGCGTTAGTGAATGCGACTGCTGTGCATGAGGTCTCAGGATCGAATCCCGGGTCGGGCCAACAAAAAGTTATTGGGTTTTCTGTTAAGAAATCTTAATAACAGCCCGGAGTTAGGAAGTTGGCGGTGTTGGATACCCCCGTGCCTCGGAAAGCACGTAAAGCCGTTGGTCCTGCGCCTGATCTCTCTTCGGTCGTGTCGGATCACCGTCCCATCGGATCATGAGAGTTAGGGAACAGAGAGTGCAGGTGTGTTTGCGCACGCGCTTGTGCACCATGATATCTCCTACGTAGATGGCCAGTCGCCGTTAAGATTGGCCGCCGTGACCGAAATCGGTCTGGAGGACATTATTATTATTATTTGTTTTTCTTAATTTTCTTGGCTAGCCGGTAAGATCCTGATGGCACGGGCCTAAGCCAAGTGTACATCAGGCTAGTTTAAGTATGAGCTTGTGAGTGTTCGCGATGTGACTGTGTGTGTGGTAATGATTGTGTGTTATCCGGTTTGCATTGTAAGAATTTTCTTACCAATCGGCTCGTGTTTAATAATTATTATTATTTGGTAATCCTAACTAATATTATAAATACTAATGTGAGATAGCTGGTATTTGCGCTTTAGTTTTAACTTCTCGACCGATCATCATGAAATTTTGTACATATAGGTATACTTGTCAGGGGTATAGAAAAGAACATAGGACACCTTTCATCCAGAAAAAAAATACTGTTCCCGTGGGAAAGCGTGGGATATTTAACGCGAGCGAAACTACAGGCAAAATCTAATTCTTTTAATAAATATTCCTAGCATTTCGGGTAATAAATTAACCCCTTCAGCTAAGCTTGAATGCTTGTATTAGGAATGGATTTACCTCAGCAGTCTAATGGGTAGAATTCGGACCTGCGACCTCTAGATCGCTTGTCTAATACCTTCTGCTATCCAATACTGCCGCTTTAAATTGATTTTCTATCTAAATATTTTATAACAGATTGTTTTATAACAGATGTAACTGTTGAACCGCTGCGTCTAACCTCTTGATCCATTCCCACCTTTACACCAGTTGGTATTGGGAATCGGTAGGAGTACCCGGGGACCGCGCAGCTTCACAATTAGCCTCGCTAATGGCTTAAAGAGTTATCTCTGAGGAGCCAGCCCGCACATACAACACGAATAAGAATTGTTACTGCAGATTCTAATATGCGTTGGGAATTGCTTTTAGGGAATAGAACATTATTTGTATAATGGAAGCTGTTAGATGAGACTGTTTTTTTAAGATAAGAAATTGGTGAGACAGATAATATTAATCGTGTCTGTAAGTATGTGAATTAAATTTATGTCTGACTTCTTGGATTAATGACAGAATTTTGAGAATTCGTCGTTAGTCGATAGTATGGTCTTGTACACCTTGTTACATCTCCAATGCGCTAATAACTCACACCTAAAATTCGAAGCCCAGCATATGCGCAAAACGAGATCGGACCAGTATAAAAGATTTTCAAAATTATTTGTTTGTATAGTATATTGTAAACTAATTTCTTATCAGTGAATGCATAAACTTATAATAATATAATAAGAATCTTTAAAGAAAATGAAATATAATTAAAAAATAAAACTGGATATATATAATTAAAAAAGAGTTTTATGTCGTCAGAATATGTCGTAGGTAATTACCTACGACATATTCTGACGACATAAAACTAACTTGTTGTAGATAGTAAAAAGCGCGATGCTACGGTGTATAAATCAAATAGGAACGAATGTGACGTCACAGCTCTCGTCAATATGGCGTCAGTTGGCGCTGACAGGCCGATATGAGCCAACCGCGATATTGTGGCGTACGCTTAAATGGAAATGTTCAAATGCTATGATGTTTTCTGCTTGCATGTGTGGGAGGGTTTTAGAGTGTGGTTTGGTTTTATGATCATTGGGTTAAAAGGGACAGACGGTAACATTATTGATATTAAAAACTAAAAGCATTATGTGACGACGAAATTAAACCTACACGTAATATTTTACGATTTCAATTTCAATATAAGTTTACGTAAGCATACATTTTACTTAACGAAAATTTATTAGGAAATTTGAGGTACAAGATTTATATGTAAAATTCGATTGTATCTTGTTAAAAAGCGTAAGAACTTATCTAATGAAATTTGCTTATCTAATAAAAAAGATATGTTATACCAATTTAATTCAGGATTTCTATTACTAAAATAAATTTTACAGCATTTCAAGAAATTATAAATATTGTATAACTGATTCTTACAGCTTAACCTACTTCTGCTTTCTAACACAGCAGCAATCTATATCTATTTAATTTTACAGCAATTAAATCTGCAATAAGCTCATATTCGCAATGAAACCAAAGAGTATAGAACATTACTAAAGTTGTCAAACCAAAATTGAAACCGCAGCACATCAAAAAACACAAAACTCGTAACAGTATGTAATGCAACCCCAAAGCTGTCGCTCCAACACGGCAACATAACACGGGGTAGGGGAAACTTCGCGACCACCAACACGACGAATCCAACCACCGAACAACTCCACCGAGCCACAATTAACAGTAACTGCTGTTGCTTAACAACTGGCTTACTTTGCGAATACGGTTTGTGTATGGTTTTGAGTTTACGTTCTAAATCATTGACCAATTTGTTTGACGCGTGGATAATAGCCGCAAATAAAAAGACAACCAAAAATGGTATGTTGAAAAGAAAATATTTGCTGAAATTATTACTGGCTAGTACCGAGTTCAACATTTTTCTATACCGATTTTTATCAAAGTTTATTGAACGGACAGTAGTTCTGCAGCTGCATAAATGTAAGGAATAGACAGTTACTTTTGCACTTAAAGATTGTTTCAATCAATATTGAGGTAGGTAATGAATTTAACAGCGTAACATTACAAATACGTTACTTTGGATCCAGTATTATGCTTTTTAATTATTTTTCTTACTGTTTAGTTGTAAATAACTATTATTAAAATAGTCTTTCTGAATTGATTTTAGTGACATGTATATATGCAGTTAATAATTATATATTGTAACATAATATTATAAATGCGAATGTGAGTTTGTTTGTTTTGGACATTTTCACGCCTTAACTACTTAATTAAATTTCCCGTACGTGTTGTCAGGGTTACAGAATAGTACATAGGGTAACTTTCATTCAGAAAAAAGTACTGTTACTAACCTAAACTACATTTACGCGAGCGAAGCCGGGGTCAAAATCGTGTCTATATAAATTTGAAAAACAAAATCAAATACGAGCATATTATTTACACGACATACCGATGCACACAAATAGTACATTTCCCCAACACCCATGACTTCAGCTCCGTCAGTTTGTCAACTCGCGCGTCAATTTCGTCCTCACATTATCCATTCCGTCGCGTCGCGTAACCACGTAGTTTCTCCATCCATCACTAGGATCATCTCGGTGCAGTGTGCCTGGACCCTATTGTTCCCCTCCTTTATTTATAATTTGATTTCAACAAGCTGTCGCCGCCGCACATTCGTGGTGCCTTTTGTGTGCTCTTTAATTTTAATCAAATTTGATTTCTGTTTTGGAATAGATGTTTGAAAGTTAGTTCGAATGTTCAAATGATATTGCGGTTATATTTTGAGTTGATTGTGCATTCTATGCTGTACTTTAGAATTTCATTAATCGATCCATTGTCTATAGCTTTTTTGTTTTGCAATGTTGTAAATTACAATTAGCTGCTGAAAAGCAACCGTTGAAGAAAGTGTAAAACTATATCTGAATAGTTTTATTTTAATTTACTAGCCATTGCCCGCGGCTTTGCTTGTGTAAAGTAGGTTAGGTAAGGTTATGTTAGTAACAGTATTTTTAAAAATAAAATATAGCCTATGTAACTCGGTGATAATATAGCTTTCTAACCCATTCGCTGTCCCGTGATAGACATAATAGAAAATCTATTGTTATGTATCATATGTGATTCATCGGACAGGGAACCTGTTAAAAGTGAAATAAATTTTTAAATCGGTTGACTTGTTTATCAATTAAATACTTACAAACAAAAAACAGAAAAACATCTTATCTTTCCTCTTTATAATACATACATACATAGATTCACGCCTGTTTCCCAGAGGGGTAGGCAGAGACTACGGATTTCCATTTGCTACGATCCTGACACACTTCTCTGGCTTCATTCGCTTTTATCACATTCCTCATACACGCCCGTCGGTTCAAGGAGCTCTTGACCTGGCCTTTGTCCAGAACGCCTCAGTATATAAATAGTTTAAATAGAAGAAAACAGTAACTAGCAAGAGTGTTTAACAATTCTAGTTTAAAGTTTCAAAATGATGTAGATAATAATAGTGTTTTAAAAAATGAACAATGCGAAAAAATCCGTATAAAGTAGTTTAATATATTTTTTGTACAATTTATCAATGACAGGTTTGTCATTTTATGTACGTTAGTTATTTTTTATGCACTTGTAATAATATGAAGTATTGCATCATAATTGAATTAATTCATGGACGTATTGATACTTATATAATCTACAATAAGCGACATAAAACGAGTAGGTGTTATATTCCTATGTATAACGACTTATTTAATTATTTATTTAAAAACTTCATGCACAAACCAACACATTGGCGGACTTAATGCCAAGGGCATTGTGTACCAGTCAACCGTAGGGTCATGCAGAGATAAAAAGAAGTAGGTACTTATGTACATATTTATTATTAGATTAATTTATTTTTATTGATCACAATATAGTCGGCCTCGATGGCGTAGTGGTTGGTGTAACCGACTGCCGCGCCAGAGGTCGCGGGTTCGATTCCTGCACAAGTCAAACATTTGTGTGCATGAACATGGATGTTTGTCTTGGTCTGGGTGTTTCTATGTATAATATGTATGTATTTACAAAAAAAAGTGTATATGTATGTTTATCCATTATCTAGTACCCATAATACAAGCTCTGCTTAGTTTGGGGTAGATGTTGTTGTGTGTATGTGATAGAATATTATTATTATTATAAACAACACAGTTGCATTCATTGTAGTGGTATTAATAACATTTCTATGTCTTATACTAATTATAATTTTATCTGAACATTTTAACTTATTGAGTCGCAGCGGCACACCGGCGGCCAAATACAATTTAATTATGGTTGGTATTCTAAAACTCGTTTTACCATTATTATCAGTATAATATGGCACCAGTAATAATGTAATACTAAAGAAATCTGTTTATCACCTGCAAATAATTCACAAGAATTGAATTATTCATACCAATTATAAAATGTGGATTCAGAAATACTTATATATTTGTCTGTCCGTGTGACAATCTGTGTATTGCCAAAATCTCATATAATAATAATAATGTCAGTCTTGTGTTAAACTCTCCCACTGCTAGGCACGGGCCTCTTCTCAGCGTTAAAAGTTAGGCCATAGCCCACCACGCTGGCCTAGTGCGGGTTGGCAGACTTTACATTTCTTCGAGAACATTATGGAGAACTCTCAGACATGTAGGTTTCCTCACGATGTTTTCCTTCACCGTTAAAGCAAGCGATAATTAATTATTGAATACGCATATAACTTCGAAAAGTCAGAGATGCGCGCCTTGGGTTCGAACCCGAGATCTCTGCGTGGCAGTCCAACGGTTTCCCACTAGGCTATCGTTGCTGCTAAATCTCATAGATTTACTATAAACTAATTACCTGATAAAATAATAAAAAAAATATAAAAAATTAACTTCATGATAATTTTACAAACACAACCAGGCTAATATTTATGCCACGTTTCAATGGCCTTATGAAATCATTACCTACTGAAATTAATTGAAAGGTAACTAAAGTTAATTTCCTAATTTTAATTTCATTCAAAAACTTCTTTTGATTTTAGTTTCACTATCAATAATCAAAACTAAAAAATAAATTGCCGAACCTCCGCATCGCAACAATCAGCTAGGGGTCTCTCATAAATGAATTAACCACGGGTCTGAATCAAGGAAACAATAACCGCAAACAGAGGGTAGCTGCAACATTTGTGTCAATACCTTCAACCCTTATATTGTCAGCGGTGAAATTAGACGGCCCTACACTGAATATTGCGACGATATTGTTACTGTTATGTAACTTTGAACTGTAGTTATGTTTGGCTTTTGATGAATTGTATGTAGTAAATTGGATTGATTAGATAACTAGAAGTCGTCTATCCTGTGAGTTATTTGTTGTAATAGTCATGATATCACGGAATCTTTGAATGAAATGAAACATTAGAAAATAGACGTAAAAATGACCTCACGTTAATTTATTTAAGACTTCAAAATCACTGAATGTTGATGTAATTTGCTTTCAGACTAACCCACTTTCGTTGACTAAAATGGTATATTGGACTAACTGAAATTTCAAATAAGTAATTTATATTTTATATGTCATATTTATTACGGAAAAGGAGACCGCTACATACAATTATGTAGCGGTCTCCTTAATGAAATTAAGAAAATTTAAATAGACGTGCAACCAACAAGATTTTCCATCAGATGAGTAAGGACAAAGACAAATTGTTGGTATAACACGTGTACGAAAGGTGAATATATAAAACAGATGAAACTACTACCATATATGATAATAAAAATAAATAAAAAAAATATAAAAGAGGAGTGAATGACAGTAAAACACTAAATAATGATTTTATGTTAAACTTATGTTATACGTCATCTAAACAAATAATAATCAAAACACATTAAAACATTACTGATTATACTAGGTACTTAACTTTACTTTTTTCGTATAATACTAAAATTTAGTAGGAAGCACCCATGATTAAATTATGTTCGGGTACTTTGAAATAACTACACTGGAACATTGAGACAACTACCATCTTAGTCTCCCCGTGACCATGGCTGCTGAAAAGCAACCGAAACGTCGTGGAAAGTGTAAACATAAATATAAATATTTTAATAGTATAGTAATAGTATAAATAGCTTTAATAGTTTCAAAAATTTAATTAGCTTATAAATTCGTAAAGTTTAATAGTAATAGTAGTGTAACAGTTTTCAAAATTTTGTAATAAAGTGTCAAATAAACAACGCGATAAAATCCGTATATAGTAGTTTAATTTCAATGAATAACATTTGCGTAAACAGAAGACAATATTAAGTAACTGTAGTTTATTTAACTTGTGGTGAGACAATATAAACAAACCATACGTAGTTTTTTTAGACGTCACTGTTACTATGATCGACACAGGATAAGTGGATTCGATTGTATGATAATTATTTTCCTTATTTAAAAAAAAATACATTCAAATTTATGAATAGCATGCCAAAATACCTAAAATGTTGTGATTGTGACAAAATTATACATATATTTAAAGAATTACGTTAAAGGATGAAGACGTCTTTCGTATGTTGTCCGGTTAGCGACATTATTTCTTCTTTGTTTACATTTTGTCTCAAGCTTAGTTAATCTATAGACATATATATATAAATATATAAATCTCTTGTGTTTGTGGTCGCACTCCTCCAAAAAGGCTCGACCGATTTTTATGAAATTTTTATGTATATTTGCTAGGTATGGGAATAGGTCGTAAAGTATATTTCATACCGCTAAGAAATAATTTCAATACACAACGTTTGCCGGGTCAGCTAGTATGTTAGTATTTTGATTTTGTTGCTATCACGTGATTATGTAATTTGATACCTATTTTGCTTCTTACTGTTTTTTGTCCAAAGTAAAGCGTTTACAATGTTTGAATTCTTTTGACGTAGCAACATTGTGTCCAACAACACAACAAAGGCCTCCTTACCCCATTTGAAATTTTTGAAACATGTTCACATGATGGCTTGGATTACGGGTAATTCGGCGCGTCGACTTTAACTCGGTCTGATATTGGGCCCATATGGCGTCCTGACTCCCCCGTGCCATGGGTTCACATTATTGCTGGATTAATTATTAATCTCTCACTGTATAGGAAATAAATCAATGGTGATTGGTCACATCGGGTAGTATTTGGGAAATAGTTGCGGGTTGTTGTGATTTAGCAACGGTTTACCAAAAACATAAAAAGGAAGATTTATTTTACTTTATTTCTAAGTCCTTCGGATAGCGGCGTCCAGACTCAGTGTCTTTTTTGTCTAGATATGTTTATCTTAACACAATAGGTTGCTCTAATATGACTTGAATAAAAAAAAAATTGTGACATTCTGTATAAATTTTCAAAACCACATTGGCTCATACAGACTGAGAGAGGTATCATGCGCAGGTTGAGGCTTGAGACGTATGTGCCCTGTTACGTGTAAGCGACCGATTCGAGCCGCCCGCACAAGTAGCATGATTAATCTGTGCGAGTAGCTAGCGCATGTAGTCCATGTTGATAGCTTGCGCATGTAATCCGCATCAGTTACTTGCGTCTTGTAGGTGTAAGTACTTCTACTGTTGAATTACTAATATAATCAAATTTCACGAAAAATATGTTAGGTTTCCTCTTGTTTTGATGAAAAAGGTTTCCTCTTGTTCTTGTATAAAGAATATAAATCAAATTGAATTTGCAAAATATGTGCCTAATTGAAGGCAATAGGTTCTGCCACTATTAGACATCGTTGGACTCTAAATGTAACCTATGAAATGAGAATGTGATACGCTTTCAGTGTTTGGGATGTATACGCGAAAGAATCCTAACTAATATTATAAAAGAGTAAATGAGTTTGTTTCTTTGCTACCTTTTCACGCCTAAACCACTGAACCGATCATCCTGAAATTTTGCATATACGTTGCCAGGTGTACAGAATCGGATATAGGCTACATTTCATCCCGAAGAAAATTACTGTTCCCAAGGAAAACAATAATAACGTTCTTATGATAATAGATGGCGCCACGTGTCTTTCGAATCATGATTGGATTATATTATTACAAGCAGAGTACAACCCGAATTGATTGTCAAATTCTAAATTAACGCGAGCGAAGCCGCGGGCAAAAACTAGTATATAATAATTATGAATTGTCGTTATCATAGATTGTCATAGATACCTACATAGTTTCAAATGGACTACCAATTACTGATAAATAGCACAGATCAATTTCAAATTCAATACGTGCTGATGAATTTACTTTCATTAAGTGATAACAGGAAAATGTATGGTCTGTTTGTTTACATAAATTATAGGCACAAGTTTTGTTAGTATAGCATTTAATAAAAGTTTTATTTGATAAAGAAATTGTCATCACGGCTATATACTCTTGAAAATATAGGCAAAACAACAGTGCCTAACTGTGAGACTGTTGTTGTCTAGGTGGTCATATTTTTGTAGCGAACTACACGACTTTTTACCATCAGGCGGAGTAGTCATTATGGCAGGTAATAACAAAAACAACGAACAACGTTGCCCTTGGAAATAACCTTGTATCAAGCAGCTGTCACGTATCGTATTTTATATCAATTAACTGTAAGCTATAAAAGCTACTGTATGCTTTAGTTCGCGTAAAAGAGGTAGTAGGTGAAGTAGACTGTGCCTGCGACCGCTTTCACGTAAACTACAGTTTACCCGCTTAGGTGGTTCAGACTATACACAATATTTCTGTTGCTATGGTAAAGAAATACACTTGACATGGTTTTAATTTTAAACTAAACTCCAAGCTATCACCCCGCCTCAAAATCCGTGCAATAGTCTTTACGTTATACCGAAATAAACAGGTGCATTGCTATGTTATGTCATTTATATAATATTAATGGATAGGTTATAAAAAAATATAAAAGTCATAATTTTGTTTTTAGACCCCTTTAATATTATATACTCGATTCCAATACGTTTTCAAAAATATTTATGACCTAAATAGATAAGTCGCATAAAAGTATGATAGAATAGATGTACACGTTCAAAAACGAATGAAAAGTTTATTCATATTGAGATTCTTATTTCAAAAACATTGTATGGCAGGTGAGTCATTAAGTTTTAAAAACGAAGGGCATTTATTTTCAATTCCTATAATTCGACAGTTTAATACATCAAGTATTATTATTCAAATGCGTCGTAAATATTTACCAAACGGACACAAAACCACTGACTTCACAAAAGTTACAATAAAACAATTTGTTTACACTGCAAACTAGTTATCCATCTCTATTGTTGATTAAAAAAATATATTTCACCCTTCTATACAAAGGGTAAAATTAAAACCCCTGAACAATTTTAGAACCACAGAATAATATATCTAGAGAGTGACTTTTGTAATTCCCGCAGTAAGGTAATGGGTTATTGTTGGAAGTTGATATGCTGTGGCGTGTGTGTATGTGTGTGTGCGGAGACAAGCGTGACGAAATTGTGCATGGGGTATGCGGTGATGCAACCCTTCAGTTTCACACCGCGATCTGTGGCTACGTAGGGATGCTGTGTATTAGAGTTAAAAATTTTGACCGTTGCAAAGATATTTTATACTTTCGCATTAGGTGGCTATTGCCAAAAATAGACGAAAGAAGATACCGCTTTGTAATTTTTCATCGGTTTGTAATCAGCCTAAGTAGTCAAAGCATACGCAATGATCTAAAAGCAAATTTTTGAACTTTGCTAACGTTAAATATAGTCAATTATATAATTTATAAACTTTGGAAAGAAAATATATCGCTGACTGACAGGCTCGCATAAGTTTTTGCCAATCAATGAAATTCGAGTCACGCGTCAGGCAATTTTTTAATAGCTTTTCTGTAAATACGATCTCAGTAGCAGAATAAAGTCGAGCAAAATATCCTGTAGGCAATAGGCCAGTTTTACCACGAGGGAGCTAAAATACAGCTGGTAGTTAAAATTATGCGAACGTTACAATCAGAAAATTAATTGACATAAAGATTACCTGGACTAAGCACAACAAATAAGGGTCTCAATAAAGGAATCGATTTCAAACAGTCGGTGCATCATTAGCAATAAGGCGAGCATTTAAACCACTGCAATTTCTATACAGCCAAACTTTATATTTATTTATTATATTTTTTGTCAAGTATCAAGTTAAAAAATCGTAGTATAACGCACCCCACGTGGAAGCGTAAAATTCGTACAATAAATGCCTTTGTATTGCGCTCCCTGTTGACTTTTGGACAGACCGATACACTGCGACAACTATCAAACACACTCGTTTACGAGTTATTGTATTTTCATACCTAAGACCTAGAAGTTATACAAGTTTATAGAATAATAAAGTTTAAAGTGTACTGGTTAGACTTTCAATAAAATGTAGTCGGTAAATCTACCTAGAAATAGGCTTAATTGTATTTAGAAAACATATACAAAATTCTGTATATGTCTAAGTTGAACATAATAGAGTTAGAGTTTATTGCCGTTGTTGCCTGACTGTAGCTATATCTGTAACAATACTTTGCCTAAACCAGGAACCGACACTTGGTAGTTCAGTATTAATAGATCAGGTACCAGTTACCACATTTGCCACTTGCCTAATCTATACTAATATTATAAAGCTGAAGAGTTTTGTTTGAACGCGCTAATCTCAGGAACTACTGGTTCGATTTGAAAATTCTTTTAGTGTTGGATAGCCTATTTATCGAGGAAGGCTATAGGCTATATAACGCAGTAACAATAAACGCGGGTGAAACCGTGGGAATATCTAGAAACCTATAAAAACGCTGGAGTCGATTATTGTTTTAATTTGTTCTTATTTACATATGTCGTATATTTTTATATAATATTATATGCCTTGTATTTTTAGACCCACATTTATGCACTGGCACAATATTTGCGCGTTTCCATATATGAGAAAAGACGCCATTCGAAATGCATAAATATAATCATTATTACTTTTACCGATTATTTACGATATGCACATGTGAAAATGCTTACTTAATACGTATATTTTGGTCCGACAAATTATTAATATCTTATATCAAATTATTTACACTAAAAATATTTAATTGTTAAGGAGTGAACTGACGTATGTTGCTTGTATTATCTTATCTTATGTGGGGGCCAGTCAGTGCAGACCGGCGACACTTCGACCCAGTGGGATCTTTTGTGTCGACACTCTCCCAATAACGACTGCCATAGATGTTCATGGCAGCCGGAACCAACGGTTTAACGTGCTTTCCAAGGCACGGAGCAGGCGATAATTGTCAATCAATACGCACATAGTTTCGAAAAGTTATATAACTTCCAAAAGTCAGAGGTGCGTGTCGTGGGTTCGAACCCGAGACCTTCTGCATTGCAGTCTGTTGGTCTCCCCACTGAGCTATCGCTGCTCATGTTGCTTGTAAAAGATAAAACAAAATTAAATATCCTTAAAGTCAGATCACTAAACCATTGCGAGAACAAAGAGGTTATGTCAATGATAATTCCTGGAACTGCTAAACTAATTCTAAAAATTATTACTCTTTTAGACGATAACACTATTCTTGTAACATAAGTTTTTTTACTTTCGTACCACACAAGCGAAGCCAGGGCGGAAGCTATTCTAATATAACCTAATTTCTTTGTTAGTACGCAATATCAAGTTAAACTACTCTATATATCAAGTTCTAAACCAATAGAAAACTGGATAAATGTCACTTCTGCTTTTATTATTTTCATAAATCTAAACTCCATACAAGGAAATCCTCGAACCGGTCTGTATGAATAAACAAATTATTAATAATTGTTAATACGCATTTGCCGATACGCTAATGGAATGGTCTATTTTAATTTATGTATGTATTGATTTATAACTAGATATCTGATTTACATCTGCAGTTAGTCAAAGCTTCAGATATAAACTTAAATCAAAATCAATGTTTTGCATAAATATGCGAATTGTCTTTTATTGATCGGACCTGTTCTAACGTTTGTTTACCAATAAATTTACTATAACCGTAGAAACAGTGTTGCATAGAGAACTAGACCGTTCCAATTTTAAAATAAGCCGCTAATAATTTTATTGCGAAATATAAAAAATATTATTTTTAATGTGGCTTTTAGAATCTGGCCAGTAGAAAATATTGCCAGCAACATAAAAAATTAGTTTCTTACAATTAATAAAAACTGCGCTGTACCTAATATTTTAAGAGTAGGTACAATAGCGGTAAATTTTTATTGCATTTTTTATGTTTTTAATTTTATATTTAGGTTTAAAATAAGTGTGTATAAATTATAAAAGAAAAAAAATATATAATATCCTTATTGTAACAACAATTTATGGCACAAAGATGTGTCCCTAGGCATATTATGTCCATTATTAAATCTGACTACACTTATAACCATTTTTAATCTTGTTATATTATATTGATCAATAGTTTTAATCCTGTATGAAAATAATGTGTAAGAAGCCTAAATATTTTAATATCGTGTACAAAACGCTGTGCTACTTTGTACTTTCATAATACGCATATATCAATTGCATAAAAATAATACTAACTGGTTTGATCTCTACGTATTTATTTATTTGTACTACTGTTAATAACTCTTCGAAAATATGAAAATAATTGCAAGTATTGAGTATTGAACCTTTTAGTATGTGAAAAGAAACGAATCACATCGTAAGTGTAATGAAAAGATGCGTTCTAAAAATTATGTAAGTTAAAGAAAAATACAACATAAAAAAATGTATATATTTTTTTTCTGGCTTCATAAACATATATTATTAGTTAGGAAATATATGTAATATATGTTTATGAAGCCAGAAAAAAAATACAACATAAAAAAATGTATATATTTTTTTTCTGGCTTCATAAACATATATTTCTTATCTTTCCTAAAATCTTAAACAATAACGGATTTTTCCATATACAATACATGTCGGCTCGCCGTCAGGTATGATTTGACCATTGTTCTTTCAACGTACAGTATCAGTATGCGTTTTATTTGATGAATAAGCACGCCGTAGCTCCTCTCTCTTTCTTTCGTCTTGTTTACATATTCTAACCGCACGGATAGCGTAGTGGTTTAGGTGGTCGCCTCGCCAATGCCATTTCGCCGAGTTTTATGAGTTCGAATCCCACACGGGACAAAAATTTGTGTGATCTACAAATGTTTGTTTCAAGTCTGCGTGTTCTTTGTGACCGTTGTTTGAATGTTTGTAAAATCACCAGCGACACAGGAATTATTCCTAGTGCGGGAGATACCGTTTAAAAAAACCTTACGCTACGATAACTGCTTACCTTCACCCAGCAGTACATATTTATGTATGATTATTATTAATCTTTGCACTTTACGGTTGTTAACGGGTTAGTTGTGTCTCCTTGAAATCGCTCCTGGGGTGTCACGAAAACATAGCCGCGGTAATGAGCAGCGGGTACCGCATCAGCAGCATTAAAAACTAATCATAACAAGATTGGTAATTAATAAGCCTCACAGGTATAACTGAATGCATAATGCATAGTCCTAACTAATATTATAAAAGCGAAAATGAGTTTGTTTGTTTGTTTGTTTGTCACCTTTTCACGTATAACCCACTGAACCGATCATTCTGAAATGTTGCATATACATTGTCACGTGACAATGTATATGCAAAATTTATGCAAAGCCTATGTCCGTTTCTGTACACCTGTACAGAAAGGGACATAGGCTACCTTTCATCCCGAAAAAATTGTTCCCGAGGAAAACAACAATAACGTTCTTATAACAATAGATAGCACCAAGTGTCTTTCGAATCATGATTGAATTATATTATTACAAGCACAGTACAACCCGAATTGATTGTCAAATTCTAAATTAACGCGAGCGAAGCCGCGGGAAAAAGCTAGTTTAATATATTCTTTGATTTACGTCTGTTTCTTTAGTAGTAGGTAGAGGTATATTCAACTTGCTATATTTTACAGTCCAACGTAATAGAGTGCAAATGCATTGCCGTTTATCGACCGATTTTCTGCAATCTATTAACTAAAATAAACCGACCTTCTAGAAAACTCCAGATCTCACCTCCATAGGGTACCGACAAGATAGTATTAATTTATCTTTTAGCTGGTTTTAGGTTAGTTGATAAGATATTTTACGGGTATTAAATATAGGGATTAAATATAATGATCAGCAAAAATACTAATTGGTCAGCAAATATTGCACAGCATAACGAGCATCTATACGCCTCAAATCACTGCATTCCGTCTCGGAAGTGTTAGGTTATGTTAGGTTCCTTTTTTCAAACCCACCCAAAAATAGGAGCCCCGCGAAGCGGGGCTCCGTCGACTTAGTTTGATCTCTTTAAAGTTTACTGGCCATAAGTTGCTGATCAATTAGCTTTTTTTGCTGCGCAATTAGTATGTTTTTGCTGTGCAGTTAAATACTACCCTTAAATATATCTAGTAAAAGCAGTTAATTGAATAAGACTACTAATAGCACATTCACTTTTTAGATTCAAGTCAAGTCAAAGTCAAAAATCATTTATTCATTTAGGTCACAAAGTAACACTTATGAACATCAAAGTATATAGGTTATTGAGTTTACTAAGTTACTGAAGCTACATTTAGGTTTATTCGCACCATAAGCCATAATTCACTGCACAAATTACTTATACGTAATCACATGTTTATGTGTGTATACACATATACATAGACAAGAATACATGACAAATACTTATTGTCAGTGTGTAATATGAAACAATTAGTTAGGTGGTAATTATAACGTCGGTGGAGGCGTCGATAGTTTGTCTATAGCAAAAGGCGCGGCGCGGGCGCACTGAGGGCGGACAGCTATGGTGAAGTAGACGAGCGACTTTAAGACTTCAAGACAATAACTGTAGTGTTGCTGAACTTATATTATATTAAGGGGGGTTTACACGGTCGATTTTAGTCACCAACCGGTTGCCGCACGGCCAAAGTCGGATGCTACTCTACTTTGGGGCTTGCGATTTCAGTCACCTGCAACCTAGCCGAATTGCCATTTAGGCAGTCGATTTTCGCCGCGCGGCAAAAATCGTGCGACTATAGTCACTCGTATAAATCCCCATAATTTATGCCTGCCCTGCGGTTTTCAACCACAATTTTTATTTCTGTTCCGCTTCTGTAGTTCGTCGCTTGATGTTATTTAGCCTACTCGATTTTGCCCGCGGCTTCACTCGCGTAAATGTAAGTTAGGTTAGCTTTTTCTACATGAAAGGTACCCTTTGTCCACTTCTGTTCTCCTGACAACGGGTATGCGAAATTTTACGATAATCGCTCGAGTATTACATTCACATTTATAATATTAGATAGGATGATACTTTTGGATAACGTATTTTTAAAACGGTGAAAGAATATTGAAATTCGTTAAAGTTGGTTTTAACTTTATTCATTACACACAAAAATACCATACATTCTTAGATATAATATTAGTAGATATAGATGTAGAATAGTCTACGTTTTTTACTGACATTACACACCCAGAACCCTGGAAAACCTACTACCTAGCTGTCATCTTCTGAAGGTAGACTGCTACAGTACTATTATGTTCGCAGGTTTAAGGAATGATCCCGCTTTGGTCTACCTCCCTCAATATTCCATACGTACATGATGTCACGCCTATATGCCAAAGGAGTAAATAAAAAAGTATAAAACCCACATATCACCAGCTTTCGCTTTGCCTCCCATGAAATAGCCATCTGATAACTGGTTACTGAGCGCTATTCAGAACCCGAGCTCCTTGTGACAATTTTTGGGGAAAATATGATAGTATTTTGCTCGAACCAGCCATCGGACCCGAGACCTCAAACACAAGCGTCGCACACTAACGTTTAAATATTTTCAAACATCATATTTATAAAGGCTTTGTTTTTAACCTATCTATTGTTGGAATACCAAACATAATTGAAAACCTATTGTGTCTGGCCGTAGATGTGCCGCTGGCACTTAAGTTTATTATAAAGTAATATTATAGAGCGTTAGAATCGCTCGTCTACCCAAACACGGCCGCCACAATTCGCATACCTCCTATAATTTAGTTGAAAATGGTTCGACAATTCACAGAGTTCAAAACATTCCCGATAATTACCGTTCAACTCGACCATCATGTGACAACCTCATTGATTTTATCAAACGCGCCTTTATATAGAAACCTGCCGGCAGGTGCAAGGTTCGATGCCCGCCGCATTATTGTTAGGTAATGGGAGGGTTAAAAGCCCACGTTAGTACGCAGTTAATTAAATTTTTCGATTGCGAAACGTATTACCTGCTATTTTTAAGTTTGAAGGGTTAATAACGGGTTTTAGGTAGATTTACTGTTTCCTAAAGACGCAATTTTGTTTTTATAGTTACGTTTGAAATGTCTGAAACGTTATTTTTTAAATTAATTTGTTTCTGGTATTCTTGTTATCTATAAGTATTTACGTTTTTAATTAAACTTAACGATGACAAGTATTATTATTACAAAAATGTTATTTTTGTTTGTATCTCATGATGCCGCAGAGTAAGTTTGCCGTAAACATTTAATATTATAAATACAAAAGTAAATCTGTTCGCTTGATAATTATGTTTACACGATGGAATCGCTAAAACGATTTTGATGTAATTTTGTATGGAGATAACTTAGCTCTAGAAAGTAACTACATATTATGTATGTATTTAGAGACTTACGTTTTGACTTGCTACTCAATATTGTCACAATAACCAATATAACTGAAGCAATAATATAATCGTTATCGCACAGGGGTGTATTTCTTTTGTACCAATAAGCTAATTTATGGTACTTCTAGGTAAAGGCCTCATGCTTAGATTTCCACATTAGATTTCAAATCGCTCTGTTTTTTCCCCTGCCAGTCCATTTAAAGACCAATCATTCCATCCTCATCGCCGCTTAGATCTTCCTCTTCGCGATTTTTGGCCAGATCTCTAGGTGCATGCGACAGACGTCCAACACTGTCCCATTTCAGCCTCGCATATAATAAAATCAGCCCTGTATTAAACTGCTCCACTGATGGGCACGGGCTTCTTCTCTGTGTGAAAATGGTTAGGCCATAGTCCACCACGCTGGCCCAGTGCGCGTTGGCAGACTTCACATATCTTCGAGAACATGATGGAGAAGTCTCAGACACGCAGGATTCCACACGATGTTTTCCTTCACTGTTAAATTGAGTGATAATAAACTATCATCTTAGCTATGCATGTTTTAAATACCGATATTGCTGATTAAATTCAGGTGATTCAAATTGGTCATTAATGAAACATCAGTATCTTATGCTTTATTTCACTATAATGAGACAATATACCAATCGAAAATTAACCGTTCATTTCTTAATTTGATCCGTTGAGCTCCACTGACAAATGGCTGGTGTTGCCTCAATAATTTGCGAGCGTTGCGGAATTCAGTCGTGATTAATCAACGCTGGCAACACTTCATCGCGCGATTATAAGCTTTTAAATATAGGCGGGGGTGCGCCCGGCCCTATATAAATTAGCTGGCGATGAAAACGAGTCTGCGTAGTGATGGTAAGCTGGAAAATTTGTGATGATTTTGTCGATAATTTTAGGTACATAGGTAGAACTTGAGTTAGTTGTTATATTTGTTTTAAGAAACGCAAATATAATCATATTTATAAAATATTTAGCCCTGCACGCGAATTTGTTCACATGTCAGTTTGACCACGATGTCATTAATGTGGATCTGAATACATGTCATATTCTAATTCTACTAACCGGGATTATATGATGCCTTAAGCTTAAGATGACTTAAGCTATAAATTATGCCTTAAGCTATCAAACTACTTACTCCATTTGTTCAGAGATCCAAGATATGTGAGACCTCCGATACGAGAAATTGCAACTTTCTTCGGACTTTGGTTGGGTTAGTGGACAACACACGTGGGTTCTTAAATTTGCAACAGATTTAGAAAAACCATTATTGTCTGTAAATAAATGCATCTCTATTTTCAAACAAAGAATAAACAACAAAAGCTGCATCTAGCAACTATCGACAGACGAACCGCCCATCACTATTCAACCCTTTCCCCAGTTACCGGGCTGCATCGCCCCGGGCGCAACGAAACAGTTAACTAAATTAAAGTGAGTGTGAAGACCGCTGCAGGGTTAACTATTCCATTTCGTTTATTGCGCACAACTCTCTTAACCCTTCAACGTTTAATAAAGATATAGAGGCCTATTAACAGAGTTAAGTTTACTTTTTTAATGAGCTTTTATAGTTCTTTAATATGTTTTGAGTAATTTGTCTGGGTGATTAGAAAACTATCTAAATTTGACGATAAATGTAAAATTGGAACTCACAAGTAGAATTCGAAATATTTTATTATGACTGTGTGAACGCTCTGAAGCTAAATACATTAAACACAACTTAAATAATAATTTAAGTTGTATTTAATGTATTTAGCTTTTTATGTTGATTTTTTAATTGTAGAGTTTATTGCTAAACTAATATCATCTTTATGTTCCGGTCACGTTGCTCACGCGCATTGCAGGTTTATTTTTGAGTCTATGGATTAACAGACCCAATATGTTTGCTTTACAAAGTAAGTTACAATTTTATTAAGTACTAAGTGTACGAAGTAATTTTGTTAAATTCTGATGTCGTAAAGAGCTTTACAAATCAAAACAATAAAAAAGGAACACTTATTAATCTCAAAACTATTTGTGAATCGCTTAAATTATAGTTCTGGATGTGGTTTGAACCAACAGCCAGCACGTTTTGCGCAGTCTAATAAAAAATACATTTAAATACACAAATTACATTTGAATATTACAAGTGTGTGGTAAAATTTGCTAAGATTTTGACTAGGCTGTCGCTAAGTCAATATAATTACTTGTGGGCTACCAGTAATCTTTGATCGTTGACAGCGTAATAACTGTTGTTTGCAAGGTAGGTAACGGAAGTGATAATGTTACAAACATTTGTAGCTTAGTATACAGTAGCTTCTTACCATGAGACCCTAACATTTACTTTTGCTACCCCTATACTCGTCTAATGATATACGATGTTAAGAGACGATAATTTGTTATTTAGAACCCGCATCAGATATGCAATTTGTTCCGTTTTTCTGCCGTGTCAAGAAGTTCTGACGACTTTATAATGAGGACCCACCTTTGTTTAATTATGTTAATTTTGTAACTTTGCTTTGTACAATATACTTAATGTGGGCACGAGTCATAGGAAAAGAAAGCTTACACATTTAAAGACGTTCTAGGTACTTCCTTAGTTTTATAAAAATAGTAGAGCCTCTTAGTTTCTCGATCAGATCGGAGGCGTTCTGGACAAAGGCCAGGTTAAGAGCTCCTTGAACCGACGGGCGTGTATGAGAAATGTGATGAAAGTGAATGAAGCCAGAGAAGTGTGTCAGGATCGTAGCAAATAGAAATCCGTAGTCTCAGCCTACCCCTCTGGGAAACAGGCGTGAATCTATGTATGTATGTAGTAGAGCCTCACTGATTTCAGCATGAATGGGCCGGCTCGACCGGGGAAGGACTACTCTCTCACAGAATATCAACGTGAAATACTAGTATTCCTACTGTTGTGTTTCGTTCGGTGAGTGAGAGTGCCGGAGGGCCAATCACACCCTTTCCCCCATTCCTGCTCCTTCTCCTTACCACTTCCTTTCCTAAAGTGTCGGCAACGCGCAAGTGATGCCTCTGGTGTTGCAGGCGTCCATAGGCTACGGTGACCATTTACCATCAGGTGGGCCGTATGCTTGTATGCCACCTAAAAAATAACCTATCATTAAGGTAGAGAACAAGTATTTGTTTTGCCTCATAGTAGACTATTTAGACTAACCTACCATTTCTAACACGCTTTTATTACCTTGGTATGTATCTATCTATGTAACGGAACCTTTGGACATGATTTTCACCCCTTCCAAACCGATGGATTGCTTTGAAACTGCACACTTATCGAGGACCGATGACAATACAATAATTTAGAAACCAAACTAAAAAAAGTAGAAAATCATTTAATAATTTTAATTATATAATATTATTTTCTACTGTTTTTAATTTGGTTTTTGGAATAAAGCGTGTTTTTTAGTTTTTTAAACTATTATTTATTATTTTTTCATTGTCTCCTTATAGTGTAGTTTTAGTTGAACTTATTATAGATAATCATGAAGAGAGTGTCATGGGTCTACCTCGTCAAAAGTTCCAGAAGAAGTAAATCACATTTTCATTACAATAGTAATAATAAATATTTATTTTTCTGTTTCACAAGTGAAAGTATACATAAAATAACACAGTACAGATATAACAATTCTTAAATCAATAATTTTAAGACATTATGTAATTGAACTTGAGTCTATTGGCAATTTTCATTCATAGTTTTAAGCTTTGCGCTGCTGAAAAACTGATTAGAAAGCCGCCCAAAAATATGCAAGATAGTATATGTAAACAAAATATTGAACCAGCTTAAGTCTACTTTTGGAATACGTATTGACGAATGGACAGTTGAAATTAATCGCATAATGTAACACAGCCCTTTCAAAATCATATGTTTTATGTATTATCCGCCAATATCTAAAATGGCGCATCATTAATACATCGCTGAAAGCTCTCATCGGAATTGTTAATCGCAACACAACTTCCGAATTTAGCCGCCTATTTTGTTTTTCGACCAATAGTTCTAAAGGACTTCCTCTGTTGAAATTTTCGTCTGGCATATACAGGATTGCCGGGAATTGACGTACAATGACATCCGATAATGGATTTTGTTTTGATCGGTCATTTATTTACATAAATACATAAAACATGGACGTTTTGCAATGAACGGTGACATCTGGATCCGCCATAGTCGGCTCAAAATAATTTTAGACATTGACAGAAACGATTTAATGGGTCGAATCAACGATTGATTCATTTACATATTACACGTTTTTATAGCGTCTATTTGAGTATCGGATGATTTAACTATCAAAATGAATAATTAATTCATTTTGATATCTACAAATTTCATTATTGTTAAGCCAGAATTCGATAGTTTGGCGGTGATTAAATTCAATTTAATTCTTTTTTGCTCTCCACAGTGTAGAAAATAAATAGTTGGTAAGTAATCTTAAAGCTATGTAACAATTATGGCCCCAGTCGGATACAGCATAGAAGTTATATTAGAAGAAAAGAAAAGGGCTTTGTTTATTGTTATATTTAAATATATTATTACTTGTAAATTAATATAAGATAATTTTTGAAAACATCTTGTTACTTGGATTTATTTATTTATATTGTTCAGTTTAAATATTTTACATCATATTTTGTTGTGAATGACAACTTAGAAAATAATAAAATTAAAGCAATTAATTCTAATAATATCGGCTTTGCTCTGTTTATATAATCGTAGATTATCCGATTTATTCTTTTTTCATTGCATACAGGAGCACTTTCTATAATTTTTCATTCACTCGTAGTAAAACTAAAACCTTTTTTTAAGTAAAAGTAAAATTTTAATATTAAGCAGATTATAGTATTATAAGTAGGCAAATATTTATATTATCACTGTTTCGAAACGGTACTCAGTATTAACCCTAGAAGCACACATTCACCTACATTTTATTTCCTTTAACCTGTAATAATCCTGTGCCGTTGATCTTTAGAGGTTAAGTGTTGGCCACTTATTTAGTTCCTATTAGTCCCTTGATAACGTCGAAGATGTAAAATTTTATTGGCAATTTAGTTATAGATGTACAAAGCCGCTATAGAGGTATGCAGCTATTTGTAAGGCCCTTAGACTCTAAAAGGTTACTACCAATTAGTCCCCCGTCCATATACACTAATATGATATTATTAGTCATATTTTAAATATGGATATCTGAGTGAATATAATGGTCTCTAATATAGGTACATGACATACGCTGTGCGTAAAATATCCAAAAAAAAAACAAGGTTAAAAAATGGTTTCGCAAGTGTGTTGCGGTTTTTGTCTAGTAGTAGAATGATTTGAATTAAATGTGGAAAGATAAAAAATATGTAACTAGATTTATAAAATATCCTATTATAACTAAAATAAATATAAATTCAATTCGAAGGTATACAATAGCATGCATATAAAGTATGGGCATATCACATTAGCAAACAAAATTTTACAATACAATAATTTTTGAGACTTTTCCTCATACGTTATATTATACCAGTACAATATTCTCCGACCTGATTTAACCCGGTTAAGAATAGCATAGCAGTGAGTGACAGGGTATCCTCATAGTAACTGGCAGTGCCACGCACAAGGAACGTAATAGGAACTCGAAGGTCGTCACGACATGTAACAAGATCGAACGACATATTAAAGGACAATCTGATACGTATACAGGCAGATACCCATGTGTGTGTAGGTTGGTCATATGTATGCGTAGACGGGAATCTAGTAGATTTATATAAACGTATACTGTAATGTATACTTAGGTACATACTCACGTTACTAGACACGCTTGTTTTCCAAAGAAGCAGAGATTACGGATTTTCACATGCTACGATCCTGACCTCTTTCTATTGTTCCTTTCACTCTCAATATATTTGTAATGGACGTTCGCTGGTTGAATTTTTCTATCTCTAATATCGTCTGGTTAGAGAACATTCGTTAAATGCAAGAATCTGATAATCTGGTAACGGATCTGTCATTTTCCGAGAGACCCGTTCATAAGTATATTTTAAACTTGAAAGTATATTTACATTACATTTTATTTTATATTACGTTATATATTTACATCATATTTATGTACTAGTTATAATTCTTGGGTCGCAAATAACTTAACAAATATTGAAACAACTGATACAAGATTATTATTTGTTAACTTTTTTATTTAC
The DNA here is from genome assembly GCA_963564715.1 of Catocala sponsa. Lineage (NCBI taxonomy): Eukaryota > Metazoa > Arthropoda > Insecta > Lepidoptera > Erebidae > Catocala > Catocala sponsa. The sequence goes on from OY751330.1 coordinate 8,213,553, forward strand.
TAGCTATCTATCTATCGAGCAAAATCCAATCTGTATATACAATACATTAGATGTTGCCAGCGGTTTAATTCGCGTTAATCTAGATTTTGTCATTTAATCCCTCGGAAACAGTAGTTTCTCCCTCGATGAACGGTACCCTATGTCCTATTTGGTACCCCTGAAAAGGTGTTTGCACATTTTCATGACGATCAGCCGCGTAGTGAAAGCGTAATAAACAAAGAAACAAATAAATGCACTATCGCATTTATAACATTAGTTACAATCAGGATAAGCTGGTAGTCCAAATACTTTATTCATTTGAGTGAAACCCGCCCATCTTATTTTCTGTAAGGAACCACCTTCTTCAGGTTAATGAATCCAGTTTAAGAGTAGCAGCAGTGATACAACATTGCACCCAGTGAGTACAAGTTACGAAAGCTCACATAACTATCTTTACAGTTTGTTTCCTATCATCCCATCTTTGGTTTTTCTTTATTATTGCCTGACAAAATAACTACACTCCGCCTAAATAATTATGGTAAGCAGCCGTGTAGTTCATGGGCAGAGTCCTTCACACTACGTCCTCAGGTGAAGTGGTGCCAAAGTCTCTACTAAGACAGTCTAAGGAAGTACTTTTCCACGCTTTGCCCCAAGGAGCTAGGATCGAAGGAAGAAGGAAACATTTGCCTCGACAGTGAATTCTAAGTTTTAACAGTTTGGAGGACCCAAACTTCTTGATACGCGTTATAATTGGTTCTAGCGTGTAAGAGTGACACCTAAGCATATTGTTCTGGATAGGAAAGGAGAGAGTGGAATAAATCCACGTGGAATAGTTCCTATACCTGGTATAAAAAGCATCATAGTATATGGTAACCGCTTATCATCAAGTGCGTTATACGCTTGTTTACCAACTTTGTTGATAAATAAGATAGCAATCTAGGATTCCTTAATAAGAAAACTGACAACATCATTATTTATTACAAAAACATTATAATGGCCACTGACATTACATAACCGCATGTCAGTTTGTTACAATGTATACTCCTGCCAATCTCTAAGCTTGATAATTATGTTAATAGCGCTACTAACCAGCTTGGTATCAGTAGATCTATGCTATCAATCGATCTAATGTCAATATTATGACGTTTATAATTATTATAATGTTGTTTGTAAGCTTATAATAAATTGCTATTGGCAATTGAATTTAATTAAATAAAAGGTGTTTGCAATTTTCTATGAAAAATATCATTTGGTAAAGGTCGACCGATAATTATGTCTATAGTTTAGGAACTGCGATAAGCTAGTATGGAGGGTTTATGCCTGTCGCCATGCATAGGTCTTGACCGTGTGCATGGCTGTCCTATAACCTCCATACTTATCCCACAGCACACATCGAGCTTCTCGAGGGTTAGTTAATTACTATCACTCACTTTAACGGCGAAAGAAAATACCCCGAGGTATCGTCAAGAATAGCGTAAGAAAGAAAGATTTGAAGGCTATACGTCAGGACATTTCATCGGTTTTGCGTCGATGTAAAGTGCTCAAACCGAACCTTCCCAAAGGTGAATTCGTCGTCCAAAGGTGAGTTCGAAGAATTTGCGAGCTAGGCCAGAAATTACAGTACTCCGTGGAAACAAAGTACATTGGTACAAATAAAGAAAACACTACGGTCGTAATGAATAATACGTTGGATAAACAAACATAAAATTTAATATCTAATGTTTTCGAAGGTGTCTAATCTTTGCCAAACAGTACTCGGCCAGAATGATGGACAATGATCTAACCATTTTTATTCTAAGGCATGTGTCCAGCATTGAAGCAGTTCGTGTACAAATCCGATATTATATTTCAAGATGGAATTTAAGAACTAGTCCCTTCTGAGCGATTAAGGTACTATACAGATGACGCAGGTTTGTTATGTGCGATTATCATATCATAAAGAAAAATGTACAGTAGTTGCTCCGAATTTGAGTTGTACTTGTGTCTATTGTTTAAATGTCTGTAACATCCCTTGCGACAAGGATTACGTATGAAAGATAGCTCTCTTTAGGGCAAAAGAAATCTACTTTTGTGGTTCAGTAGAAAGAGGTTAACTGTAGAGATTCAGGAGCAAATTTCTGTGCTACGAATAACATATTATTGGATAATTCTATGAAGTAATTTACAAAAGTGACACTGATTTTGAAAGGAAAGCTTTCACTATTTCCTTTAATATCCAAAGAGTAAAAGTCATAGGTCTCGGTTATCATGAACATGTAGATATGACAGTCGTAAAAGTAGTCATCGGTAGGCATATACGTATTTATGCGTCATAAATATTCAAAATAGGGTTTATTAGGTATTTATTATATAACCATTATAATAGTGATGTAAGTATTATTGGTTAGTAACTGCTTTGGTGGTGCAGATATGTAATCAGATTATAATAATATAATAATAATAATATTCTACCACATACACACAACACCATCTAGCCCAAACTAAGCAGAGCTTGTACTGTGGGTACTAGACAATGGATAAACATACATATATACTTTTTTTTTTGTAAATACATACATATTATACATAGAAACACCCAGACCAAGACAAACATCCATGTTCATGCACACAAATGTTTGACTTGTGCGGGAATCGAACCCGCGACCTCAGGCGTGGCAGTCGGTTACACTAACCACTACGCCATCGAGGCCGACTGTTGAGATTGTTGTGCTCTTAACCCTAAATGAATATAATAATGGATAAATAATAATATCAACACTATATTAAAATTATCCCACTGCTGGGCACGGGCTTTCTTCTCAGTTTGGAAAGCGTTAGGCCATACTTCACTACGCTGACCCAGTACAGGTTTAGCGACTTCATACATTTTCGGAGAACTCTCAGACATGCAAGTTTCCTTACAATATCTACTCCATGGTTAATGCAAGCGATAATTATTTAATACCAACTAATTGTTTAATAGGCTTATAGGTTGGCAAAGCCAGAAATATGTAAGTGTCTTGGAATCGAACTTAGGATCTTGAAGACCACTATCCGACTAGGCTATCGCTGCTTTAAATTAACATAAACAAAACAATTATTATAATACAGGTTGTCGCAACATTACCGTACGATGTGATATCGATTCAACCTACTTTCAAGTGACTCAGGCAGACACAGTGGCAAGCCATGTCGTGCCCTCCCACTGATACTCGAACATGCACGAGATGTACTGTCTTACAATCACACGACGCGCACACATTATATACATACGTTGGTACAAGTTGTTGCTGCCGAATACTGCGTGTTACAAAAAGACTTGGTCATAAGTAGAGGCGTATTTTGATGATAATGTTTTGTATTTTTATTGAGCTGCTTGTTCTTTTTGTCAACTGTCGGGTAAAAGCTGCATAATCAGCAGTCAAAACCGTAATTTGCAATGTCTTAGTTATAACGCCGTCCGTAAAATTTTACTCCTTTTAAGTTTTTAACAATATTAATTGTAATTTTCTATGAATAAAGCAAATTTAATCATTATATTAGTCATTAGAGCTATGCTGTCTTGAGTTGGATGCCGGGGACGAGCGAAATCTGACTGAGTTTCTCTCAATAAATTCTTAATAACAGCATGAAGTCGGCACCAATTACGTACCAACAATGTTGTCCAAATGTTTTATTATTTGTTTAGATTTCTATGAAAATAGTATAACCTAACCCAAATGTTAGAATACAAGTAGTTAAAGTGGTAACTTACATGCCGTAAGCGTTTCAATATACTCAGGGTAACAGCGTATACCTAAAGAGCTGCAGAAAACCGACTCACCACTGAAACACAACACCAATTACAATCTTAGTACGTACCCATCGTTCTCTTTTAGTTTTGAGTGATACTAAATATCCTGCTATGTCTTTTAAAACAAAAAATAAAGCCAAATTATAAGGCAAAACGATCACAACCTTTTTTTAAATACCCATCCAGTTTTTCGTTAATGTCCTGCCCACGCGTGGAGGTGAGGTTTTTTCGCTGGTAGTTAAAGGTTAATAGAAAGCTGAGACAATGCGTCTGGTGACGCTGTACAATAGCCATTGTGTTTTGTGTTGACTCACTGTGGTCCTTGTTTGTGTGCGTGCGACGAAACTGGGTTTGGAGGAGATATGTTGGGTATGTCACTAGGAAAATTTGAGTAACAGTGTGTTTAATACATACTTAATTTGAGTGAACCGCTGTCGTTTTATTTATTCGTTTCTAGGTTTATATTTCTTGCCTGAATATAGTGTAATGTTTCAGGCTACAAATTATCCACTAAAAGATAATCTAAATGAGGTATTGCAATAAAATCGTTCATAGATGACCTCGATGGTATAGTGGTTAGTGTAACCGACTGCCACGTCTGAGGTCGCGGGTTCGATTCCCGCACAAGTCAAACATTTGTGTGCATGAACATGGATGTTTGTCTTGGTCTGGATGTTTCTATGTATAATATGTATGTATTTACAAAAAAAGTATATATGTATGTATGTTTATCCATTGTCTAGTACCCATAGTACAAGCTCTGTTTAGTTTGGGCTAGATGGTGTTGTGTGTATCTAGCCCAAACTAAGCAGAGCTTGTACTATGGGTACTAGATAATGGATAAACATACATATACGTATACTTTTTTTGTAAATACGTACATATTATACATAGAAACACCCATGATAAACATCCATGTCAAAATGTTTGACTTGTGCGGGAATCGAACCCGCAACCACAAGTGTGGCAGTCGGTTACACTAGCCACTACGCCATTGAGGCCGACGGAGGTAATTTGACAAGCACAGTTTAAAAAATTATAAGCATAATAGCTTCAAATAAAAGGATATTTTCTTCCAAAAACCTTAAGATCAAAATTATATTATTCCTATATTAATTATTATAACCAAATCTTTCGAAGAATTATTTCCTGGGTGAATAAAATCGTCGAAAGATACCGTGCCTGTACAACAGCTTTAAAACCAGGGTGCAATAACAACATATTCTTTATCCCAAGGTCATCGATTTAATCATTTATATTGCAGTCCAATAAGTCTCAAACTCACTCAAACATTAGCATATTTAATCAACAAAGCCAATTTTTACTTCAACGCACATAAATAATCAATCAAAAGCGCTTCCGATACATTCAATATATCGATGCTACATTGTACTCGTGTACTTGCATACTTGTGTAACGAGTAGTGCGGTAGTCAGTCGATCTATCACCATGACTCTGTGAGTTTATACAATAAAGCCTCGATTATTCACGACTGAAGAGCTCTTATCAATTCAATCGATTATTTAAAGATGGTATAGCTTTACTTATAAACTAATCTCACATATTTTAAAGGAAGTTAAGTACTAACGTAACTTAAAAAAATAAACTACTATATATGGATTTTATCGCGTTGTTTATTTGACACTATTACAAAATTTTGAAAAACTGTTACACTACTATAATCACTATTAAACATTACAAATTTTTAAGCTAATTAAATTATTGAAAATATTAAAACTATTTATACTATTACTATACTATTATACTATTTAGATTTATTTTTACACATTCCCCGACGTTTCAATGAATTTATTTTTACAGACAACAGAAGACAATATTATTAAAAAAATAACATAATATAGAAATAATTATTTTGAGTGTTAAACGTTGAACATTAATCAAATACTTGAGAGGTATTCAGTTAAAGGTAGCTAATTATAAGATAGGAATTTTTTTAGGAAAGTATATCCTATATAGCCTATCAAGCATAAATATTATGAGTGCGGATTAATATTATAAATGCGAAACCGTGTTTGTAAGTTAAACTTTTTGTTTGTGGAGCAACGAATTAACGGGATTTTTGTGAAGCGATGGTTTATGGGCCAATGAGTGTCATACGTTACTTTTAAACAAAAACTGCTCAACTACATTCGTAGTTGGGAACATTTTGAATATAGCGTAGAAGTTTTTAATACTAATCTGGTCGGCCTTACCTGAAAGAATATATAAATAATAATAATAATTTGTTTGTTTATTCAGGCAACGACGCATACAGAAATGTTAGTTACATGGATTCATATAAACTAATGTTAGTATACATAAGACTAAATACAGTAAACATTACATTTGCTGCTAGTTTCTCTCTACTTGAATCCGGGAACAACGATAGATGTTATTACATAAGTGATATTGGTAGTACGTAGTAAAAAGGTTTTTATGGCGATATTGCAATTAATGTAATATATAAGTCATGAAAATAAAATAAATCAATATTCACGAATATTTAGGTCTTGATCTGATTTTAATTAATGTATTTTTTAATAGATAGATTTAGATTTAAATTGATATGTATTTCTGTGAGTAGGTACAACAAAGCGATGCAAAGTAGGATTTAAGTGCCAAGTTGGAAGACATGATACATATATACCTAACATAATGCAATAGAACATAAGTTTAGTTAATTCTGGAGTGTGTTTTAAAAAAAAGTTTAGCTGGACACACAATATGTCATGTTTATGAAACACCAAAACCCCTCTGTAAAAATTAAATTAATTTAAGATAAGTAATAATAATAATAATAATTTATTTCCATACCAGATAAGGCGCAATGTACATAGATTCTTAAAAGGTACATATAGACTGGCAAATTAATAACAAAATCTTGAAACCGCTGCTTCCCAAACTAGGTAAGAGTGTGCGTGTGTGTGGGTGTGCGTGTGCGTGTGTATGTGTGTGCGTGTGCGTGTGTGTGTGTGTGTGTGTGTATATGTGTGGTTGTATATGTGTGAGTGTGTGTATTCATGCGTGTGTGTATGTGTGTGTGTGTATGTTCGTGTGCGTTTATGTATATGTTTAAATGTTAGGGTATGTAGACGCGCGTGTGTTTGTTTAATTTATATTAGGAGAGTGATGTTGAAATGGGTCATTGTGTGCAAAACATACTGTTTAGAAGAGTTTCAGTGCACGCATAGTCAAGTGACATTAACCATTTCGTCACCTTAAATTTGACTTCCCTGTAAAGTAAAGTAAGACTGTATAATAATACAGTCTTACTACTAATAAAAAAAAATTAAGATATTTAGGAGATAGTTAAGTTAACTAGCAACTAATCAGAAATAATTTACGTATAAACTTTACATAACATTAAGCATTAGTTAAGCTAAGACTTGAGCGTTATTCGGTCGAGAGGCAGACAAGTGTTATAGTTATAACTAATCAGTCAGTGAGTAAGTAAGGTGAAAAATGTACCTGGCACAAAGTAGGTCAAACATAACAGAATTGATATTATTGTTTCAGACTCACGTTAAAAAGAAGATTATGAATATTGGATTAGACACTCTTGTATTGGCCTTAACAGTTAATCAAAGCACACACCGGGATATTAAAAAAAAAATTATGTATTGTTCTTAACCCGTCAATGAACGAGTTTCATCAACCTGATCACAGAGCAATTTGTATCGTTCACACCGCTGTGAAGTATACTAATGTACGTGTGATCTGATCAATTCGTACTGTAATTTGCGAATGGTTAATAAAAATATGCTTCACGTGGGAGGTGCTGTTAAAGCTTGATGATGTGTGGTCTTAATTTTAATAATTAATTATTATTAATCTTATCATTACATTTGAAGAATGTCAGTGAAACTTCGTAAACACTCTACTCTCACTCTCACCATTTGCACATAAAGCTATATACCTTTATACATATTTTTGTGGTACTTAGAACACAGTAGCTTTTTTCGAATAACTATAAAAGCATCATAGCTCAGAGAATTAGCAAGCTGAAGTGGCAGTGGGCTGGCCATATCGCGCGAAGAACCGACAACCACTGGGGTAAGCGTGTTCTTGAGTGGAGACCGCGCGACTCGGCAAACGTAGTGTAAGACGCCCTCCAACCAGGTGGGATGACGATCTGCGAAAGACTGCAGGCAGATGCTGGATGTGGCAAACTGAAGACAGGGCGCTATGGCGCTCTTTGGGGGAGGACTATGTCCAGCAGTGGACTATTATAGCCTGATGATGATGATGATGATAAACGCATCTATAAACCAAGATATAAGTATGATTTGTTGCTTGCTTGCTTGAATATCTAAATGCATTAATTTATTTATTGATTCATTTTTTGTAAATAAATTCTGTCTATTATTGTAATACATCGGGCTTTTAGTAGATTAAAAATAAGCACATACCACTTCTATACATATTTCATATTAAATAAACAAGATTAAAGATTTTAAGCACATTCTTACAAGACTGACTATAATATGATACAATACTGTTTTTATTTATTAAAATAAGTAATATGCAAAAATATAATATCGTATCAACATAAAAATAATATTGTAAAATAATATATTTATAGTTTGTTGACTCAAACATATTTTATTGTTGTGTAAATAATAATTATTGTTAATCTATTAAATAAATAAATATATTATTGTGTGTATAATGTAAAAATAGAAACCTATAAATTAAAAAGAAAATTATAAGGCCGGGAAAACATAAGGCAGTAGTATAATAATTATACTCCGTTCTTATCCTTTTCAGAACGGTGAAAGACCCGTGCCTAGGGACAGTTCATATAGAGGACTGATATTATATGATTAAAAGAGTCCTATATACTATTGAAGATTTGTTATAATGAAGTCCCAGTAACAGTTTGCTGTAGCCAACAATTACACCTAAGATCTCACGATCACTCGCAAACATAAGAACAAACTTAACCATCTGATAACGAGGCAGACTAAACATACAAAAATAATTAAATAAATAACAAATTACGTTTTCATTACGCTTATCATAACCGTGAAATGATCATCGCATCGTAATCATTAATATTATATCTAAACACGGCGAGTATTCTCATTACATGCGCGCGCGCAGCTCGTCAATCATAGCCGTTTTTGTCGGCTATCAATCCTATGACCCTGGCTATTAACCCGGTAGCCGCCGCAAAAAAACAAAACACAACGGATAACTCGTGCAACTGAGTGTATAAAAAGTTGTATTATACTAAATTTTTGTTTAGTTATTGAAACGGTTGATTAGCTTTTAAAATGTAATTGTTATTTGATGTGATGAAAATAATTGCATTGTTATAAAACATCGATATATAATATTAATTTTATTTCTACGTTATCATTCTAGCAAATATGTTTTTAATCCATAATTTGATTGTTTTGTCTGCCTCGGTAACGCAGCGGTAGTGTATGCTGTGTATGAGGTCTCTCCACGTTCAATTCCCGGTTCAGTCAAAATATTGTTGATCCTTTCTGCCAATAAATTCTTACAACCAACACGTGGTGAGAATCGGTGCCCGGTATAGGACAGTTGGCCGGACTTCTATTACGTGGAAGCTAAAATCATAACTGGCGAAATGTAGGTAATACACTTATGCCTATTTCGAGAATGTAGGCATGAAAGTAAGTATATTTGTAAGTAAATGTAGCAGTTTATATTGTTATTTACATAAACCACGATATCTCAAATCAAAGGTTACGACACTTTATCTTGGGCTACGTCCACATGAAAAATCACAGGAAAATGAAAAGCCACTTGTCTGGTAATTGTTTCTGCGAACACCGGGGCAGGGCGGGAGATAAATCGCTGATAAATCAGATAACACGGAAATAAAACCGACTTCGGCGGCTGGGCGGATGCGCGGTGGGCAGACTGTGGAGCCACGAAACTACAATTTAGCGATTTGTTAAGTCGTACAGGTTTTTAAAGAACTTATCATCGACTAATTTTCTTTAACTACTGGATAATTCATTTTTTTTAATGCTTTAATTGATTAAAATATTTTTTTATTGTGTCTGCGCCCAAAGTTCCGAGCGGCGGCTAAAAAAATGAATAAGTGTCAATAGGAAAGTATTAATTACTAAAACTATCAAAATAATTATTGTTACTATTGTACCTACATCCTAACTAATATTATAAATGCGAAAATGAGATTTGTTTGTTTGTTTGTTACGCTTTCACGCCTTAACTACTCAACTGATCAACATGAAATTTTGCATACACGTTGTCAGGGGTACAGAATAGGACATAGGGTACCTTTCATCCAGAAAAAATAACTGTAACCTAACCTAACCTACATTTACGTGAGCGAAGCCGCGGGTGAAAACTAGTAGTCCATAAAAATTTTAATAATACTGTAGAACAATGCAATACAATTAAATACTTATATCTTTTAATCAATCAAATAAATGGTTGTGCTGAGTCTGGCTGTTCTTTGCGTCCGTTTATTGATCGTTCGAAAATTCTTCTGCGATACAAAAATTAAGCCTCGTATGGCAGATGACTATTTAAAATGAAAAATAATTAGAACATCAAACGCTTCTTTCATAGCTGTACATAGAAGAGAACATAAGAACTATGTTGGGGCAGATGGACATTGGTTAGAAACTTGGTAGGCGTTGATGTCCACTGCGGATGATACTGCAGTTTAATTCAGAATACAACAAGAACATTCCTTCCTAGTACCCCATTTTTTTCAAAATCGTTATCCAAAAATTTAGCAATAAACAAACAACAAGCAAAGCTGTGAAACTCGGTGGACGGCAATTAGATGATAAGTGCAGGTTGCACGTCAGTTTCTTTTCAATTTTCAAATTATAGGAATGTGGGCTGTTTATGAGCAGAGCTTTTATTTACTGACGTAATGAATGACGTTTAACCAAAGGACGAATAGTATTGCTCTACTCCATGTAACTCTAGTGAACTGTAAACTTGGATATCATTTTGTTATTAAGACCACTGTTGTTTGTAACTTTTTTGGACATACTCACACCTGCTTATCATAGATCTAAGGCTACGAGTCTATGTAAGCAATCTAGTAAATAAATAATTTAATAAAACTACTCGCTATCCCTATTATACTTAAACACCTAGTTTAGATTTGAAAAGCACATTAAAAGGATTTGAATACTTATGCCGCAGTAAATAACAACTATAACCACATATACATAGGTAGTTAGGTTCGCTAACGGCCGCACCGGCGGTCGGACGCCGGACACAAATCTCCTGGGCGCGGTCGAATTTGCGGCTGATTGCCGCTTTTTGCGAACACTTATTGAATACGAGCCCCAGAGGATTATAGGATTCCATATCTACCATCATGTTTGCAGCTATTTTCTTAAGTTTCCTTCTTATGGATTTGTGGACTTGTTGCTCTGTAGGTTTAAGTGACATGTATACCTACAACGTATGGGGTGGATGATAATATTGTTTAAAGTTACGAGTGCAAGTAACAAACATTGCCAATTACTTGATAACGATGTGCTTGCTTGACCGCCGAATATGAATTCTTATAGGAAATCGGCGTATAAGCACAGTGACTTACGGTTTGGCTGGTGAATAAGGGTTATTCTGGAAGTCATAGCCTTGCGTCCTTGAGTGGTGTCCTTGGTCCGTGAGTGATACTGCTTTTTGCAAGCATCATAGGCAAAAAATAATGAATGGGATAAATTGGCATGATAAGAACATTGTTATTTACGGCGATTTCCTGTCAGACGGTGGTACTTCTTTGGGTAAGCCAGCGCTTTCATTACATAACAATATAATAGCAATATTTCACATTTATTGTTTTCCAACTGAAATAAATGCACATATACATTCAAGCCACGTCTTCTTTAAATTAGGCTCAATATCTTAATAAAAACCGAACAACCATAAAATCAACTTAACCACCTGATGCTCTGAATATGTTAACCTGAAAACCTTTCCTACACAACTTAGCACCTAACTTTTCTAACCCTGCAATTTAAGAGTACGTCACAAAAAACAAATGAATCAATTACTGGGGCTCGGCCTGCAAAAACGTGGGGCATTCGGCCCGGCACCGGCCACTAATGCGGCCTCTAATTCGCTCATTTGTAGCGCATTTGCGGTTGAGATGTTTTTTACATCGTCTCGCACTGGTCTATACACTTGCGGTTAAGAGTTGTCATTTGTTCACGTGGCTTGTGGTTGCGCCTCTTTGTGGTTACTTAATGTATTGGTGAGTTTTTGAGAGACAGAAATGACGATAATAATAGTGTTTAAAGGTTAACAAGATGGGGGCAACTTTGATACAAGTTGGTTTAAACAATGGTGGCTATGGCAACATTGTATACAGTGTAAACACATAACGATTAATAATTAAAATGTATGTTGTCACAAGCTGTACACAAGTGTGGTAAGTTTGATATTCACATGGTACAAATTTGAAATACACCCGTATTAAATGAAACCTTAAAACATAGCTGGCATCATTAATAGACATCTGATTATGCCTTCGGGGATATCTAATATAAATTCGTGCAAGATATAATTTTACTCGTGTGAAAGTCCGTATATTTAAAAAAACGTAGTTGTAAGTGGTAATTAATTTTATTTCTTTATTATATTTATCCATTACGAATCAGTGAACAACTATACAGCATGTTTATTTAAATAATTATTACCAAAGCCCGAATATTCTTATGATACTGTCACCAGTTTATATCAAGAAACAAAGTGGCTTTTATTAATAGAAATTTAAATACACAATAATAAAACTAGGCTTGACTTTTTAATAAACAACATTTTAACAAAAAAGAAAACCGACTTCAATAAAGAATATTCTAAAACTTGAAATGCACTAAATAGTTAATAAATAATAACATATTCTTGTGAATAATTAAATTATTGTTATTTTTGGAGTCGGTGTCAGCCGCCCGCGCCGCGTGCTGCGTCTATGTGTGTAATTGTGCATGCCAATGTTATGTTATGATTATAGTAAGACATCTCATGTTTAATTAGTTACCTTGGCTGACACCGACTCCAATAATAACAATAATTTAATTATTCATAAGAATATGTTATTATTTATTAACTTTTTAGTGCATTTTAAGTTTTAGAATATTCTTTATTGAAGTCGGTTTTCTTATTTGTTAAAATTTTGTTTATTTCTCGGTTTTTAGTGAACCTTGCCAAATATGAGAACATCATCAATGTAGCCAAATACGCATTATTAAGTATAACTCGAAAACAAATGGTCAAATCTTGATCAAACTTAAATGGAACCACACGGGAAGCACCAGCTTTCAAATAAAAAAAGAATCATCAAAATCGGTTCACCCAGTCGAAAGCAACGAGGTGACAAATATAAAAAAAAAATACAGATGAATTGAGTACCTCCTCCTTTTTTTGAAGTCGGTAAAAAAGAAACACCTTATATACACCCAAGTACAATATTATGCTTAAACATTTTGCTTTAGAGTAAGTTCTCCGTTACCGAAATTAAATGGAACACACGCATCTCGCTACCTTTTTCTGAAAACATATTGCAGAAACAACCGCAATACTCGTGCATTTACGAAACAAACTTAATTCCGTCGGAGTAACACAATAAATACGAGGACTCTGCGGACCAACTTTAAACAGAGCCATAAATACGGCCGCTCGTAAACCGGAACTAGACCTGAAAGTTTACGCGACCAGCGCATAAATCATACGACCAACCCTATAGGAGTCAGGATGCCGGGGAGTGTATGAGGCGTGCCCACTCCGCCATATGTCATTTCGGTCAAGCAGCCGCTATTTGTCTTGCAAAAATTCGAAGAAACATCTTAGGAATGTCCCGACCCCTAGGGTAGTCGGGGTACTCGTGACCGAATGCTGGAATGTGTAGGGTTACACCTTACATTCGATGTTTTCGGAGATTAAACAAGTTGGGTTTTATTGACACACGTTTTAGTTGGTGTAATAGTTTGGAACTTTTCTTTAAACGAAATCGATCGCAAACAAACTGTTTGTCGAGATTCTGTTTTCGAATTTGGTTAGACGATTTTTTCATTGACGAACGTTACTTTAAACATGATTTTACTGCTACATTTGCGAGTTTCGAATCATTTTATCTCCTTAAAGTTATCAATTTATCACTAGCATTTACAGAGTAAGACATCGTAACCAATATTGCGTGAGAACTCTCCGTAATGATCTGAAAGGTGTGTAACGTAACCGCATTGGATATTATCTTGGCTTATTCAAAGAGGCCGTATTACCCAGTATCGACACTGTATGTCGGCAGTTCTTCAGCTGATAATATTAATATAACATAACAATGTATGAGTTTAAAAACATATTCTCGAATAACTGCGTTGATGGCGCAGCGGTAGTAAATGCATCTACTGTATATGAAGTCCTCGCTTCAATTAAGCGTTGAGGCAAAACGTTTCTGAGTTTTTCTGCCATTAAATTCTCAGTAGCAGCGCGGAGCTTGAAATTGTGCCCAGTAGAATGTAACAGTATCTATTACCTGGGACCTAAAATCAAGACTGGTGAAATGTGTAAGGTACCTTTGTCCACCCCTTCGGCGATATACCTATACATGCGTGTAAGTATGTATATATTCTCAAATATTTCAAAATAGCGAAAGCATTGTCGCCTCAATCCCTCGCCTCGAAATTTACATTCGCCGTGCATCATTTTTCATTTTACACGAAAGATAAACAGTTGACGCAAATCAAAGTCCAAGACGATGGGCTGAATACATTTCCTGGCCAGTCTGATTGCGCCACGGTAAATATCAACAGAAATACTGCAAACAAGACCGTTTCTGTTTATCGACACGAAGATTTTCTGGGGAAATCTTGTGTGAAGCTTTTCATAAGGGTCGTGTAAAAATTGTGGATTGTTCAGGTCATTTTAGTTGGCTATATAGAATAATCTTGAATTGTATTTTTGTATTGTGAATGCTATATATAAGGAACAGGTAAATATACATAATACCCATGTGTTAGGAGAGTAAAATAGCTTTTTTGGCAAGAGCCTTGGCGGAGAAGCTCAAATAACAATAATAATATTCTATCACATACACACAACACCATCTAGCCTAAACTAAGCAGAGCTTGTACTATGGATACTAGACGATGGATAAACATACATATAACCTTTTTTTTTGTAAATACTTACATATTAAGTATACATAGAAACACCCAGACCAAGACAAACATCCATGTCCATGCACACAAATGTTTGAATTGTGCGGGAATCGAACCCGTAACCTCAGGCGTGGCAGTCGGTTACACTAACCACTACGCCATCGAGACCGCCTAAAAAGCATTTGCCTCTGTCAGAAAATCTTATACAGCGCATGATTTGCAATCATATATCTAATACGACTGTCATCAAGCAAGATTAAAAGTTTTAAAATATGTTTGTAATTAGTCAGTAATTACCAATAATTATAAAGTGTAACTGATCAATGTAGACTATATTGAAGCTTGTGATGGCCTCTTTTCAAAGTAGAACTTTACAAGCATCAAATTATCTTTATTTTTCAATAGCTTGTGCTCGCGGCTATGCTTTCGTTCTAAAGGTCACGCTTGGTTTATCTCTCAGGAGCTATGTATTTTTATGATAAGAAGCAGCCTTCATCACTTTACGGTTCATTAACTATTTGTGCGTCCAAAACTATGTCGATCCGTTGTGTCATTTCTGTGTTAAATACGAACAAACACAATTACTTACTTTACGTTTAAAGTGCATGATATCTCCCATCTTTCATATAATGTATCTCCCAATGGTATCTCCCATACCAACTATATTGATATGAAAAAAATTTAAATAACTCGTGATAAAATGAAACCAAATCTTCAATATGAGAATTTCGCGTTAACGTATAAAAATAAACGCATTAGTTTCTTGCTTCTACATTTAAAATAATATACGCAAAATGACGTAACAAACATTTTCATTTACAGCAGGTATTTGAATAAGTAGTACATCAGGCAGAATTATGCTCTGTTAGCGAGCGCAGTGTGACCGCAAGACGTGGGTTCTACCAACAAATGGGCCGCAAACGAGCCGCAGTTAGCACTCACACGGGACCAGACATGCGTGTGCTTATTTGTTAATGATGTTTCAGTGAAAGCACTTTATTTTATTTATCAACACCATATTTTTATATGAAAGGTTATATAAATGGATTAATATTGATAAAGGCACAGCTGTAGTGTGACCTTACCTTTAAATGGGCAAAATTTATTGACACAGTATCATTATAAATAAAAAGTTCGTATCCTAACTAATATTATAAATGCGAAAATGAGTTTGTTTGTTTGTTTGTTACGCTTTCAGAGTTTGTTTGTTTGTTACGCTTTCACGCCTTAACTACTCAACCGATTAACATGAAATTTAGCATACACGTCGTCAGGTGTACAGAAACGGACATAGGGTACCTTTCATCCAGAAAAAATAACTGTTGCAAACCTAACCTAACCTAACCTACATTTACGCGAGGGAAGCCGCGGGTGAAAACTAGTAGTTAAATAAAGTGCAATAATAATTTATGAAGTTTAAGCATTTATCATACGGTCACATAATATTTTCTGTTTGCAGGTTATCAAAATATATGTACTTTATGCCTTTCAACAATAATTTGGTGTTGAATAGGGCTGATGTAAAAAACTGACTGCATATATTTTTCAATTTGATGTTTTATAATGTTATGAAGCTTAACTCGAGGCGACGAAATTTATATACCGAAAGAACACTTCCAGCTTGCAAGGAGTATATTAAATATCAAAAACAAATGTACGCCGCAACGGTACGCAGTATTTAATTACCGATACATCCCAATAAGCTTTCTATCTGTGGTTTTCCTTACTAAAGATAAAAATTTGACATAAGATCCATACAAATTATGCTAATATTTTATCACTGGTAAGGAAAACCAAGGATAGGTTATTGTAAATTACTGCTAAATGCAAGTTTCGTAGCATTAGGTCTACGCTGCAAAGATTGCACAGTGAGCAAGTTGCCGCCGCGCCGAATATTGCGGAGTCAAATCCTACAAAGGTCAATTTGAAAACCGGTGTGAAATAGCACTTGCATTGTGTTTCGTCGAGTGAGTGGGGATATCGGAGGCCCAATCCCTCCTCCCCCTTCTGGAGGAGGAGGAGCAATGTTTAAAAGGCCAGTAACGCACTTGCGACTCCTCTGGTGTTGCGGGTGTTCATGGGCGGTAGTAATCGGTTACCATCAGGCGATTCGTCGGCTAGTTTGCCTCCAATAACATAAAAAATAAATATTGTGTGATCCACAAATTATTATCTGGATGTACTTTGTGTATTTTAATTATAAATCCTTTGCAAAATGATCTAAAGAACAAAAGTCTTTAGAAAAGTAGGACGTAGGAAGGCTGATCCAGTATTGGCTACAGAGAATTTGGCCGTAATTACTGTAGCGTATTATGAATGACAGCGATCATTGCGTGTAGCCACAAGACGTCCGCAAAGAGCCTCATTTAACCCTCCCGCATAACAATGAACGTGTAATATATATTATAATAACATATCAACAATGCGCCAACAGCTGACTAAACAATAAATTACACTTGACATTAATACGGCGGCGGGTTAACTTTTGATAAAAAGGCAGCTGTAACAGGTGACCTTACGGTTAAAACTAGTCTGCTCGAAAACTTTGTGGAGTATTAAGAGATTAATATCCAAAACTGTATACATGTACAAATATATACAGGCATAATGTTTTTTAAAGAAATCTTCCACACGAGGGCTCTTGCCTTCTGTTACAGGAGCTCTTTACAAACTTTACTTTACTTAAATTATTTGTGGATCACAGAAATTAATTTATAGTATATTTTGGTACCTATAATTCTCAGTGTGGTAGCAGCGGCTTCGAGTTGACTGCTTGCCTGCTGCGTCATTTACAAAGTCAGTCATACCATAGAATCAACGTCACACGCCTGTATATCCCCTATGAGGTTGGGGTTTTAGGTAGAGTTGATTCACATTGGTTAATTTAATAGCTTATCAGCTAATGAAACACGAGCCATAGCACTTATGCCAGAGTCATCAGCAAGTGGAAATCCTTAGTCTCTACGTACCTCTCTTGGAAACAGTCGTAAGTTTGTGTAAGTATCTATATATGGATATGCGCCATTGTTATCGCGAACTCCTTAAATTTAATAACTCAATTTACTAAATATTACTTATACTCATCTATAAAATCGCGTTTTATTCAGAGAAAAAGTAAAAAGATGAACGAAAGTAGATACATTAGAGTACCTAAGTTAACGCGCGGTGTGCGACCGCAAGACGGGTCTCAACAACAAATGAGCCGCAAACCCGCCGTAGTTAGCACCCGCACGGGACTGTAATGTGTTGACTGGCGTATAAACATCTCTATACAAAGTCATTAGGTACTTCTATTACTCGAATTATTTATGCATAATAATTTATGAATGAAGAAAGTATGTGATATTGTCGAAGTTTAGATAGATTATAGTAAGTTAAAGCGCGGCGTGTTACCGCAAGACGGGTCTCAGCAACAAATGAGCCGCAAACCCGCCGCAGTTAGCACCCGCACGGGACTGTAATGTGTTGACTGGCGTATAAACATCTCTATACAAAGTCATTAGGTACTTCTATTACTCGACTTATATCATGTGAGTTATTTATGCATAATAATTTATGAATGAAGACAGTATGTGATATTGTCGAAGTTTAGATAGATTATAGTAAGTTAACGCGCGGCGTGTTACCGCAAGACGGGTCTCAACAACAAATGAGCCGCAAACTCGCCGTAGTTAGCACCCGCACGGGACTGTAATGTGTTGACTGGCGTATAAATATCTCTATACAAAGTCATTAGGTACTTCTATTACTCGAATTATTTATGCATAATAATTTATGAATGAAGAAAGTATGTGATATTGTCGAAGTTTAGATAGATTATAGTAAGTTAACGCGCGGCGTGTTACCGCAAGACGGGTCTCAACAACAAATGAGCCGCAAACCCGCCGCAGTTAGCACCCGCACGGGACTGTAATGTGTTGACTCTATACACAATCATTCGTTTTCATGCGATCATGCATATTGTTTACTATTAGGTTCCTGACGTTTTGAGTAGGTTACACTGGCCGTGGACCTGTGTTGCGAGGAATTTATATATAACAAGCATAACGATGAAATCAGAATCAGCTAGTGACAACGGCCGGTTCAACCTCGTCGGCAATACCTATGCATGATCGCTTTAATTCCCGCTACGAATTATGTAAGAAAGTATGTGATACTGTCTTTATGTATAGAAAATAAGTTAGGTTTAAAGTGGTTTATACAATTAGATTTTTGGTGAGTGGTATTTCTGGTTACACCATAAACTGAAACCATTAACGGTGTTCTGGTTGGTTTTCGCTAGTCGACCACTTATACTACTGTCAGAACCCCGAATGAGATCCGATCCGATCACATACAAGAAATCTTTATGTATTTTTCCGAATCTAGGTGTACTTTGTATCCGTTGTTTTATAAATTGTCGACAACACAGGCACTGAAACTAGTGCATGTGCCTTTAAAACAAATATAAAGCATTGGGTACTGCAGTTGGGTCAAGCGATGGACGGCGCCAAGTACACGCATCACCGTCAGTTAAAAAAGTTATGTGTCGGGCTTGTAATCATCTAATCATCGATGTAGTTGTCATAGTCACTTGGATTGTATAGAATATGATAAAAGGTGTATTTAGTAAACAGCTGGTGTTATTGGTTCCGTGCCTTGTTGATAGGACTCATTAGTATTTTATGTTATAATAAATTTTGCTTTCGGCTTCGCTTGCGTAAATGTAGTTCTTGTCAATAAATTTTCATCCCTCAACAAATTTCATTTTTTTCTGGATAAAAGGTACCTTATATCCTTTTCTGTACCTCTGACAACGTGTATGCGAAATTTCATGATTATCAGTCGCGTAGTTAAAGGCTTTAAAGCGTTACAAACAAATAAATAAACTCACACTCGCATTTATAATATTAGTAAGGTATAAAAATGTTGAAAAAGATAAATCTCGTCCTAGAAATAATCCTTTATCACCAGGGATATCACAAATATATAACGAAGAGATAGATATCGCAAAATATAGGGTTATTCCAATGAGGCCTTCTAGTACTTTGTTAAATATGGTACTTAATTCCAAAGCTAATACTTGAACTTACTAATCCCCGACCACCCAGATCACGATCAAGTCAATTATCCCAGTTTCTCCTACAAATAGAGGAACGTTTTTTAAATCGGATAGGTCCAGGTGCGTGTCCGGTACGATCCGATCGTATTTGCGTAAGCCGGCCGCCCTAATCCAGGGATTATTGACGAGACGTCTCTCCGACCACGGTTATTAGCACATGGTGCGGAAAGTAAGATAGTAGCGACTTCAAGATATATTTACATTGGCCTTTTGACTCCCTTGCTAAATACATACATACACTTCAAAACTTAAATCCACGCCCCCGTCCCCTCTGAGAATTTAACAGAAAATCCTAATATACGATTCAAAAATCGAAACCCAGGCCTCATAGCTGGCGCAAACTGTGTATATTTTTCAATTACTGAATTTTAGCGTGCTCTACACGTCGGCGATGGCTTAATGCTTATATACTCCTTGGCCATGTCCAAGCTAATTTAACTTAAAATAAATTGTTATGCGTGCATTATGTATGACACAATGGTACTCTTTAAGACATAGTGCACCTACGTTGTAGTTTAATTATTTCCGAAATTTTTTAACTGTGTATTATTATTATGTATGGACACGTTAAGTACAATAACATATCGTAGGAAACACAATAGCAGCCATGACAAAATATCCTAGAGGTAGGCAAAAATTTACAAAAGTCCTAAGAAATTTCTGTAAACATATTACGGTTTAAATATGACACTAAGTCCTAAGTAGGTTTTGTAAATATTGCAGTAAAAAATTTACTCCAAGATAGTAGACATCTCTATCGCTTATACCTTAGCGCACACGGATCTAAGACGTCCGTCGCAGCCAACAAGCAAGGGTCAGTCCAGGCATGCCAATTTGCTTTGTCCTCGCTCACCTCGGATAACTAGCCATTATATAGACCTTTGTTCCAGGGTAGTTTACAGGGAATTTTCATTGGCTTTCCATAAATACCTCCGTACTATCTAATAGTTATGTATGGGATACGTAAGTGATATATGGAGCCACTTTATTTATTGACTAGATTATACCTTACCACAATGGGCTAGGCGTTCTATTGCTAGGATGTTGGGGTTTCGGAATGAGTAAGCTCCTATGTTTTATAGTGTGAAATGAAATCCATCTTGTTTCCACTATATTATCTGGTTTGACTTTCGTAGATATACTCACCAAAGCACACTAAAGGCAAATTAGTTCTAGATTGAATTATTATAATAAGTTATCTTAGTAAGGTAGGCTTGGATGTTGGGTTTTTATGAAGCAGTTAGATCACATTAATACAATCAAAGATTTAGTACATAGTACCAAAACTTTGATTGTATTATATGAAATTAGATAAAACGTGCAAACATATTTTAAGTTGAACCACAAGCTATTAGGATATCAAAACTACATGAAAATTTGTGTTGTAGTTTTCGTGTGCGTGATGTTCAAACAAACTAACAGACACAAAAAAGAACCATTTCGTCGGATTTAGAAAGACTTAAGTAGTTGACATGTGTTTGTTTCTTTAAATGTATTTCATGTATCTTCGGAACATGTACAATTCCTTTATAGTTTTATACTATTATAGATAACCAACGCATGAATTTTATATAGTTGTACATCTTTTACGATAACGGTACAAAAGATATATAGGTGTCTGTACAAATTGCCAGAATCAACTGTGTGTGACTGACAGGTGAAGGATTAATGCCTGTAATCAGTAGACAGGTACAAAAACATAGTTTATGTGAATCGTTTTTAGTTATTTCATATTTCGTACTATATTTATGATGTTACCGTGGTAAACGAGCATATAGGCTGATAATGAGCAGTTACTGTAGCTGATGGGCTCTTGTTAAACGAGGGGCATTTTCTTGTGATAGGTTTATGACAGATACAAAAAGAAATTTAAAGATGAGCTAATCCTACTCCTTTAAAGGCATTGTCTTATTATTGCTAGCTCAACGATTCTTTAAGAAGATTTGGAGTCCGCTCTTACCGTTAGAACGAAATAGGTTTTGTTTTTACGATAATATAGTAGATAGATAGATGTACTATCTCCGTGGGGTTATTAGCTGCTATCTCTAGAATATTTCTCAATTTATCGAGACACAAGTCTTGTTTCATAGATTGTTTTTATCCTTTATTATAATCTCTTGAAGAGTATAGACCAGAATACTGTTCTAGGGCAGCGTACGTAAGGAATACAGCAGCGGCCTATCTCTGTTATTACCATTTCCTTTCCTTTTCCTTGACTACACAGATGGCGTAGTTGTTTAAGTAGTCGCCTCACCATTCACAGTGCGCCTAGTGTTGTGGATTTCATACCACAGAAGACAACATTTTGAATAATCCACAATTGACGGCCTTGATGGCGTAGTGGTTAGTGTGACTGACTGCCACGCCTGAGGTCGTGGGTTCGATCCCCGCACAAGTCAAACATTTGTGTGCATAAACATGGATGTTTGTCTTGGTCTAGGTGTTTCTATGTATAATATGTATGTATTTACAAAAAAAAAGTATATACGTATGTTTATCCATTGTGCATTGTCTAGTACCCATAGTACAAGCTCTGCTTAGTTTAGGCTAGATGGTGCTGTGTGTATGTGATAGAATATTATAATTAGTTGTTTCGAGTCTGGATGTTCTTGCATCCGAACTTTGTACGTAAAGTACCCCGTGACACAGAATTTATTCCTGTGCAGGATTAGTTTACAAAAAAATAAAAGATAAAGAAACTTTCTTTATCTAGTACATAACAGCATAACTGCTAAGAGATTGTACTTATTTATATAGGTATACTAGTACATAACTGTTTGAAGCAAAGGACTATCAAGATTTCTTACCAGATAACGTTGACGATAGATTACCTACTTTATGAATACTGTGAATAATCAGATCGTTTCTAGTCAAGCCGTGTTTTGTATTAAGGCTTCCTGTTTTGTGTTTGAGGAATATATTGATCGTACAATTAGATTTAATCGTGTGTTGTTCAGGTGTATTTTATTATTGAAAAAGTCACGAACGTGCTTCTCCTTTTTGGTCCCCAACGTTTTCTTTTCAATCCCAAGGTGTAACTAGAGTTTTCTGTATGGATATACCTACTCAATGACTGCATTGTATTCTGTAAATGTATCTAGAAGATAATCATAAATTAAATCACTTTGATACTTTCGGGTTGCATGATTTATCTAATGGAAAACGGTTATTAACGCGATCATGCTCATGATTTACATAATTTTTTGAAAAGCTTGACGATTCAGTAAGGTTGTATTGGCCGTGGTCAACAACCCTTTAAAAAAGGTTTGTAAATACTAATCATGACTGCGGTAATACTCTTTTTCTGTTATATAGACGACCGATTTGCCTGCTATTACGCGAAGGTGAAATTTATTAGATTTTTTTTTTAGTTATGTGTTACTCATAGCTATAGGTATGGTGTATGTAGATAGTTTGAAGCCTAAAAATGTAGAATCTTTCTCTACAAAAAATATCAACAAAAATATACAAGTTTACTCATATATTTTGTACGAAATGTGTAGCTGTGTAGTATGGAAGTAAATCGAGTGGCGGCATCAGATGGTAATGCGGAGGGTGCGACTGCGGAGGACCGAGGGGCCGTAATGATGTACCGGACCAACTCTTTCCATCCTATGTGTCGTCTCTACATTTGTATAGAGATGTTAGTTCGATAAACAACTGTATTTTAATTTAAAATAAAATCCGTGTATTGCAACAGCATTTATTTGTATTGCACGTCATTAAACCAATTGAGTTGTAGCAGCACCCCGGCGGCCAGAGACAATAGGCATTCAATTATGTCTGGCATTTCAAACATTGAGCGATTAATTATATTGTAGTTTAATTCTTTCCATTTTTAAACTTGTTTCATTGCTAAACCTGTTTTGTGTCGCTAGCTAGTTTTTTGACTCCAAACTGTACTCAATTTAAATTTTCTGCCTGTTACTAAAACATAATGGCCAAAGACTAGGTTTATCTGTGCTGGATTCAAAGCGCTATGTTAACACATACAACTCTTATCACTTGAGAGAAACAACAGCGATTGCACTTAACCACAAGTAGGTCACACTTATGTTTAAGTGATTATACTGTCATGCGCAACTCCTAAAGTAGAGAACAAACAATATTTATTTATTTTTGTAGATGCTGTGGTGCCCTGGAAAAGCACTAACCATTGTCTCCTGCACTAGAAGTAGTACTAGTAGTACTGATGCCTTTTTTCCTAGAGTTGACAACGCGCTTTATATTTGCTTACCATGAGTAGCTACTTTAATAATAAAAAAATACATAATTCTAACCGGTATAATCAACTCTATAGAAATATCAACTAAAACTATCTTTTCGAAAAAAAAATGCGTCTTAGAGTAAGTGTGAAGTCGTGACATTTGGCCCTTGGGGTCTTTTATTGCGACCGGTTGGTATCTGATGACCGGGACCTTAGGACGGTTATCAGCCGTTTAGCGAGGAATTGTCATGTCCTGTTTATTGCGTCGTAAAAGTTAAGTTTAGAACTTGACGATAAGGCTTCTCTTCACTTCATAGTTGAAAGTGTGGATTAAGATTATAATGCTGCCATTTGCTTATATATATACTTTAATGCCACACACAGTCTTATTATATATGTATATATACATCTGTCCCGATTATCCTAAAGCGGATTAGAAAAAAAAAAATTCGGATTGTTATGTCAGGAAAATTTTACTAGCAGCACGGAGTTTGGCAGAAATTTCGGTATATTATATCGTTAGCAAGAGACTAGCGAGTCACTCATAATCGGTGATATTTAATTTTGTTCTCTGTTGAAAACCTAGTTGTGTGAGCCCGATCCTGTGCCAGAAAAAGTGTTATTGTGTTTCTATTAGAAAATTTTCATTAAAAGCGAGTCTGCAAATGGTACGAAATCAAAATGGCGTAATGTGGATGTATTACACTTTCAGGATATACACATAGATATACATATAGATATACATATAGATCTATGTATATCGGTTGTTCTTCTATATAAAAGCTTGATTAACAGCCAACTCCTTAAATTTTCTGTATATCTTTACAGACTCGACTCTTTTTGGACCAACTGCAAACAAAAGTGAATGCTTTTGCTTGCTGTTGGTCTATGTACTTTCTTCTTGGCCTTCCTATTTATCTTTATTCGAAAGTGGAAACAAATATCATATATAATGAAAAATAAAATAAAAATAAACATCATATATAAACAAATATCATATATAATGATATTTGTTTCTTAAAATGTGTATGGTAATTAAAAATATTACGCTGAAACAACGAGATTTAAAGAAAAGGTAGTTAGAGGCCTTGGGGCAGATTGTCTGACACAAGAACATTAATCACTAAATATAAGAAGTCAGACTAATACTATAAGACAGAGCAATTTCTTGATACGAATAAACAAATTATTTATTTATTTATTGGTTTACCAACATTTCTTACACTTATACATGTTCAAAACTATATGCTATATACTATCTGAGCGTACAAAATCAAGCGGTAAACACAACATTCACAAACTAAAAACGGATAGGTAAGAAACAATGTATTAAAGGGTAATTTTTATAACTACTACACCGTTCTAATAAATCTGGCTCAAGAAGAAATACTTAAGGTATAGATACGATAGGAATTCAATATTTTTTTAAAATAAGCAATTTTTTTTTTATTAAAAGCCAGCTACCGCATTAGAAATTATAGCCCTGTGTTTTTTATAATCCTTAAAATACCCGATTTTAAGAACACCTAGACTAGACTTTTCTGTGTGGGGATCAAACCCAAAATACACCGCGCACTGGCAATAGCGACGAGGCTACTACGCCATTCATCAATGATAATGACATAATTATTATGATGCCAAGAATCCGCTCGCGGATTCAAGTATATAATTTTGATGCGAATTTTAGTATCACAGGCTACTTAAACGATTCAAGTATAGGATAATGTTGCTAAGTATTAAATTGCGTGTGTACTTTATACTATAAGACTGCAGCTGCTGTTTTCTACATGCCATCATTGTTATGGTTTATACGGCGTATGAAATTGATTGAGTTTTATTTGGGCTACTTGTGTAATCTCGGGTTCAGTGCCAGGTTAGGTAAAGTGTCATTGAGATTATCTGTTAGAAAATTCTTAGTGGCAGCGCGGAGTCTAGAAATGTGCCTAATAGACGGCGATAGGCTCGAACATTCGTAATGTGTGGCCTCGATTTCCTTATGGAATAATTAGGTATAATTTATTTAGATTACTAGGTATGTCACTAACGTCAATGTAGAAGATAGTATTTATAGTTGAAGTAAAAAGTAATTCAGTTCATAAAATTACGTGGTTGGTGGATTTATTGAAGTTGGAAGATGACATGGCGTCCACGCCCACTTCTCAGAAAGGTTAGGCATAATTGTAATAAGTAGGTACAGTTACTTAATAATAATAATAATAATACCCCTCTGGGACACTCTTTATCTCATCATGAGACTAACGCGATATCGGAGGGCACAGTACACTAGCTTTTAAAATACCATCTTCGCTTTGTGATAAATATATATTACCAGGTTAAATGAAAGCGCACAAACCGCAGGGCAGCTTGTGATGAGCTAAATGTGAGTGGCAACACTGTGGTCCTGAATGCCTCAGAGAATGCTGCTGGCTTGTATGCCTATCGTGGCTATTCAGGGGCCCATCCAGTGAGTTGGCGAGTCACCGTCTGTCCATTCGATTGATGGTATTTTAGAGTATTCAGGGCAGATGCCGTTTTATCATCCATAGTTATCAATATACCAGTCCATTAAACACCCATAGCCCATATATTAGAATCCATACGTAGCAATAGTCCTACGCCTGCAGCGGCTAGTGCCTTTGATTGAAACTCTCGAAGGGCCTCTTCACATTGGACCCATGTCTCCGTGTAAGCCTCCCAAAGGGCCGGGTATTTTCTTAACGTATTAGGGAAATACCCGTGAATGAGAAACAAATAATAATAATATCAGCCCTGTTAGGTTGGTTGAGAAGGTTTAGGCCATAGTCCACTACGCTGACCTAGTGTGGGTTGGCAGACTTCACATATCTTTGAAAACATTATGGAGAACTCTCAGACATGCAGAATTCCTGATGATGTTTTCGTTCACCATTAAAGCGACTGATAATCAACTATTTAATAACCATATAACTTCGGAAGACAGACATGTGCGCTTCGGGATCGAACTCGAGACAATAGAGAACAGACCGTGGCACTACGTTATATAATAAGTGGACACCAGCGATATGTAGAACAAAAGTATCTGTTATTTCTGTTATGTTTGAATTTGGTACATGGTCTATTTGCGTGTCAAGTTTTATTAAAATCTGTTATTCGTTTAAAATTGAGTATCAACCATAAAAAAACACAAACCTTCACATTTCTAATAGCTTAGTTAAAAGGAAGTAAAATAATTGTTTTTTGCTTGAAACAGTTGTCAACTAAATTGCACCGCGTGCTAACAATTATATATACATCTTCACACTGCTACATATAATTACAGTATTACTAAACGTGTGTAGTAAACGAGTGCGTGTGCGAATCGCACACTGACCGCCGCGACGCAACGGGCGCGGCGCAGTGCAATGTACGAAATGCGTATATATGCGTAAACTCGCAATTATCTACTGAGTAATAACACGCTCAATTTGATAAGAATTTATTGGAGTATATTCGTAGAAACGGCGTGGCCACGAGGTCAAGTAGTAGGTTTCGAACTTTTTTGTAAACAATTATAGTAGAAAATGACGAAAGTATGCCTACGTGGTAATAATGCACGAAAAAAGATTCACGAAACAAGTTCAGTGCGACTGGTATAGTTTGAAAGAAAATATCTGGTGCAAAATTTTTAATGCCATAAAATATAATCTGGAATGGTAATGTGGACTTTTTCCAATTCGCAATATTTAAAATATCTATATTCAAATTATAACATCTACTAGATTTTGCTTATGGCTTCGCTCGCTTAAATGGTTAAGGTTAATTTAGGTTAGTAACAGTACTTTTTTCTGGATGAAAGGTACCCTACGTACTTTTCTGTTCCTGTGACGACGTGTATACGAAATTTTATTATGATCGGTCTAGTAGTTAAATTAGTTAAGTTAAGCATGAAAGCGTAACAATCAAACAAACTAACATTCGCATTTATAGTATTAGTTAGGATGCATACAATTTAAAAAAAACACCACAACGGTATTGTTTTGTAATATTGGGCTTGATAAAATTGATTTAAAGCAAGTTTATTACATGTGGTTTTGTTGAAAATTTCACCTTCCGATCAGCATTCAACTTTTATTTTTGAAATTAATGCATGGAATTCTAGTTAATCTAAAGTAGACATGATTAAACAATACTAAATAACGGTACTAGCGTCTAGTGCTGTTATTTTATTTCGTTCCATTAAAGAAAAACCGAATGAATACCCTACTTCGACCGTATTATTTCCTACTTATTAGTGCTAATATGACAAGGTAATTAAAAAGATGTTACGAACGCATCGATTGCATTTACACATATATAAATTTTGGAAAAATAAGAATATTCGTAGCGTGCCATTCATCAAACAAATAGATACATGGCAATAAAACAAGATATAGAACTTTCCATAGAAAAAGCTGACACCTAATTGAGCAACCAACTCAAACAACCACATAATATAGTCATTTGTCTAAATCGAAACGCTAATGATATTGACTTGTGTAGAAAGCACGTGACACGTGCTAAGTAACTCTTAATCAGCTATTAATTTTGTCCCGTCACCCTGTCACCCTCATCAGCATTCAGGAAGTAAGTCGTCACCGAAACTATCAATAAATCTCCCCTGTTATGTGGAAAACTGTCGCCGTTTCGTTCCACTAATCAGTTGGTTGCGTTACAGCTATTATTACCTGAGTCTCGAGGCGAGAAGGTGCACCAACGTTCAACGGTCAGCGAGCACCTTGCGACCACCTTGCGTCTCGTATAACGTACTGTGTCTAGATACTACAAGATATCAATTAACAAAACTGTAAAAAAGGCTTAAGTAACTATTACAAAATTAGACTTTAAAGCCTTGACCGATAGGGTTGAGATTTCTTTGTCGATAATTGTCAAGGGTGAATGCGGAAAGATGTTACCACCCCACATTAAGATTAAGGTTATTTAGCTAAATATAAAGCGTGTTTTTTATGCTTTGTATTAGTGGACACGGCTGTCTAGTGAAATTAGTGGGATTCTAATTTTGTTGTCTAAAATCCGTTGAGATGGACGATAACATTGCAACCGTGGTAGGGGTCAGGGATACCATGCTAGTTCGAGGTTCAAATTAGTTTATTTACATGTCACGGTATTGGTTTTTCTATTGTACTATTGACGGGCATAGCAGCAGATGCTATATGTTAATTGGTATCGTATGTAACTAATATCTTATTGATGGTTTGTCATGATTTCTTATTAAGACGCTGGGCTCGTTTTTGGTCGTGTCAGACAGGTGGCAACTTGTCAACAAAATTATAAATTAGTATACTATTTGTTTGGTTTGTAGCTTCTGCTTGGAGGATTTACAAACATTCAAATAAAGAATACAAAATTTGTGTGAGATTTCTGGATCACAGAATGTAGGCCATTGGAGATACACACAACTCTTACAAACTCGCAATAGTGAAGTGACTACTTAAAACAATTCTAAATGCAGTAAGTGTTTACAGTGAGAAGCGTTTCGTGTCTTCAATAAACAGATTGTCTTAGTATAGCTTAGCATAATTTAGTATTCTCGTCGTAGTATTATTTGATTACTGCGAAATGTGTTTTCTTTGAAGATGAAATCTTGTGTCCGTAGTCAAATTATCTGGTAGCAACAATAGACATAGGTACGCACAGTAACACATCAACCTAGACTATTTAGACTTTGAATTATTAGAAGTTGAACGCTGCGAATCGTGCGAGAGAGTGCGTTATATTTTTGTTATTTTGTCTCATTCACACTGAACGGTACGCGACGCTCTATCCTTACATTACATCGACACCACTATGCATTGTCCCTTTCCGACAATTCTCTATTTTGTTTGTAACGAAGTTTGCGTAGGTATATAGGGTGTATAACTTGATGTGTAGCCGTGTGTACATATAATCGTCAACTAATGTCACCGACTACATGGAAAAATCGTTAAAATGTATTAAAGAAAGACTGTGAAAAATAGGTGCGGTCTCGAGATTTACACACTATGAATACAATAACCATAAAATATAAATAATAATATATTATTCTATCACATACACACAACACCATCTAGCCCAAACTAAGCAGAGCTTGTACTATGGGTACTAGACAATGGATAAACATACATATTAATATACTTTTTTTTTGTAAATACTTACATTTTATACATAGAAACACCCAGACCAAGTCAAACATCCATGTTCATGCACACAAATGTTTGACTTGTGCGGGAATCGAACCCGCGACCTTAGGCGTGGCAGTCGGTTACACTACCTACTACGCCATCGAGTCGTCTAAAATAAAGAGCATAATATCTTAAAATAATATAAACGCAATATTAATAGCAATGAGACCAAAGTATGTTCTTATTTATATGGTGAGGCATACCTCACCATATGAATGTTGCAGCATATAATATGTTGTTGTTATAGCATATATGATCTATATATGCTGCAACATCAGAATGTCGCTACACTGGACAAAAGCTACCTCTATCATTTACCTGCTAGACAACAACTACTTTTTGTTTTACTTGCCGATACATAATGACAGCAGAAATGGATCTTCAGAACCAGTCAAACCTAAAATCTCTGTGGAACCAATGACGCGTGACGGTACCGAACCGGGATGTTTGGTAACCAACCCGCCCGAGTTACCGCAACCCAACTCATTTGAATTGTGCCATTGTAACAAACCAGTACATAACCAGAAGTTATAAAGAAACGCGTCATGATTATGGTAATTATTGGATAAAAACTTGATTAGTTTTATTTCTTATTAGGACAGCAAGACAATAGGTGTTTATGCCAATTGTTCTTTTTATTTTTTACATCATTACCCTGGGCAAAATAAATAATATATCCTGTCCAATTTAGCAATTGATCGACCTCAACCTTAAGATCAGAAGATCAGATTGGAGGCGTTCTGGACAAAGGCCAGGTTAAGAGCTCCTTGAACCGACGGGCGTATATGAGGAATGTGATGAAAGTGAATGAAGCCAGAGAAGTGTGTCAGGATCGTAGCAAATGGAAATCCCTAGTCTCTGCCTACCCCTCTGGGAAACAGGCGTGAATCTATGTATGTACAACCTTAAGCGAAATCTTAGGCAACGAAACCAACTAGTAAGAAGCTTATCTAAAAAAATTATTAGACTTTATTTTATTTTATTTGGACAGCTATCAGTTACAATACAAATTAATTAAAAAGTGTAAATTCCAAGCTTTCATATTAGTGATTAATTATTTCATACAGTGCAGTTACACAGTAA
This sequence comes from Catocala sponsa, assembly GCA_963564715.1. Lineage (NCBI taxonomy): Eukaryota > Metazoa > Arthropoda > Insecta > Lepidoptera > Erebidae > Catocala > Catocala sponsa. Next base: position 8,244,997 of record OY751330.1, read on the forward strand.
ATGAACAAAAGTAAAATAGTATAATCATTTGTTGTAAAAGATGAACGCTTTTTACAAGAACAAATAGCTTGCACGCACGTGATTAATGAAGCGTCGTTTAAAACTATCGCCGGTGTAGAATCTGCATAATTAATCCATAATCGTAATCAATATTACACGATACGGATCTGTTCCTGTTTGTTTGTTTTCTTATATATACGGAGCTTAGAAAAAGTTTACATATACGGTAATACACGATAAGCTTCTTTTTGTAACACATCTTTTGAAAGGGTACAAAATTATTGAAGCGTTCATATTTGCTCGAAGTCATTGTCTAGTGGTCGGTAAACGATTAATGAGGTTAAGTAATTTTCGCCGTTATTAACCTGCTAGTGGTTATCGTTGAGTTTATGTTACGTTAAAAACTTCAGACATGATTTATTATTATCTAATAATAAATGGAATGGATCACTTAACCCATCTTCTTGGGATAATTTTAAAAGAAAGTTATCACAAAGCAATCTCTTCCATTGCTTTGTTTGATCCTATTTTTAACTCCAAATATGTGAGCCTCTGTCACCTTACATAAGTAAGCAGGCTTACCTGAGGAGGTATCAGTTTCTTACAGAAAAACCGTCGTGGCAGTATTAGGATAGTAAACCATAATACTGCCACACCGGTTTTTCTGTAAGAAACTGATACTTACTCAGGTAAGCCAGCTTATTCCTACCAGTACCAAATAATAAGCTAGGTAGGCATATTGCCTTTTAAATTTATATCCGCCTTAGAGATAAATTATTTGATATAAGGGGACTGCCCTGTATTGACATAAGATTAATTACCTTGACGAGCATATTTAGGTTTCCTTATGCAATTTACAATAGCAACACGGATCTGCTAGACATCTTCACCATGTGCAAGTATAGGCTTCAGCGCCTGTATGGCATTTCATAGTTTCAAAATATCGTAATGACAAGTTGGTTTGTTAATCCAAATCCGAACTGTAATCGAATATTATCGAATGCATTGTGTAGAATTACATTCGTATAATATACGGTACTAATTTACGCTCATCACTAACGTTGTTGGAAAAGGACCGTTAGTAACAAAAGTAGCAGGTATAGAACTAATTAAACTGTAACTATAAATTTAGGCATCGATAGCTGTAACCTTTTTATTGCATCCATTAGTGAAGTGCACAAAAACTTGCTCATAATCGTACGCATGGACGCATGTGTATAAACACTAATAAAGTGCTAATTACCATTTTAGTGCACGATAACATCTGCGTATAATTCGTAGTAAAAGACTGTCTTAAGCCTGCGGGTATGCTCGCTAAGGTTAAACTTCCTTACTTCTATTAGTTCCATGCTTTTCGTTTTTCATATCTTCAGGTTAAATAAAGTTTGTTGTAGCTGAAAACGACTATCCATAAGCTTATTATATAATGCCCTTTCTTGAATCTTTGAATGTGTATCAAAGATTTCAGGTCATCATTCGACCAAGTCTTTGCGAAGCATCTTTGGTACTCATACTAGATAGCAGATCTAGTCTTGAGACTGACAGTATGTATTTGTCGACCATTAGTATTTCAGAACGATTAACGGTCAATGCATAATTCGGATAGCATTCTCAAAAGGTTTTGTATGTAGAAGATCAGTTGATTTTAATAACTAACTCCGAGTGCTCTACTACTGTTTTTTGGAAAATTGTCAGTGACATGTCACGTTATGCAAATTTTAAAACGTATCGAATTACAAACATAACTTCTAGAAACTATGGATTTTTATGCCGACTACCGTAATAAAATACAAATGATCGTACAAACAGACAACAAGACTTTTTGCGGTATAACAATAGAATAGAATTTATGCGATAGATTTCTTGATATGTGGCTAGATATGTTGGAACTGATATCTAATTGTTTCTGATCAGTAACTCTGTAATGTGATAGATGTAATTGGTGATCGCGTACTGCTGATATAGTATCGTTAAGCGTTTACAGTAAACTATTAAATGTAAAACTAGTTGTTTTACTTTTAATAGCTGCTGTGTCTATTGCAACAGAACTTTAGTGCAAATAAAATTATTTTAGTAATGTTGTTAGCAGTGGAGAGTCGATGATGACAAAGTTTGGTATTAATAGGTTGGATGTAGGAATTTTACAAAGTGCTTTGAGTTATCCTACCTCGGAAATAATGTCAGCATTTTACCGGCTGATACCGCGGACTCAGCATCGACTGCCTCAATAGCCTTTTTTTAATTAGTTATGTTCTTGTATATGTACAATGGGTTTTTTTTTTTTAAGAAAATCCTAAATAAACTCAAAAAAAAAAATTTTGTAATGTTGTTAGCAGTGGACGTTTTCGGCTGAGATGATGATGATGATGAAATGTTAAGCTTTGGCAACCAATTTTTGCAAACCAAAAATATTTCTCATGAAAGCCCCAATACTGACCAGTTTTGTTCAAGGTAATAAAGACGAAAAAGTATTAGTGCACTAGATGTTTAATGCAATAAGTGTAGTGCGATATTTGTGGTTACTGAGTGCGATGTATCTTACTTAGTCCAGTCTGCTTAGAATAACTGAAACAGAAGCACAAATTTATCCCTTAGTGTAACTAAGGGATAAACTTGTGCTTCTGTTTGCGGCCAACTGTAAGTACTCGAATTTGATCTTCGTTAATTGTAATTTATTATTGGGTTCTTTTGTAAGGCAATTTTCAATAATAACATGTAACTGGTGAACGGCATTAAGCTTGTTTGGTATTATTTGAGACTATAATTATATAGCATTGAGAGTATTTATATAGCTTGCAAAATGTAGCGTAATAATCCCTTTATAATAATTATAAGTTTGAAATATACAAGAAAGGGTACAATTTTTAAATGCCTGCCAATCAAACTAGTTGCCGTTAAAAAGTTTCAACTACAATTACTGCCCTTAGGACAATGGCCAGTTCCCATAAAATATAGCAAATCATCATCGATAAACACAACCGTTAGCTTTTAAAAAAATTCTGTTCAGTTTTATTGCAATAATGTGTAAGGAGTGTTGCAATTAGTTACACTTCGACCTTCGTCCGTTGTAGTACACTTAAGGCCAATTTAATGTGGCCGGCAAAAGGTGTACACACAAGGTGGGTTATAATTCGACGTTTCGGCAAGATTACGTCCATGCACGTTGCGTTTTGTCATTTACACATATAAATATTCAATTAATTAAAGCAATTGTCAATGTTTCGGTACAATACGCGTGTAATGAGCACTTGAAGGGTTATTTATTTGGAAAATTGGGCGCTTTGTTTTTGTGTGACGGGCATAACTAGCCAGCTGTACTTCTTTGATCATTATCTCCTTTTTTGGTTTCATTATTTAGAACACTGACATTGTTGATTGATAGCTGTAGTACTTTACTGACAGCTGGAAAATGTGTAATGCATATTTCAAAACTTTTCTAGGTATGAGATGTTTGTGCGAAATCGATCTTCAACTATTCTATAATCGATTTTTGCTTGTATACAGTCAACAAAGAAATATTTTTTGTTCAGCCCTTTTACGAACAGACAAATAGATACAGTAGTTTACGACAACCAGTAAACAATTACACACACTAATGTCGTAAAACAAGGAAAATTTTATAATTACAAGAAACTGTGCTATCTCACATTAGAACAAATATTTCATTTTATGCTTACACTAATTCACACACGCACATTTACCACGGTGACCATAAACGTCGGAAGTGGTCCGTGGAGACACCGTTTAGCAGGACTGTCCGCGCAGATGGCGTCGCGAGGTCACCCCAAATGTCAACGGTCTCGCCGTGACATTTATTAACGGTTAGAAGGGTTGAAGAGAAATTCCTAGAGGCCATTTTCTTTTTCCTATCGGGGGTGTTTTTACTGAATGATAGGACGGTGAATAAAATCAAAAGTTTTTGTTGGACATTTGTCGTGCACGTACTGTTTTGGATTGTAATATGTATTGGGTTTGAATGTTGCTCCTTTGGGGCGAGTAAAACTGTTTGTGAAATTCTTAAAAAGGTTTGCTGTCATTTCAGGTGCTCAAAGTAAAGCACTTATATAGATGAATTTGAAAATAAGCATGTTATTTTTTTGTATTGTTGTTGATTTGAAGTACAGCATTGTCCGTCAAATGAAATGTTTGGCACGTACTTACTTTTCGATATGTGTTGGGGCAAACTAACCTTTGGTAATTTATTGGGTGTAGCTGCAGATTCTGTGTTTTTTAAAGATGATTTCCTGATTTCGCATACACATTCTCAGGGGAACAGAAAAAAGTACTATTACTAACCTAACCTACATTTGCGTGGACAAAATCCAGTATTATATAAATGTGAAGATTTAGGAGGCAATTAGAAGAAAGGAAGAATAAAATAAGAAATGATATAGGATTCTAGGTTCCATTACATGTAATTTAAAAAAGTCGACGTTGTTATTTCTTTGGTTTTCTGTTGTCGTTGAAATGACGCCAGTTAGAACACCTACAAACGTTAAACAAACACAAAAAACCGCAACGTGTTAGGTCTAAACCACGAGGGATTAAACACAACCACAACTAATAAAGTCCAGAGCACAAGCTAATGTTGCGTGGTGGCGCCACTGAGCGCACGCCATGTTCACTCGTTGGCGATAATATACGGGCAGCGTGAGGAGCTAATTGCACGTTGTTGAGTTTCTTAACCCGGACTTTGGTAAAGCAACAACATGCCTATATATTCTCAAAGAGATACGCAGAGATGTACCTACATCTCTGTAAAATGTGAGCACAGACCTTTGTACTCACATTTTTCAAGATTTGTTTTAGATACTGTTTATAACCGAGACTTTATTTTTATATACCTATAAATAAGACAACCCCTACGCTAGAAATTAAACGAATAATAATGAATTCCTGTTTCGAATGGGACTTGACAAACATTCAAATAACGGAAACAATGAACACATAGACTCGGAACAACCATTTGTGGATTACACAATTTTTGTCCCATGTGGGGATCCAACCCACAACACTTGGCGCAGTGGCGACCACTTAAACCACTACAGCCTCGTGACTTGGAAAACACGTTGTAGTTGGGCTTGCACCTTACCGCTCCAGTCGTTTCTGATTGCCGACCTATCGGACTATGGAGTATCGGAAAAGAGAATGCACTTGTGGTTTGTAGCCTACCTCTTGCGCAGATAGAGTTAGTCTCCGTTAAGGTTGATCGCCGTAACCCAAGTTCACTCTAGAGGTCTTTATTATTATAGGGAGAGCATTACCGACTACTGCGTTCATTACTATATTAAAAGCTTATCAGAATGTTATGACGCAAAAGTAAATGACTCAAATCATTTTAGTTTTGTCATCGGTGGGTTATCGTTTGAAGGCAGATGAAAATTGAATTAAGGAATCACGCATACACTTCAAGATATTAACAGAGTCTTAAAAAAAAACTATCGTAACAGTCCATAGATACAACCAATATTGAATTTAATTTAAATTGTCGCCGATGAAACATTGGCTACACAAATTCGCAGTTTACTAGCGCCTATCGTAAAAAAGTCATCGTTCAGTACATTTTCATATTTCCCATAACAAAATCACGAGCGACATAACTAAGATTACGAGTGGAAAATGATCACATCTCAAGTTAGTGCGCTCAACTGGTGCACTTACTTTATAGAGGGTTTTAAACCGTCGAGCTGACTGTTTACTGTCCATAACATTCGGTTATGGTGAATACACAGTTTACTTATTAGCGTACCTTAAGCCTATATGTCTCTGATGGGGTAAGCATGAGTGTATAACACCCACATTTTGTTAGCCTTGTTTTAAATCTCACCTAATAGTATATCCATTAAATACCCTATTTTTCAGACTTCATGATGTTAATGAATTTTTTTTACTAACAGCACGAAGTCGTATGCTTCACTCGGAAATTAAATCCGGGACCTACAGAGCAGTTTTAAGCTTGCGCTTGCACTAAGTATGTTAGTTGATTTGTGAATGAGGTTCACGAAGTAGGCCTATAAAAATTAGGCAGTCATTGCTTATCAGTCTTAGCATACCTAGTCAGCATAATGTTGAAGTAGATAAAGTAACGATATCATAAATTTGTTTTTTGAAATCTACAACCCTATTCGGTTCGATGTCTATGTCACGGAGACTTTACATAGAAACAATTACGGTCACAAAGAACAACCAAATAGTAATTTTAATACGTGAAATTCAATATTTTGCCAAACAATTATGGATTACAGATATAACAGATTACACAAATAGTAATCGTCTCGGATTTAGACCCACAACACTTGGCGTAACGACAGCGATGAGGCATCCGCTTGCCCGCTATGCCATCAGCATCGGTGCAGTTATTTAATCTAAACTACCATCTTCCCAATCCAATTAATTAATAATTTTGAAGTCCAAGGTTCTGTAATGATGATAGTAGTAGTATAGTTTATCGTTTTACTAGATGCTCTGGCTTCTATATTTCCAGTACGAGGATGCCTTATACTGCCTTGCACTCTCGTACTGGAAATATAGAAGCCAGAGCAGTCTTAACTGCTCACGTCACTGTCCAAGAAATACTTTATACAAGGTCGAAGACCTCCCGTAAATTCTACTTACCAAACAGAATAGACAAAAGACCATGTTTATTTAAAAAAACTAGCGGTCGCCTAGTGCTCGAAATTCGACCAGTTTGCCTGTAAGATATTGCTGATATATGTCATTATATATTGATATATGTAACCATAGTTACAAAAAATAATACTACATCAGCCAAACAATGCCGAAATACTACGAACGTAACCATAGTTAAGCGCTTCGACTGCGTGTGTCAAATGCATGGTTGTGTGCGTGTAGTTTTTTCATTAATTTAATGTATTAAATTAATGGAAAAACTCAGTAATTAGTAAAAAACTAAGTAAAAACTTAAAACTTAGTAATTGTGTATACAGTTGTTGGTGAACCAAATAAAAAAAAAAAATAAAGAATAAAAATACACGCACACAACCATGCATTTGACACACGCAGTCGAAGCGCTTAACTATGGTTACATTCGTAGTATTTCGGCATTGTTTGGCTGATGTAGTACTATAATAAAATATGCATTAGCAATACATTGCTAATGCATATTTTATAAAAATATTAGCATTCGTCACTTCTTCTCTGTATAAACTATAAGTGTGCGAAATTTCATACTCCTCCGTCCGCCCAATTTTCGTAAAAAGGGATCCAAAGTTTTCGCTTCACGTATTGATATAGATATATCAATCGTTAGAGCGAAAAATATTTTTTATTTCTTTTAGATGATTTATGAGTACTTATGATTGGTTACAAAATACATACATAAGTGATCAGCTACTTAAATTTTCATACTACGGCCCGTTTAACAGTGGGAAAGTTTGAAAGCATGACTGGTAATATTTAAAAACTATTATTACTTACATGAGTTAAATAATCACAAAAGTGCTTTGTGTACTACAATATTTAAATTTGCATCAATTTAAAAAGGTTATGTTAAATAAATATAAGTGTTCTGTAGTGGTAAAAAGTATATCCTTACTTAATATTATAAATTCAAAAGTAGCTCTGTCTGTCTGTCTGTCTGTCAATCTCTTACTTATTCACGGCTAAATCACTCAACCGATTTGCATAAAACTTGATACAAAGGAAGTTTAAAACCTGGGAAAGTACATAGGCTACTCTTTATTGATGTAAGTACAACGTGCAAAAATTAGTTAAAAATTAATGTACAAGAAGCGAGTTCAATATTGTAAAGTGAATATAATATACCTATATAATTAAAATGAATGCACTGCTACCTTGTACATTTGCGCACTCAACTGAAAATTAAATATAAAATATATAATTAAAATGGGCAAACTGTATGTTCTCTATATTTAGTTTGCAGATTACCAAGAAGAAAGTCTAAGCCCTTTTATGAGCATTTTTAATTGTCCGCGGTCACAGTACTACGAATAGCGCAAAAGTTTAATCGGTAACCCAGTCATCGATCAATACGTCGAATTTCCATCTCCACTTGGGACAAAGAAAGTGTGTGATCGCCAAATAGTTGTAGTGAGCCTTGATGTTCTTTAAATCCATTTAAAATTATTTCTATGATACATATAGATTATACTAGATTTTGCCCGCGACTTCGCTCACATAAATGTAGGTTATGTTAGGTCAGATTAATAACACTACTTTTTTATGGATGAAAGGTACTCTATTTCCTTTTCCGTTCCCCTGAAAACATGTATGTGAAATTTCATGATGATCGGTCAAGTAGTTAAGGAATGAAAGCGTATCAAACAAACAAACTCACATTCGCATTTATTATATTATTTAAGTTAGGATTAAAAAATTTTACAGTAACACAACATTAAAAAAGGAAATCACTTATACCTCAAAACCTCGCTATATCCTCTACAAAACTATGCAAATATTCTGTTAACAAAACTTCAGTAATATCCACTGGAGCGAAACTATGCGCTACATCATGGAAAACTATCACGAAATTCTTTAATCGTTCTTTAAGAATTGTTTTATGGCACTTTGATTTGTGCTCACCCCACATCTAATGGCGTCATTAATAATAGTGAAGATATTTTCGTCTATCCATTTATCTTGGTTCGCTGCGGTTGTGGAAATATAAAACCATAATTCACTGGTTTGCAGGCCACTAGTATTAATATTGAGAAGAAAGTTTATTTCGTGTTTTCGGATTGACATAGAAACCTCTCATCGGATATCATGTGACTACATGTTTTTGATTCGAGATTTGGATTGCTCGTTTTTGGGTTATCTATTAGTTGCAACTAAGAGTTGTGTGATGAATACCGGGATGGATGGATGAATGGAAGAATGCAGAATGGAGCCTGAAAATAACATATGGACTTACGGTGTCCTCGAAGTGGCAGGCAAAGGTGCAAGGTGCGTAATAGTGCGTGACCTGTTCTCGTACTGGGCACATTTTTGGACTCCGTGTTGCTGCTGAGAATTTCCTTACAGAAAAACTCAAAACCCAATAACCCTTTTGCTCGATCTAGGCTTTCAAGCAAGGACATTATAGTCATACGTAAACATAAACGCATACTTGTTCTTCGGGATTAAGCAATCCAAGGGTCGATTTGCAGTCGTCAGACAACTTCTCTCTAAGAAATAAATATGGCAGTTTGACATATTTTTATACAAAAGCATTTTGAATGAAAATTATCTGACGATTGAAAAATTGGTCCTAAGCAGTACAAAACATTTATTTTATAAAACTTTGTTTACCCAGACAACAGCTAGTTCATAGTACTTTAAGTGGTACTATCGAAATTCTTGTCTAGAGTTGTTACCGCTCGTACGAATGCCAGCAGCTACAAAGATTAACTGTCATCCGTCTCCACTGACGGCATCGTTGATTGCTGGTTCAACTAATTACTTAGTAATGAATACTCGGTACTTTATATAATATAACGGCTTAATCTTTCATATAAGCAATACATTACTGCTGAAGTTGATTCACATAAATGTTGCGGTTTAATGAGCCAGCTGCTACGCGAAGCATCTCAAGTTTGCAAAATAAATAGCTATCAGTAACGCATAATTACATTCAATTCATTCATTTACTCAATATCTCTTTACGATAAGTAATCACAGTTTAATTGCAAACCTTTAATCAACCGCCATCTTAATTGTGATCATGTGCTGCGCGCGAGTCTATTTGACAGACGATTTAATTGATCGCTTTGACGCCTCTATCTCATAAACTCGTAATGCTCCGCGATCACCGATCGCTACACTTTTTCTACCGTTACTTTTAACAAAGTTGTGTATTCACCAGCAATTTGTTCAATTGCTTATTCACCAAGAAAAAGTGTACCACAGGTTGCCTTCGCCAATGTAACACTCTGAATCCATAATTATACGTCGATACAGCAAACACTCGTTAAGTTTTTTCGAGACCAATTTTACGCACAGTTTATCTCAAAGTAATGGTGAGGCGTCACGATAGGAAAATGCATTATTAAGTCCCATAACTGGGCATCCTCGTGTGGTACCCTTTGGTAACAAAGCGCCGGTGTAAATGAGTCGCGCAAAACGGGGCGCGCGCCCTATTGTCCGGCGATACCGGCCACTTTGGGGTGACTTAAATCCGAAATTGGGTATTTCGAAAAATGTGCATGTGTCATTTATCATGACCCTTGGCTATGGCGCGGGTGGAAAAAACTCTAACCCTATTTAAAAAACTACCCTCAGTAATCCGGTGGCGGGACTGACGCGGCACACAAACAGTATTAAATTTTTCTACTATTAATACAATGGCGTTAGCGTCGCGTATATATTGGATGAATGCAGGAGCAGATAATCCTTATTAAGAGGAGATGTAACGACCCTCCGTGAGACAACGGGTTAATCACAAGTGCGCTAAGTTTATGTACTCAGCCTTTCATTATTTGTTTTCAATTTGAAGACTTGTAAATTATTGCAGTCTTGAATAATGCCGTTGCTAAACTATTGGATTTTGAGAAGTTACATATCCGTAACGTTCTTTGTCAATCTCTATTTAATGAGTAGTTCATTGAAGACAGATATTTGGTATATTGTAAATATTGGATGAATGCAGGAGCAGATAATCCTTATTAAGAGGAGATGTAACGACCCTCCGTGAGACAACGGGTTAATCACAAGTGCGCTAAGTTTATGTACTCAGCCTTTCATTATTTGTTTTCAATTTGAAAACTTGTAAATTATTGCAGTCTTGAATAATGCCGTTGCTAAACTATTGGATTTTGAGAAGTTACATATCCGTAACGTTCTTTGTCAATCTCTATTTAATGAGTAGTTCATTGAAGACAGATATTTGGTATATAGAACAGTCGCAAGAAGAAAACCTAGGCGAACGTTTCTCGATCAGATCGGAGGCGTTCTGGACAAAGGCCAGGTTAAGAGCTCCTTGAACCGACGGGCGTGTATGAAGAATGTGATGAAAGTGAATGAAGCCAGAGAAGTGTGTCAGGATCGTAGCAAATGGAAATCCGTAGTCTCTGCCTACCGCTCTGGGAAACAGGCGTGAATCTATGTATGTATGTATGTATGTATATATATATATATAAATATATATATGTATATTATATCCAACCAACACTAATTCTTAGAAGAGCCGGTTGTTACCAATAACATAAGTTCCAAATAATAATTTTCTCACCACTACAAATGAATATACTGTAAGTTGTTTTGTAATTGTTAGATTTAAGGGTTGTGACTACGAGCATAACTCATAACAAAATAAGCATGTTGCAATAATTACTCACACGCTTTTTAATCTTCCGGGAAATATTTCACCAGTTATTTTTATAGCCGGGCCCCAATACATAATTTGATTACAATTTCTCACTTTAATTGATGAAATTAAGACAGTCACGTGTCACGTTGAAAGCGGCTACCGTGCTGCTCTATACACTCCGTACAACAGTGCACAGTGCTCACAATGCAGTGCGGTTAAACTTTTCAATATTTTGGTTGGCAGTGAGGTGCGCACGTGCTGCCACGTGGCGCGCTTTACCCCGCTCCGATCTACCCCGGACGCTTTATTTTTTATTATTTTCATAATTCATATTTCACAATAACAACTGAGAAGGCGTTTCGCACGGTTAGCTTATAAAACCACTTTCGCGATGTGGCGTGGGGCTGAGACTGCGGCTTACCGCGAGGGCCACTTATGGGCGCGTTTTTATTTATATTACAGTGCGCGTTTTGTGATCCACTTTATCAAACGCTTTACAGAGATCGCGGGGATTCCGCGGACCAGGATAATAATTTTGGTGGCATTCTTCTAGTGACGTCACGATATGGCTTATTGTGTTTTTTGGCATGGGATTAGCGAGCCGCGGGCGGTGAGCCATAAAAAGCCTCTGTTTTCAACGGCGAACGACAAATACTAATCCTGCCCATTCTCGTCGCCCATTGTGAGTAATGCGGGCGGTTTTGATTTCACCGTCGACCATCGTTTACGGATGTATATGATTAATGGTATGTTTCGTGGCTTATCAGAATGGTTCAAATATCTCTTAATACTTTTAGCTTTTTTAGGGCATAAATGCAATTACATTTTCTATTAAGTACACTGGTACTCACTTAAGGCAATCATAAAACAGTACGGAATAGCGGTTAAGAATTGCAATCGCAAAAACTTCACCCCACGCGACTGACTCACGTAAAATGTAATGGGAAATTACTGTAAAATAAAAAACGAAGTCTCCCTTAGAGTGGAACCCTTATTGTTACGGCAATTTAGGTTACCCTCGGTAGGGAACTAAGAATTCTTATACGAACTAGCAATATGCAAGATCCCTCAAGTACAAGGTCATAAAACTGAGCGATTTTAATCGAAACGTTCTTTAGAATTACTGTTTAGTTTGCTTTGTTTGTTTGTACGTGATCTGATTGTTAATAGTGATGAACAATACCTCAATGTTTATGCTTATTATAACAGATTACAGTTTGGTATAATCTTATCGATTTTGTTTAATCAGTTAGATGGTGGTATGTGTAAACATCAAGACGGATTTTCTTCTTCTTGGAATCTGTGCCACGCATTGCCGACCACCGAAGTTAAGTGCGTAATAAAAATTAATTAAGTAAATCTCGTAACGGGATACATTGTGAGTGAAACCTGCTTGTAAGCTTTCAAAGTCTAAGTGTATTAACTTTCTTTTAACAGATCAGGAACACTTTTGGTTTAGCATTTTTAGTAAATGAATATTCAGTTTCTTTAATTTATTCCCTCAATGCTATACTTAGATGTTTATAAGTGTTACTTTGTGACTTAAATGGATAATGGACATTTTATTTTGACTTAGTAGTCCGAGAATTGGACTTGAATGCTAAAGCTATGTTGATGTCTGTTTATTATGAAAGGATGGTATTCTAACCATTTGGTTAGAATACCATCCTTTCATAATAGACAGACATCAACTTAGCTTTAGCATCCTTTCATCCATCCTTTCAATTATTAATATTAATATTAGTAATCTATAGACCTGTATTGGCTATATAAAGAAGTAAAGTCTTCGGCATTCTACTAAGATCATTTATTTTTTAATTATAAATCAATTATTACTATCTAAACATTAAAACATCTAACACAAGAGTACTCTTAGGCTTATGGAAATCGAAGCCGCATAATTTGATATATGGTGCTATTACTTCGTATATACATACATACATAGATTCACGCCTGTTTCCCAGAGGGGTAGGCAGAGACTACGGATTTCCATTTGCTACGATCTTCACACACTGCTCTGGCTTCATTCACTTTTATCACATTCCTCATACACGCATTTACTTTGTATATGCATCTTTTAATACAATAATTTCATTTTACAGAGCATGTAATAAAGAATATTGTAATGTTATTAAGTTTATGTTATAAATATAATAATGACAATAATGTCAATTAACCTACTCGGCCACATCAAAATCTAGTACTGAATAAAAAGATAATACAAAATTGAATCCTCGAAGCAATTAACTTTTTAATTCTGGTGCGCACACGCCGGTAGCTGACGCCCGCTGCGAAGTGAAAAAAAAGAATAATGTTGATTGAGATCGCTCTGCACGCTTCTGTAGAGCAATATTCGTAGAAGATAGTAGTAATTGAATGTGTTGATGAAATGAAGTAGGTGGTTCGTTTTAAATGCAATTTAAGAAGGAAGGATGACATATTTATTATAAAAAGACTATTTTGGCGACCGTTATTTATACCAGCCTGGGGTGGTTAGTACCTATTCCTTTGGGGATGTAGGGGTGAAATCATGTAGGTATTAAAAAAATTGGTGATTGATTTGATTTTACAAATTGGTACACGTAAGTATCACCGTTGATCGTTCGCTTCTGTATCCAGGCCTGGTAGTGTTATTAGGTGATTCTGAAACCCTAATTCTATCGTTGTGTCTGAAGAGCTTGAAGCTGAAAGGTTATTTATGATCTCTTGAAGATACAAGAGAGGGTAATACCATTGTCTTTCGTTATGACTCCATGTAGATCAACAATACTTACAAAATTTCTTAAATATTTGAGTCCTATTAGTAAGGCATTACATTTGCAATCGAGTCATCGCGGGTTCAATTTCCACCCATTGTAGTATGGACGTGAACTACTTCTATAAAAGCATTATAATTTAGCTGGAGGCGTTACTCAAATTGTTATTTAAGAAAGAAAAGATACCTATCTAAATAAGAAAGAAAATATATTTGTAGAGGAAACGAAGAGTTTTCTCTGCGCAGATAAATTCATAAAGTATGACATCTTTAGTAAAAAATTCCGATACACTTATTAGGATTTTTTACTAAAGATCTATACTTTTGCAGTCTGGCTTCCCAGCAAGACCGATTGTATTAATATTTTAATTATAATGTCTCTTGACCTAACGTGCCGACCGAATTGCAGCAGGCGGGCGTGGCTATAATTATTGTATAGTTTAGCACAGCCTGAAGATTAATGGTAGTTGAGGTTATAAAGCCATTTACTTTATTAAAAAGATTTAAAAAACAACAAGATAATGTCTGTGGATGTTTTTATATTCTCTTTAAGTCTCTAAATACTTTCGCAATTTTATAGAAAGTAACATAAATTGTCTATTGACACGGTTTATCAATCATCAAGGTATACTTCGAATAATTAATTGTTTTAGTGTTCACTAAGTATTACTCAGTAATCAAAACGAATAAATTATGCGAATGTCAGAATTTACTGTCAGGTTCACAATGTCATAACCTTTCTAGTACATTCTATTGCTTTCTAAATAAATAGTAGGTGCATATTATACTTTTCTAGATGTGTAATGAATATCGGGTTAATTCAAATATTATTTCTACACTACACACTCAACCTCGGTGGCAAGCCGTAGTAATTTATGAGACTGCTGTGCGTGAGGTTCAATTCCAGGATCGAGCAAACTGTTTTTAAGTTAGTCAAAGGCAAAGTCAAAAATCATGTATTCATTTAGATCACAATGTAACACTTATGAACGTCAAAATGTTTAGGTTAGTGAGTTTACTAAGATACTATTAAGTAAAGTACAGTTAAGTTAGTAAACTTTTCTATCAGGAAATTGTCGGAAACAAAAAAGCAGTTTTCTTACTGTTTTGTTTCGTTCAGTGAGTGAGAGTGCCGATCCGTCTCCTTCCCACTTTATTTCCTAAAGGGTTGGCAACGCGCAAGTGATGCCTCTGGTGTTGCAGGCGTCCATAGGCTACGGTGACCACTTACCATCGGGTGGGCCGTATACTTGTTTGCCACTTTAGTCGTATAAAAAAAAGAACAATACAGAACTCTATCCAGTAGACGGCGGTAACCTCGCTTACTATTACGTCAGTTGCTAAACAAAACTATAGCTAACGATATCCTATCCTAACTAATATTATAAAAGCGAAAATGAGTTTGTTTGTTTGTTACCTTTTCACGCCTAAACCACTGAACCGATCATTCTGAAATTTTGCATAAACATTGTCAGGTGTACAGAAACGGACATAAGCTGCCTTTTATTCCGAAAAAAATTATTGTTTCCGAGGAAAACAACAATAACGTTCTTATGATAATATATGGCGCCACGTGTCTTTCGAATCATGATTTAATTATATTATTACAAGCATAGTACAACCCGAATTGATTGTCAAATTCTAAATTAACGCGAGCGGAGTCGTGGGCAAAAGATGTAATAACCCTCTGCTTACTCCTTCAGAGATATACAAAAGTGAGACTATACGTAATTCTGGTATCAAGGTTATCATTTGATTATGAAATTATACTAATTAACACGTAACAGTAATCTAATAAATTATCATTAATATGTTACAACAATGAATTAATTAACAAGCTTTAGCATTTGATGACCTGTAAAGTAAACAGTTTAGCTAAGACTAATCCACGCAGTGTGCTAAATCGTTGTCAGGTGATTTAGATACCGACTAATCAAACCGTTAGCCTGTATATACCTTCAGTTTAACTTGTTTTGTTTGGAATATAACATCTTCAACGAAAAAATTCGCAAATAGAAAAGGAACTTCACAGAGTAAAGCAAATTCATGTCTTGTAGATATCAATCCTTGCAATAATATGACATTCATAACCCCGTTGTACAAATAAAAAAGTCTTATCGACAAACATAATAAATATCTTTCCTGATTACGAAACTACAAAACGTATCTAGAACGAACCCCAGCAATGCGACCGTCAACCCCCGCGTGCCGCGTACGTGCGACAAGGAAGTATTAAAGTCATACAACTTAACCCCACGGATGCCGGGGGATCTTTAAATACATCCGATAAAAAACTAAACGACACCCCTCCATGCAAAAAACATCCCCCAAGGTGGAACATAAAGGAAAATTTATCCGTAAATTAATTTGTAGCAGTACAAAATAAAATTAAAGTAAATGCCGTGGATGGTTTATTACTAATGGATTTGTCTTAGGGGATAGATAATGTCTAAGATTCGAAGAGGATTTTTTTATCGTGAACTTAACTGTTCCTAAAATGTTATATAAACATACTAATATTGCCACTAAAATGTAAAATGTGTAATATACTATAATTTTGCTTGCTATACTTAGGTCTTACGTCATAGAGAGTGAGGCTAATGCCATCTATAGGGCACGACAGTACTAGTCATATTACTCAAATAGTCGTACTGCCACTCTGAATTTTGTAATAGTAAAACCAAATATCACTTTGCTTGACCTACGAATTGAATCCGAAACTTAATGAACAGCAGGTAGCATAGCATCAATAAATATCTTAAGAAATCTTAACCGCACAACTTGTAGACTCCATTAAACAAAATAAGCAAATGTAACTTCAAACATGGGCCTCTAACATTCCAGCAAGTTTAGGGCAAAAGCTATAAAATACTGAACGACAAAAACAACAGACTCACTCGCAGTTTCAAACACCAACTGCAATAAAACAGAACATGAATATTCACCGGTTAGCTTTGTCACCAATATCTGCTTTTTGTTACCTAACCTTGTATTACGAAAGAGTTACATACTACATCATACATCATTATATTCCCTTTAGACTCCAAGCCTATTCACAATTTGTCATATAATTATGAATATTATGACAGACTTATATTTATATCCGAAGTGTCGGCTAGTGTCTTCTGTGGGAAAGGTTTGTCGAAATAGTGGAATTTTCGCCATCAAACTGGGCTCTAGCAGACATATATCGTACGCACTGAGTGATTTATTGCACACAAACGTACATTAGATTTTTATGTTCGTATCTCGTAGGTTGTAAATAACATCGGTGGTTGTTCCCCGACCCACTTGGAGATTATTACTGATTTATTTATTATTTAAACGGTGTGATGGATGACTCTCGGATTCTTACTTTACTTACCTTTGCCATCTAAAGAAATAAAGTATATGACCTTTTCATGTTGATTACAAAAATGTAGGTTGCAGCGTTTTGACACTTGATAATCGTTTGTTGCGCAATTTGGTTGTTTGTTTGTAATCAAACTAATTGTTTTAATTTGGTAACGATTGTGTTGATTATAGTAAAAGCATCGATAGACTTAATTGCGTTGGTTAATTAGTGGCCTTCTCGAAAGGAATATAGTTCGTTGCTAATGTTCATTTGTGTGCGTGTATTTTATTCATGGCTTGGCCGTTTTGTTTGTGGTTTGTTTGCTTGAAGGGTCAACCGCCAATTAAGTCTTCTTAGTATTGCTCAATATTCTTCGCAAGTAAATAGATTGAATGACAAGATTTAGAAGAACATTCTATATATAACAGTTTTCCTTCTTTCTGAGGCACCTTACCAACAACAACACACGGATTAGAAAACAAGTGAGAAACGACAAAGAATTGGTAAAATGGTTCAAGTAATATGCAAAGGTCACCTGGTACCACGTGACCTTGAGGTCAAAGGTCAAAGTTCATAGACATTTCGGGGGTATATCGACTATGTTGAGTCAAATGGCGTTCACCGCGAGTCTCTAGCTCTTACGGTTCTTGAGTTGACGGACGCACGGACAAAGCTGTTGTATAAGAGTTTTTTCGAACTTTAAAAACTAGGTGATCATTCAACTAATTTACCATCCAAGCGGTTCAAATCTAAATCTTATGATTGCATTGTTTATCAAAGTGTTATTTGAACAGACACGTCCAGTCAAACCAACATTCCTTAGTACAACGCCCCGCAGCTTCGAATATGACATTCCCATAATTCACGACACCAAAACATGGCACGCCAAATCGCCCCCACTGAGGCTATTGAAAGTAATCCAATTCTTTCGTGTAATTGCGTAATCTTTTCACTCTAAATAGGTGGTGCTTAATCTCTACCCTGATTCTACCCCCAGTGTACGCAAGGTGAACTAGCCAAGCCTGAAATGGTTATTTTTTTAAACTTCCCCGTTATAAGCTGAGACAAGTGGAGCGGAATTAAGGGCGTACCGGATTTAGGGCCAATTTTAAAGTAAGTATTGATTGTAACGTTCACGCGTCGTTTGGTACGTCAGAATCTTGGCTGTTTGGATTCTTGATTATTTTTCATTGAGTATATTCTTGGTAATAAACACTGCGAGTTCTGATTATACCGTGATGGGAAATGTGTTTAAGTAACGTACTTTGATGAGGTATGTACCTCGCGTAAAATGTAAATTTGCGGGTTATGAGCATTTCCAGTATCGTTAGTTAAAGTACTTTACCTGTAGACACAATTTAGATGTAGTTTTGAAAGTATTGCAAAATACTGTTATCATTATCAATGTCAAAGTCTAAAATTATCAATTTATTTAGGTCATCACTTAACGCTTATGGACAAAGTTTTGTGAGTAGTTAAGTTATCGTAACGACATCATCTTTTATGGTGCCAATAAAGAATTCATTCCTTTTTGAAATTTAGCTCTTAAGAAATTAATTCCACGAATGTGTCACGAATATTACATTAAATTTCAAACTTTTTTAATATGTTTCGTATATCTCAGTGCATATGAAATTTGACAGTGAGGCCCTATGTTCGACTCTTTATCAAACAGAACATTTTCGATTTATTCGGGACCTAAACATAACTATTGAGATCGGGGTCTAAAGTACTTTACCTAAGCAGTAAGACAGGCTATATTTGAGTAATATTATGAATGTGAAACATTGTGGAGATGTTTAGATGTTTGTTAAACAATTATCTGTTAACCGTTCAATGAGTTTATATGAAATTTGTCAAACAGAAAGACCATATCCTGGACTAGCTTATATGAAATTTTTTCTTGGTATGTCATCCTGTAATATACCCGATTTTGAAGCCGAGGGCAGTGACTAAAATTACTTATAATATCTAACACTGGTAGGTTTCTGATACATAAATAGTCTCACACCTATATCCCGTAGGAGTAAAGGAGAGGTATATTAGATCCATATTTCGCCAGCTACGGCTTAAGGATCCACATAATAGGGATGCATGCCTATTGCTGATTTTCGGACACAATCTCAAACACCGTGCTATAGCTGAGAATTTCATAACAAAAATACTTAGTAACAAGTTTGCTCGAGCCAAAATCGCTCTGAAGTCATATACACCACCGGTGCGCCACCGACTTTTCTCAAGCAGATCTGTTCTGATTTGAGTAATGAACAGACTAGCTTCAAGTAAATCACGACGAGTAAGGTGTAACTGGTAGCAATCAAGTGGTTTTAATCAACATTCCGAAACGAGTCCTAAGGTCGTTAATGTAAGTGAAGTCATGGAGCGATTTGCATAATTAATATCTTTATAACATGTAACGGTACTCCGTAATACGTGTGTAAGTGATCGGCGGCTAAATAGCTACTGGATTGCTGATTGATTACCTCCTTGTTTGTGAAGTGATTTAAGAGTGTAGGGTAGTGCTGATTGGGAGATCTAGGATTAGATTCTTCGACCTTTTAACTGGAACATAACATTGTCATAGTCATAGTCTGAAAAAGTTTTTACTACATAATCTTTCAAGAATATCGTACGTATTATTACGAATAAACAAACAAACGCTAATCACGGCGAATAAATCGTATTTCTTTGCGCTTGCTCGGTTGATCTTCTAGCTTTAAGTAGGTTTAAGTAAGTGTACTAAAACGCGACACAGTATTGATGCAATTGGAAAAAATGCAAGCCTGATGAGAAATAATTTTTTCATAGTAGGCACAAACCACAAGCTTGGTTTGCTAGAGTCTTCAGTAAGGTAGATGTATCTAGATTCCCGAACTGTTCTAGTTTGAGCAATTAAGAAGTAAGTAGGTCATCTCTACACAATAACCGTGATGTCGACTGTTCAGACTAGACGCAGTTCAAAATCACCAATGTTTACGTGACTAATGTAAAATTCTATAATTCTGCAGCGATACAAATCACAAGCTTAGTGCTTCCGCTTCTAATTATAAAATGTAAGATGTTGCTAGAAATAGATAAGTCTGCTTTGATTCTAAGCCATTAAACATATCACAATAATCAATGAAATAATATCGAGTAAAGAAGCACATATGATACGAATGCACGCAAAGTAAAGACTTAAAATCATCCAAACTGTTTTTTTTTTCTATTACTCTCAAAACAAAATCGGTTCAACAAAATCCTTTGCAAAGTATTATAAACCGCATTTGTTCAGTTGATAGCTATTTTTATCACGTAAACTTTTGCCATATCTATTGCCCTACTTATGAGTTCAAATCATCAACACAAGTGCAGTTATTAATAACAAAATAGTCTGGACACCGGATTTTCGACGTCCGTTACTACACGAAAGTAGCATATCATTAATAACCTAATTCTAAATACATATAATAATTATGTAACTAGTATTCATGCGATCATGTATGTTTACCTTTAAAGCTTGACGTTTCAACCAGGTTACACCGGCCTTGGTCACAAGCTGACTGGTATCGCGGTACTTCTCCATTAAGATCGTAGTATCAACCATCGCACAAATATATTATGTATGTCATTCATTCGCCATAGTATCTAAGAGCATCACATATTCACATACGTTGGCCTTTCACCGTTCTATCTATATCTGATCTGGCCAATAAAAATAAATATCTTCACGTTATTTATAGCTTCGTACATATCTCGTTATTTGCTTACACCGTTGTTTGTCACCGTTAAAACATGTTTATGGAAAAAATGAGTTGTGGGATCACACGCTGGAATGTTTGAACTTTATGGGAATTGAGAATTGATTCCAATGGTTTCGGTCAGATAGTTTGTCAAGTTGTTTATTGGTTTACAAAGAGTGATCAAGTATTTGTTTGGTTGTTGCTGTTGAATTATTTCGACATTATCTCGTATATTACTAGTTGATATCGGTAATGTCTTTCAGGGTAGGTCAGCTGCGGTCATTATGTTAATATACTTGCAACAAAGTGTAGTATGAGCATATTTAGGCGCCCTCGATGGCGTAGTGGTTAGTGTAACCGACTGCCACGCCTGAGGTCGCGGGTTCGATTCCCGCACAAGTCAAATATTTGTGCGCATGAATATAGGTGTTTGTCTTGGTCTGGGTGTTTCTATGTATAATATGTATGTATTTACAAAAAATAAGTATATATGTATGTTTATCCATTGTTTAGTACCCATAGTACAAGCTCTACTTAGTTTGGGCTAGATGGTGTTGTATGTATGTAATAGAATATTATTATTATTATTATTTGCACTCTTTAAAATGTAATCATTCTAGCGGAATTCAATTATTCAAATAAACAATCGATATTTGAAAGCGAGCACCTAAAATTATTTACGCAACAAACAAGCATCTCTAATACATCTCATAAATATAATTCTAAGATAGTAACAAATGATAAAACTGATAAGCATATGAATTGAATTAATTAAAGCTTATGAAAATTTCTTCGTATAAACATAGATAAATACCTAATTGTCAGCCAAATACTGTTAGACTTAGATTTGAGTTCTAACTTACAGCTCGGACTATTGAGTAGCTATTAGATAATTATAGATCCTTCTAATATCAGCAAGTACGTGGCTTGCTACTCTTTCTATTCGTAAGCAAGATTCTTTGGTATGAAATATCATTATCATCTCAGCCGGCAGACGTCTACTGCTGAATATAGGCAAGGTATTCCACACAGATCCAGCATCCAATCGCTTCCCGTGATCCTTACCAGATCGTTGGTTCACCCTAGAGGCCTATCCCTGCCGCGTCTTGCGGTGCGTGGTCACTACTCCAGAACCTTTCTGCCGCAGGTTCTGCGAGCCATAGCACATATCATATCCTGCATCCTACCACTTCAGCTTGGCTATCTGGAAAGCAGTCGGTAACTTTAGTTATTTTATGAGACATATTTGGATAAGATATGATTGGGATGATCTTATATTTATATTTTTTTATTGCCTTTGGTGGCAGACAAGCAAGTGGCCCACCTGATGGAAAGCGGTAACCGCTGCTCATGGACTTTAGCAATGTCAGGACACAGCAAAGCCGCTGCCTACCGTGAAAGAAGAACTCTCTTTAAACCTCGTTTGAATAAGGACATATCATAGCGCTCGGGAAACACCTTAGCAGGCAGTTCATTCCAGGACTTGCACGTACAACATAAGATCTTTTATATTTTAAGAACAGTTGTTTCAAAACAAAATTTAACTTTATAATCTAGACGACAGTGAGTAACAGCAATCAAAGTACTTTCATTCTTTAATTAATAATTCATCTTCTAAGCATGCGTTTTCACAATTCAAAATCCAGAATATTTATTTGTGACATGTTTAATCAAAATACAACCACAGAATACTCTTCTAGTTGAATCGTTTCACATAAATATAGCAGGTTAAGGCAACGGTGTTGCACGGTGACAGATCGCGTGTCTGTTTGCCGTACTAGACGACTGCAATAGTCATAATTTTGTTGTCGAGTTATACAAGATCAGCGCCTTTGCAATAGCCAACCTTTTTTAAATGAGTGATGAGCTTGGAATTGTATAATGTAAAAGGATTAGGGTAGTTATTAAATTTTGTTACCAATGTTTCGGTTCCACGACCATTCGGTTCCGCGTCGTATAAGTAACGGAGAGCGTGTGCTGCGGTATCCAGCTACTAGAATACTAGTCTTGCGGCAAAATTCAAACTCCTTGAGCTGGGAATCGAACCTGAGGCCTCATAATCTTATGCTACTGGACCAATAGGGCATGAGATGCCGCTTACTAACTATTAATGTAACATACTTTATTATTTGGGTACTAAATATATCAAACTATTTGTCTAACTAAGCCAGAAATAAGTCATTCTTAATTCTTTAAAAAAAAGCATTATCTACATAGTTAATTAGTGCCTGTAACAGAAATCTGCTGTTGCTTTTTATAGAATGATAGTCCAGTCTCATGGTAAGCAGTTAGTGAAGTTAAAGGATAAAACCAACAACAAAAAGACAAAGTACACTATTCTGATCCCTGACAGAGTAAAGGCGATGGTAGTTCTCACTCTAACTATATTAAGAGATTTTAACATAACATAGACTCATCTTTATATCCTTGAGGGGTAGGCAGACGTGTATTACACCTATATTTCGTTATGTGAAGTATAAAAAGATTTCACGCAATAATAAAGGCAAAGCCTAAAGCCATTTAATAGGTTTATTACTAGACCCCATGACGCTACTGAAAATTTTACTCAACATGGGATAAAACCTGGGATCTTTTTCTTTTTTCTCAAAAGACTACTCCCGGTCTAGAAATAATTCCTGTGTCGCGAGGGACTTTACAAAAATTTAAACAATGGACACAAAGAACATTTAAACTCGGAACTACCATTTGTGGATCACACAAATTTTTGTTCTGCGTGGGATTCGAACGCATAACACTTGGCGCAGTGGTAGAGACGAGGCAATCACTTAAACCACTACGCCATCCGTGCACATAAACTCACGATCGCATGCCAAGCTCAGCGTAAGCTTATGACAATTGTCACGATACCGCTATAAGAAGAGAATTAAATAAGCTAAGTAGCCTATATAATATATACTCTTGCTTGCAATTAAGTTGAAATTTTAAGCCCACCCATGTATTGGTACAATAAATATTGAGTACAAAGGCCATATTTTCGTAGTAGGCTATGTAGTATGCTCGAGGCGTCACTCGTCCCCCTTTCGACTGTTTATCACATAAAACAAAATAGCCTCTTTTGAAACTATGCCAACTATGTTTAATTACATTCTTCTGCACAACGTTTAAGCAATATTTATGTGCCAATATTAGAAAAAATACGCGGCACGCATTCTTTATAAGTTCTATCGTACAAAAAACGACCTTAACCGACTTCCGATAGAGTATCAGCTATAATTTCGCGGACATTAACATATTAGCACATAAATTGTCTACCATTATCTCTATACGCGTGCAAAGGAATCACACTAAACAGTACTGTATATGGCAAATGTATTAACCCTTCAATACGGTAGGTAATTATCAATTAGTTGATACCAAGAATAGAGAGCGTTTTTAAACTGTCCGTGTAGTATTGGGTACTGGGTATCAATATGTTGGTGTTGGTTGGAGTCTCGCGGCGCGCATTCC
This sequence comes from Catocala sponsa, assembly GCA_963564715.1. Taxonomy (NCBI): domain Eukaryota; kingdom Metazoa; phylum Arthropoda; class Insecta; order Lepidoptera; family Erebidae; genus Catocala; species Catocala sponsa. The sequence continues at coordinate 8,269,542 of OY751330.1, forward strand.
ACAAGCCTACATTCCATTGTTGACACGTGGTGTAGGAAGTGGGCGCTAGAGCGACCGGCGCGGCGGCGGCTGGCACCAACACGCGCCCCACATAATGTGCGATGTATCATACTATCTATTGTTGATATATTATTCCACTATTATTGTTTATCCACCATATTAGGTACGACTAGTCGCCATTTATTAGATAAATGTGAATGTAAACATCAGTAAATTTCCAGAGGCGGATTCACGACTAGATAATTTGTTATTCTCACTAATAACCACATTAATATGGGAAAGCGATCGTCTAAAAGCGAGATTAAAATTGCTAGCAAAGTGGATTTATTAAGTAGGGTAATTTAAATATCTCGTATTTACCCTTTGCTAGGATAGTCTCTGGTAGGATATATTTATTAATGACATAATGCGACACAAACATACATACGTCGTTTAGCATTATAGATTGCAATACCTAGTGATTAGTGGCAGCTGGATAGAGTCACGTGGAACCTATATATCGGCATTACAGATTGCAATAACAAAGAACAGGTTATATCTTGCCTATAGTACAGCAATCCAAGACTTATACAAGTACATAATTATTTTTTATTGCTCAACGCAAAGATACATTTCCTTTTTATAGATCGTTGTTTTGCTTCATTATTATCGGTGTTAAAATCTTTAATGAGGAGATATGTTTAAAGTCAGTGCGTAAATACAATTGAAATACACATCCGTAATAAGTCATTCGGGATGGATACCAGGATGGTGGTATTGGTAACTGGTACCGATGCACGTCCGACGGGTTACAAATAATATAATGAGATTTGTGAGACGTCCTGTGGGTGTAGCTTATGACGTGTCTCGTTAGCAAAGCTTTATTGTTTCGATATATTTATACAGTGGTGTGTGATTTTCAATTATTTTAATGGCAGTTGACGGGTTGGTTTTACGTTTTGTGAACTGTCAATGGTGTGAGCTTGTTACTCGGCCAAGTTTATTTGTTTTGAAATTAAATTTTGGACTGCATAGATGGCGTAGTGGATAAAGTGGTCGCCTTGTTATTGCCACTGCGCCGGGTGTTGTGGGTTCGAATTCCACACGAGACAAAACTTTGTGTGATCCGCAAATGCTTGTTTCGAGTCTGGGTGTTCTTTGTGTCCGTTGTTTGAATGTTTGTAAAGTCCCTCGCGACACAGGAATTATTGCTAGTGCGAGATTAGTCATTTTTAATTTAAAAAAATAAGTTGAATTATCTTTTTAATAATAATAATAAATAAATGACTGTCTTAGTTTCCTTAGCTTGCATGATAATAATAAGAAAGTAATAAATAAATAATTTTGATGTCTGAACAAACTATATTTGCACGCCTGTAATGGCAGAATATGCTGTACAACATTTAATTTAAGAGCCTATATATCACCATATTCTTGGAATTAAAGTTATTATTATTATTAGATATTACACGGCACGTAGATTGCTGTTTTAATATATGTGTCTAGTAATACAGATATTACAATATGGTAATTAAAGCAGATTAATATAATTATGATAGTGAGAATAATTGACAAGTCTATTGAAGCAAGAGAGAATAAACTGCAACAAAACGAAGTTAGTAGCAGTTCAATCTAAATACTTGCGTAGTTGTTTGTTTGTTTATTTTGTTTTCTATATATCTCAAACTGTGATTATTGCCTGTCATAATGATTCAATTTTACGTTATGATAGACAGGTAGTGGAGTCTAATGTGTTCCACTATTCCAATCTTTACAATCGCAAGTTTGGTTTGTTCGTTATTTTAAGGATTTGTCGGGCAGTATTTCGTATCCCGTTTTCTTTAAGAATCTGGCGAAATGTGGCTATCATACACTTCTGGCTAACCCGTAGACTAATATATGTATAATAGTAAAAGTTACATAACTAAGACTTTTTTACCAAAAACGGGTATTGTCATTTCGCACCTAGGTATCGTTATTGACCGCTCTATCACTCTACAAGGACACTTTGGACAAACAGTGGAATCTAACCAATATTATAAATGCGAATGTGAGTTTGTTTGTTTATTTGTCTCACGGTCTTACTACTAAACTGATAATCATGAAATTTTGCATAAACGTTGTCGGCGAACAAAAAAAGTCGTAGGGAACCTATCATTTTTTAAAAAGTACTTTTTCATGTGGATAACATTTTATTGAGAAAATCCAGATTAATGCGTGCCAAGCCGCGGCTAAAATCTAGTTGTTTATAAATAGGTTGGATATTAAAATTCCTATTATCTCAGCCAACTCGTACTTGACCAGCTAAACAAACTAAGGCGTTGTAGTTATATCAACTTTTTGCAACTAAATAATACCTGTTCTGACTTCCCAGCTTGTAGACAGCAAACAGTGGATTAGGCTGATAACACACCGGCGGCCATGCGTCAAACCGCGACGGGGCGCTGGCTGGCGCACGTAGGAGTCCGTCAAACCACCAGGTGTGGCGGCGGCCTTATTTATTGCGCGCCGTGGGCCCGAGGATTTATAACACCCTGTGCTTGTAGTACAGGAGATAGCCGTCAGCTGATGTTGTATTGTGTTGCGTCTTCTTGTGTCCACTCATTTGACTTACAGTGTCATTCTTTTAAATGTGGATGGAAGGGTTGTTCTGGATTTGGTATTTTGGTATTTTTTGTGTAGTGGCCTGCCGTTTCACACGGCGGGCCGGAAACCATTCGCGATTCGCGCAGCCTCGCCGTCTATGGTTATCTCGAGGAACACCGTGGTAGGTTTAGTCGGTATTACCGGGGTATCTTTTCCCCGGTGAACCCGACATAACCTCTCCGTCGCCCCGCGGAGAGATATGCGCCAAAGCATTGCCCCACGTAAAAAAAAACGAGTTTGTTATTTTTAGCTGCAAGCATAGTTATTACTGTGTAATAAATACTATTGCAAAGCAAAATCTGTCAAATTCATAACTATTATAAGTCTCTCGCAGATCTCTTCTTATAGGCTAGCCTTTCCATATACCTGAATAAACCATGTGACATAATATTTTCAATTTAAAATGTTGAGTCCGGAGCGGTGTGTGGTCGTTTTTAATAAAAAACTTCTTGCTATAAAAGGACAAGCCAAAATTATGTGAAATTCCATGTTGATTTATTGGTCAATGAAATATGCGGTTGACAAATTCTATTTCACTAAATAGTTTTGTACATTGTAGAAATATAAGCAATCTTAGTAAAAAGTATTAGTTACTAGATTATGTCCGCGGCTTCGCTAGCGTTAAGTTTTGTCAACAATATATATCCCCCGTGTACAGGACCTTTTTTTTTGACGAACAGTGCTCTATGTTCTGTTCTGTATCTTTAACAAAATATATGTGAAATTTTATGATTATCGGTCAAGTAATTATGGCGTGATAGCGTAACAAACAAACTCACATTCGCATTTATAATATTAGTTGGATAGACATCCTACTAATACTATAAATGTGGGTTTCTCATATATGTTACAAATTCTAAATACCAGTTGCTAAAACCATTTAACATGGTCTCGCAATCAACGTTTAAGCTGACATTTTCCTAACAAATACTGAGCTTTCGACCTACCTTCTGACATTGCGGTATAATTAGGGTCAAACAACAAGAAACTATGAATAGTCATAAGTCTTAATGACCGATTCGTGTCCTAATTCGATACAGATTAAACATAATGACAAATAGCTTAATCTTATTGATACGAATAAAGTGTCAAGGTTAATCAAATGCTTAGTTTATTATAGAGCGATTCTGCGCACAGCGAATATTTAGTACATTTGTCTGTTTTTTATTTTTATTTTTTTATACAGCTAATGTGGCAAACAAGCCTACGGCCCACCCGATGGTAAGTGGTCACCATAGCCTATGGACGCCTGCAACACCAGAGGCATCACTAGCGCGTTGCCGACCCTTTAGGAAAGGAAGTGGGAAGGAGGAGCGGGAAGGGGGTAAGGGGTGATTGGGCCTCAGATACTCTCACTCACCGACCGAAACACAACAGTAGGAATACTGTTATTTCACGTCGATATTCTGTGAGAGGTTAGTCCTTCCCCAGTCGAGCCGGCCCATTCATGCTGAAATCAGCGAGGCTCTACTACTACTGTTTGTACTTGTGTACGCGTTAGAGTATCACAGATTTGTTAACAATGACATTGTGCAATATGCGGTCATTGCCGTTACTAGTACTAAGTACTATTGACAGTAGACCAGCTGTTACTGGAACTATACATTATGATGCTTGTACAATAGCACACTACTAAAGGACAAAGCGATTCCTATCTTATCTTATGTGGAGGCCAGTCAGTGCAGACCGGCGACACTTCGACCCAGTGGGATCTTTTGTGTCGACACTCTCCCAATAACGACAGCCATAGATGTTCATGGCAGCGGGACCGACGGTTTAACGTGCTCTCGGAGGCACGGAGCAGGCAATAATTGTCAATCAATACGCACATAATTTCGAAAAGTCATATAACTTCGGAAAGTCAGAGGTGCGCGACGTGGGTTCGAACCCGAGACCGTTGCAGTCTGTTGGTCTCCCCACTGAGCTATCGCTGCTCAAGCGATTCCTAAACTGAGACTTGTTTGTATTTGAGAAATCGACGGCTCTCTAATTAGTGTCATAATTTGCCATTGCACTTCGTGGACTACTAGTATCAGTAGTAACTATACTATATATAATAATATCATCCCTGTTTTAAACTGTCCCACTGCTGGGCACGAGCCTCTTCTCTGTGGGAGAAGGGTTAGGCCATAGTCCATCACGCTGGCCCAGTGCAGGTTGGCAGACTTCACATATCTTCGAGAACATTATAGAGAACTCATAGACATGCAGGTTTCCTCAGAATGTTTTCCTTCACCGTTAAAGTAAGCGATAATTAACTAATTATATACAGGCTGTGTCGTAAATAGTGATCCAGAGTAAAGGAGTCGATACACTGTATTCTTATGTATCACATACCGAAATTTTAACCATTTTTTTTATGCCCCTAAAGTCATATGATTTGCTGAAGATGAGTATTGAAATTGGAAACAGATTAATTTCTTTAAGTACCTTTGATTTTAAAACATAAAAAAGGGTTTGGGTATGATAGTACACATATTCAAGAGTAATAATAAAAAAACAGAATTAAAAAATATTGATATTTGTTGAAATGACAGCCAAATTCGTGAAGCAAGGTGCAGAAATTTTAAAAAAGAACTTTTATTTTTTGTTAGGAGACCCTTAACTGAAAATGCTTAATATTTCGGTATGCGATACATAAGAATACAGTGTATCGACTCCTTTACTCTGGACCACTATTTACGACACACCCTGTATTTAGGGTTAACACTGGACAAAAACTTTACATGGATTCCACACATACAAAGCATAAAGAATAAGCTAACGTCACCAGTAGGATCGTTATATAACATGGCAAGGGGCATTGCTCCAAAAGCTCGAGCTCTGATCTACAATGCTTTAGTAAAACCTCATATACTATATCTTATTGAGATCTGGGGTAACGCGGCCAACACTAATATAAAACCAATCCAAACAGCACAAAATAAAATAGTAAAAATACTATATCATTATGAGTTTTTAACGCCATCTGAAACTATATACAAAGAAACTAAAATAAAAATATTCGGCAATTATATATATATAACACTTGCATACTTATATATAAATTGATAAATAAACTCATTCATTCACACATTACTTTCACAACAAAAGGAGAAACACAAAAATATTCATCTCGACGTGCTAACCACCTAGTTTTACCAAGCATTAGAACAAACTACGGTAAAAACAGTTTAACGTTTGCAGGAGCACAACTATATAATGCACTTCCAAATGACGTGAAAGAGGCGACTTCGCTTAACATCTTCAAAAAACAGCTCCGCGATCATATATGTATTAAGTAAAATTTAAAAATTATTATTTCTTATAACTTGGACCACTCGATTGGCAATCTCACTTTTATTATTTGTACCGAACTCGCAACCACACGCCCGGACTATTTATTTCTAAATACCTACATCGGGTTTTTTATTAATGTAAATTAACTTTAAAATCTATTATGTTCTCATGTAAGTGACATGTATGTGTTTTATTGAGAAATAAAAATCTTTAAACCGAATTAATATGCACATAACTTCGAAAGTCAGAGGTGCGCGCCTTGGGATCGAACCCGAGACCTCCGCGTAGCAGTCCAATGGTCTCCCACTAGGCTACGTTCCTACATTACTGTACTAATGTCAGTAGTATAACTGTTACCAGTATCTACTATAATTTGTACTAGAAAGAGTTATAATAATGTCCCCCAGACCGAATTTCGGCCACGGCGGCTAGTCTTAACGGAGACTAGCCATCTGCGCAGGAGATATTATAGCGCACAAGTGCACTCTCTGTTCCTTAACTCTCATGATCTGATGGGACGGTAATCCGACACGACCGGAGAGAGATCGGGCGCAGAACCCACGACTTTACGTGCTTTCCGAGGCAGGGGGGTGTCTAACACCGCCAACTTCCTAACTCCGGGCTGCTATTGAGATTTCTTAACAGAAAACCCACAAACTTTTATTGTTTTGTTGGCCCGTGTATTCGAACCCGAGACCTCATGCACAGCAGTCGCATTCACTACCACTGCGCCATGGAGGCAGTCGGATTATACTCGTACTAGACTACTTTTATGCCAGATAAAAGAATTCCACTGCAACAATGTATAAAATACCAGACATCTTGCAGGCCAATATAATTTTTTTATAATTTACATACAGGGATAGATAGAGATGTATCATTATACCCACATTTGGTTAGTAATGGTTTTTAGGTCCTACGTAATTTTTTTTATGGTATCCAAGGCAAACGAGCTTACGAATCGCCTGATGGTAAGCGATTACCGCCGCTCATGGACACCCGCAACACTAGAGGAGTCACAAATGCGTTGCCGGCCTTTTGAATTTGCCGTAATATGCGAGTTTATCGGCCCACCGATGCTGTTTCGATATTCTTGATAGAAAAAGCCGATGGTATTTTCCAGAACTGGGAATCAAACCAGAGCTCATTTACAGCAGTGGCAAACAGTACGGCTGCACCATCGAGGCGTTAATATTTAATATACATACGTGTATTTCTTAAATGTGTAGCTCCCAGCCTACATCTCTCATCTGATTATAAATTAGTTGTTTGTGTATTTGCAACTCGAGAACGCTGTGGCCGCCGGCCACGGCCAAGTTATTGTGATCTTTGTTTATTGTGCTTAACTTTGATAGATCTTTTTAGTTTGGTAGATGACCAGCATATGTGCTTTTGACATTATGTATGCCTGTTTAATAAGCGTTAGTTAAACATGGTCAGATTAGCCTATTTTCAATGGTTATATTTTATTGCTTATCAAATAAACAAATAATTAACATAATATATACACAAATTATTTATAAGAAATATTAACTAAATAGAAAAATAAAACAATAAAATTAAAAAGCGTCATAATATTCTTCCGCGTCGTCGTCAATTGGCAACGTGCCTAGAAGACTGGCAGCATTGCTACGTTGAATGGCAATACTTATTCTTTATGCAAAGAAAATACCAGCCCTCTGGTCACGTGAAGCGTCAATCAGCCGCTTAGCTAGGTCTCTATAAACAGATCTAGCACTTGGACCCCATGGACTCAGCGTTTCGACTTACTTAAATATGTACGCACCAATAAGGTTTTGGTATTTGCGCCGTTTGAGCGTCTCGTCTTATAATTATATCCATGAAGGTTACGCAGAGATATTATGTAGTTGTTCGTCTACGGGACCGCGTTCCCGGTCTCAAAAGCCCTCTGACCCTTGTAACATTATTACACTCATATTTTTCCAGCTATGTTGTTACTTTTGAGTGGTCCATTTTAGAAAACGAACTCATTGTCGTCAACCGGCAAAAGTTTTGATTTTGATTGCTTCTTCGACACACAATTCAATAACACTTTAAACCTTGAAATAGGAACCTTTAATCTAACCAAATAGGTACCTGATTAGATTCAGGATTATATTCCTTTTAAGAGCCAAATGGCACAAGAACGGATCTTTTGCTTCAAGCTTTAAATTAGTTGAACAACAGCAGCCTGGCTAAGACATACAAAAGATCACTGCTAAACACCTTGTAGTATATTCTTGATTCTTGGATAGGGTTTCCAGCCTTCTCAGAGAGTCGTAGTGTACTTAGAACCAGTAATGATCTACTGTATTAGCAGGAGTCCATGTGCTTGCTGTAAGCGGTTAGCATCAGGCAGATCGTAAACTTAAACGCCACTTTGGTAACATAAAAACTATTATGCCAAAAAAAAAGAGGGACTGAGTTTCTTAAATGAAAAATTATAGATACAATATAAATTATGACATAATAGGCGAAGACCTTTTTGGCATTGTTAAATCCCAAGACATATTCGACTTTTCGAAGTTATATGCGTATTAAATCCAAATCTGACGTAACTAATTACAGACCAGTGTCTAAGCTATGCATAGTCTCAAACATTTTTGAAAAAGTAGTTTATAATCAGATGTATCCAGCCTTAAAAAATAGTTTAAATAGTTTTCAGCACGGATTTCTCAAGGGCCGTTCCACAACTTCAAACCTAATTCTATTAAATGAATATATAACAGAAGCTATGAGTAGAGGTAGTCAAATAGACGTAATTTACACCGATTATACGAAATGTTTTGATAGAATTGATCATACCATCTTACTAGCTAAGCTACAGTTGATAGGCATCAGAGGTGACCTGTTGAGATGGTTTTCTTTTTATATAACTAATCGGTCCCAAGCAGTAGTGATTAATAATTATGTGTCTAGCTGGGTAATGGTGCCTAGCGGAGTTCCCCAAGGTTCACTTCTTGGCCCTCTGTTATTTCTGATCTTCGTAAACGACATTGACCAATGCTTCCATCATTCTCACCTCCTATCCTTCGCGGACGATATGAAGATTTCCAAATCAGTCTTAACGCCTGCCGATTGCCTCGCTCTCCAATCAGACCTATCACGCTTAACAGATTACTGTATCCTGAATAAGCTAGATTTGAATCTTACCAAATGCGTAGTAGTTACCTATAGTAGGAAACCTGTCGTATTACCGTCAGAATATCATCTTAACGACCATAAACTAATAAAACTCCGTAATGTCCGCGATCTTGGTATTATACACGATTCTAAGTTGCTTTTTGATGATCATATTGATAGTACAGTTACTAAGGCTTTGCGAGCGTTAGGGTTTGTGATGCGAGCATCTAATAGTTTTAAGAAGGCTAAAACTTTTAAAATCTTATATTGTACTTTTGTGCGTAGTATATTGGAATACGGAAGTCGGGTCTGGAACCCGAGATATAATACATACGAAACTCGAATTGAAAGTATACAACGCAAATTTATAAAATTTCTATGCTATAAGTTGAAAATAAAATATAAGTCCGATAATTACTTCAAACTATGTGCTAAATTTCATATCTTGCCGTTAGCCAACCGGCGTATGATAGCAGATGTCGTGTATCTAATGAATTTGTTATCTGGCAAAATTGATTGTCCAGGCCTACTTTCTAAAATAAATTTTAACGTACCTACAAAAAGCACGAGACGATATAAGCCTATACACATGCCTTTAGTATCCACAAATTACAGACAGAATACATTTCTCTGGCGAGCGGGTGATACTTTAAACGAACAAGCAAGAAAGTTCGACATTGATGTTTTTAATACTCAACCAGATGCAGTGAAGCGCATGCTCAGTCTTGATTTTTTTACAAGGTTTAATGCTGATTAATTTTACTTTATTTGTTATATGTTAGATGTTTAAGTGATAAAATAGTTGCTGTCCACGCATTGTTATATAAGAGTTAGTCGTGGAGACCTATCATTGGCTCTCTGTTGCATATTTATTTTCACTACTATGTATTTCAAAGATGTTGGTCTTCCTAATACGTAAATAAATAAATAAATAGTTAATTATCACTCGCTTTAGATATAAAGGAAAACATCGTGACGAAACCTGCATGTCTGAGAGTTCTCCATAACGTTAAAACTGCCTGCTCGCAGTAGGTCAACGTGGTAGCTACTATATCCTAACAATTTTCACACTAATAAGAGACCCGTGCTGAGCAGTGGGGCAATTCATAATCAGGGCTGATAATGTATTATCTATATAAGTACAAAAAACTTGAACGTAAAACGTGAACTTTATTTATATTCATGTCGATAATTAATAAATGGATTACTCCAATATCCCGAACGGTTAGGCAGTGGTGTTTCACACCCATTATTTGCCAGCTATACTTTTGAGTTCTCCATCTAAAGACGAGATGGACATACTTCTTATACTGGTATGAGATTCACGCGAATAAGTTGCGAGTAGAAGTTAGAAAGAAGAGCTAGCTAGAAGCTCAACAGCTAACATAGTATCACGACGATTTGTTCCTAGAGGTAGACCAAAGTCCATTCTATTGACATTTCGCTAGCAATGGTAAAGCCCCATGTAACAGGGGGGAGACTATTACTGTCAACCGGGACTAGTGTCAGACTCCGTGATGCTATTAAGGATCGATGACCTCGAAGGCGTAGTGATTAGTGTAACCGACTGCCACGCCTGAGGTCGCGGGTTCGATTCCCGCACAAGTCAAACATTTGTGTGCATAGACATGGATGTTTGTCTTGGTCTGAGTGTTCATATGTATAATATGTATGTATGTATTTACAAAAAAAGTATAGCTATATGTAGGTATGTTTATCCATTGTCTAGTACCTATAGTACAAGCTCTGCTTAGTTACGGCCGCAATGGCGTAGTGGTTAGTGTAACCGACTGCCACTCCTGAGGTCGCGGGTTCGATTCCCGTACAAGTCAAACATTTGTGTGCATGAACATGGATGTTTGTCTTGGTCTGGGTGTTTCTATGTATAATATGTAGGTATTTACAAAAAAAAAGTATATATTATGTATGTTTATCCATTGTCTAGTATCCATAGTACAAGCTCTGCTTAGTTTGGGCTAGATGGTGTTGTGTGTATGTGATAGATTATTATATTATATTTATTGACTGTACAACTTCATAACTCTTAAACTCAACTGAGACATGTTATAGTATTATATTCATAGCCGCTGCGCCACAGAGGCAGACTGGATAAACGAATCGAAAGTAAATATTTTATATATGGACAAATAATAATTGTTCCTTACTAATAGGTAGCAGACCAATTAAAAAGCCACGTAAGTACACTTGTTTCCAATCATGTTAATTATGAGCGATAAGATAACGACTCAATCGCCATTATATTGCATATAAATATTTATACTGGTTTTCCTAGATACGGTAATTTCGCTTAAAGTAGCCTACCATGAATCGTAAATGGCCAAGTTTCGGTGCGATTGTTCGTAATACGTACCATGATCACTTGGAAAGAAAGAATGCCGAAAAGCCTTTATATGTACTCTACATATCTTTGATTCTAACTTGTTTTGTAAAACAAATCCTAACTAATATTATAAAAGCGAAAATGAGTTTGTTTGTATGTTTGTTTGTTACCTTTTCACGCCTAAACCACTGAACCGAACATCCTGAAATTTTGCATATACATTGTCAGGTGTACAGAAACAGACATTGGCTACCTTTCATCCCGAAAAAAATTACTGTTCTCGAGGAATACAACAATAACGTTCTTATGATAATAGATGGCGCCACGTGTCTTTCGAATCATGATTGAATTATATTATTACAAGCAGAGTACAACCCGAATAGAATTAAACCAACGCGAGCGAAACCGCGGGCAATAGCTAGTAAATAAATAAAAGCAAATCAGAAACAGTAATGCTGTGTGTCAAATTACAGAACAGCAGGTTAAAATTAATCGGGATTTTGGTTATCAGATTGGAAAAGCTGCGAAAGAAAATAAGAACCTTTCCTGAAAAAATCTTAGCTGAAATATTTTTATGTAGTGACAGCATTCGCATATATCAGTATACTGACAAAATTAACAAATAAAGTATATAACTATTAGTCTTCTTTCCTTAGTCTGGCTTATGATTGAAGACTAAAAGATCGGGACATCCGGATTAAGGGTGAATCTTGACGTGTCATCAGATGCCTGAAAATCGGGATGTCCCGCGCAAAGCAACACCTGGCATCACTGAATAGAAGATATGATGTGATGAGAACCACGTAAAACACATCTCAGGTTTAACTTTTATTGATCGCCTAAACACCGCCGTTAGAAATTCCATCCACGATTGCTCAATACATTAAAAGCTTCTTACGTCATTAAAAACAAAATGCCATCACATAAAGTCGCTTCATTACTTTCCTAACAAAGATATTAGGTATCAAGTGAATCCCTTAACCCTTCAGCTTCAACCCTCCACTGCGGGTTTATTCACCGCTCATTACGGAAGGGTTAAGATTGAGCTTCGCTCGATGCAACTTGCAGTATTTTAAGTCGAATTAAAGTAAATTTATACGTTGAGTTATTAAGCTTTTTCGTAAGAGGGTTCATCAGGAGGGTTAATAGGGTTTCTTCTAGGTAATATTGCGAGGTGATAAATAACAAAAAATTACGACTACATCGACTTTTGGCGCCGGACCCCAGGCATAGTGTTTTTAAATTGTGTCTAGATATGCTACTAATACTTAAAATACAATTCTGATTCGTAGCCGATTTGTACACAAAACGGAAACTATCGATATTTCTGAGTATATATCAAGCGGAAAAAGCAAAGGTTGCCAATGTTTATGCTGCAATTCATAACTGGACTCTATTTCATTCTTGAGACCTATAACTCTTAAGAGATGCTCTGGACACTTGGACCATTGCTCTGGACACTTGCCTAGAAGAGATGAGGTACGGTGAGCCTATACAGTCCAAAGATGCTGGCCAAGAGGAGCAATAAGGAGAGTCCATAGACCACCGGCCCAATTTTCGACGATATCAGTTGACAGGATATCACTGGTAGCTACTGGCTTGAGATTGTGTGGACTAGCTCATTAGAAAATAAGTCTTTACCCATTGATTAATGTGTGCTAGTAATCACGATGATGAAGATTCTTATGACAACAATGCTTAGGATCGATGTAATATTCGCAGATTGATTGAGAGCCTACTGCAGTTTGCAAAACTCATTGCCTTAGTGCATATTTACTATCAATACAACTTAAAAGACACTTTCGCTGAAACGAGAATTTGATCATTTAAACCTGATATCGAGCCCACACGAGGTCTTTTAACAAGGAGTCATTGTTGCGCATACCAACACTAAAAAACCCAAATTGAAAGTCTGACACATTTATAAGTATTAAATGAAACGAAGGTCATTGGTCACAAATTACTATGTTCTTCATTAATTGTTTGTAATATAAAGCTATACTAAAAATACTTGAGGCTGACCATAAAAATACGACCTCCGAGACAAGTCGATACTCTTGTACATGTAATTTAGAAGAATTGATAGATCAGCTGGGCGTTCAACAGATATGACAAGTGATAGACAGGCACGACTTGTAGTTGGTTATTAAATAATTGCGAGGTAATTTGTATGTTTTGTAATAGTGCTACTGTTTTTGTGCTCTGTATGTTATCTATACTATTATATAAATATAAAAAGCTGTGTCTGTGCATTAAAGATGCTTATAGAAGATTACTGCGTCGGTGATGTAACGATAGTGCATGCGACTGCTGTAAATGTCTTGGATTGAATTGCCCGTGCATTGTTCTATGAATATTTTTTTATAAAGCTTTCCTGTCAAATTTTTCTCCGATTCTGGAACTGTACCTGGTAGACAATTATTAGCTCGACACATATTGGGACGTGGAGCCTTAAACCGTAGTAGGTGAAACATGGCTGTAATACACTTATGTCTACCCTTTCAGCAATATAGTCGTGTATAATATAATATCAGCCCTGTATTAAACTGTCCCACTACTGGGCACGGGCCTCTTCTCACTGTGAGAAGGGTTAGGCCATAGTCCACCACGCTGGCCTAGTGCGGGTTGGCAGACTTCACATATCTTCGAGAACATTATGGAGAACTCTCAGATATGCAGGTTTCCTCACGATGTTCATCATGTCTTAATAATTATGTATGTATGTAGGAAAACTCACATCAATGAGTTAAAATATTATTTTCACAAGCATTGAACTCAGTAACCTACGCCATATACCATAAATTTTATGTGATCCATAGCTCGGGCCTTCCATATTACCTGAATATTGTTGTAAAGATGAATCTATCTTCTAGTCTCCTTATCTCAATACACTAGTTAATATATTAAACAAAAATACAATGAAGTTAAGCAAGACGGTAAGCTCTTCAGCTCTTGAACCAATCAGAGTGCGTTCGTCCGTTTGCATAGTCATCAATGTCTCAGACCAATGATTAATGATTGCTTGCTAGTGGAACGAATAGCATACAGCTCGCTGAATGGATATACTCGGTCACGTGGCAGTCTTTCCCATTTATTTGTTTGTATTTATGACCAATTCTAATGTATAAATAAAGGCAATAAATTGTAAGATGCTTTAAAAGTAGTAGTATATGATATTACCAGGTTTATTTGACGGCAATGAACCTAGCTTAGAATAGCTTAGTTTATATAAAAAAATCCTTACCTGCAAAAGATTTACGGAACGCATGTCTGGTTAAAAATTAACTTATGTTTTAAACCTGGTCATGGTATATCCATGTGACAAGTTTTATTCAAATCAGTTCAATAGTTTACCCATGAATGAGTAACAAACATATAATAATTTAAGTATTTTCACAATCTTTTATATTTATAATACTAGTAGGATAGACAGATAGTTATACCTAATATACACAGGGAATAACCAGTGAAAGCCCTGTACTAGTACACATTTGCACCTACCTAAGGAATAATACTTGTATCACGAGAAATTTAACAAACATTCAAACAATGGACACAAAGAACATCTAGACTCAGAACAACCATTTGTAGATCATACAAATCTTTGACCCGTATGCCAATCGAACTCACAATACTTGGAGTATTGACAATGGTGAGACGACCACTTAAAGCAATACGCAATCTCACATTTAACCTTAAACTATGTAAAACCTATAAAAGTTATACGGTTTGTCGTATCTATTCTTAATCTACTCTTTGGTTCTAAAGCGGGATCGCCGCGGGCGCCTGTCGTTCGGGCGGTTGAAATAATTTAATTAGCCGCGGTAATTACTGCGCATGGGCACGTGACGCAGCTGCGTCTGCGATCGAACTAGGACGTGATTGTCTTGTTTGGACATTGAAGTGATTTGAGGCGAAGTACGCCTGTTGTGTATGGCCGTTGAGATAAGAGTAACTGTCTTATTTAAATGATGAGTGAAAAAGGAAATACATATTATAGACGTTTATACTGGTTGCGCCCTCCTTATACTGCAGAAGCTATAAGAAACAACTCACTGATATCCTAACTAATATCATAAATGCGAATGTGAGTTTGTTTTATTGTTTGTTACGCCTGCCTGCCTCGAGTACTCGAACGACCATAATGAAATTTTGCATACACGTTATCAGGGATACAGACATAGGGTACCTACCATGTATCCAGAAAACAAATACTGTTCCCGAGGTATCTATAGGAATATTGACAAAATCTACATTAACGCAAGCGAATCCGCGGGAAAAATATAGTACGTTCATAAGCATAGATTTGGGTTTCTATCCCGAAGGGGTAAGAGACAAGGGCTTGCAATTTGCTACGAAGCATTCATTCCCGGTATTCCACAAATTTTATCTAAAATCACGATCTTATAGCTCTGGAGCCGTAGGCACAGGTGTATTTCACCGACATCACATCATCGATAATTTTAGTTCCATGTAATAGCAGGTGAGCCTATTGATATATCATTCCAACTCTTCGAATCGGCTTTTTGGTCGTTTCGCACGAATACCTATATAAATATTATTTTTAGAGTGTCGATTCGCTTAAATTCATGCGTATAGATTCGTGCGAAATGATCAATAAGCCTCTGAATCGTTTTATAATTTGTATTAACTTTAGGTATATAGTATACGATAGTCCGATCCTATACTCTGGTATTAAAATATATCATATCAGGCTATGTGTTGGTGTAACTATTATGTTTCTTCTTATCCTTATAGAAGATGCTAGCATGATGCTATGTTTACAAATGAAGATGAGATCATTGATAAAAGTTTCTCGCAGTTGAAGCAAACAAAAGTGAAACTATGTTTAAAAATAGAAACTCGAGATAAAACTTGAATCCGCCTGCGTAATTGAATAAATAAGTTTCGCTAGGTATTATTTCAATAATACTAAAACTAATATTATAAACTAGCTATTGCCCGCGACTTCGCTCGCATAAAAGTAAGTTAGTTTGGGTTATGTTAGTACCTAACAGTACTTTCTTCTTTTAAATTAAATTAAATTAAAATAGCAAACAATAAATTAAATTAACTACAAAACCGATTTTAAAAATTATTTCTCCATTAGAAAGCTATATTCTCACCGAGTAACATGTAGCCTATGTTACTCGGTGATTGCTTTCTAATGGTGAAAGATTATTTTAAATCGGTTTAGTAGTTTTTGAGTTAAATCCTTACAAACAAAAAACAAATCTTTCCTCTTTATAATATTAGTATAGATGTAAAAGTTTATGTATGTATGTTTGCTACTCAATAACCTATAAACTGTTGAACGGATTTGGATGAGACTTGGCACTATACCATAGATTAGCTCATACAATACTATTTATTCCGGTATATGACCCCGGTACGTGATTAGCGCGGGTGAAGTCACCAAAAGGAATTAGTTAAAGACATAATAATAATAATAAATAATAATGTTTATTTTTCACCATAATATTTCAGGTATTTACAAATATTATGCTTAGTAAGTAATACAATTTCTTCTACATAAATATATATGCGGCTTGGATTATTTCGAATTTATTCACAATTAACGACCATTCACTTGAATTTCGTCCTGTAAATAATATTATATGATCGAAGTCATTTTATTTCGAAATATATTGGATTAGCTACAGCTATTAGCTAACTTATAAAAGAAAATTAAATTACCTCTAGGGTAACCCCCGTCATGTAGGTGGGTTTAAAATCGCAGAAACATCGTTATGAATTAGGTGTTCAACTCGAAGAAACTAGAATCACTTTCATATATATATAAAACATACAATGCGAATATATTCGCATTGTATGTTTTATTTAATAGAAAACGGGAATTACCAAATTATAGGTTACTAGCTTTTGCCCGCGGCTTCGCTCGTGTTTAATTTAGAATTTGACAATCAATTCGGGTTGTACTTTGCTTGTAATAATATAATTCAATCATGATTCGAAAGACACGTGGCGCCATCTATTATCATAAGAACGTTATTGTTGTTTTCCTCGGGAACAGTAATTTTTTTCGGGATCAAGAGTAGCCTATGTCCTTTTCTGTACACCTGACAATGTATATGCAAAATTTCAGAATGATCGGTTCAGTGGTTTAGGCGTGAAAAGGTAACAAACAAACAAACTCATTTTCGCTTTTATAATATTAGTTAGGATAGGATAAGGATTACATGCCTTTTTGAAACTTTTGACTTTCCAGCCCGGTAGCAAACAAATTTTTTGAACCGTATGGCGATTTAATTTGGAACAGGGCGTACTGTTAGTGGCAAAACTATCACCTACAGTACTGCTCCACCCATACAGTACCAATGTACACATAAGCGATGGTGAACAAACCATTTAATACATTGTACAATTCCCTTACAAATTGTATGTAATTTGTAAGTAAATGGTGCAATTCAGTCATTTGCCTCACACAAACATCAAACTGAACACACCATATACGGGTATCTAAGCCAAGAAACACCACCGAATCACTTAGCCAACCCGTCTAACAACTAAATCAGTTAATCTGTCGCCGTAAGTAGGTTGCAATAGAAATAAACAAGGTATTAAACTGGAGTCGAACCCGAGTCCAAGTGATTGATGCTCGTATATCTGCACTAATGATAAGCCAGTACTGGTACTAATTAACACTGGGAATGTTGTCTTGCCACTTTAGTACAACTATTTATATAGACTTGAACTGTCGTTGGTTCCGCGGCATAAATTGCCGTTTATTAACGACCGAATGTGATGTACCGGGTTCGATTGCCGGAGCGAGCAAAAGTGATATTTGAGATTGTCTATAAGAAAAGTTTCAGTAGCACGTAAAGACTGAGCTATTTAGCAAAAGATCATCTGTCTAAAACTTGACTGTGGCATCGTTGCTTAACGTCAATAATTAATCGATTTATCTAGATGTCACCTTCTTTCTATGATCACTGAGAAAGCTAGCTCTCAGAAAAAAGACACTTAATTATTTCTTTACTCTCTAATCATCCCACTGTATTCTTATTCCCACAGAATAGAGATAGAAGGCAGAACTTAATCTGTCCGATGTGCTTAAATAGGTGCCTAGTCAATAAATACCGATTGCAATAATAATAAAACACGAGTATTGCATTGCCAAACAAATAAATTATTATTAACCAATGATGGAGCGGGGTTTTGGGGACCGTGTAGAGCTATGAGCGTTTAGATGTGCCACCCCTACTTAACTACGTTGTTAATCGTGTCTATTTAAAATATCAGTATTATACTCAACTATTACTTATAACAAGTCAAGTATCAGAATCGATATTTAGATTGAATAAAGTATAACTGACTTTATTTGTTAAAAATATTTATATACAGTCAGGACTGTTTAAGCAGGCTCTGTAGATCGCAGCCCTTCTAGGAAAGGCAACGAAGCAGTTCCATGCAAATATCGATTTATGTGAATTTTGCTTTGCTTAAAACTATCTCGTTGGTGTAGTAGTCGAAATATGCGCTTATGTTATAGAGTGCTATCATGAGGTAACAGACTTGGCTCCCACGTCTGGGACATTATGATTGGGTTATTCTTTTAGGGGATTTTCAGTAACAGCGTAGAGCATAGAAATGTGCTCAGCATACGGCAATAGGCTAATTCCTATTAGCTGGCTAAATATGGGTGCACCCCTTCAAAGATGTACAGCAAAGCTTTTGATCTTCCAATGTTATTTACTGTAATTAAAAATAAATGATCATAATAAATATGTTCGTGAACTAAAGTCGTGTCCATATTGATCAAGAAAACTTTAGTTTTAAAGTTTTGAATCCTTATCCTTTAAAACTGTGTATGTAATTTATAAACTGTGTATCAATTATATTATCAATTAGTTTAACGAAGCTACAAGACAAGCTCGCTCAAAGTATCAACATAAAGCTTTTAATGTTAAATAAACTAAAATAGAAAATGGACAATCTGATCCAATGTCTGCCACGTCGTAATTATCAAGTTATATCTATACTGGGTTGAGTTCAATGTCTAGACTATATATGTGGTCTCATCTTTTTTATAACGTGCCCTAATACTAGGCACTAGTTCTCTAATGAAGCTATATTACATTAAGACATAGGTAGTTCACATTTCTGGCCAGCACTAGGTGGCAAATCACGTATCTACAATTCAATGACATTAAGAAGAACTCTAAAGCACATTCCATATGGTGATTTCAAAAATGAATGTTTTGGAAGCGATAATTTGCTTTTTAACTATCAACGTAGCTTTTATTTGTACCTAAAATATTTAACGTAGGCAATAATTTGATTTTAGCTGCTCATGATAAATTTAAATAGTATTAAGTTCAAAGACTCACTCGTCTGTAAACGTGTATTACGCTTATATTTTATCGTTTTGTTTTCTATGTACCGGGCACATTAAAGTTGCCATACTGCTAAGGACAATTTTGTTTCAAAAAAATTCCCGAACAGAGAATTTCACTCGAGTCTCCGCGACCAGTAGTGAGCTTATACCTAGGCACTAGCAAACAATATTTTTCCTATTATTATTGCGATTGTTTCCTACAGGCCGCATCTACTACTTTATAAAACCTGTGGTAGGCTGGAAAACGGTACAAATAGATGCTTCCTATCCGTAATTAATACCGGTACACTTAATATACTGAGTATAGTCGCAATGATCGAACATTTTGGTTATTATATAAGTATTTATAGCCTAAACTAAATCGTAGCATCTAAGCGGTGGTAGCACTTTGAATAATTGGCAGCATTAGTCTTACGATCGAATTGCATCGTTGCGTCATAGTTTTCCTGAAAGACGCAGCACCGTGTTTTTATTATCTATAAAAGGGCTTTTGCAAAGTCAGCAACTCGCTATTGTTAGTCTGGCTTTGCTCATGGTACGGCAGTTACTGTAACCGCAAGCTATGTAAGTACAGTAACCGCTTACCATGAGCTGTTTGTTTACCACCTAAGTAGTATGCTAAATGTTAAAATTAAATGCAGCCATTTGTACCCACGCTTAGATTACAGCGTCACTGTGGTAAAGCAGCTTAATTATTGTATTTAATTTTATAGCTCTTCTCATAACACATTTTGACTCCCACACCAGAACTCTTAATTTTAATAAAGTTGAAAGTCTAACTCGTGCTGGGTGTACCACTACGTGATAAAAGCATTATTTTTTATTTTCTAAGACTTCTACCGCATTAGGAATTATTCTTGAGTCGCGTGGGACTTTACCTTATCTTATGTGTGGGGGCCAGTTAGTGCAGACCGGCGACACTTCGACCCAGTGGGATCTTTTGTATCGGCCCCAACGCGTGGGACTTTACAAACATTCAAACAACGGACACAGGAACACCCGAACTTTGCATAACTATTTGTCACTCAAATTATTTTCCGTCTGGGAGTCAAACCAACAACTAGGCGACCACGTAAACCACTACGCCAGCCAAGAAGTCAAAAATCTTAAGTAACACTTTTTGAGTAATATTTTTATATTATTTACCAATCTTGCCGATGCTAAACATTTCATCTTTACCAATTACTAACATATATAGTAATTGCTGTCAAAATCACCTTATTGGCTCGAGATTATAAAGGCCGAGCTACCTATAAGGAGTCCTATAAACTCTTAATAGATAAATAGCAAACATATTTCAAATAGACACAGATAAACCTTTCTATAACATTCACAAACTATATCAATACATCACACATAAACAAACAAACACCAACACAAGTTAGGATAATCTCGCACTCGTTTCTGATAAATTCTACACTTAAATTATATGATCACGACCCAATTCTGCAAAAGTGTTCAGCTCCATGACAATAACAGTTCACTTGAACACATTACTATGCGCGGCGGCGTCCACACATCAGAAATCACTAGGTTATCGACACCACTCAATACAACGAATAGATTTTTTTTCTACAACTGCATGATATATATTATAGTCGTAAAAAGCGGCTAGCATCTCGCAGTCGTAAAAATAGATGTACGCAACGCTTCCCGCATCAATAATTCAGGATTACGCGGGCAATTCTAGTGTTTACTCAGATCTGTGTAACAGGATCCAAGTACTTATTTCAGTGACGACGTGTATATTTACTGTTGTAAAACATCACGACTGGCATAAAATCTACAGAAGGCATCTTGTTTATCATAGTCACTGTTGGTTATAGGATAAATGCTCTAATGAAACTCTAAACTCTATGAAATTACTTAGGTCATCATTTCGTCATGGATGTGATTGAACTATGTAAAACTGTTTATGACGTAATAGTAGCAACTTAATCTTTGCAATTTTGATTAATACAATGTCCCGTGTGATTGGTGTTAATTATTCGTTGTTATAAGCTTAGTTAGGGGCAATGTTTTCGAAGCCACCAACAACTTTTTGACTTTAATTTAAACCCAAATATACGGTATTCTGTAGATATCATATAACTGGTAATTTTCTACAGTTATAAGTGTTTTACTGTGTCATTGGCTCTGATGCGTAAGTTTGCGCTTATTTGCATCCTATAACGACGCTGACTTCAATGTCAGGGTAAAGCAAAGGGCTATTGTTATATTATAAAGAATATTGGGTTTTCTATTCAAATTTCTCATGTAATTTAGAGAAAACCCCTGTAAATGACAATAGGCTTATCCTAGTAATAACGTAGTACCCAAAACATAGCTAGCAAAAGGTATGTTGAACTAATGTATGTTAAGTATTACTGAACTAGTACCAATATGTGAAAACAAATTTATATAACTAGATGCCAGGTAATCTTATAGTGAATTTCCATCATATTTTCTTTTAAAATATTGTAATAACAAACACAGAATTTGAAAAGACGCAACCATTGAGCTGCGAAGGGACATCGACGTACCCACAGTTAGTGATAGCTAGTCGAAATGCACAATTTGTGGGCTCCGGTCCCCCGTAGCGGTACCCTCTAGGCACGTACGAGCTACATTATTGTATATCTTTTTAAACGCACACCGTTATTTTTCTGACAGCCCCCCTTATAGTACGTAAGGTTTTATCGCTTTTTATTGCCAGACACATTTAAATATAAGTAGATATTGTTACTATGAGTATACGTAGGTAGGTAAAGTAAGAATAATAAAATAAACTACCTTTTGTTGTTGATAAACCATCAAAGCTTTAAATACTTAAATACGTCTACACAGAAGCTTAAACTCTAAATACTATAATTTGACAAAATGTAAATATTTAGCTATTATTTTTTTGGATAAGTGGCAGCCTCACCACTGCTACTACGCCGAGTGTTGTGGGTTCGAATCCTACAAGGTTGTCCCTTGTGGGATTCGAACCTATGTAATCTTAACTAATATTATAGAAGCGAAAATGAGTTTGTTTGTTTGTTACCTTTTCACGCCTAAACCACTGAACCAATCATCCTGAAATTTTTCATATACGTTGTCAGGTGTATAGAAACGGACATAGGCTACCTTTCGTCCCGAAAAAAATTACTGTTCCCGAGGAAAACAATAATAACGTTCATATGATAATAGATGGCGCCACGTGTCTTTCGAATTATGATTGAATTATATCATTACAAGCAGAGTACAACCCGAATTGATTGTCAAATTCTAAATTAACGCGAGCGAAGCCGCGGGCAATAGCTAGTTTACTATAAGGCAATAGAGTCATTTAGTACGTATTGGTTTATATTGTAGTAAGGTTCATGTTTTGTAATAAATAAAATAAGATAGAATTTCTATTTATAGTGGCATCTGTTCATTATTCATACTAATATGTCTGTCACATTTTTGCGGGTAGGTACACCACTATACCAATTTTGATTATATTTGATAAATAGATAGATTGTATTCTCAGAAAGAAAATAGAGTTCGTTTTATACCAATATATGTATGTTTCTAAGTAGTTAAAGAATTGCTAGTTACTGATAAACGAAATTTTACGGTAACACAAACGACTTTAATATCAACAACTCAATATAACATTGATTGAATTAATTTTGCTTATTAGTTCTAGAATAGAATACTAAAATTCTCTTTTTTAATTTTTCCGTTGTTTATCATAAAAATGATTATAATGTAAATTTATTGAACTGAAATTACTACACATAACGTAGGTATTGTACTATATGTGTTTAATTGTAAAGCTAAAGATTATTTACTAAATAAATAAATTATTAAATTGAATTATTTACCTATTGGGTCGCAGCAGCACCTCGGTGGCCAGATAAAATAGATTTTTAATTATGTCTGGTATACTAAGACTTGGCAGATTAAGGCAAGTTTAGATCAAACTCGTCTATATAAGAAAAAGAAAGCTCGGGATCCATTCAATTTCGCGTCCTCGGCAATAAAGAGTGATTGTCACGCACGTACACATTGCATAAAACGGCATTACGGCATCAGTGCCGTGCCGCGGGGGTGCCCGCCACCCCATGGGGTGGCGTTTAACGCACGGAGGGATTTTTTCAAAATAAGAACATTTTTGTACACTTCTTGTTTTTGACTTTGACGATTGTGACCGACTTCATTTTCCATGTTATGATTTTTGTAGTTGCTTATTTTGAGGAACGGTAATTTCACGATATTTCCCACGATTCCCTTACGAATTTGGAGAAAACCATACTGAAATCCTTCGCAGAATAACACTTAAAATTAACTTCTTACATAAATGTTTAGTCAACGTCTTGGGGCATAGTGTATATATGCCTATGTCAGTGAACTAAGCTAGTTTTAAGGTACTGTTTTATGTGTAATATTGTATAATTATACATATATACTGTTGGCGTGTTTAGAAAAGAAATAAACGGTACTGTGTGGCGTAACGTATTTTTTGTTAACCATAGTGGCAAAGGAAATTGTTTTGCATTGCGTCGAAATAATGCATTTATCAATATCAACCAATACTCTTGTCCCGTGAGATAACAGCGAGAACAGCGATAGCCTAGTAGAAGATCGTTAGACTGCCACATAGAGGTCTCGAGTACGATCTCAAGCTGTGCATCTCTGACTTTACGATGTTATTTGCGTAATAAATAGTTAATTATCGCTCGCTTTAACGGTATAGGAAAACTTTGTGAGGAAACCTGTAGGTCTGAGGGTCCTTCTTAATGTTTTTGAAGATATGTGAAGTCTGCCAACCCGCACTGAGCCAGCGTGGTGGACTATGACCTAACCCTTCTTAAACTGAACAGAGGCCCGTGCCCAGCAGTGGGACAGCTTAATACAGAGCTGATATTACAAGGTTACATGTATCGTGTTAGCAACCTGTGCGAGCCATCCGCGCAAGTAACCCGTACGATTAACTCTTGCATGTAGCCACCGTGCGTAGCTCGTGCATATGGCCGGAACAGCTGCTTGCATCGTGTAAGATTTAGGTCAGTTATTCATAGCATGCATCAAGATGTATAATGATTATGATCACTACGCGCTAACATTTTATTGATATCTTAGATCGTTTTAAATCTAAATCAAAATATACATACGTACTTAGTTTCACGCCTACATCGCCGAATGAGTAGGCTAAGAAGTATTATACCAGTATTAAGTCCCGACTAATAGGGGAAAGGTCTATAGCCGTTTACCGGACATCATTTCAGACACCTTGCCGCTAAGAAGGGTTTGTGTGGGAAGCTATTAACAGAAAAATCCAATACCAGTTTGTTTGACCCGAGGATCGAACCTGAGACTTCGTATACGGAAATCACATACTTTTTTTACCAGACGACTGTCAAAGGACAGTATGTGTATTTAATATTTGTAAAACTCTCCATGACACAAAGGACATCCAGACAAGGAACAACCATTTCTTGTACACACAAATATTTGACCTGTATTGGACTCGAACCTACACCTATAGTTGGCGTTGCCTGGCAACGTATTCACTTTCCCATCTGTGCAGTCATAAAAAATATATGCAGACTTCTTCTTACAGTTCCAGCTTTGCGATAATTTTATTTAACGTTTTTATACATATTCGTGTATCACGCTTAGTATTGATTTCATGGTGAGTACCATGTGTGGCGAATCTGTCTTATTGAGGCTTCCTGGTTGTGGGAATTAATTGGATTATTGGTCTCTTATAAAGTTTAAGTCGTGGATAGATTGCTACTGCATAGATAGAACGGTTTACGTAGTTAAAAAATTATAGGTCATTATATCAATGGAGATGCTTTGATTAAATTTGATAAGCTTAATGAGTTTGTTATAGCAATTCTAGATTAACCACGAAGAGACTATAAATTTTGTCATTATATATCTGTTTTATTATAAAATTGTAACAAGGCAGATATAATTGAAGATTACAAGATATTATTGACTACTAAAGAAGACTCTTTTTAAAATTAATATATGTAATATTCGTCGGTTGGGAAAAGTGGTATGGGTTTTCTGATAAGAAATTCTTAGTAGCAGCTGTGATTTTGGAACTATGCTTGGTGTGTATACGTGAGTCTTGATACCATACCAGCGAATTGTAGGTACAATACATCTATGCCCATACCTTTGAATCCTCAAAGGTATGGGCATAGATGTATTGTACCTACAATTCGCTGGTATGGTATTATAGTCACACGGCTATCCAGCCGTGTGACTATAATATTATTTATTCTAACTTCATTAACAACTAACAGTCTGGGTTTGGGTCACACAACACAGTTTGGGTCGACTAAATCCATAATTTAATTCGATTCGATTGATGTAAGCCATGTTTCATCTAACATCGTTATGTAGAACCGGAAATACGTTGTATAGTGTGATTGATATAAATGAGGTCACATACTATAATCTACACGAGAAAACTGTAGTTCAAGCAAAAGAAGACACCAACCAAGACTTACTGAAGCAGTCGTAGCCCAATGGTAATTATGGTATTGGATTTGCTGTCAAAAGCATTCGAATCCTATATTACCGACGAGGGTTGTAAAACTCATTCAGCTAAATTAAAAAGGTGCTTAATGTAAGTATATAAGCTTAGATGTAGGAGTTAACAAAAATACTAATACTTTGTAATCCAAATAACTTTTAATAATTAAAAAACAATAATCAGAAAATGTGTTAATCTTGACATCCAAACACTTTAAACTGTCTTTAATTGTGTGTTTGTCTTTAATGGGTTAAACTGAAGTTAATATTATGCGTCTTGTCATTATCACTGTCAGTCCAAATTAGCTTTAAGTTAATAAATAATCCGCTGGTTAGGTTAGTTTTCAATGATGCCAATCCTCAAGGTTCTGTACTAACTTGTCGATACTCTTAGTGGCTATTATTCAGTCGGACTTCCAAATTATAAGTTACCAAAAAATTAAAATCAATGTTACTTTCTTTCATATGTTGTCTTAGCAAGTAAATCTGAAAAACAATCATTTTTGCTAGCAGAGAAATTCAGAGAATCAAAAATACGATAGCAAACAATTTCTTAAGATTACCTAGAACTTAGCGTAAGTAATGTTCTCTAATCTCCAGTGCACAATTAAAACCGTGCAATTTAAATATATGTAATATATCCGGGATATCCCGGGAGAGCATCGATTGACCGAATCCGGTGGTGCGGGCCCGACGCGCGTAATTCCTCCCGCGCTACGTGCCCGGCGTGCGTAAATACGCGCAATCGCTCACCCCATTACGCTGCGATACCGAGATGGCGCGCTAAGTTGGAACCTGAAGCGGGTAACATCTTCCTTCCTATCTCTTAAGAATTTTAGTGATAAAAGACTAGTCTCTGAAACTGCACGGATGGTGTAAAGTTTGATCGTCTTGCCATTGTCACTACGCCAAGTACTATGGTTTCGATCCACGAGACAAAAATGATGTAATAGATAAACAGTTCTCATCTCGGTGTTATTGGTGACCGCTGTTTCAATGTATGTAAAGTCCTCCGTGACCAAGGATTTATACCTAAAGTGAAAGTTACATTTATAAGAAATATATCCTGCGGTCTGGTATTATGAGTAACATGTCAAGAACAACAAGGTACCTTCTTAAGACATTCTAGCTAAGTTAAGTTTAATTTTGTGTTAAGACTCATGTCACTTCCATACGGAAGTCCTATGACAGTTGGTATAATTCAGGTTCAGAGTCTTGGTAAAGTCTGTTACGTTACACCTTATAGGAAGTCCCGCTTAGTTTGCATTAATTTGGATATGAATTATCGATACTCTCACGTCTCGAAGACAAAAGTGGACTACACCACACAGATTTATCTGGATAAAATTAATAAACTATATGATAACTTGGTACATATTTTAATCTACAATCAGGTACTAATCATTCACAAAACTTTGAGCTTGTGTAAATCGCTAATCACTTATACATTACATCCTCACAAAGCATTACTCGGATCGATGTCGGATCGAAGGCAGCAATCAGCCTTACAGCTGGAACTCATGCCATTGTTTCAGGCACGATATATCGCAGACATTTTTCAGATGCGTCATTATGTGCGTTAATTTATTATGTAACTGAGTATAAATTGTGGTGTCTCTTAAAGAAATAGAGGTAGCGCTGGTGTTGAAAACCTGCTGCCTTCCTCTTTTTAAAATAAACTCAATATCATCATCATTTTCAACAGCACTTGGTCCCGACATCTTTCAAGTTTATACAGAGATGAGTGCGATAGAAATTATATTGTACACGTCTATGTAAATCATAAATTTCTTGCTAGCTTAACAGAAGAATTTTATCTATTCAATATATGTAACCACGATTGATGCGAGATGGTCGAAACCATAGGACATAAAAAGGGTTATAAAATATAAAATAAATAATTAACAACGCGATTAAGACTCGTTGTCTAATAATACTTAATATACTACTAAGTATGTATACAAATCTCTAAAGACTAAAAACGTTTGTGTATGAGAAGATTTCTCTAAATATTTTCTTACTGTAATTTATTTAGAAAGTTTTCAATGGTATGGGATGTCTATTAAACTATACTTGGCGTCCTAGTCAGGCTTTCACCTATACCTTGGTCCTTGTTCTAAACATTTAGTTGTACGAGTTTCACAGAATGAGAAATGTCTCAGAGGTATCCATAGCTATTTCAGAATGAATAATGTCTGAGAGATCGCTCAAATAAACTTATTTGAACGTAAAATTATTTAAGTAAGTCCATTTAATGTACTGTTACTCGATTTTGCATCTCTACCACTCTCAATCATTTCCTTGCATCCCATCTTTGTTTATTTGTCTTTAAGTAAACAAGCCTTCTTGATTTCCCAGAACATTAATCAATAGGCGTTTATTGGAGAAGATTGGTTAGTTTTAGAACTCTATGGGTTTCCATAGAGTTCTAATTGTTTAGTTAGAGGATTCATTTGACAAGAGGTATGCTAAATTGAGAGTAATACGGTAACCTTAACAGCATATAAGAACAAAACAATCTTAACTTAATACATACATACATACATACATAGATTCACGCCTGTTTCCCAGAGGGGTAGGCAGAGACTACGGATTTCCATTTGCTACGATCCTGACACACTTCTCTGGCTTCATTCACTTTCATTTCTCATACACGCCCGTCGGTTCAAGGGCTTAACTTAATATGTATTATAAATGCGATTGTGAGTTTGTTTATTTCTTTATTATGCTTTTACGCCTTAACTACTCGACCGATCGTCATGAAGTATCGCACACACGGTATCAGGGGTATAGAAACGGACATAGTGCTATCCCTATGTCCGTTGACTCCTCTAACTGACTCCTGTAACTGTTTCCATAGACTAGCCAATCTTCTCCAATAAAGGCTGTCTACGGTTCGCCATATTCTATTGATATTCTAGGGAATCAAGGAACTTTATGCCTATGCATAAGGTATTATGCTCTGTACTGTAAAACAGTTTTTTCTGGATGAAAGGTAATGCATCCACAAAAAAAAATTGTTTTCTAGGGATAGAAATATATGTTCTAAATCTAGATTAAAGCGAGCAAAGACGCGGGCAAACTCTAGTTCAGAATAAAGGGTATTATCTATACTAATATTAGAAAGCTGAAGAGTTTGTTTGTCTGTTTGCTTGAACGCGCTAATCTCAGGAACGACTGGTTCGAATTAAAAAAATATTTTAGTGTTGGATAGCCCATTTATCGAGGAAGGCTATAGGCTACATAACATCATGCTAAGACCAATAGGAGCAGAGCATAAATGAAAAATGTTACAAAAACGGGGCAAAATTTCTTACGTGAAGCATACAAAGTTGCGCGGTAGAAGTAAAAATGGCCGCGGCCTTGGGTGCGCACGCGCATCCACTGGTCCACTGCTAATTGCGCATAATGTCGTCAACAATCGCAATTACGATACAAGAGCTTTTATACGTAAATAAGACTATTCGTATTTCCTTATTTTATGTGTAACTTAGTTAATATGTAATTTAGTATTGTACAATGTAATACAATGTTTTACTTGCATTTATTAAGTAGATCTTCTCTCTGTGTTGAAGCTATGTACATGTCAAATTTAATCATAATTGGTACAGCAGTTTAGGCCTGAACGCCCTGAGAACGTAGCAGACAGATCTGCTTACGGACATATTAATACGGTATTTTCTTCCTCACTGATTTATACCTTAGAAGCATATGTACGCATTTTGGGTGAAATATAGTATGAAATTCCAGGTAGTGCTCACTATGGTGAATTTCATGCTATATAATAATGTTATAGACATCACGCACGTTGTTTTAGAGTGCATCGTTTTTGACAGATAGATCCGTATAGAATAAACTTAATATATCAAGTAGAGCGGGTACGAATGAATGAGTGCCCGATAGACGGTAAGTTTTCTATAGAGCACAATCATAGATACGTTAGTAGATGGCACTTCTTATCTGATTATAATCGATGATGATTGTGAATGTAATCCACCTCTATCTAGTTAACCAGAAAAATTCAGCGTAATTATTGCGACGACTTTTGATACTTTCAACTCAATAAATCGACGCAAGTGCTGTGCTTGAAGTCACGAATTCGATTTCAGGATCGGCGAAAGTGTTATTGTGTTTCACTTTAAAAAAATTATATTAGTGAAATCACCGTGTCTGAAAACTTGCTTTGTGGGCGGCAATAAGGTCACCCTTTATGACAAGATACCTTAAGTACTGTGTAAGTCAAGTATGTACCTTAGTAAAAGCATACTTGGCAAAACCTTTCAGGGATACAAGCGTGAGACTATGTATGAATAAGTAATGTAACGAAATTCTAATATATATTTTTTTTTTTATGGTATAGCAGGTAAACGAGCAGGCGGATCGCCTGATGGTAAGCGATTACCGCCGCCCATGGACACTCGCAACGCCAGAGGTGTCACAAGTGCGTTGCCTGCCTTTTAAATTTGATTCGAAACTATATAGCGTGAGGCTTTGTTTCGTTGACTTAATTGCAATTTACGAGGCTTCCAGGACTTTTAAACATACTTTGAATTTTTTATATCTAGTCCTAGCTACTACTTCTGGCCTCTGCTTTCTGCATTGTGCAAACTTTTTATCGCCAGATGTCACTCCACGCCAAATCACTTTGGCAGAAAAGAAATTCGTCGTTACAAACGAACTTCTTTCCAAATCGTTTGCGACTCTAATTTGTTACCTACAATGACACAGTGTCCCCGTTTTTGCAGGTATCGGTAACACGTGAGTGGTACAAACGGTGTTGCAAGCATTAATACTCTACATTGCTTAACTTTTTTTAGATTGCCAGCTACATTAGTTCTTCCATGAATTGCCTCAATTTCGATAAATGATAAATATTATTACTGGCACACATAATCATTATCATTTATTTAGGGTAACATTATTATCGAAATTATTCCAAACGGTAACATATCAATTGTTATATCTGTAGCAAATATTATGCTAAATAAACATTTAGTTACTATTATGAAGCAGTTTTGAAGTCCAATTAAGGAGGTTCTCGACGGCTCTAATTACCAAACAGAATGAATGAGTAATTACAATCTCAACACATTCAATTCAAATGTATGATACAATAATTGGCGTGTGGTTATAGCATAAATAAACATTTTAATAATTGATAAATAGTCCATGTAAAGTTAACTATCTAATTATGAATAACTTTACATATTAAAATTCGGAAGTACTTGTTTTTTATTTTTCGTATCTATGCTACTGTTAAAGTTTAAAGTTTGGATATGCTACGAATGACTATATCGTAAAAGCACGGGTTTTCTAGGTCAATATCTCATATCGAGAATGTAAACATTAAGCGTCGATTAGAGATATTGAGAGCAGCTAGTTTTATTGCTACATGATCTAGTCTCAAATGGTTCAAGAAAATACAAAAAAACTTAGTTGGACCAAAGCTGTCTAGAAATTTAGACGATTTTTGCTTTTGTGTTTGATGTACTAGTGGCAATCTTGTAATAATAATAATAATATTATATCATATACACATAACACTATCTAGCCCAAACTAAGCAGAGCTTGTACTGTGGGTACTAGACAATGGATAAACATACATACCTATATACTTCTTTTTTGTAAATACATACATAATTATTATACATAGAAACACCCAGACCAAGACAAACATCAATGTTCATGCACACAAATATTTGACTTGTGCGGGAATCGAACCTGCGACCTCAGGCGTGGCAGCCAGTTACACTAACCACTAAGCCATCGAGGCCGACGAACTGGTAACCGACGCTCATAAATTTCTGTGATATCAAGGGGATACAACCTAGCCACTGTAATAGATGGTGATTTTCAGTAAAGGAAATGTGAAGAACGGAAGAACAGAAAACATTTATTCTTCCTTTTAGTCAGCACGCTTTAGGTTCACAATTAAAATGTAGAAAGAAGATAATATTAATCGTCCTTAGAGTACATCGGCCTCAATGGCGTATTGGTTAGTGTAACCGACTGCCACGCCTGAGGTCGCGGGTTCGATTCCCGCACAAGTCAAACATTTGTGTGCATGAACATGGATGTTTGTCTTGGTCTGGGTGTTTCTATGTATAATAAGTATGTATTTACAAAAAAAAAGTATATAATATGTATGTTTATCCATTGTCTAGTACCCATAGTACAAGCTCTGCTTAGTTTGGGCTAGGTGGTGTTGTGTGTATGTGATAGAATATTATTATTATTATTATTATAATGCGTGTCTTAAGCAAGTTCATCTCTGATGTATGTAGATGTAGATTGGGAATCGTAACGAATACAAGATACTGCCATCAGTGTTAAGAAAAAGGCTTTACAGGGAAAATGCCTGCTGCTATTGCTATAATAGCTATTATAGCCTACTAACTGTATATATTCGCGCGTCAAATTCAGTATAGATAGAACTGTACACAAACCCAAATCTATCTGTAATCACAGAGCTAACAAAGTAATAATGTCTATCAGACCAAATTTCGGTCACGGCGGCCAATCTTAGCAGTAAGTGGCTATTTGCGTATGAGAAATTACACTGCACAAGTGTGTGCGCAAACACAAGTGCACTCTCTGTTCCCTAACTCTCATGATCCGATGTAGTAGTAAGCCGACACGATCGGAGAGAGATCAGGCGCAGGTACGACTTACGTGCTTTACTAGGCACTGGGGTGTCTATCACCGCCAATTTCCTAACTCCTAACTATTGAGTTTCTTGACAGACGAAACCAATGACTTATTGTTGGCTCTATCCGAGATTCAGACCCAAGACCTCATGCACAGCAGTTGCATTCACTACCGCTGCACCACGGAGGTATCCATAGCCTATGATAATTGCATGCCATCTAACGTTAAGCTACATTGTATGAAACTATTAGATTTGTCTGTATCCGAGCTTTTGCTGTAACATAAATAATTGTATGTGTTAATCGATGGCAGATTACCATATGGACGTGCTTCTGAATTGTTAAAATTGAATATTTGAGTAATATTAACGCGTATGTTACCGCGTAACGAATTAACAATATAGTTATTAACATATTTATATTATTGTTTCTATTTTTATTTAACATATGATTGTTATAAGTTAGGCGTGTGTGTGTTTTTTGAATAAGTATTTGGTTTGATTATTGGTCTGAGTATTTATATTTTAATATAATAAAAACTGGGTATACTTCAAGTAATGATAGCAATTTATTTTACAAATTAAGTTGTTTATGTATATTCATTATAATTTGTGCATAAGTTCGCGCTTATATTTGCTGTATGAGATCCCGTGTTGGCCAGTATAATTAGGTTTGTCTGTTAGAACATTCTTTGTTGTATCATAGAAATGTGCCTAGAAGTCGGTAATAGTCTCGCTGCATATTAAGTCTATCGTTTTTTTAACAAATAAAGTTATTTTAGTTATTCTATCTCGTTAATGACAGTAATCGTAAATTTCAGGATAATAGAAATAGTAGCAGACTGAGATTTGACTGGGTGCTGTGCCCTTTATTTCAATATTTGTTTGAAACCATGCAAAACAATAATCATCCTCAATGCATGAGTTGACAAAGGACAGTGATAGAAAAAAGTAAATTATCTTTATTTGCATGCAATTCGAATCTTAAAATTGTAATTATATCAGTTACACGTGATATATGTACCAACAATTTTGAAATCCGAATGCAATTTTGCGTCATTGCAGTTAGATTTCAAATAAAGAACTGCAACAGTCCGTGCGCAGTGCCACACACTTGTCGTGTTCTGTTCGTCATCGAGTTCGCTGCGTCCGGTAGCTCGCGGCTGCGGTCACGTCGCTCGTGATACTCCGTGATTAATGACATACTGATCACAATCTCTTCCGCCTGTGCGTGTGTGTGTGTCTCACGATTTTTGAAGCTTTTAGCAAACGTCTGATGATTGGATACAGATCAGTCGTGATTTTTACGAACACTTTTGTGCTATGTTAGTATATTTAGTTTGACACATTTATGCACACAAATAAATAATTCTTAATACTTACTAATCTTTATTTTATTCGCAATACTTATCCTAAATAATTACGCGACTCTATGCACTCAACAAATTTGAGTACATGTATTTTACTCAAATTAGTTGATATTAAAAATTAAAAAACCATTGGAATGTAGGAAGTCTTCCTCACAGGGCCAAACTTAGTTGCAGTGTCTATTCTTATGCCAGTTTCCTGCGGCAGGGTGATATTTCCCTAAGTCAGCTTATTCTTTCTATCTTCAAATAATTTGCAACAGCGCATTCTTCCTCGCAAACTAGAGACAGAAAAGAAGAAGTCCACTTACATTTATTGGATGAAATAGTTAAGCTAAAATTAAGCGACTAATAAAAATCCTAACTGTTAGTTTGGATTTATAAATAATAATATTATTTTATTTTATTATAAATAATAATATTAATAATATTCTATCACATACACACAACACCTATTTTTTTTTTTGGTACCCTGGAAAAATTCTTGATGCACTATCCGCCGGCTAGGGGACGGCACCGGCGGGGCGATACACACAACACCTAGCCCAAACTAAGCAGAGCTTGTACTATAGATACTAGACAATGACAATAAAAAAACATACATGTATACTTTTTTTTGTAAATTCATTCATAATATAACATAGAAACACCCAGACCAAGACACACATACATGTTCATGCACACAAATGTTAGACTTGTGCGGGAATCGAACCCGCGACCTCAGGCGTGGCAGTCAGACCACTACGCCATCGAGGTTTACGCCATCGAGTTTGTTTGTTTCGACCGATCATCATGACATTTCGCATACACGTTATTATCCAGAAAAAAGTATTATGCTCGAGGCATAGAACATTAAAATAACCTACATTCACGCAAGCGAAGCCTCGAGCAAAATCTAGTACTGGATATAATTGGATATAAATTAAAACTAAAAACAATATAAATGGCTTAAAAACTGTTATATTATATCATACAATACAACAAATAGTTTGATAGGTAACTATGTGGATTTTATATCTTAGTCAATAGATAGGTATGGCAGAACGGTGTGGCACGATAGAGGCGCCTGCGCAGCCACCGGTCGATCTTGAAGTGTCGCCGTTATTTATCTGGCAGTACGGTTTAATTGCCACCTTTATAGAGCTATACACAATTGTTACATTCTTGTGTTTGCACGTGGAGACACGTGTGAGGCAAACTAGTTATAGTGAGCATTACTTTGTATAATGCTAGTGATATATTGTATACTTAGACTCGTGCACGTATGTTGTCGAAGGGGTAAGCAGAAGTCATTCATTTCAGTAGTAATATGTTTTTTTTATTACAGAAATGAATTACTTTAGTATTCCCACAAAATATATTTACGGAGGGTGCCCTAGGTCTACCTCATTGCTACATCTGAGGTTTTTTGTAGTAGCTTTATGAGTGGATTAATTTCTATCTTTTTTTTCCATGCCTTTTTATGACTGTTTTGGTAGCGTAGCAGTAGTGAGTGTGACTTTGCAAGAGCGCTCGGGTTTAACGCTCGGGTCGGATAAGGGTATACTGGGCTTTTTTACAAAAAAATTTCAGCAGCAGCACAAAGTCTGTAGTTGCATCAGATATTATGCTCGGTCTCTTACGTGGGACCTAATACCACGGCTGGGGAACTGTGGGTATGAAACACACTCCTACCTAACCCAGAGTCAGACTATATAATGTATTTTTTTATATTAAAGTTAACTTCTACATTATGGATAGTGACAAAATATTTTAAGACTATATAACTACTCGTATGTTGAGATCGAACTCACGACCTCTTCGGTATATGGGATGTAATCTATTGAACTAAGATGCCGTACCTGCATTCAGTTTCCTCTCGATTTCAACTCTTTATAGGACAAAGAGGGGCAGGTAGAGACTACGCCTTGCCATTTGCTACGACCCTGGCATACCTGCACATTATTATTAAATATGATACTTATCTATGGGTTACAAATATTTGCTTCGGGCAAGGATTAAATGTACTCAAACGCTGGCAAAGTTACCTAATAAATCACACCTCTAATTGTGCAGGAAAACAAAGGCCAAAAAATACAAGTTCCTAGTTTAAATCATTGTATTGATTTTTCGAGTACATGTGTACTTAACGGAAGATATTCATGCACTTTGACATAAATTATATAGATATAGAAATCCAAGTTAAAATTATGTACGAAAGCATGCATACTGTGAATCCGATACAGGTTCGCAGAATCCATTACTGTATTCTATCGATTTGATTGTTTTAATCTGTACTCGAGTTCGCCCAGCGGTTGAAATTCGATCACAACCTGTTTTGATTTGCCTATCTATATAAAAAAGAGTAACTGTTACCGAACTAATCAAAATATTATTAGTAACACTAAAACTTGTCAATAACTACTAAACAATATAATGACAATCGCTGGACAAACAGAGAAGGACAAGGTATTGAACTGTTTTATCTTTGCCTATTATATATAGAAGTCGTATATTTTTAGAAGCGAAAACTTGTTTAGGCGCGTTGAGCACTTCTTGGGTGAACAAAAATCATGGAACTTGCGTCATCGTCACGCTTCCACGCTTTATTATTTTCTTTAGAATATTAACAATATTTCAGAAATGGTGCGTCCTACGCAAAAAATAACGAAATTTTGACACCCTTAATAACCCGTAAGGGATTATCAGGAACTAGCATCCGAACCGCCAATTTTTTTTTGGTTTATAAAAGAAGTATTTTTCGTCAAGGATTAAAGTTTTCACTTCTATCGCCAATCCCCAAAGATCGCCCTTATTTTTTTTAGAATATTAACAATATATCAGAAATGGTGCATCCTACGCAAAAAATAATGAAATTTTGACCTTTTTATAACCCTCAAGAGAGTATCAGGAATCATCATCATCATCATCCGACCCAAAGTTTTCACTTCTATCGGCAGTCCCCAAAAACTGCCCCAATTTGTTTTTTAGACGTGCTTCTTTGTCTTCATGATTTGTGACTGAATCAATAATTTATTACTTTATATGGTAGACGTGATCCGTAAGTCTTTTCCAGCCTTTCTTTGAGCTGGTTTTCTGTAATTATGTGACTACTGCTACTACTACTAACTTAAAAGAAAACTCTTTTACTGTTTTCGGTTGACTGGATCTGACGATATTTTCTAGCCTTCCGTTGAGCTAGTTTACTGTAAATTTGTGTATCACGACTCTGGTTTTGAATACTCTATTACAGATACTGTGATTTAATTTATTGCCTTCTTTTAAGATGAGTTTCTGTAGCTATGTGTTTTGTAGATCTGATTCATAAATCTTAATGTCTGTATTCTATCAACTTGATTCGTAAGTCTATTTTGTGACCTTCTTTTGAATGGTTTTTCTGTAGCTATATGTTTTGTGGCTCTCTTTACAATTGTACCAAGTATTCGTGATCTAACGATTTATTAGCCAGATAAAAGCCTCGTTATCGCTTCCTACTGCACTGACATGAACGTATCTTGTTCAACTCACGTTTATTCAATACTTGTTCTAATAATTAATACTAGTAATCGCTTTGTGACTAGCAGTCTGTCTTCAAAGGATATTGATACTAATGGTAGTTTAAAAATATTTGTTTTTTTGCATTGATAACGAATTCCTTTAATCATTTTGTTAATTATATTTACCATATTATTATCTTTTGAGCCGAAAGACGTTCACTCCTTGACAAAGGCCTCCCCCAAGGCTTTCCACGCAGACCAATCTTGGTTTGCCGCCATAGTAAAATTGTATGTAGGATTTGAAGTGCTTTTTTGATAAATATGTATCATTATTGTCAACCAATAACTTAAATATTTGGGACGGACAAAATGTAATATAATTATTTATGTTTCGTTTTAGCTGTAAAATAGGATAGATTTCTACTGTTATAATCTAAAAAATCACTTAATACGGGCTTATGTTTTTGCACTTTTCGTGCAAATTTGCGTAATTTTGTAGGCGAAAATATTAATTATTTAAAGATTTTTACACGGAGTAATTGTAAACACATTCATTGTTATGGTAAATCTATATTTTATATTTGTATTAAACAAAAAGTGTTGATTTTATTTACTTAACTGTGACCGCCTGTTTTGGCACATTTCGCTCGGCGCAGTCTTATAGGCCCTCGTGATGATGTGAAGCCTATTGGCGCCGACCTGGTACAGCTGCAGACTTCGTGCAGAAAAACCCTATAATAATTTGCTCGACCTGAGAAGCCAACTCTATAACTCGTGCATAGCAGTCGCATTCACCACGATAGCGTCACCGAGGTAGATACAATACCTTTTAGTACTAAAAAAGTAAAACCTATTTTTGTTTTGGCTTAAAATAGCAAAAATAGAGGCTCTATTCTTTATAAAACTCCTTACAACCAAACTCGTCGTTTCAAAAACTTGATGTCCACCCTAAATACAGCTAATATAACCCCATCGGAATTCTATACATTCTTTGAAATTGCGTGAACGTATTCCATTCCATAGCTATTTAGTTATAAAATATGCGAAATGGTGTCCGGAGGCGGTCCGTCCGTTTGTCCGGCAGACGAACGGACACAGGTGGAGTACCTACAGACACGCGAAGAATTGGAGATATACCGATCATCTTGGACCTCTTTACGTGATGCTAACTTTGGGTTAGACGTTGTACACGTAAACTGCGGACCTGAGACTCTATAACTTAAAAATTAAAATTTATTTGCTTGTTCATTCGTCTATGTGTCCCTATATCTAGTTCGATTAGGTTAAATAAACTTACCAAAAGTTCTATGTCCACCGGCGAAGGTTTCTGATGAAATAACTATTACGTTATATGTACATTGCAATGCATACCAGGTTCACACAGAAATGTTAAAAAGTCCTAACTGCTGTAAAGAATAATATTATCATTAAGCTTTAGTTAGCTTTTCTTTTAGCGGAAGTTTTCTATTGAATACGTGTGTACATTTTGGCAAGGAGTATTTGGATACTAACATACACAAATACTCCTAGCCAAAATGTCGTAATGACAGTTTTGTAATTAAATATAATGATTTTTTTTTGCAGCAAGCAGAAATGCCTGAAGCATTCATTTTTTAAAGAAGAATAAAAATGAATGACAACTAAGTTAATAAATCTCATAGCCTAATCATTGGAAATTGCGGACTATCAAGCACTTTTTATCTACAATAAATTTATACCAAGCTTTTTAATTTTAAATATACACCAAAACACAAAACCAAATTTCCCCCAAGTCCACAGTGTCCAAAGTCGTATCATATATCCCATCCGTTGCCAAGTCATTGGTGAGCACGCGATTGATCTCAGCGATGTTTACAATGATCGCATGTCGTTGCCAATCGCTGCAGGGCCGGTGTTTTACATCGACATTATATTTGTGTTGTTTTGTTTTACATATGCGTGCTATACATGCACGTGTTTCTTGTTTGAAGATCACTTTCGTTTTGGAAAGCGAATCTCTTTTTTATGCAGTTTTAGTTTTTGCCGCATTCTTTTGTTGTAATTGGATATAATATATAATTTTTGATGACTGCATGGATGGCGGGCAAGTAGTCGTCTTAACTGCCGCACTGGTTGTTGTGGGTTCAAGTCCCACACAAAACAGCTATTTCTGTAGTCTTCAGATAATTGTTGTTATAAAATAGTTGGATACCTGTTAGAAAGTGCCAACAATAGAAACGTATTCATATTTTTTTAACTATATTTTTTTTACTATATGGTGACACGCAGACAGCCTGTCTGATTGTAAGCTGTTAGAATCTAGCTTGTGGAACTTGCACAAACATCAACATTATTCTTACATAGCTTAATCTGCACAACAGAGACGCTGTATACAAAAATAATGTTCTGGTCTCTTCGCTGTTCTGAAAATTAATCGCTACAGCTAGAAAACAATACATAGTTTATAGCCTGCTTTCCCTTGAAGTGAGAAGGTTCATATTTAGTTGGGTAGCTTCAAGTTTGAGAAAAGATTTTGATGCTCCTCATTGTACTATTTTTCTTGTCCTTTACTTACATATTTTGTGACTAACCCCCATAAGAATGTTGCAGTTTTACCTACTTTATATATGTACATATACAATGCTTATGTACATACACATAGTTGTTCGGCATATAACTCTTGATATCAATTGTTTTTGGCATCCTATAAGGCGCTTAATATTTACATCGTCTAACTGCTTAATAAGCAAAGCAAAAAAAAGTTGCGCTAATACCTGACAATTGCCAGTCCCACACACACTCACGCTTAAGCCATTGAATCAGGGAGAGCGCTGACCTGCCCACAACTAAGTAAAATACAAGTTTTCCTGGCAAAATTACAGGAGATCACAAATATCTGTATAGGTAATCCAGTTCATCTCTAAATTATAAGTAAAATATCCTCGGTTAGTTAATACTTCGTCGCGGGCGCAGCGCAGTTTATGAGCGGGCAGCACGCGAACGTCGCACGCGCACCCTCAGGCCATCCGCGTGTGCACTAATGTCGTTCATGACGTACTTAATGTTACACGTATTTGAAGTGGCGAACAGCTTTAGTTACTACCGATTTCAGATGATTAAGTAGTTTACTACGAGTAGTTTAGTGACTGGTTTGGTTAATTGGTCTAGTAATACGTAAGTTTAAAATACTTTCTACAGTTTGAATGTCTTGATAGTCCTAAGTACACAGTCAGAGACTATTTCTGGTAAATAGTTGCTTTAATTGGTTATTGTAGTACTTTAAACTAATCATGATACAAAAAATAAATCACAAGTATCTGGTTTACTCGGCTAAGTATTGTCGGTAGCAGCACTTTTGTTTGGCAATAAGTGTTTTTTAATCAGCAATAGGTTATCTCTCAATTACGTGCGACTAAAGACCTTGCCAACAAAATGTGGTTAAGTAATTTTTTTTTAATATTTTTATACAACTTAGGTGGCAAACAAGCATACGACCTGATGGTAAGTGGTCACCGTAGCCTATGGACGCCTGCAACACCAGAGGCATCATTTGCGCAATGCCAACCCTTTAGGAAAGGAATTTGGAAGGAGAAGAAGCGGGAAGGGCGAAAGAGGGTGATTAGGCCTCCGGCACTCTCACTCACCGAACGAAACAGAACAGTAAGAAAACTGCTATTTCACGGCGATATTCTGTCAGAGGGCAGTCCTTCCCCAGTCGAGCCGGCCCATTCATGCTGAAATCAGCGAGGCTCTACTACTCCTACACACCATAGCAATCACCTAAGTGATATAATATAGGCAAAATAGACACTGTCATGCTATCAGTTCTTTATGACGATAGCAGCCAAATTCCTTTGTGTGTTGCTCTTGTACGCTTACCATAAGTATGTAAAGAAGCAGCACTCTGCTTCCAATTCTGCTTTTGCTCAGGTTTTTGTAAAGAGATGTTCAACTGTCACCAGAGAGACCAATCTCTACGCCAGATAGAGCAGACAGTCATTTTCAATAAGTTTGGAGGCACCCCGAGGATGCGCTTATATATATTTACTAACAGTTATTATAACTACAATAACCAGAGTGTATACTGGTGTTTCATGTTAGTGGTATACATATGATATAATCATCGACGATCTGATTTATAACTGCCTTATTCATAAATTATTATTTAGTCCAATTAATCATCATAGAAATACAATTATTGTTTTATATAACCTTGTTAATAGTAACGACAATAAATATTAGTCTTGAAGTACATCATGTTGTACAATTATTTCAAGAGCATACCTTTCACTTTCCCATCAGAGATGTAAGGACAGTCGATCAATTAGTCCTCATTTTGATTTGTTATTACGTGTTTTATTAACCTTTAATAGTATTACTGAGGAACATGGTCTTCATTTGATTACAAGTCGAAATCTTGTTCTGTTGGGTTGTAAATGCAAATTTTTATAGCACTAATTAATATAGCATCTTGACGAATTAATGTTTATGATGAGAGATGTACATAGTTATGCGTGGTAGATGATAGTGTAATTCTTACAAAAACTTGGGGACCGAATGACTGGGGAAGTAGTTTCACAGAATATTTATTTTAGATAAGCTTCTGTTGTGATCCTGCGTTGGTTTTATTAGTATATCCCGAAGTTTCACCTATCTTAATTCTACGGTAATAGATACAAAATATGGTATCTTAAGTGTTAGTCCAGATCAATTTACGGGGTTGAGTATTAAACAAATACTAGCGGTCGCCTAGTGCTCGAAATTCGACCAAAGTTTGCCTGTAAGATATTGCTGATATATTATGTCATTATATATTGATATTGTAACCATAGTTACGCGCTTTGACTGCGTGTGTCAAATGCATGGTTGTGTGCGTGTAGTGTTTTTTCATTAATTTAATGTATTTCTAATGCATATTTTATACAAATATTAGGATTCGTCACTTCTTCTCTGTATAAACTATAAGTGTGCGAAATTTCATACTCCTCCGTCCGCCCAATTTTCGTAAAAAGTGATCCAAAGTTTTCGCTTCACGTATTAATATATAGATATGTAACAGTTTACGCGAGAAGTAGTGGACTTTACAAACATTCAAACAACGGACACAAAGAACACCCAAACTCGGAACAATTACACAAATTTGGATCACACAAATTGTGGATCATAAAAATTTTTGTCACGTGTGGGATTAGAACCCACACACTCGGCGCAATGGCAGCGGTGAGGCGACCATTTAAACCACTACGCTACTCATTTATGTAGTATTTATCTAGTGCGGGACTCGTTGTAGTTGTGGTATTAGCACTGATAGGCGTTTCGTTAGCTTGTTCGCCATGCCTATGTATATTTCATGTGAATAGTGACGATGGCAGCAATAATGTTTATTGCTATGAAGGTAGGGTATGAAGGTAAGCTAAGAAAAACAACGGGTTGCACTCCGGGAGTGCCGGCAGGAGTGAAAACTTGTATATTAACGTTGTGCATTTTTGATATTTTGGAATGGTTAGGGCATAATTTTGCACGAATTGCTTTAATTATCAGTATAAAAGTACTATCATTTATGTGGTAAAATACAATATTCATTTATTTGCGCTACCGTACACAAACATGACAATTCTCCTTCCGTCTTACGAATTTTCACTCAGGTCACGTGTCCTGTCGCGAGTTTGACAATTCTCTCTCCGTCTTACGAATTTTCGATCTGGACACGTGACCTGACGCGAGTTTAACATTTTTTACCCATCACAAAAAAAGTGCACAACGCCGCTAAATAAGTTTTCACTTCAAAAAGGTGCTAGATTGCAAAGCATTTCTAATTATTCCATGTATATTACATAATAAATTGCAGTCAGCCTCGCTTTTTCATAAATTAATCCAATAGTTAATATTGTACAGTTATTACTTAAATCAATTCCTGTCAAAATAGGTGAACCTGCGGCCCAAACCGAAACAACCTGCAGTGCCCAAGGCCGTTCCAACATCACTAAATCAACAGACGTCATGTGGTCTTAGGCACTTACACGCTACGATTAACTTACGAAATCATATTTATTGGAGGCGAACACCTTTCGATGCCACAAGGCCCGAGAATCTTTTACTAATTGATTGTTTTGAACCATTTCACAATGCCATATATAGTGAGAAAAATGGACTAGGTTGTGTTATAACGGCAAGTTCATAATTGGCGATGGGCATAGGTAGCTCTTGAAATGATGAATCTAATAGATCGTAAACGCCGAACAACAGACAGAAATGCGTTTAAATTTTGAAAAATCCTTATAATTTTGAATTTTGTTATCTTTAATTATCTTGTACGAGTTTTCACCCGCGGCTTCGCTCGCGTAATAGGTTAGGTTTGCAACAGTTATTTTTTCTGGGTGAAAGGTACCCTATGTCCTATTCTGTACCCCTGACAACGTGTATGCAAAATTTCATGTTGATCGGTTGAGTAGTTAAGGCGTGAAAGCGTAACAAACAAACAAACAAACAAACAAACTCATTTTCGCATTTATAATATTAGTTAGGATTAATACAAAGAACACTGCTTCTTTGAGCTTTAAAATCCACAGCAAATGCAAAAAAAATATTTAGAAAGGTTTAATTTGTCGATGTCTCATGCCTATTACCTTAATTATTAAAAAAAAAGAAAAAAGAACGAAGAGATTACCTTAAGGTAACTTGTGCTGTATAGATTTGACGACCAGACAAGTCTAGGCAGTACTTCCCCGAATAAAAAATAAAACCTAACTACTGTACTGTGTATCTGCAGCACATAGTTTTAATTTTTTAAATTTCATAACGCAAGTAGGTACACTTTTTTTTTAGTTAACAGATCAATCATGTCGTATTTAGGGCATGCTTTAGATTCGTTTAGCGTTAGCTGATTTATGTATGACACGACATTTATGTATGAAACGAAGAAATCTGTAGTACATTGCCACGCAACGGACCATCACTAGCCAATTAATGTTATAATAACCAAGTGCTCTATTAATCTTTGCACAAGTATTGCATGATGTGCAATGGTTTCATGAACTTGATTGATCATAATCGTTTCACAAATTATACTTGTCTTATAATTGCTTGTACATTTCCTGCATTAAAATTACAGTTTCAAATAATAGACAAACGTTTATTTCCGTTCACGACGGCACAGTTTCGTTTTTTTTTGGCGGGTATCGATTATTTCTGTTGCTAATCGATGCGCACGAGCAAGGATTAAGCGCTATTAGTTTTTTTAAG
Source organism: Catocala sponsa (assembly GCA_963564715.1). NCBI lineage: Eukaryota > Metazoa > Arthropoda > Insecta > Lepidoptera > Erebidae > Catocala > Catocala sponsa. The sequence continues at coordinate 8,314,480 of OY751330.1, forward strand.
GATCCACGAAGGCTAAGTGATGCCTTCCGGCTCGATTATACAGATCGATTTCGCGACCGACCCAAGAAATGGAATAAGTTCATGTTTTGTTATGTGGGTGTTTATTGTACGTAATGTATGGGTATTCAGACGAAGTGTGTTGTTTATATTGTTTTAAATTATAGGTGAGTGTCAATGGATTGAACAAAAACGGGTTTGTATTTTTGTGAATGGGATCCAAGATGTATACCCGTTTTGTTAGTGTATACGCATCCATGATAATAATCACGAACGTGATATTTTCCTATGTAGAAAAAAGATGTTAGTATAAATACGAAAAATAATCAAATTCAAATCAAACCTACAAGTTGAAAAAATATTGTGACTGCTAAAAAAATTAAAATACTATGTCAATGACATAATTCTAATTAGAGAATAACAATTTTGAGAGAAAAGCAATATTGCATAAAATAATGGTGATAATTATTTTTACTGAAAATGGCCGGCTTTCAAACCCTGCACTCCTCTATGTCGTATGCATTAGATACTAGACCAACAAGCCAATCAAATAAGCTATTTTTCTAACTTTAGCTTATGACTTGTAGCAGCGAGGCGAACATCACTCATATAACTCAAACTATGTCAATAGCTTCACTTCTGAACTATAAACCTCAACGTTCAACGTTCTAATAGTGTTGTTATTAGCAATTATTTAAGAGAATCCATCAGAAAACGCGTTGAAAAAGCTGTTAAGCATATAATAGCTATTACAATGGATGTTATTCAATTATAAATAACGTTTAAAAGCCGATCGCGGTTGCTAATTGTCGGTAGTGAGGTGCTTGGTACAGTTTTTGGGTTATAAAATTTACAATTTGGAGTTTTTTGGTCGGCTTTTTGCAATGTTGTTATTGTACCTATAAATCAATGAAAAACATTATAATATCCTTTGATGTAAGTTGCAAAGAGACTGTAGGCATGACGCAGTAGTTCGAGTGATTGTCTTACCATTGTCACTACGTCGAGTGTTGTAGATTCCATACTCATACGAGACAATAAATTGTGTGATCCATAAGTGGTTGGTCTGGATGTTCTTTGTTTTCGTGTTTTGAATGGTTGTAAAGTACCCTGTAGATGCAGAAAGCACAACTACTGCGGCTATTATCTTTAACATAATGGAATTGATGAGCAACAGGATGGGGAATAACCAAGCTAAGTTAATAATGAAGACACCATCGGTATTGTGGTGTCAACCTACATTATACAACTGCTGATATTTGATTACTAATGTATAAGACCAACCAAACCTTTGTACAATATATGGCAAAAGACTCGCTACCATTATACATGACATAATCGTAGCTATTTAAACGTGGATGAAATGTATTTGTTCCTTACCATTCGTGACTTCACAGACCTGATGATATTCTATAGATGATAGTCCGTTCTCTAGAATATCGTCTCTTTAGAATATTGGGCTACAAATTACTAGCAATCCTTGTAACCCATCCAGCTTACCTACTTTGCTTGTGTAAAGAGTGGCTCACGTCAGTAGCGCAATGAGTGCGATTCAAACCTACGTAGACTCGATCGCAAGTTTAATGCCTCATCTATTGAACTACCGCCGCTTTTTAATTAACTGGAAGAAGTAACTTTAGTCATAAAACGCTTTACTTCAGCAGCTTTGTTAGGCTTTAAGACCTTACGAGTGACCAGTTTAATAGTAAACCTAAAGCAGTAAAAGCCTTTAATAATATCTAAAACACTTATGAAGTTGATAGTTGTAACATGTCGAAGATTTCACCACTTGAGGCGCGGTTTAGTGCCAATACGCTGGACGTAACGGCCGAACTTACTTACTGCAGGGTCACTGTGATGTCTTAGAGACTTAGGATGGCACTCCACTGAAATAGTCTGGCTTACAGCTTAGGAAGAGATTGTTAAAAGCTTCAAAACCAACAAATAATGGAGTACGAGTCACTGTTTAAGGTATGTTATCCACCGCGAAATGTAAACGATCTAAAGCTAGCCGAATATATCGCTACTTGATATTTGCTAGCTTTTTATAAGGCATTTATTGGGTCTAAGGAATAATATTTAGTATAAATAAAAGATGATGAAAATAGGCTATATTTTTACCAGCTTAGAAAAATGAGATGTAGGTAGATGTCTTGTTGTTAGATGTCTCGTTCTGAACGAGAAATGCAAATGTTCATAATGAATTTTTAAACGCAGATTTATTACATAAATATAAGTACTATATAAGTTTATCACCTTAAACCGGCGAGCGTGTATGAGGAATTTTATGAAAGTGAATGAAGCCGGAGAATAAACCGGCGAGCGTGTATGAGGAATGTTATAAAAGTGAATGAAGCCTGAGAAGTGTATCAGGATCGTAGCAAATGGAAATCCGTAGTCTCTGCCTACCCCTCTGGGAAACAGGCGTGAATCTATGTTTGTATGTATATAATTTTATCCTTCTTTAGTATTTACAGTTAAATTTTTAGTCTTACAAGACATTTCTTGTTAGACTGACGGACGGATGAGTCACTTCTTAGAAGAACTGCTGCCTTCTTTTATGGAATGACATTTAACTACGAGTATATACATACATATGCTCACGCGTATATCCCAGAAGAGGCAGGTAAACCTCTGACTATCCTAACTTTCTGTCTACACCGTTATAAAACTCAGGTTTTGTCAAGTGTATGGATTTAGATTCCACGTAATAGCGGGTAAGCCTATTGTTCTCCACTGGGCATGTTTCCCGACTCCGTTTTGCTACTGAGCATATCTTAAAAAGTTAAGCCAATGACACTTCACCGACCTGGGAATCGAACCTGCGCTGCGACCGCAATGTTAGTGAATCTTGTACAGCAGTCGCATTCAATACCACTGCGCTAGCGATTGGTTTACCGTGCCTGAACCAAAATGCGTATGGAACACATATTTTATGATCACAAGTTTTCTATTATTAAAATCTCATAATATTATAATAATAGGTTAATTATTGTCATCTGCAAGTCCTACGGAGCTAATGGGATTTCTTGTGGCCGCTTTAATAACATACTCGTATATGCAAAGGAGGGTTAAATAGTTTACATGTCAAAATAAAAATTAATCAACACTCAAGCGATGGTAAGCTTAGTACTAAACTAAAGCTATTTACAACTGGAAGATTACCTTTAAGCGTGCGCTAAGCGAGAGTAGAGATGTGCGTTTGATGAAATAAATTCGGTATCTAAAGTAACGGGTACCGGTGCTAGATACCGGATACCGGCCGCTCGGCAACTTTATGGGCTAATAAAACTTTGAGCCTGTGCTGTGTCCCCGTGGCGAACATCGCAACCGCAGTGCGGTACCGATAGCAGCGACAATTAATTACACAGTTTATGTTTATAAATCGAACTCATGTGGAACGTGTGAAACACACGGTGGACTTTACGGGTCGAAAGTCGTAAAGAATGATCATCGTTAGTCCATAGATGTATATTTTTAGGAAGTAATTATAGAAATAATGTATTTGATTTGTTGATATTTCAGCGCTAATTGATTTTAAGATATTTATATTAGAGTTTAATTTTGACGTTTATAGCTGAAGAAAAATGATTGGATGATCACTTAATTGCTTTGCTTAATTGCTTTACTAATTAGAAATGTTTATAATTTTCTTAATTGTTAATGTGAGTTATTTCGTGGCGTTTAAGTTGACATCTTTCTTTGATTAGATATTATAAGTATGGTACATAATTCCACTTAATACGTCCTTGGCAAGAACCATAAGACACGCCTTATTGTAACCATTTCCTGTCTACGAAAGCTTGCAAAATCAGAAATAAATAGTTGCGTTTTTCTCGTGCTATGGTAACATTTCATAAAATTAGACGCTACGACTTTCGGGACAGAATTCACTATTCATCTTACGCACGGTACAAAAGACCTTATTCATATATAAACTAGCAGGCACAACCTGATAGATTGACTGTCTGTACGGATGACGCAATGGTTTAATTGTATATCGCGCATCTGCCAATGCATCGAGTATTGTGAGTTCGATATTCGTATGGTACAAAAATTTTTGTGATCCACAAATAATTATTCTGAGAGTTCTAGATGTTCTTAGTGTCAAGGGTTCTAATATTTACAAAGTTCCCTGTGACAATAAATATAATAAACTCTTTACAGAACACCCAATACAGTACACACGTACTTAAATATGTTGTTAATTTTCATGTACCAAGTTGAGCGTAGATCAAAATTATGTTTGCTCATGAAACACATATTTACAATCTGCGTTCACCAGTTAATAAGCGTACTGAACACAATTTTTATATCTACTAAATCAACTTTATTTCTTCAGTTCATAACTAAACAAAGACAATACATCGCACACAGTTTTGCGTTCGGTACTCCGAACGTTTCGTAAAGAGGACTATAAATTGAAGGTTATTTCGTTATTACAGTGAGATTGTACAACATTGGCGGTGATAAAACGTTATCATCTCATAACTCAAGGCACAATAACTTCATATTTCACACGTCTACATCGACGTCACATTCAAGTAATTACATCTCACTTTAGCCACTGATAACGCTAATTGGGTGCTGTTTTTGTATAAATTTGAGGAGTTACATAAAATGCCTTTTTTTGTTGTTGGGCACGTAGAATTTTTTGTGGCTGGCAATAGAAAGAAATAAGTTTTCTTTCTGTATTATATGAGTTTTACCGTATTAGGAACGGTGGTACTAGTATCAGCCGTGCTTTGCGCTGGCTGCTAAGTTATAAGCCTCTTTCTTGAAGTATCAACAGCTTGCTAGTTATACCTGAGGTCCAATTCTCGTAAAATATATATATAATATGTTCAAAATAGGGTCCCGAACTAAACTAATAAGCGTAGAGTGTAAACTGCAACGGTATTTATGTCACTTTTGACGGCATTTTAATTTAGGAGAATACCATTTGCGATATTTATAACATTTAGATAGAAACTGTATTTTGTATTTTTTTATGAGAATTGGCGCTCAAGTGTTACAATTGCACATGATTTACAATAATTGCCAGGTATATGTTAGAATACTATAATTTATAAAATTGAGGTTATGAAGTTCCGTCTTCCGTAAAGTCTATCTTAACTTGCCAATGTGGCGTGCCCTATCTTTTAAAATAAAAATATATTATAACACTTTATAGACTGCCTTATTGTACATGAATCATATAGTATTCTTATCTTGTGAGCAATCTTGAAATCTCGGTTTCAGTTCTCCGGTCGCACAGTGGACAAGTGTTATAGCTTTTTTCTGTTAGGATATTTTCAGTAGTAGCACAGGGTCTGGGAATGTATTCAATGGAAAGCAGAAGGTTCGCCTCCTATTATGCGTAATTATTTCTTCAGATACTTGTTATGATTTCACCTTGTATGTACCTGGCAAAATGGGTTGTGATTCGGCGTTATCATCCCCTTAGATAAATAATATAATATAATATCAGCCCTGTATTAAACTGTCCTACTGCTGGGCACGGGCCTCTTCTCACTGTGAGAAGGGTTAGGCCATAGTCCACCACGCTGGCCCAGTGCGGGTTGGCAGACTTCACATATCTTCGAATACATTATTGAGAACTCTTAGATATGCAGGTTTCCTCACTATGTTTTCCTTCACCGTTAAAGCAAGCGATAATTAACTATTTAATACGTACATAACTTCGAAAAGTCAAAGATGCGCGCCTTGGGATCGAACTCGAGACCTCTGCGTGACAGTCCAACGATTTCCTACAAGGCTATATAGCGCTGCTGTTTTTGTTACTTAGATGAATATGTGTGTTAATTTATGTATGTATACCACTTTAACAGATATTTACCAATCATTAGCTACTGGACTAAAAAGACAATCTTTTTTTAACATCTTTTAATAATAAAAGTTTACCTTACCACTAGTATTAATCCTTGGACATCATTAATGTCCCACTTAAGGCATTCATAGAAATAATACCAATGATATTTGTATAAATTCCTCATTAAAATACACAGCTCTATTTCACAACAAGGCTCATCCTCCACAAATATTAAGTAATGCTCCCCGAATGTTCCGTCACTAATTTGTGTGTTTTTAACTCGTAAAATATAGTCTTTTATATTTAATTAAATGATGTCGCCAAACAGGTATTGAAAACACAAACATTACAGACAAAAACCATACCAATAATTGTCAAATTAAATCATAACGGTTTATCTTATTTTTTGCTAATAAATTAGATGTTTTTTTCGTAAAAAATGTATGTTAGTGTAGCTATAAATATGTCATTTACAACTATTAATGTATTAATTATTCATTATACCGTATTTACAAGAACGTATAAATTGCTTTTATGGTATCTGGTACCAAAAGCCGCGCGAGTCGCCAGTTCGTCACTAATGAATACGAGCGCAATGATTGTCATCGTAAAACGTTGCGAGTTTATTGTAGACTATTAGAAAAGTAACATGTCAACCGACATGTTTACTCCGAATCGACATGGAAAAAATAAATAAATGAGAATGAACGAAATTAAATAAAAATTTATTCCCTAATATATTATATAATTTTTGTGATGTTGGAAAAAACTAAACATTTCGAGTTCCCACAATATTCGTTATAATTAGTGCTGCAAAAATGTATGCTTATTTGGTAATAAACACTTTGGTGGTCTCATTATATTGATATTTATGCTGTTAATACGAAAAGAATGTGGAGTTTGCTTTTTGCGTTTATATGCTTTTAGATGTTTGATTAAAACTCATTAAACGCTTCTCACATTATAGATATAAAAAAGAAACGCTCTATTAAATACAGTACAGTGCTTCTGTTGTTCAAAATCTGTCGTTTTGTTTGTTATTTCAATATAATTGTTATCATCATCACATAGACTATAAAACAGATTTAATAAGCTAACTCACCAATTAGAAGCAGGAAGTAAAAACTTTACATACATATTGATCTCAGGAAGATAACCTCATAGTTCTATTGAATTTTAAAAGAAGAATTAATGAATTTGCATCACGCATTATTCAATGCTGTGAATTGATTCCATATAAAATGTATGGAACTACTATCGCAATTTGAATTTCGCGTGGCTTATGACTAGCCAGCCTACGATTAGGGGCTGTTACTAATGATATAATGTGTAATGTATAATTAAATAATTAATTGATTTGAATGAGTGTTTATATACAATAATTCAAATTTTCATAACTTATCGCAACCTTAATTCTACTAAAACTACATACATACACAAGCCGGAATATCCCCGATGAGATATTTATAGATACATATATTAATATTCCCACATTTTAGCAACTATGTTGTTAACATCTATGTTATACAGAACACGCCTGCTACACGAACTGCCAGTTAGTGCTGCCACTGCCAGATTTTACGCTTCGACTTAAAATCTCAAAATAGAAAATCCTAATAAAATTAAAACGACCTTTAAGTACAAACTTATGCTACGAGACCAGCAAAGCAATCAGCAGCAAATCAAATCAAAAAAATTCAATATAATTAATTGATACTTATCCAATAATATAGCAGATAAAACACATAAAGTATTAGTAAAACTACTCGATTAAGAAAGCTAGAAATTATAAATAACCAGTTTGACCAGCTTGCCATTTATAAATCCTGAACTTGGAACACCACTTAGTGTCGGCAATAAAAGAATAAGGTACATGAGTTACGATTGTATTAGAAACTATATGGGGAAAGTTCAAATGACCACCAAAGAAGTGTAGGTAAAATGGCGGTTTGAAATTTTGCTTTTATACCTGATAAGGTGGTTAACTAGTGAGCAGCGATAGCTCAGTGGGGAGACCAACAGACTACAGTATCGTTAGCCTTCGGGTTGCGGAGGTCAGATGGCAGTCGCTCCGTGTAAAAACTGATATCCAGTCAAATCCGGTTAGACTAGGAAGCCGACCCCAAGTGACTTCGGAATAATAAAGGCTAGGGAGAAGAAGAAGAAGGTGGTTAACAAGTACGGTCTACTGATGGTACGTGGTTATAATAGGCACTTACAACATCAGGGGTATCACTTGTACGTTGACTATCTTTCAACCAGCAGTCGGTGTTTCTGCCACACATTGTGAGGGCAATCAACCCATAAAGCCACAGGAAAGTCTTCTTAGGGAGCCTAGATAGGCTATTCGTCGCAAGAATACAACACTAGTATGCTTGATTGCCATCTTCTGTGGTACTTCGTGAGACAGATTGCTAAAGTTTTACCAAATGCCTAGCGGGAACCAGCAAACTCTGCGTCATCCTTGCAGTACTCTAATCCATACATAGTCTGGGTTGTAGTTCTCCAAAGAAGTAAGTAGACGCAAACTGCATCTATACGTTGCACTAGCGAAATGAATACAGTCCTTATTAGCATCAGCATTACGAGTAAGCAGGAGCAAACTGCACTTGCACATTGCACAAGCGAGGTGAACATGCCTAATTCATTACTTAATAGAGGTAAACTTAGCTGGCAGGGTTACTATTAGTTTATAAGCTAAATAACTACTTATCCTATTCTTTATCTTTCATATCTTGTGTATTCAACATTCGTAAAATCCTTTGGAATACAACGATTGTGTTAAAGACTGCCTCGTTGGCACAGAGGTAACGAATGCAACTTCTACTGTGCATCCTTATGCACGATTCGATATTAGGTTCGATTCCTTGGTCGTGCAAATTGTTATTAAGTTTGTCTGTCAAGAAACTTTTTGAAACTGTGTCTAACGTGGAAACCAAAATTATTACTGGTAGGTAAAATATAGGTGAATAGGTGTAGTGCAGCTTAGCTTTCTCCTTCGAGGATATAGGTCTGAGACTATGTAGGTATACGCAATAAAAAACAGCTGGGATAATGTTACCAAGAATAACATTAGGTATAAAAATAAATCACTTGGGAATACCATATAGGCGTATAACCAGAAGTTCATTATTCTCAATGAGTGTGAAATAAAAATAATAAGGCTACTTGTATGCAGTTGTCAATACGCAGTGCATGCTGAGCATCTAGAATTAGTTGGTAATCCATCTTGCAAATAATGAGTTGACGTGGCAATACGTTTATATGAAAATAAGCACATAATAATATATCCATTGCTATATATCACCGAAAGAATTTATAGAGCTGTTTTTACCCCTCCTTTTTAAACAGATGGCGGCGAGTCCATCGCCCTCTAATCTAATCTAAAAGGTTAACCAAAAATGTTTTTTAGATTTCGATAATAACACTTTACATGGCCTGGCATTCGAACCTAAGAGCTTAAACTTGTATATATCCTACGCAGCGAGGCAGTCAGCAAATAATTAGTGTAATATAATTCGTAACGGGTATTAAAGTGATCACGAATATTGTTTACCTTTAGGTGCTTGACGGATTGACCAGGTTTCACCGGCGATGGTGCGATTACCACCAACCCGCCCCAACCTGCTTGCTGAACAGCAAAAGATACGCCCCTTATAATATAATACCTTAAACCATAGCTGGCAAAATGTAGGTGCGGCACAACTCTGCCTATTGGTGTTACAGGCTACGTAGGTATGTGTATTCATCTACTAACAACAAGTGAGACACGGCAATGAATTGCCGTAAATCTTCGAGTTCGAAAAAATGGTTCAAGTAATATGCGAAGGTCACGTGATACCACGTGACCTGGTCAGAGGTCAAAAGTCATAGTCATTTCGCGGGTATATCGACTATGCTGAGTCGAATGGCATTGTCTGCGTGTCTCTAACTCTTACAGTTCTTGAGTTGAAAGTTGTATAACAGAGAGACGGACGGACAAAGCTGTTGTATAAGAGGTTTTTTGAATTCTAAAAAACAGCACCACTGTTTAACCCATTCGCTGTCCCGCGATAGACACAATAGAAAATGTATTGTTATGTATCATTATGTGATTCATCGAACAGGGAACCTGTTAATATACACGAAACACATAAACCATTAAACATTATAGACAGTTAGTAATATATACAAGACGGCAAAGTATCAAAACATGAACTTAAATTACAATCGCATTCATACCATAACAATTATTTTTATTCATCGTATGGCCAGTAGCAGGCCCTTGCCACATCTCCGCGGCCAGCAATGTAATTTATGTATATGTATGCAGAAATGTACAAAGTGGTTCGTTTACGATCACGACATCGTAATCACTGGGAGGTGTTAACAGGAATTTAACGTCCCTAATTATATTGATTTACAAGCCGAATAGTGTGCCCACGTCTTTATATTTCAATCAGACTAATCACCTTATCTTTGGTGCTATATTTCAATCTTTCTAGTTTGAATAAGCTTCTTGTTTGTTAATTATACATTAGTCAGGCATCTTAAAGTTGTAAATGCGAAAGTGGGTTCATAATTCATAATTTTATACGATTGTATATACATGTATTAATAATAGGCCTATACTTATGACCAGAGTAAAATGCCGTGTCGTGACAGTTACAGTTTGAATAACTTAGTGGGAGACCTTTCGACTGCCATGCAGACGCCACCAGATCGAACCCTAAACACGCACTTCTGACTTTTCAAACTTATGTGCGTATTAAATATGTACCCTTTAACTGTGAATTAAGACATCTTGAGGAAGGCTGCATGTCTGACAGTTCTCCATAATGTTCTCAAAGATGGAGATAGAAGTTTGCCAACTTGCACTGGGCCCGTGTGCTGGACTAAGCCTTCTCAAACTGAGAAGAGGCCTATGCCAAACATTGGAGTGTTTACAGGGCTGATACCTGGAATTACACTTGCACTAGAACAGGCTGTGAAAGTACTTATACTCTACATAATATCAAAGCCAAACACGCTCGTATTGTGTTCTTGGATTGACCTGGGCTTGCAAGTTTCTCCTGTGGTATCAGATCTTGCGCTGACGGTAATAAGACTTGATTTTTGAAACTTCGATTACGCGCGTTTATGTCTTTTTAAGCTACAGTACACGTTAAAGAAATAGGCCTGGGCTAATTCGTCGCCTTACTTCTATAAATGCCACAACTTTCTTTCACCATCTCAGCCATATGACGTCCACTGTTGGATGTAGGCCTCTTTAAAGCTTATTACGTTAAAGAATACAAAAAAAAATTGGTGATCTGTAAAGTCGGTTTACGGAAGATAGTTTAACGTGACAACGTCACGATCGTGTCTTTCGCTCGCTCGTGTAGCGCTCTCGCTCCGATCGTAACGTTACAATGAGCGTAACGGGACAATGAGTCATCCTTTTTCGTGCGTGCAGCCGGCGTTCATCGATTTATTAGACGTTGTCACGTCAAAAAATGTTTATTATTTTTCTTACGTGTTTTTTTATTTAAAATAGTTGATACTGTGATCGTTAATTTTATTCATTCACAAAACGATATCGAATAACTTACAGCCCCTATGAACAAGACTAAGTAATTTCTACTTTTCTTTATTATTTAATTATTTATAGAATTCTTTTAAAAAGACAACCCTAGGATCGTCTTTTTAAAAAACTTATATAAATAATTAAATAATAGCACTCGGATTTATTCTTGTGTCATGGGGTCACTTTACAAATATTATATAAAGAAAAGGCTCTGATCAACTACTAATTTCCTTCCCGTGAGTGATTGAACCCACAACACTCGCCACAGTGACTGTGGCGAAGCGACCACTTTTTTTTTTTTTTTTTAAACCTGCACACCAACCGTCAAGTTCATGCTACTGAATTCGGTTACCAAAACAGGCTCACAATACTAATTATGCAAGGAAGACAAGTTAGCCGAATATCTAGACAAGTTCCACAAAACAGAGCTGGTCTCACAAGTACCCACTTCGCATTAAGCCTGTTCACCATGACAACGCAAATTGTTCATTGCGCAATGCCACACAATAACCTGCTCTATTAAGAGACAGCTGTCGCCAAAGATCGTGATATCTCTGTAGGGTTGCTATTTTTCGTCGTATTGGTAAAGTTTATGACTGGTGAAATACTGACCGGTAATCTTTTTAGTTTTTAATTGGTTGACGCTGTACATAGGTTGTCAATGCAACTATGAAGAAGATATTATAGTGTACAAATGTGTGCGCTATCACTGGCAAATGGCGCTCTCTATTCCCTCATTCTCATATTTTGATACGACAGAATGGACGGGAATGTGACGCCAAAAAGATCAAGCGCAGAACCAATGGCTTTATATGCTTGACCAGGCGCGCAGTTGATACGCCATTAGCATTCCCCTAAATTAAAAGATTCTTTTTCATAAAGATGGATGGATGTTCTTTATAATAACTATATCAACTATGTACTTGATAGTATCATGTTTATATAATACTGCCTCCGTGGCGCAGTGGTAGTGAATATGACTGCTGTGCACGAGGTCTCGGGTTCGTATCCAGGGTCGGGCCAACAAAATGATATTGGATTTTTCAGTTTAGAAATCTCAATACGAGCCCGGAGTTAGAAAGTTAGTGGTGTTAGACACCCCCGTGCCTCGGAAAGCACGTAACGCCGTTGGTCCTGCGCCTGATCTCTCTGTGGTCGTCTCGGATCACCGTCCCATCGGATCATGAGGGTTAGGGAACAGAGAGTGCACTTGTGTTTGCGCACACACTTGTGCAATATAATATCTCTTGCGCATATGGCCAGTCTCAGTTAAGATTGGCCGCCGTGGCCGAAATTCGGTCTGAAGGACGTTATTATTTAATAATAATAACGTCCTTCATAATTATAATAAATGTTTATTATATCAACGTGACATCAACAAATGCAAGCTCACTATCTTAAAGTAGCATGTCTAATCTATACACTATATCGTAAAATGTTTGATATGAGACATTATCGCCAATAGACCAAGTCTACTCACGGTTCTTTTATATAATGAGACTGAATAACCTAAAAAAATATACAGAGATCGTAATAATTAAAGTTCCAGTCTCCCTCGTCCTCTCCAGGAAACAGTCATGAGTCTTGTCGAATGTGGGTTTCTCTCAAATGTTGCCAAAACTATTAATATTGTTCTAGTTGCATCACCACCTCCCACTTTGAATGGGTCGTTTGACCCTAATTGTGATATACTGGCTCATTGGCAAATAAACATTCTAAGTGTAACTTTGACATACTGACATAAATTTATGGACGAATTTGCTTTATCGTGTTTTGCAAATACTTTGTAAAAGTTATTTTCTTAAATTCAGATGTCTCTTCGACATGAGTTACGCAGACTCATATTCAATTCTTTTCCTTCAACACGTCACTAATTTCTTTTCCTACAATCGCCAACGTATTTGTTGTAGTATTGCTATTGCATAGGCTACGGGAAATGAGATGAGCCAAGTTCTTACTTATGACATAATTATATTGTATAAAAAGTAACCACCGTATAATATTGTCTTCTGTTTACGCGAATGTTATTAATTGAAATGAAACTACTATATACGGATTTTATTGCGTTGTTTATTTGACACTTTATTAAATAAACAACGCAATAAAATCCGTATATAGTAGTTTCATTTCAATGAGTAACCACCGTAATTAGAAAGGTTTCGCTGTGAATGAGGAAGTGATTTCAAAAGTGAGATCATACAGAATAGCATCCCTATTTTGCGAAGTGATAATGTTCGTATTAAATTGAAATATCTCACTGTCACAAGTAAACCTCAGTATCGGCCATCAGTAATACGTCAAGCAGTCATACAGGGTGACACTAACACTGCCTTCGAGATAGTGACAATCGGGGCAAAACGCAGGTTGTTTATTTCGCAAACTAGCTAGAGTTGTAGAGTGGTAGAGTTGGCATCGCAGCCGCTCTATTAGCCGTTCGACGGAGTGACCTGTCGCCAAGGAAGGTCGCCCGGTGTGATGTCTGACCAGTATGGCAACTTATTGAAACAAGCGTTCGCTTACGTGGATAAGACTAGTTGGTTCTATTTGTGTTATTACATATAAAGGAATATTAATATTTCTTTTTATACTACTGCAGTGGGTAATATTATTATAGTAGTTACCGTAGATTGGCCTTGGTAAAACACATTGTTGAGTTTATAAAAATCTTTTGTGACTTAAAGATGAATATTTAATGTAATTCTAATGTATCCAGCAAGTATTTAATTATTGGTTTTTAGAGTTCAGCGACGATCTTAGTGTTAATCATCGTTAATGTTTTGATGTTTGTAATTTCCAAAACAGGCTGTGTAAATATTCTTAAGCTTAATTTTTTTATATCTATACTAATATTATAAAGCTGAAGAGTTTGTTTGTTTGTTTGTTTATTTGTTTGTTTGTTTGTTTGCTTGAACGCGCTAATCTCAGGAACTACTGGTCCGATTTGAAAAATTCTTTCAGTGTTAGGTAGCCCATTTATCGAGGAAGGCTATAGGCTATATATCATCACGCTAAGATTAATAGGAGCTGAGCACCAATGAAGAATGTTTCAAAATCGGAGGTTATTTTTTTACTTTTGAGAGCTTCCACTGCGTGCGCTGCGTAAACAGTTAAAGTTTCGCAAAAATCATGTATGACAGAATTGTTCCCCTTTAAAAGCTCTAAAAAAAATTTGTCTATCTTTTAAGGTTGGCTCACTATAACCATTTTTATGCTAACCAAATTTGTTCTAAAATAATGCATTATTTGCGAAGGTATTATTATAAACATGATATTAATCCTTATCCAAATAAATACGTTATTCATCACAAGTATTTAATTTAAAACGAAATTGCCCTTTACATCATTCGATTTCAATGAATGTCTTAGGAGATATCGCAGTTTTAAAATAACATTGCAGCAAAATAATTACCCATTACAGACATAGTACAAACGATGTTTCTCCTGGTTTATTCTGCGTGATAACTACTGGTTCGATTTGAAAAATTCTTTTAGTGTTGGATAGCCTATTTATCGAGGAAGGCTATAGGCTATATAACATCACGCTACCACCCACGGGGGCGGCGCAGTAACGATAAACGCGGGTGAAACCGCGGGAACATCTAGTCGATTATATTTCTCTAGAAGTCCTAAGTTGCAACGTATACGTTAAAATCTATTGTGTATAAAGTATAGTTTTAAATAGCTCAGTTTAAAGCTTACTAGCATGTACTTACTTATAATTAAAAAGAGAGCAATCAAAATTATGGATAATGATTAATCAATAATTTTTTTTTTTTATTAACCTACGCATTAATATTTTGAAATCTCCACCCAAAACTGACTCGGTGGCTCAACTATCTCAAATAGTACTTATAAAACTTTAAATTAGTATGAGACACTTGACTATCGTTAGTTTAAACCACAAAAGGATACATTCGCATACAATACAAAACAGTAGCGCGAGCATATCCACGTTAAGCTAATCGTCCCCGTATCTCACGTGCTCAGCTATCTCTATCTAAAACGTAAACAATCTGGTTCGCGTTGATTTCAACAGCGACGTCGTCGGAATGTCCACGCAAACAGGTAACATTACTGCTGGCGAGCCTAAAATATGTGTAGGCGTTGGATACTGTAGGAGCGGCAGCGAGAGCGGACGCGGGTAAAACAATAACAGTATTGATGACATATCCACATTAAACGTACAAGTTAACCAATTGTTCCATAAACAAACGAAAAGCGAGCAACGTGTCTAGCATTTTCTAAAAAAATATATTGTCTTTGTAAAGATACCTTAAATAAGTTGATATAACTTTTATATCAAGTGCTTTGACGATATCGTTAGTCCCAAAACATAGTTTTTAAATTATGTATGTGAACGATCATGAGATCCCGGGCTCGATTTTATCGGTCGGACAATGCTACTAGGTTTTCCTGTCAGGAAAATCTCTGTAGCTACACAAAATCTTTGATACGAGATATATGCTGAAGAAAGCATTTATTTTGTTTTACTTAATGTCAATATCACATAGACAATGTTCAAGGTAACTTTCAATTGGTTTCGAGCTTTTAAACACTAAGATATTGTAACCTTAAATTTTTACCTCGTATCATTTACAACATTGTAAAATAACACTTTATTAGAAAATCAATCTGAGCGTACAACTAACTAAACAATAATGAAATAGTTCTATGCATATAATTAAGCATATATCATATATCTAATAGAAAGATCTTACCCGCATCTGGTGGAACCTAAAACAGATAGCAAAACTAGGTGATATTCGACTCTCCTTACGATTTTGAATATATTGCAGGTGTGAGTGAATGCTTGTAGGTATGTACAACATACGTTGATTTTCCAGTTTCCGACGCTACTAATTATACTGCTTATACATTACATGCAATCGGCTCATCACTTGACAATGTAATGGCAATTAATAATCCTTATTTACTGTCATTATGGGAGGCAGATGCATGTAATAAACATTATACATTGTCAAGAAAATTCTAACACAATACGTTGATTAGTGTATGTAAATGTTACAATTTAAGTAACGTGTTTTACGTACAGCTTTTGTAAAAGCAATTATTTACATTTATGGGAATTTACTAAGAGTATAAGCAACGTTTCTATAAAAAAGTTAATTAAGTGTCAATTACTTGCAAGTTGTGTTTAAAACAAATAAACTATGCAATTATATCTAATTTGATGACAATTACGCATATTTGGTAACGGCTTTGCAGATGACGTATTGTCTAGTTTGTAAGAGTAATATGCTAAAGCAATATATAGACTACTATATCTAATGATATTCGACCAACAGCGATTAAATTACTCGGCCGTTTGTCTGGAAATGTTTAGAACAAAGTCTAAATATGCGTGGCAGACGGCAATATATTCGTTTCGTATTACTATACGTGGTCCCTAAAACATTGGTGGCAAAATTTAGGTTATTTTAGTCTCCATATGGCTACTGATAATAATTGCCTAACAGAATATCCTAATAATGCTTTTGACAACCCAGTAGTCTAATCTTGGACATCACGACCGTAAACATTTCAGCAAACTTATAATACGAAGCCAACACGATAGTTGTTATATTTAAGTTATGGTAATAAATCGCTCTCAAGCTATAGCACGAGAAAAACCAAGTGGTTGTTCTATTTAACCTATTAAGTCGCACCAGCACACCGGTGGTTAGACATAATAGACTTTTAATTATGTCTGGTATTCTAAGACTTGACAGACTACGTTTGTATTAAATCGCTCTCACTCCGCTCATCACTATAACCGCTCGTACATTAGTGATTTGGCGCGACCTCGGTCCGCCTTATCGTCAATAACGATTTGCCAGATACTTTATCCTTCTACATCGTATCAGGTGTCGATTTAAAATCATTTTAGAGTTATATTGATGTTATTTATAGCCGCCGAGGAAAGTTCTTCTGTTTTGAAACACGCTATTTCGATATGTGGTTGCTTCGTTGAAGAAATACTCTTAACATAGAGATCGGTAAAAATGTTGAGGTCGATGCCACACTCTTTAATGTGTACGTATAGTTACCTAAATGGCTGATATCGTGTTGTATTAGAGTTTATAGTTTCGTTTTTGTTTATGCATTTATGCTATTTCATTGCTCTGTATCAATGTCATTAACAATATTTTATTTTACGACATGGATCTATGTAGATGTGTTAAGAGGAATAGAAAAGGAGAGGTAGGTAGTTGAGCCTGTGGATCTCTTACGACCAGGCCAACTGTGCTACTGTGACTACGCGCATCTAACGTTGGGATCATAATGCTCAATACTGATTGACTTTGACCCTATTGACACTAGAGTTTGGACTCAAGTGTAATGCTAGATTAGTTTAAGACTCGAACTGTAATCTGGAGGCTATCGTCAGTTTTATAGCTAAAACATAGCTTAATTATAGCCTAATAGCTAAAACAGCCTAGCCTTAATACTCAAAAGATATGCTCTGAAGAACTGTTTGATTTGGTACCAGCGGCCCCTTTCTATCACCGTACCACTCGACAACGAAGCAGGGTTCATGCATATCACCTGGAAGCGTTCAATTCTAAGACGGTACGCTTTCAGCGATCATTTTTCCCACGTACGTGCAAGCTCTGGAATGAACTGCCAGCTTCGGTGTTTCCCGAGCGCTATGATATGTCCTTCTTCAAACGAGGTTTAAAGAGAGTTCTTCTTTCACGGTAGGCAACGGCTTTGCTGTGTCCTGACATTGCTGAAGTCCATGAGCAGCGGTTACCACTTTCCATCAGGTGGGCCACTTGCTTGTCTGCCACCAATGGCAATAAAAAAAACAACGAGTTGCACTCCGGAAGTGCCGGCAGAAGTGAAAACTTGAATATTAACGTTGTGCATTTTTGATATTTTGGAATGATTAGGGAATAATTTTGCACGAATTGCTTTAATTATCAGTATAAAAGTACTATCATTTATGTGGTAAAATAGAACTTTCATTTATTGCGCTATCGTACTCAAACATGACAATTCTCCCTCCGTCTTACGAATTTTCGATCAGGTCACGTCTCCTGACGCGAGTTTAACATTTTTTACCCATCACAAAAAAGTGCACAACGCCGGTATAGAAGTTTTCACTTCAAAAATATATATAGAGATAATCCTCGTTAAATTCTTTCAACTTTGACTGCACGAATGGTGTAATGGTTTACGTGGTTGTTTCGCCTTTGTCACTGCGCTGCGTGTTGTGGTTTCGATATCCACATGGAACAAAAATGTATGTGTTCCACTAATAGTTGTTCCGAGTTTTTGTGTTCTTTGTGTCCGTTGTTTGAATGTTTAGAAAGTCCTCCGAGACACAGCGAGTTGACTTTCTTAGAATAAAATTGTTCGATCCGAAGCAGCTAGGCGGCATAAATATCGGCATCCTACAAATAATGCATTCGTCTGGTATATATCAATTCCTAGGATTGAAAGTGTCGCTCTGATATCAATAACGAACCAGCAAGGCATTCAAGTTTTTTTTAAAGGGTTGATGACCCCGTGATGCTCCCAGTGTTACAAGCGATCATTGGTTACGATAACCGCTTACCATCAAGCAGCTCGTTTATTTACCATCTTCGTAATATAAATAAACCTCACCACTACATGTGAGGACATTTCTGAACATGTTTAATGTAATATATTATTAATTTTATAGGATGTCCATTATATTATTAAAGATAATTTTCATCGTGTCCCTCCGCGCCGGCTGATTTAAATCTACAAGTTTTGTAGCGCCAACGCGAATAGCGTCATAAATATATATACTCCTTATAAAACACCTACTTTTACGTATATACTCACACATACGTAGTTATGGTCTTCTGTACCGCCACTCAAATAATAAAATAAATTTGTAAAAAATATTTTAAGTTAATGTAATTAATAAGCTTCGATGATTCAGTGGAAATAGTGGTTATGGTGACTGCCACGAAGAACTAGATTTGATTATTACGTAGCATCATTTGTGGGGTATACTTTTTAAAGAAAATACATATAAACAGACTGGCCCTTGGGATTGTTTTGATTGATTGTACCCGTAAGAAGCAATACGACCGTTTTTCAGAGAGAGACCTATACAAGCTATTGGGTGATACTAGTCTTACTAATGTATATCTAGTCATATTCTGTCTACACCTTCGGGGTAATTCAGGGATAGTACAATGCAATCCTTGCCAGCTGACTCTAATACAAGGTGCTATTACATATAATAACCATGTAGATTACTATTACCAGAACACTTTTAATCCACCGGAATGCAATGAAAGTAACATGAAGACAACAAGGCCATCGTAGAACCAAGATTAATTACAATTACTTAATCTAATAATCAGTAAGAAGGTTGTTTTTGGCGATTATAAATTATTACGTCAAATATTGGTCAAGTGCCGAGTAAAAGTAAGCCAAGTTTTGTTCCAAGGTCTTGAGCAACGCCGCGGGCGAAGCCTAGTCTCGAGTACCGTTCTATATATGGAGATGGACCGGCCTGACCGATTACACCTATTATAGCGATTAACTGGTTAAACGAATTGCTAAGTTAATATTTTTTGTTTCGTCTAATCGGTTCCATTCCGTTATTAGCACATAAACGGCCATATTTAAAACAAATAACTTTACAAAAGTCTCACTTCATTAAACAGGTAATGTCGACGATTATTTGTGGTACAGAATGTAGCTAATAACGCAACCAGGGGTAAGTACAATACACATTTATGTGGGAAACACTATGATTTTTTGTGTGTGCAAGTGGCATATGATCGCTTGCAATATTTGCGCATTGAATGTGGTTGGTAAGAGAAATTGCAGGTAGGATGAAAGGAAAGCATTGGGAATATAAGGATATTTTGTACTTTCGGAAGTCTTACGTACCGGGTGAAACGGATTAATAATGTTTTCTGTAAGAGAGAGGTAGTACTTCGAGCGGATTTACCGATTTAATAGAAATACGCTTTTGTTTCGCGAAGCAAATTATTTATTACAAGCATACATCCCAACTAATATATACTTACACCAGATATTACATTACCATTCGTTCAAAAAGATATTCGATGTGCTACCTAAGCAAGAGTCAGACATAACACTGGTCCACCTACTAATTGCAGGATTCGGCAAAGCTATTCTTATTAAGCCTTAAAACCACATAAACGACATAAAAATGTTTGGCTAGATCTAGAAAAGCAAAATACCAACCTAAAAATAGGGCAGTAGTAATACCCCACTCAGCCTGCCCAATTTGATCGAAATCCATGGTAGAGTCTTTAAGGGGAGATTATATTTAATACTGTACTACTACTATTGGGGTAGGTACATGGTAAGGCTCGCAATAGTTAATATCTGGTTTTTTTTTACGAATACGAATAGGATACAAAACAAATATCAAATTAATAATTACTGGCTTTTGCCCGCGGCTTCGTTCGCGTTAATTTAGAATTTGACAATCAATTCGGGTTGTACTCTGCTTGTAATAATATAATTCAATCATGATTCGAAATACACGTGGCGCCATCTATTATCATAAGAACGTTATTTTTGTTTTCCTCGGGAACACTAATCTTTTTCGGGATGAATGGTAGCCTATGTCCGTTTCTGTACACCAGACAACGTATATGCAAAATTTCAGGATGAGCGGTTCAGTAGTTTAGGCGTGAAAAGGTAACAAACAAACAAACTCATTTTTGCTTTTATAATATTAGTCAGGATTGAGACAGATTAGAGATCTATAGGAGGAACCCTCAAATATGCAGGTTGCCACACGATGTTTTTCATCACTGTTAAAGCGAGCGATAACTACATATTTAATACACACATAATCACGAAAAGGTTGATGCCTTTGGATCGAGTTCGAGATCTCTGCGTTACAGTCCAACGGTCTCCTGCTAAGCCTTACGATGTTTTTTTTAACGCTAGAAGGAGTAATAATAACCTATTTAATTATCTTTTATAACCACGTATACCAAAAAGAAATTGCCAGAAATGTGTATAGACTATTCACGCTGACTTATCTCATTGAATAGCCCGTTCGTGTTATTACAAATTCTGTAATATTTGTAAAATAAGTATACCTAAGACATGTATGACATTCATAAATTCACAATAGTCACGTGCGTAATATCGTCGTAACAATGTCCAAACATCGGCCAACACAAGTTTTTGTTAAAAGGACTCACACAAAATGATTTATAGCGCTATTACCATTAAACATGATATTCACACAATAGTAATGTAAAGTAGCATTTACAAAAACAAAATTACTCACATAACTCTACAGTTTTAATATGTTTATGAATCCTAAAAACAGCTTCAACATTTCGTGAATATGCAACAGTGTTCGTTGAAATCTTTTGTTGTTCCCATCGTACAACTGTACCGCGGCAAAAACTTTGTGTTCGGTTCACGTAACTGCACGATCGGCGTTTATAGTTTCAGTTGGAATCATTTTTTGTCAACTATTGGTTGCCGTATTTCTTGTCTTAGCAGTACCGAGAAAAGTATGTAATGCTTACATATAAA
Source organism: Catocala sponsa (assembly GCA_963564715.1). Classification (NCBI taxonomy): domain Eukaryota; kingdom Metazoa; phylum Arthropoda; class Insecta; order Lepidoptera; family Erebidae; genus Catocala; species Catocala sponsa. The sequence goes on from OY751330.1 coordinate 8,336,355, forward strand.
GATTTGCCAGTATATGAAGCCAAAAGAGTATTGCATCTTTATATTGCCAGTTACTATTGCCTACTGTTGGTCATATTTCTTAACTACGTGGTACTACTTAGAATTTCTTAAAGAGGAAAGGATATTAACACTTCATGATCCAGAATAAAGCCATGGTATAAAGTTGCGGTTACGTCTACTGCTGATATTCAATTCTCGACATGTTTATAGGCCGAATTAAAAAGAAACTGGAATTTTCAGTTTCTTATGAAAATAGTCTAAGCACTTATACGGATTATGATTATGATTTGTAGACAGCAAAGAATTCTTACAACGTTAGACCTGAATACATTTCTACGTTATCCTACAAGGACTTATAACCACGATGATGCGTTACGTTATTTAAATTGAAACATGATCACAAAAAAATACTTATATAACAGATTCTGATCAGCTACCAACTAAATAAAACCTGTGGAGTCTTACAATAATAGTCTGATCGATAGATAAGCGGACCAAAAGAACGTCCAGAATCAAATCTTAGACCGAAGGCGTTTACATTATAACATTGTAAATCATTCATTCATCATACTTTAATCGAAAATAAGATCAAAAAACTTTTCTGTATGAGCTTCGGTTATTGAATGAAATAGAGCGAGTGAGAACACATTTTCTAAAGGAATGAACGAGATACGAATAAGATTACTGCGCCATTCGATTTCAAGATCGATACACAATAAATCTTTAGTACTTTTTTTTGTTGTGTGTCAGGATAAGCGGTGTAGCGAGTGCGTGAGAGACAGGTCTTGGCTACCGGGTAGCGGGTTCGGTTCTCGATATGTTATTTTATTTACTGCACGATTTATCGTCAGCTTTTATGGCGTCAATTGCTTTGAATGTATCGTATTAATATCAATGGTGTATTTTAGTTTTGTTTCGTAATCGAAACTTGTCTACGTATAGAGTTATGTTTCTTTGGATGAAATATGTGTTTCTGGCCTGTCTTCGAATGTTTCTTATACAAACAGGGCTTAGTGAAATGTGATATTTAAGTATGTAATATACCTATATATTAAAAAATTACTTTGTATGTTTTATATAATATTCTACGTTTTGGCGAATGTTATACATAGAAATGTATTATTATAATTAAACTACTTTATACGAAATTTGACGAGATGTTTATTTTAAAACACGTTTATTACATAATTTTGAACTTGACACTACTATTTTTGAACTTTTGTTTTGCTTGTTACGTTTAACCTTTAAACATAAATCGATGAAAATTTTAATCAGGCAGAATATATGTAGATTAAGTCCTTTGTTAAAAACGTAAACGTGCTTTTGAGTCATTGCTAATTACAATATTATAATCTGAGCAAAGTAATTGTTTGCTCACATCCAGTGGTGTATCTATTTATGCTGATTGCTAGTGATGGAGACACAGTTTCGATTTTTAATTCGATTGGAGTATTATTAGGTTATTTTAATAGCATTTTTTGTCAGTAGCACACTGCCTCTATCTCGATGGCATAGTGGTCAGTGTAACCGAATGCCACGCCTGAGGTCGCGGATTCAATTCCCGCACAAGTCAAACATTTGTGGGCATGAACACGGATGTTTGTCTTGGTCTGGGTGTTTCTATGTATAATACTCGTATGTATGTATTTACAAAAAAAAAAGTATATATATATATATGTTTATCCATTGTCTAGTAACCATAGCACAAGCTCTGCTTAGTTTGGGCTAGATAGTGTTGTGTGTATGTGGTAGAATATTATATTATTATTAGGAAGAACCTGTTATTTTGTGAGACTTAAGTAAAGCTAGCTAATTTTGAGTGTAAGTTCCTTGCAAGGATAGCTTAGTGGGAACCATTGGACTTCTACGCAGAAGTATCGAATTCGATCCTAAGGCACACCTCTTTGATTTTCATACTTATTCTATATTTAATTGGTACGGATGGTATAGCGTGCAAGCAGTTGCCTAGCTTGCACAAATAGCTTGCACATAATGCCCGCGCCAGTAACTTGCGCGTGTACCTCGTGCAAGTAGTTTAGCTACTTGCATAGTGTACAAATACCACTACTAACACAGAGAATAATAATATCTTAACATCAATATGTGTCGTCGATTGATGTGATAAATTATAATTATATATCTAGGAAATGTTATTTTTTGCTAATACGAGTTATTCAGTTATCTATACTTAGTTATAACTGCTGCTGCGCAGTTTAAAATTAATTTTAATGCATTAGTTGTGTCACAATTTATGCAAAAAATATGTCACTATCTAAATTCAAATTATTAAGATATGAAAAATTGCCCGTTGCCGAACAAACTAATAGAATAGGTAAAAACAAAAACATATATTATTATATCGTGTAACAGAGTGAGTACGTTTACCGTAAATTTTCCAAGGGGGTAGACAGAAATTTGTAGTTTCTCGACAAATTTCTACTTACTATTATTCATATTATTTAAGTTACCGCTTTTTTCTTTTTTTAACGTGCGGGAATGCCTTGACGCATACCTGTCCGCGGAAAAGGGAAGCGGAGAGGTTATGTCGGGCTCACCCCCCAAAAACCAACCACACGTCCTGATCGACCATCTGATCACGTGGGGGGCGGACACACGATTGAGAAATTACTGGCGTGGCTAACGTGGCACTGGTCCACAAGGTTCGTTAGGCCGGGCAGTTACTTAGGCATTCTGCCCAGTCAGGCGGTCTTGGGGCGGGTGGAACGGTCCTGCATGGACCCCCATCCGGCCCAACCCGTAATCCTGAATTGACAGGACCGGGGGCCTTCGGGCTGCGAACCTCTATAAAAATTTAAGTTACCGCCTAAGTCTACAGTGTGGCACGAAATAAGCTATTGAGTATTATATTTCCGTCTGATTTTCACCTTAGCTTAGTGTCATCATATTTTTCATTCACGTTCGTCGATTATTAATAATCTTGACTTGGCTATTCTGTAGAATACCGAATACATAATGGATTATGTATTGATCTGGTCGGAGAACATACAAATAGGCTATTCCTTAACATACAAACCTACAGTTATAAGTTTAAAATTACATATATGATTAAATAGTCCCTATTAATTTGAGATCCAAGTTTATATATCTTATGTTTAAAGGTCCAACAAAATTATATGAAGCTGATTGAGCACATGCAAGTTACTACGTTTATAAGTCCAGTTAAATTATACAGTATGTTAACTAACGAAAGGCGTTCCCTTAAACTGGCAATATTATAGCGTGCGTAGACCCTAAAAAAATGTTCCCATTAAAAACAAAAAATATTTTATTTTAATAACTTCAAAAGTATTCAATAAAAATTATAAACAGACACGAAAAAGAAACACTCTTTGCATACGCACAAAAGTACCAATGCACAACGGCCACGTCACTTTTTATTTAGTTATGAGTTTTTAATTAAAATTACCTTTTAATTAGTTTTACATTTAATTAATTTTATCATGCTTGCATTTTTCCATGCTTATTTTTCTATGCAAATATGTTCATTTGCATCTATTAATGATGTATAATAACCGCTTTAAGGGAACGCCTTAAGTTATTTTACTTACTGTATAAATTGAATTGAAGAGATGCAAATGACTATTTGTTTATTCACCTAGCTAAATTATATAAAGTGATTTGAAAAGATGCACTTGCATCGCTTCCAGTTCGTCGAGCTAAATTGTGCAAATTTAATTGAAAAGATGCAAGTTACTATATGTTTATACATACAGTTAAATTATATAAAATTAATTGATGAGATGCAAATTTATAATATCGTTACGTCCAGCTTAAATATTATAATATACTACTTCTATGGATTTAAAAATCATGTTTTCTTTATCAATAGAGAGATAGACAAGTACTGAACAAGTTATGATGGATTGTTACTTTATAGATAGCGCTCTTCAAGTATCACTGTATCACAATACATCACAATCTATCAACTACTTATCACGGTACAGTTAGTAAACGACGGACGAACTTGTACTGGCCAGTAATTAAAACAGTCATCAATCATATTACAAAAACATTGTTGCTATGGAAGCAACTAATTGTTACGGAGATAAGATTCCAAGTATTCGATGTATATACGTGTGCGCAAAATTTAGAATCGTGTTAGAAAGAGAACTGTAAGTAAAAAATGTATATATTAATACGTGAAGCAAAAACGTTGTACCCCTTTTTACGAAAATTGCGCAGACGGAGGAGTATGAAATTTGGCACAGTTAAACTTTAGGTATATGGAGAAGGAGGGGCGAATCCTAATATTTTTATTAAATATGCATTAGAAATACATTAAATTAACAAATAAACACTACAAGCACACAACCATACATTTGACACACGCAGTCGAAGCGCGTAACTATGGTTACATATATCAATATATAATGACATAATAAATCAGCAATATCTTACAGGCAAACTTTAGTCGAACTACGAGCACTAGGCGACCGCTAGTACTAATTATTTCTCAAAATTATCCATCAATTGGTTAGGTTAGGTTAGCAACTGAACAGTACTTTTTCCTGGATGAAAGGTACCCTAGATCCCTTTCTGTTCCTCTAACAAGGTGTATGCAAAATTTCATGATGATCCGTCTTGTAGTTACGGCGTAAAAGCGTAACAAACTCACATTCACATTAATAATATTAGTTAGGATATTTTCTTTATAGTTTCTTGACTAGATCCACTATAATTTAAAGGTAGTTCTCACACTAAGTTTAAATCATGTTAAATCATGTACCGCGTGGGAGTTTTCATTAATTCAAATAATAATGTCCTCCAGACCGAATTTCGGCCACGGCGGCCAGTCTTAACGGAGACTGGCCAACTACGCAGGCGATATTATAGTGCACAAGTGCGTGCGCAAACACAAGTGCACTCTCTGTTCCCTAACTCTCATGATCCGATAAGACGGATAATCTGACACGACCGGAGAGAGATAAGGCGCAGAACCAACGGCTTTACGTGCTTTCCGAGGCTTTCAAATAACGGACCCAAAGAACTTCTCAACTCGTAACAAATATTTGTGCATCGCACACATGGGGATCGAATTCGCAACACTCGGCTCTGTGACTATAGCGAATTATTGCGTTTGATTACAATAATAAATGATTATATACCTAATGCTAAATTCAAGATACAGGAAAGCCGATGAATAAGAAGATAGTATACTAGTGATTTTCTTCCATTGCATTCAAATAAATATATACCTGACACATTTATTTTCTGTTTTGCATTTTCTTTTTTTTTTATACAACTACTAACAAGCATACGGCCCACCTGATAGTAAGTGGTCACCATAGCCTATGGACGCCTGCGACACCAGAGGCATCACTTGCGCGTTGCCGACCTTGTAAAAACCTTTTAACGCCCTTTTTGAAGCACCCCATACTGTACTCTTGTGGGAAAACTTCGGCAGGGAGTTCATTCCACAACCTGAGCGTCCGCAGGAGAAAATTCCTTTCTATGTATTGTCTTTCTTATTTGACATCCTTTATTATTAGAAAACCAATATCGACTGAAAACAGTACTGATATATAAATGTAAACAATTTTTATTACGAGTATAAATTTGTTACTTACCAAATGAGACAAAGAAGATAAATGGTCTATACGTATATTATGTATACATGGTGTTGTGAATATAATTATAAGATAAAGTCAATGAATCCTACCTCAATATTTGTATTGAGGTAGGATTCATTGACATAATCTACCAAATCAACGTTGAACGCTCGCCACGAGCGAACGATCGCTATTCTTATTACAAGATCACACGATTTGCAAATATAATTATCAATTAATCAACATTATAGACACTAAGTGCCATAAATCATAATATTAACATATCTATAGCATTATTAATATTTTGTTCGACTTATTAGACTAGTGGGTTCGAGAACCGCGCCCTCCGAATTTTAAACTTTAGTAGACCACACATATACTGTTTAACATATATAATCAGCGTGCACATATAAGGAAATCAATAAAACAAAGATTTAATATACAATTACAACTACTCGAAGTTAGATTTTAAAGCTTGTGTTTTAGAGTTCAATTTGCAAAGTACCTAAATATGTAGTTATATATCTATATTTTTAGCGTGCCGAACGTGTGACTCTATAAATGCGACTTTGATATATGACGAATATTGGGCAGGAAATGAGTATATGGATTCTGTTACAATATTGCCTTATTTGTTGTGAGTATTCTAATCAAAATGATGTAGATGTTAACATTATAACGTTAATATGGTGACAAAGAGGCGTGGACCACACCTTGTAATTATATTATAAAGTTGGTTGGATTATATTATTTATAATATATATTTTAGTGAACAATTCTCGCTCACTGTAATCGTGAATGAAACCATCGATATCGTGTGGAAACCTGCACTTCTAAGACTTTTCTATAATGTTTTCGAGGATGTGTGTAGTTGTTGGTTTAGCGGGGTGGACTAATGATATGATACTTTTCACAGAAACAAAAGCCTATGCTTAGCGGTGGATCAGTTTACAAACATGATATTATTATATTTTTAAGATTGGTGTTAAATAAGCAGAAAGCATGTCAAATAGTATCCAGGTATCATAGTCAATACTTGAAATACGCTTGAAAACTTTGAGTATCATTTGCGCTTTGACAACTCTTCTAAGATAGAGACTGTGCTCTCTGTGTAGGGAGAACAAGTGATATGTTCTGGTTTTCTTATAATTCTGTTTTATTGTTAATGTGTCGATGTACTATCGAAACATTAGTAGTAGCAAACTACGTTATTATAAATATAGGCTTAGTTCATGAGGTCTTTGGTTTGATGACCAGGTCAGACAAAGATTCATTATATTTCGCTGTTATAAAACTGCACGGCGTCTAAAATTGTGACCACCGTGAAGAACTTCCCTAAAAAATATAGCTGGTCATTTTCGTAAGCCGATTCAGATACAAACTATTTATTATTTATAAAAAATATATATATTTTAATTAATTATATGTTTTTTTATGTACCATATAAATATAAAACTTATATAAACCAAACCTGGATCAAACTTAATTTAAAATAAGATGTAACTGACTCATTTTACTTCGTTAGTATTGTTACAAAGTTGTCATTTTACAACTTATAAAGAAATTTTATGACTATATTAGTGACATTTCAATACGCCTATTTTGTCGTGGCATCGCGCGATATTCTCTTACGACCCAGTTGATCGTCGCTATATGACAAATAAAGATATCAGAATGCTGCACTAAGTATGTGAACAACTATGAAACGAGGTAAATTAACAATCAATACTGCCTTCAAACAGTTATAAGGTGAAAGTTTAGAAGGTCGTTTTTAATAATACGACGTGGGAACATAATACACGAAGTCACTCTCACTAGAAACTGTACTTTAATTTGACATTAAAAATATGACTTTGTCTGTCATAAAATACGATTAGTCGTTAAAACACCGCTGTTAGTGTCAAAAATTGATTTATACTAATAGATTTTGCGTTTTACAAGATGACAGAGTTTTCTCCAGAGATCGAATATAGCAAAGCCTTTCTAAAATTTTGGATTTATACCAAAGATCATTTTTCAATATGCTATATATTATATAGCACATTAAAATATGCTATAATACATCAATTCATTCCACTGCTTGGCAGTTAGGATTAGTGGTGGAAGTGCACCTACACTTTATGAAGTTCTTGGTTTGATGGCTCTGAGTTGTAAGCCTGGTGCGATTTTTGCTTAAGTAGGAAAACCCGATAGAGAAATAACTTCCAACCCATTGAAGGCTTCAAACAACCACCTTATCCAGAGGTGAGGCAGGGTTCCTAGGCCTCTTAGAGAGGTAACAGTAGATCAGTAGACTAGTATACCACGGTCGTAATCCCTTGCACAACGACCCTTTTCTTAAAGGAACCGAATGATTGATATCAATAATGTTGCAAACGACTATAGGCTACTTATAGATCGATACAGTTGCTTCAGCTTGGCAGTATAAAAGGGTTTACCATCTATAAGAAGAAGCTTTCTAACAGTCTGTTTATACGGATGTATCATATAGTTGGTAACCCTAACAATTACAGTTAATACACGAAGATTACGTACTTCCTCGGCACGGGCGACCGACGCACATTGATGATTAAAGGTTGTGCGTAATTGCGAATTAAGATAATAGCCCTCGCCCGCCACGTTCGATCAGATCGACCCATTATCGGTTTAATCAATCACATTTGATGCGCTTTCTTTACAATTTAAGTAAAAGTGAACCGATTCTTGTGAAATATGATTTACCTATATTCATGCATTTTGTGGCAATGGTTGACTTAATTGTTGGATACTGATATTAATTTCTTATTGATTACCACTCTACCAATACAGAAAACACGATCTAGAAGCTGCTGTTGTCCTCATCAGCCTGAAAAGATCAATGGTCAGAATGAATGTGTCAATATTGACTTTCTCATATAAAATACTAGGTTTTTTCTGAGTCTTCGCTCGGGTATCCCATGTCCTTGTCTGGACCCGGGGTCCAACGTAACCAAAAAATAACGTGTGTAATAGTTAAGACGTGAAAGCATAACAAACACATGAGTATGTTCGCATCCGCATTTAAATTATTACTTAGGATCATTTGTGTTCAATATGGGATAGTCAATATTAATTAACAAATTGGCTGCTTTATCAGAAATTTTCAGTTTCACATAACACATCGCCTGGCTTAGAAATTTTAATCCTGGATCTTAAGATTGGCTCGAGCAGTGATAGCTCAGTGGGGAGACCAACAGACTGCAATGCAGAGGGTCTCGGGTTCGAACCCACGTCACGCACCTCTGACTTTCGGAAGTTATATGACTTTTCGAAATTATGTGCGTATTGATTGACAATTATCGCCTGCTCCGTGCCTCGGAAAGCACGTTAAGCCGTCGGTCCCGGCTGCCATGAACATCTATGGCAGTCGTTATTGGGAGAGTGTCGACACAAAAGATCCCACTGGGTCGAAGTGTCGCCGGTCTGCACTGACTGGCACCCACATAAGATAAGATAAGATAAGATTGGCTCTCTAATTTATACTCTTATACTTAGTAGTTATAGTATTTTCGAGAGCAGCGATAGCTCAGTGGGGAGACCAACAGACTGCAATGCAGAGGGTCTCGGGTTCGAACCCACGTCGCGCACCTCTGACTTTCGGAAGTTATATGACTTTTCGAAATTATGTGCGTATTGATTGACAATTATCGCCTGCTCCGTGCCTCGGAAAGCACGTTAAGCCGTCGGTCCCGGCTGCCATGAACATCTATGGCAGTCGTTATTGGGAGAGTGTCGACACAAAAGATCCCACTGGGTCGAAGTGTCGCCGGTCTGCACTGACTGGCACCCACATAAGATAAGATAAGATAAGATTGGCTCTCTAATTTATACTCTTATACTTAGTAGTTATAGTATTTTCGAGAGCAGCAATAGCTCAGTGGGGAGACCAACAGACTGCAATGCAGAGGGTCTCGGGTTTGAACCCACGTCGCAAACCTCTGACTTTCGCAAGTTATATGACTTTTCAAAATTATGTGCGTATTGATTGACAATTATCGCCTGCTCCGTGTCTCGGAGAGCACGTTAAGCTGTCGGTCCCGGCTGCCATGAACATCTATGGCAGTCGTTATTGGGAGAGTATCGCCACAAAAGATCCCACTGGGTCGAAGTGTCGCCGGTCTGCACTGACTGGCCCCCACATAAGATAAGATATAGTAGACCACTTATTAAGCAAAACAAAATTACTGGAAAATGTCAGCTGCAGCTCAGTTTTGTAAATGCTGATGATGATCATTTGTTCAATCTATTCATTTGATAACCTCGTTTCATTTAACCCTTAAGAGAGAACATAAGTTATTAATGCGATTGATAAATACTTTAAATCATAGGATACCTATCTCTTCCCGAAGATTTTATCAAAGTTGTATTTGAGATGACAAATGCAACACAAGAATTCAAAGTGCACTCAAAACATTGTCTCTGACAGGATACTATAATATATACAAAGTCCAATAATATATATATTATATAATTATAATACAAAGATGGACTTTGTATATGATTATGGAATGAAAATATTGAGTATTGAGTAAATTATAACTAGAACTACGTCGGTCTGATAGCATCAGTGCACGTTAATGTTGCGACTACCCAGTCGGGCAAAGTGTTAACAAGATCATTGTGATGAGCTTCATGTACAGATACACGTACTCCGGATACGTGCTTGATGCATGACCATAAGTTCAGCCTTATTACGTGGTTCCTAATAAATAGCTGAAATGTGGGTGAATATCACCTCCGCTTACCTTCCGCAATGTATAGGCGAGCGTCTGTATACAAGTGCATGTTTTTGTCATCATAAGTGACATGCAAGGACACATAATTGAGTGGCAACATGATCGCCAAGCCGGCGTGATACGCCTCTAATGTTTCATCTGACAATTTTTTATGTAACTATTGAATACATAATTTTACACTTAATCAACTCAGGATCAGTGTGTCCATTTTTTATGTTCTTTATTCAAATGTACTGACTCAAAAAACTAGTTATATCATATTTCGTAAGGTCATGATTTTAAGGCGCGTGCGGTGTTCGCGTGCTGACTGGTTAAGCTCAATTTCTTGGTCGTTTCGGTGGACTTAAAAGGCGTAAAATTTCCGTGAAGGACTGGTACTGAAGACGTATAAGTTTAGCGGCTGGTTATGGTTTCAATTCTTGTGCTTATAAATATGAAAGTTATTATGTTTACTTGTTTCGATTTTGCGACTAAACCGCTGACCCAATATTGATGAAATATATGATTATTTCAATCCTGAGGATGGGCGTAGGCTGGTTCGTTTAAGGCAACGTGAATTTCGTTGCGTACTACAATGTATGGGCCCATTGTTTTACGTTTACGCGTATATACATAAGATATCGTAACAAAAGTATTTTATATGGTTTTTTTTTTAATATTAATAATTGGAAAATCTTTTAAAAAGCAAGCAAACGGTAAGTAAAAGTTGTTTGCTATTGCTATTTACGCAAAGGGTTTATTTTGCCGTATATAAACTGTAATAGAGCCGTAATTTGCTGTCTATAAAATAATATTTTACGGCCCGGAAATCTGGCAAATAATTAAGTCTGGACTAGATTCTGAATACTGGATTTGAATATTTGGATATTCACGTAAATATTCACGCTTGAAAATTCATTGTCTATTGTGACTCTTTATTTAATTATCAATCAATAATTGTTTCTTGTTATGATAAATTCCGTTAATTATCATGTAATTTCGACGTCATTATCTATTCAATTTAAACCTATTGGCATTTCAACGATCATAGCACCTCGTTGGACGCGTGGCGTAAGTTCGTAGACGATGGTGAGGTTTATGGCACGATGCCCGGGTTGGACATGTTATTTGGCTGCAAGATGGCGTAGTGGTTTAAGTGGTCGCCTTGCCGCTGCCACTGAGTTAGAATCCCACACGAGCAAAAAATTGTGTGATGCACATTCTCCACCCAGACTCACCCAGACTCGGAACAACCAAATGGTTGTTCCGAGTCTGAGTGAGTCTGGGTTCTTTGTGTCTGTTGTTTGAATGTTTGTAAAGTCCCCCGAGACACAGGGATTGTTTCTAGTGTGGGAGTTGCCTTTTGTAAGTAAAATAAAAAATACACCAATCCTAACTAATATTATAAAAGCGAAAATGAGTTTGTTTGTTTGTTATCTTTTCACGCCTAAATCACTGAACGGATCATCCTAAAATTTTGCATATACGTTGACAGGTGTACAGAAACGAACATAGGCTACCTTTCATCCCGAAAACAATTACTGTTCCCGAGGAAAACAATAATAATGTTCTTATGATAATAGATGGCGCCACGTGTCTTTCGACTCATGATTGAATTATATTATTACAAGCAGAGTACAACCCGAATTGATTGTCAAATTCTAAATTAACGCGAGCGAAGCCGCGGGCAAAAGCTAGTGTTCAATAAAGAAATTGTCAGTAGCAATATGGAGTCGGGGAATGCGTTTGGTAGATGAAAATGGGCTCATCCTCAAGCGATTTAAGCATAGCTGGAGTAGAAAGCACTTTTCGACGTGTCTTTTAGGGATATATAGGTCTAAGTCTATGTATCTATGTTCAATAATACAAATTATCTTGCAATCGACAAAACTACTTAAGGTAGTTAGTTAATGTGCATCCTGTGAACAGATTTATTGGCTGACAAGTTACCTAAGTACCGGCTGTTAATTGCTGCCTACACGATTCAACTGCAATTTATTATGATATTATTGCTAATTATCCTTACATGTTACAACAATATATAGCAACAATTTAATTTAATAATTATATTTAGCTACGATACGTGAGGCGCTCATAGCCAGTTGCACTCACTGATCTTTAAACGATTAGCGAGGTTAAGCAACGTTGGGTGCGTTAAGTCTATACATGGATGACCGCTTAGTGGTATTTCATCTGAGCGTCTCGGTGCTTCGGAGGGCACGTAAAAAGTCGGTCCAGGTTGTTGTCAAATTGACATCAGTCGCTAAGCCATGTCAGAGGCCTACGGGCGGCTTTGAACAACTCTTGACAACAGGTTGGCCACTAACCACACGAAAAGAAAAGAAAGAAGATTTATATACGTTGTCAATATAATGAATACTCACGTTTGTTTCTCAAAAGGGGTGGCCAGAGGTGTACTACGACATTATGCTGGCTATGTTTTTCAGATCACTAGCAAAATATGCTCGGTAGACGGCATAAGATAAGTTTCTATTATGTTGGACTTGAAACCATGGCTAACCATGGCATGGTTTTAGGCATACAGGCAAGAGACAATATGTATGTATACTCGTACTACTTCTTAAAGTTTTTGGTATAACTTACGTCATATGAATTAGACAGAAAAGAGAAACAAAGTTCAGCCACAAATACATAAATATTTTTTTTGTTTGTAAATCCAAGTCAACGCAATGGCGGAAAGTCAATGGTCTTGCTCACAACACAGCGTCTTCTCAAACTACTCACCGCAGGAACACAACACAAGGTTTTAGTTGGCTTTAAGAAATAAGCAGAAGAATCCTTCTGTGATCTTGATACTACGACTATAACTGTTAGTGATAAAAGTTCCAGCTAGTTCATTGATGCTTATGATTAATTAGCTGGAATCCAGATGCAATGAAAAAGGCATCATATCTGGAGTCCGAGATCTTAGCCTTAGCCAGGAGATTGATCCCTCACCTCACGAAAAAGATCCGCGTGAGCTCCGATTGTTAGATCAATTGCAAAACAATTACAAAAGCCATAAATAAATTTAAAATTAAAATAAATTAAAATATTGTTCTTTAAAATGTCTCAGAAGCTTATAATTTAAAGATTATAATTTAAAAAAAATGCACGTATCATAATATAAATTTTAATTAAACTAATACATTTCGATTGCACTAATGACGTAGTACTTTAAGTTGTCACCTCGCTACACTGAGCGTGGGTTCGAATCTTGCATGGTACAAAAAATTTAGTGATCCACAAAATTTAATGGTTGCTTAAATATTTGTGAAGTTGCCGCGATACAGGAATTATGCCTAGTGTGGTTTTAGTACAGTTATTTCAATAAAATAAAATTGCATATAATCTGCTATTGGATTTACATTACAATTCTAAAGGACTTATCAATGTAAGTCCAACCTCTAGAATCTACAATCTACAGCTAGCAAATAAGTGAATGTAGCGTAGAGTAAATATACGCTAACTCTATTATAGGTATATACTCCTTGTTGTAGGCACTATATATATGTACATTGGAGCGCAGAGAAAAAGGGTCGGTAAGAAAATCTTCAATATCTTCAAAAGTACCTGACCTAGTTTTACGAAATAAAGCCTAAATTAAAGAATATTTTAATATGCTCAAAAGAAAATAAAAAAAATGAATTCAAGCTGTTTATTTTTAATAAATGTAAAATAAAAAAAAATGCTTTGTTTTTCCAGTATTTTCGTAAGTGTAGATTGGTTACAGATGTGTCGTTTTCACGCATTTTAGTACTTTTGTTGCCTCCGCGAGCTGGCAATACTGCTATTATGCAATTTGGCATACTTTCTACTAGGTTTTTGAGACGATGCTGCGGAATATTCTGCCATTCCTCTGTTAGAGCTTCTTTCATTTCACGTAGCTTGATTGGCGGCGGATTCCGCTGACGTAGACGTCGTCCCAGTTCGTCCCATGCATGCTCAATGGGATTTAAGTCGGGGCTGCGTGCTGCCCATTACATGTGTGTGACACCAATTTCTTCAAAATAGGCAAACACTATCTGAGCTGTAAGCGGGCGGGCATTGTCTTACATAAAAACGGCATTCTCGCCCATGTCCACTAAAAATGGTAGTCATTCAGAATTTCAGTGACATATTTTTCTGCAGTTAAAGTTCCATCTTTTATTACCACTAGCTCAGTGCGGCTTTCGGAAGAAATCCCAGCCCACACGTGAACAGAGCCTCCGCCATATGGTACTTTTTCTTCTGTATAGGCTTGGTTATAGCGCTCACCCGGACTTATGTACACTCTTTTCCTGCCGTTGTGCTTGTATAAACGGAATCTAGACTCGTCTGAAAACATAACTCTTGACCAGTCATTCAGAGTTCAATTCTCGCGTTGTCTACCACAACTCAACCTTGAGCTTCTGTGGTGTCTTTCTAGTTTTGGCCCATTTTCAGGTCTTATAGACTTTAAATTTGCTTCAGCCAGACGCCGCCTTACTGTATCCGTACTAAGATTGTTTCCTCCAGCTCGTAAATGATGATTCTTTACTCTAACAGTCGTAAGAAAGCGATTTCTCAAAATTGTTGACATCATATAGCGATCATCCCGCGCCGTTGTGCACCTTGTTTGGCCTATTCCTGGTATTCGAAGATTGGATTCAGTTTCATGGAAACGCTGGAGTACTCGCTGAACTGTAGAAAGAGTCACACCAACAGTTCACGCTGTATTTCGCTGACTGTGCCCTTCTTCAAGCATTGTCAGGATCCTGGTACATTCTTCAGGGGTTAACGACATGATGACTTCAGAATAATAACATTTATAAGGCAGAAACGCCATATTTATAACTTTTTTATTGCAAAACTAAAACAAACGCGAAATAATTGATTTGGATTTTATGGTACTAAATTCAAAAACGACCATTATTTTACACATTCAGTTTTTTATACAATTATCAAAAATAAATAAAAAGGTTTTACATATGTGGCATTAATTATTCTTTAATTTAGTCTTTATTTCATAAAGCTAGGTCAGGTACTTTTGAAGATATTGAAGATTTTCTAACCGACTCGTTTTCTTTGCGGTCCAGTGTATTTTGGTTACATCGCAATAAACAGACAAGTCCCTACACTAAGAAAAATTGTCGTAAGAACAACATCTAGTTAAAATTAATAAAACAGCATTGATTAAAAAAACATTATTGATCACTCTCAAGTAACAAAAGTACCGTGGTCGTAACACCAATTAACACACCCGAGTATTAAAACAATAAATCAAAACCAAACGATTTAACCTCGAACTGCAATACTTATAAAGTGCTCTAGCCTAGTATTGTATATAAGCAAAAATACACATTCAACTATGATTAAAGGGAATTCTTAAAACTAATGAATAAAAACGGCGGCCAATAAGAAATAGAAGTTTATATGCCAACGCATAGCCCTATTAATCCAACCCTCAGCGGCTTATTGAACAGATTAATCTCGCAGCAAACCACAGTGTTCCACAGTAATAATAAAGAATAATAAAATATGTACCTCAGGTTTGCCTCCCAACGTTTATTATTAGCGCTAGTTTGGCCAGAGGCGGTACACGGGGACCAGAGCACGGCAGAGCTACTGTATAATACCATGCGAAATTACTCGCAGCTACTTGCCTTACCAAACAAAATTGCCACTCAGTGCACACAGTAAAAAGGCCGCACCTACATCGTAAATAATCGTAACAAAAAAATATAATACGTCCATTTACGTCATATTCCAAATACCCGAGCACAAAAAAACGTGAATGAAACCACCATTCAATTGAAACTTGATGTGCTAATTTGTGCTTTAATTTAAAGAGTGAAAGGTGTATAATGGGTCGTTGTATGTAATTGACAGATGGGCTAGGTAACATGCCATCTCAATAGCAACACAAACATAGTGAGGTGCATAAAAACAACATTGGAGGCTGGGTGCTTGGCTACCAGGAGCTCAGCGGTGCGCGGCGGTGGCCGGTAGCCGACCGGTCCGGTAATGATACCAGTGCCTTTTAGGGCGCGTGTTATGATGGCCCGGCGGCATAGTATGGATACGACTGACGTGTAACTGTAAATTATCACCGTTTATAACGGTGAGATTTAAGCCTATTCGATGCACAGATAGATTAATAGGAGCTGAATTGTCTTCTCTTAACTGACCTAAACGGGTACTAACGAATCATTACAATTTGCATTTAGGCGGCCCAATTAGACATCATCACAAAAATAATAAAATCTACGTGTATACTCTTAGGTAAATGTGCTAAAGATGATTAGTTAACTTGTTACAAATATTAATGCAGTAGTTAATCAATTTACTTAACATTATTATGATATATACTGTATCAAAAATGCAAAATAGAAGTACCTATAGTTTAAATAATATTTTATTTGCAGCAGTGCACAACAGTTTACTACATGCATATCCTCTCAAATCCAACGTGCAAGCCCTTCACCATCCAGTTTGTCGCCTCTCATTAAGACCGCAGTTAGTACATCTGAGTTTTTCCATCAGTTGACAGCACAACGAGACCTCTTCAGTATTTCTGCGAGCCTAGTACTCAGGCTTATCTAGCCGATAGCTATGATCGTAGATAACTTGTATAGTTCAGAAGCGAAACATCACAAGTACATTTTACTATTATTTGTGTAATATATCCGAATAAAATCCACATAAATATAAAAAATATCATAGATAAAATGGATCTTTGCCTATATTATAGTTAATATCAAACTATACGTACCTATTAGCTGTCTCAATGCTAGTCAGGGGTCTAAAAAGGATTAGGCGTTGGCGTAGTAAGGCTATGTGTAGACTTCACATATCTGCCAGAGGTTTATGGCCGATAATATTGGCAGTATGATAGAAAACCGGCGTGAAGTAACGGTACCCGTACTGTTGCGTTTCGTATCGGTGAGTGAGAGAGCCGGAGGTCCAGTTAACCCGATCCTTTTTCTATCCTTTCCTTTGTCCTTTCCCTCCTTCATTCCGTTTTAAATGGATGGCAACGCATTTGTAACTCCTTTGGGGTTGCGGGTGTCCATGGGCGATGGTAATCGCTTACCATCAGGCGATCCGTCTGCTCGTTCGCCCCCCTATGACAAATAAAAAAAAAACTCACAAAAACACTGATGTATACATATATTAACCATACGTAAATGGAAGCTAATAAAAAAGTTATATATCATTTATTTTTTTAGGTCCTCAAAAGTCAGTGTCCGAAAGCACCTGTTGGCGAACACGAAGATTGCAATGGTGTACTGAATAATAAAAGTGTTCCAATAAAAAGCGACGGTAACCAAATAAAAAACCGAATAGCTAACCGAACGACCGTGTGTTTAAATCTGGATCTTGTTTTGTTTTATATCAATCCAATTCTTACTGGTGTTATTTTTATTAGACTTACAATTTGGCATTTGAAAATAACAGAAATCTTATGGTGCTGATAGACTTGAGCATTCACTTGTAACAGAACATCCAGCTTTAGCCGTTTTTAAATTGTCAAACTGAACAACAAACAGAGCCAAGCATAGAGCTAAACATTGCTACGATCATTCTAGCGAACGATGTAATTTCGAAGCAAGCTTACTGTCCTGTCTAGGATAAAATGCTCGCTAGAATGCTCACTAGAACGCTCGCTAAAACGTTCCTGATTATTTTTCTGTAATATAACATTCGCTAGAATATTCATTACAAATGAATGCTTAAGTCTATCAGCACCTTTAGGTGTATACTATTGTTTCTTGGCCTTATAAGCCCTAACGGACAGAAAATAGAGTGACTTTCTATTGTTTTATTAGGACAATGATAATGACTGCACAAATGGCGTAGTAGCTTAAGTGTTTGTCTCACCACTGACACCGAGCCGAGTGTTGTGGGTTCAATCCTCACACGGGTCAAAAATTTGTGTGGTCCACATATATTTGTTCTGAGTCTGGGTGTATTTTCTGTCCGTTGTTGGAATATTTGTGAAGTTCCTTGTGACACAGGCATTATTCTAAGTGCGGAGTTTTTGTAAAGTATGAAGTACCTAAGTAGAAAGTAACAAAGCCCGATTTTGCTGTAATCCGCGTGTCAATACAACATCGATACGTACTTTGCCTATGATAATACGATGTTCGCCGTGTTGTTACAAACATTTTATATCAAGAAATAGAGATCATACACGGACATCACGTATGTTCAATGGTTTATTACCTTGTTACTAGGCGCTCATAGCCAGTTACACTCACTGATCGGTTAACGATTAGCGAGGTTAAGCAACGTTGGGTGCGGTCAGTCTATAGATGGGTGACCGCTTAGTGGTATTTCATTTGAGCGTCTCCGTGCTTCGGAGGGCACGCAAAAGTTGGTCCCGGCTATTGACAAATTGACAGCAGTCGTTAAGCGATGTCAGAGGCCATCGGGCGGCTTGAACAACTCTTGACAACAGGTTAAGAAAACAAGAAGACTAGGCGACGCCAAATTCTTTGGTTTAATACCTACAGATGACACCGCTAAAATATTTAGGCTCCATAAATAGATAGGTGGTTTGAATCTGGCTTCTTTGTGATTTTTGATGTCTTCGTCGTTTATTGTCTCCTCCGTTTCAATGTGTGTTAATTCAACAGCCCGCAATACAGTAAGGTCCTCTGCAACACAGAAATTATTACTATAGAAGATGTCTTTCAAAATAACTTACTATTTAAGCATATTCAGACGTTCACATGTCTAAGTATCTATAGGTGTATTAAGTTATGGGAATTAACGCGCTCATGCTAGGTAGGTATTCACGAACCTTTTTAGAATGCTTGTCTTTTCGGCCAGGTTACATTACTTGTGACTATGATACGTGCAACCAGTGTCCTGCAGAGTTACGAGAATACCTACCATGATCGTTTTAATCCCCGTTACTTATTTACATAATTCGTGCAATGCGAAAGTATAAAAGTTATAAGCTTAAGTATTAGATACCAATAATTTGTTGTGCATAGACTTAAACTTGGTCGATAAGCTGCTTTCTGCCTAGATTAGTTCTATTCAAAACAACTTTAATACAACAAAGTAGATTAAATATTTGAAATGTTGCCAGTTAGGCTAAAAGTTTTACCAAGTTTTTGCGTTATTGATAATATTTTAGCAGTATTCATTTTGGTGTGGTAAAAGTAGGTAGTAATTCTGGGTTAGATTCTATGATTGAAATAAAAAAAAATGAATGAAAATTATTTTCAGGTTTTTTGTAGGTAACTTTCTATAGACTTAAGACTGCATGTACTAAGCATTTAGCTGCTAGCTTAGACTTTAGCTCAAAAGGGTAGGTAACACATTTTACCTGCTTTGGTTTCTTGGCAGAATAACACTTTTCCAACCTGGGAATCAAACGTATCTCACGAACAGTAGTCGTATTCACTACCGCTACACCACAGCATCTTATCTTGTCTTATGTGGGGGCCAGTCAGTGCAGACCAGCGACACTTCGACCTAGTGGGATCTTCTGTGTCGACACTCTCCCAAAAACGACAGCCATAGATGTTCATGGCAGCTGAGACCAACAGCTTAACGTGCTTTTCGAGGCACGGAGCAGGCGATAATTGTCAATCAATACGCACATAATTTCGAAAAGTTATATAACTTCCGAAAGTCAGAGGTGCGCGACGTGGGTTCGAACCCGAGACGCTCTGCATTACAGTCTGTTGGTCTCCCCACTGAGCTATCGCTGCTCTTCATCACCATAGCATCAGTACCTACTTACTTATAGACTTAAACTAACGTTATCCATATTCAAAAATTGCAATCGCCTATATTTCAAATACAGAATTTAAAAAACTCCCATAATGTAGGCAAAATATTGTATCAATGTGTGGCTATTGGTAGTGCATTACATCGACTCCCACGCACCTGTTTTATCTCCGCATCGTGTGGGCCACTATCGGCCAGTATCGGCCGCCACTTCGATAAATGGGTTTCCCTTGTTCACTTCTAATAAGCTGACCTTGACGGGAACACATCTGAATTCCTCCATTCTTCAACAATTTATGGGTAATGTTGCCCGTTTAAAATGGAAGCTGTGTTCCACTCGGTGGGAAATTTCGTTGCGTAATACGTAATTCTTCGATTTAGATGGCCTTTGGATCTGTTTAGCTTGTACTGTGAGGTATGTTAGTGGATGTAATCCTATAAATATCTTCGGTACTGATTTAGAAGGCGTGTGTGCAACCAAAGTGTTGTGTTCTCTCAGTGAAAGGTTTTAAGCTTAGCTGATAATGCTATGTAGTGCTTCGGTGTCGTAGCAGTAGTAAATACTACCGCTGTGCTTGAGGTCTAAGGTTCAATTCTCGGATCAGGTCGTACAATGGAGATTTTTTGTCAAAAAGTTTACAGTAGCAGCACGTAGTTCAGGGACAAAAACTGACCTGTGTCTTACTCGTTTAAAATATACTTAAATTGTTGGTAATTCTCATAGCTTTCTGAAAATGTTCAATTATTCAGCCGGAATGATTGAGGTTTATGCTAAGTTCAATAGCGCATTGTGCATTACGTATTTTAAAATACACTGGCACCTGTCCGAGATCCTCAGAGATTGTTGTAAGCCAACAGATTCACTAAACTCTCACTCATACATATTGATTTCGTACATATCATAGTACTGTATATAATACTACCAAACACGTCATAATAATAGCGGCAACCAAAAACTGCAATCAATCAAAACTTCAGTAAATGCTAATTAAAACGTTACATTACTCCCTACAAATGAACGTATGTCATAAGCTATAATGCAATAAGCCGTAATGAAACGCTGACAAACCGTAATGGTCGCGGCTGTACGCGTGCACAATCACAAACTGTATATCACTAGGAGTTGCGACTAATTGCTCCAGAGGTGGAACGGTAAACAATGCATGATGTAGAGGGGAGGCAATCACTCTGTTTATTTAGAGCATGATGGCTTGAAATTAGTAACTTGACTTCATGGTTGGTTCGTAGCTCAAAGGAAACTTAATTACTGGATATAATGTCCTGGATTCGATTCGATAAGCCTAGCTTTTAATTGTTCTGTCCGTTTTCAAATCTTAGAAAAATGTTGATGGTCAGTGTCCATGAATACATATACAGTCCTGTATTCAGAATCTGGTAGTCAGATGTATATAACATCCCCATGTCGCGAGCTATTATTTTAGGACCCATGTTTTAAGGGGAAATCTAACATTGCAAATGAAATAAAATGATGATGAAATGATATTTATTTCACATAAAATAGAGTACAATTAGGTGGTCAGATTGGTACACGGTCCTTCTATTTTGCCACAAGTGGCACGTGAAAGTTTACTACACATTACATTCTTAAACATCGAAAAGTATAGTCAGCCTATTAAATACATTTTATAAAATGAAACAAAATAAAGAAAATACATAGATTATTTAAAATGTCCAAATTTCATAATAATAATAATAATAATGAAGAAATGTCAATACTTTATAAAATATTAAAATGGGCAGGCAATGACATAAAAATATGATTGATTACATAGAATGCATTTAATTTACAGTGTAATAACATTTATCCAGCAGCCAATTTTTTTAATGGTTTTTAAATCTATTTAATGTACGTACCTAATTTGTTATGTTCCGGTATTTTGTTAAATATGTTCTAGACTTGCTGCTGCTTTTGCGTTTTGATCGTAAATTCAATAACACTATCAAACCCAGGTAAAGAATCCAAAACTTCATGCATAGCATATTCACGGCCACTGCGCCACCACGGCACAATATTCAATAAGGCTAAGCAATATTGAATTAATCTATAGCATGACATAAGAGGACGCCTACGTTGCTCCCTGACGTTTTATTTGACCAGCAAGCCTATATTCAGTCATGCTAACTAAGCAGCCCTATTTTCGTATAAATCTCCCACTATTATTTTCTACATACATAGGTTAAGATACATCTCAACCTTAAAGACGTCATTAGATAAGTGAGTCCTCTGCAATAATTTCCAAATAAGCTGACTACAAAAATCGTGCATCTAAAATCTAAGAACGCCCCAGTATCGTCTACCGATCGGGTCACGAATATAGACGTTCGGCAGTAATCGGCAGAGTTCGGGTGAGTTCGCGGGTAATTAGCAAGTGGTGTGCGCAGGCGCCGCAGGGAACGATCGCGACGATAAAATGCGCGGTCATTTGTTTGGACACTGCAGTAACGTATATTCTTTATTAATAAACTATTTTTTATAATCTTGTATAAAGTAACGGTGAGGGAAAACATCGTGAGGAAATATGCATGTCTAAGAGTTCTCCATAATGTTCTCGAAGGTATGTGAAATCTGCCAACCCACACTGAGCCGGCGCGCGTAATGAACTATGGCCTAACCCTTTTAATACATGGCTGATATTATTGTATGAATATTATATATTAGACGGCAAACAATATTTAATATAAGAGTCTTCGAATGCCTCGGTGGCACAGCGATAGTTAATGTGAATGCTATGCGTGAGGTATTGGGTTCAGTTCCAGGTTATTACAAATGATTAACTTGCGCAGGTAGCTCGCGTGACTGGCACGCGAAACGACGTAACCACCTTCTTGCCTCGTTTACAAGCACCATAAGTATTAATAAAGCAAACATGTTGTAAATATATGTAAGTATTCTGTCACAATTGGACCTACCTATTAGGAGCCTTAATGTTAAAAGTCTAATACGAACCACCCAATTGGGCACAGTGGCGTGCCTATTTGAGAAGTTTTTATTAGATGTTTCACAGAGTTAAACTAGGAAAATCAATATTTTCTATGGGGCTGACGAACATTGAAACAACATACACAAAATATCCAAACTTCGAACAATTATTGTGGGTTAGACAATTTCTGTTCCATCCTAAGGTCGTAGAACCCTCGACAGACAAAATATTCTTTCAAGATTTAATAGAATATAAACACACCGTACATAATTAATCGCTAAAACATTCCCAACCAAGCACAAAACAAATGAACATTTCAAAAACATTACACATTAATACGAAAAGGAATTCTCTAATACATGTGTTATTTATAATCCGATGTACTTAGCAAAATCCGTCCAGCAGTTTACGATACGATGATAACATACATGCATACAAATTCATTAGCCGGCCTTTACCTTCGCCGCGGCGAATAAAAATATAGGATATCAAGAGTATATCGGCTCTCGTTGTCAACTGATAGAGACTAGCAATTAAAAACGTCCACGATTATCTTACAGGTTGTCCAATCGAATCGTAAAATCGATATTTTATTGCAAAACTTTTGATACGATGTTTAATAAAGTTACGTATAAAATTCATTAGGAATAGTGTAGAGTATAGTTGTGTGCATTCCAGCCGGGCAAGTAGCTTTGCTCGCAACTTAAAATGGATTTTAGAAATATACATGCAATGCAAGCCACTGAGTATTTTTAGACGTTTAAAAAGTACTAGCGGTCGCCTAGTGGTCAAAATTCGACCAAAACTCCTAAGCTTGCTAGTTTATTTTCTTTATTACATATAAATAAGGTACTATTTATTGTAATAAAAAAACTTATTACTATGGTTACCTATAGGTATAGGTAACCATAGTTACAAAGAATTGTATCACGTTAGACGAACAATGCCGAAATACTACCAACGCGATTCGACTGCGTGTGTCAAATGCATGGTTTTGTGCGTGTAGTATTTTTCATTGATTTAATGTATTTCTAACGCATATTTTACAAAAATATTAGGATTCGCCCCTTCTTCTCCATATAAACTTTAACTGTGCCAAATTCAATACTCCTCCGTCCGCGCAATTTTCGTAAAAAGGGGTACAAAGTTTTTGCTTTACGTATAATATATAGATAATCATTTTATTTTCTATTCGATCCTATTTGTTCTCAAAGCGAAGAATTCAAACATCTTCTGGGATTGAAAAATAAAAGGAAAACGTTGTAAATCTTCTACCGAATTATCTATACAAATAAATAGAATTGAAGTGTCTGTTTGTAATATCAAAATAATAGCTTTTTATATAATGCATAAGACAGTATATAAGGTAACTTATACGAAAACATCTATTTTTTAAATTTTTGTCTCTCTGTCTGTTTGTTCCGGCTAATCTCCGAAACGGCTGAACCGATTTTGACGGGACTTTCACTAGCAGATAGCTGATGTTATAAGGAGTAATATAGGTCACTTTGATTTTAGAAAAAAATAGAGTTCCGCGGAGATCAACACTTTTTAGTTAAAATCTACGCGGACGAAGTCGCAGGTAACAGCTAGTTTATCATAAAAGTAGCGCTAAGCTAGTTAAGTTTCTCTTAAGTTAGGTAAGTTTCTTTTTGATTTTGATTTAAAAATGACAAAGCCCAACTTAGTTAATTTCCGCTGGGAACTTTATAAACATTAAATTAAACATTAAAATAAATAATTAAAATTGCATTAACGCACAATTTTAGTCCCGTATGAGGATCGATCATATAACACTGGCTAGATAGGCAGTAGCGAGATGACCACTCAACCCACTACACTCAATCCGTGCAATTTGTCGCCCTCTATGGCGTAGTGGTTAGTGTAACCGACTGCCACGCCTGAGGTCGCGGGTTCGATTCCCGCACAAGTCATACATTTGTGTGCATGAACATGGATGTTTGTCTTGGTCTGGGTGTTTCTATGTATAATATGTATGTATTTACAAAAAACGTAGTGTAGGACGCCCTCCGACCAGGTGGGATGACGATTTGCGAAAGACTGCAGGCAGATGCTGGATGCGGCAAGCTGATGACAGGGCGCTATGGCGCTCTTTGGGGGAGGGCTATGTCCAGCAGTGGACTATCATAGCCTGATGATGATGATGATTATAATGATTTACAAAAAAATAGTATATATGTATGTTTAAATATCCATTGTCTAGTACCCATAGTACAAGCTCTGCTTAGTTTGGGCTAGATGGTGTTGTGTATATGTGATAGAATATTATATTATATTATTGTGCGGGGATTGAACCTATAGGTAACACTCGGCACAGTGTGTAACGACGAAGTGAGAACCCTATCTAACCATTGGACCATCCGTGTCTCATCAATATGTTTAAAGTACCTAATAATCAATTCTTATTTTATGACACCTTTTATTGATATGAAAATAGCAAGAGCTCACATTTATTCTTACGCAGACGATACCGCAGTAGTATTTAGACGGCCTCGATGGCGTAGTGGTTAGTGTAACTGACTGCCACGCCTAAGATTGCGGTTTCGATTCCCGCACAAGTCAAACATTTGTTTGGATGAAGATGAATGTTTGTCTTGGTCTGGGTGTTTCTATGTATGATATGTATGTATTTACAAAAAAAAAGTATATATGTATGTTTATCCATTGTCTAGTACCCATAGTACAAGCTCTGCTTAGTTTGGGCTAGATGGTGTTGTGTGTATGTGGTAGAATATTATATTATATTATTATATATTAATTCATTGTTAGTAGACTGGTATTA
The DNA here is from genome assembly GCA_963564715.1 of Catocala sponsa. Classification (NCBI taxonomy): domain Eukaryota; kingdom Metazoa; phylum Arthropoda; class Insecta; order Lepidoptera; family Erebidae; genus Catocala; species Catocala sponsa. The sequence goes on from OY751330.1 coordinate 8,362,111, forward strand.
TGATTTTATTACATTAGTTATAAACAAATACCACATTGAACAAAACTATCTGTCACATTCCACAACAATAACAAATACCTCTCATTTTTATCCGTAGCTAAATAACCCTTCTATATATCATCAACGTACGTACATAAAATATTACAGAGCGAATGTCACGACCCATGCCCCCTAATGCCACTGGGAACGAACGTTAATGCTTATTGGAATCTCTTCCAATAAAGTGAGTATAGGAATATAACACGTACATAATTAATTCTCACACATATTATGACGACGTCCCCTGATCTATGGCATCGTAAACTTGGTCGGCTATCACACTCCGTGATCATTAACGGTGCTGTAAAATGTTTGAGATAAAAAAGTAAGTTCAAGGTGTTAATTTCTTAGGTTATGTTTAGGATGTAATCAGTGGTAATAAGGCCCCATCCTTATTACCACTGATTACATCCTAAGCATAACCTAAGAAATTAACATCTTGAACTTACTTTTTTATCTGGAAAATAAATATTAAAAGCTTTCCATCTGTGAACTAACATGTATGCAAATTTGAGTTTAATATTAAACCCACAACTTAATACAATTATGTAGTACTAGCTTTTGCCCGCGGCTTCGCTCGCGTTAATTTAGAATTTGACAATCAATTCGGGTTGTACTCTGCTTGTAATAATATAATTCAATCGTGATTCGAAAGACACGTGACGCCATCTATTATCATAAGAACGTTATTGTTGTTTTCCTCGGGAACAGTAATTTTTTTCGGGATGAAAGGTAGCCTATGTCCGTTTCTATACACCTGACATAGTATATATAAAATTTCAGGATGATCGGTTCATTGGTTTATTCGTGAAAAGGTAACAAACAAACAAACTCATTGTCGCTTTTATAATATTAGTTAGGATAATGCTTTTTCTTTACTATTGGGTGACCACTAGTATTTTTTATTTGTCAATAGAATTTAATATTTAAAACGTTTAACTATTACCTACTAATATATTATAATATAAATACTTAATATGTACTAAAATCAATATACAAAGACAATGTAAATAAATATGTTTAACTACATTAATGAAACTAAACAAACATTTGAATTGGCTCTGTTTAATGCTCTTGCAGAAGATCTAGAAACTTTAAAGAAGAGCACACACCACTACTAATTTTTGGTGACGAAACGAATAAGTTAGCTCGCCCAGGAAGTATCAGTTTATGATAGAAAACCATCGTAAGGGTAAAATAATAAGTTCTTAATATTCAGCTCCAATACAGATTGTCTTACAGTCCGCTTTAGTAACTTCTAATTAGAAAAATAACTTCCAACACTTCTTTTAGTATTTTATACGGTAAAATAATATTGCAAGCTAACTAAAAACGCATTTTTATATTTCTATTCTAAAACAATGTTTTATATGCTTTAGATATTTATAAACGTATGTATACAAATAACACCACTATATTCAATGCTGAATATTAGAAATTTTGTTTCTATGACAACTTTAGATACAAATACAGTTTCTAACTAGACCAGCAGTAGAATGGAAAATATTTTGACATGGTATATAACTACACCGGTTCATCTTATCTTAATCAACAACGTACTAGTCGTAGGTGGTGTACCACATAAACTAGATCATCCACGCACTCATTTTAACCTAAGCTACAGCAACAAAACGCCAACAAATCCATCAACGCTCTTATTACATTCAATCGCAAGACTACTGTATGGCTATCATACAAAACTTATAAAGATTTCTTACAGGCTTCGCCTATAAGAACCCGAGTGTATCCGGGATATTTTATTAGTGGTGGTGGCGCAGCGTGGTGTAATTGCCCACATAAATCTCTTGCGTCGATTGATCCGCCGGGAGGAGATACGATTAAAAATTTTGTAGTTCAGCATTTAAGAGATGGGCTCCGTATATAGGACTTTATGAGAATTTTAATTTTTAATTACTTTTCATAATATAGTAGCAGATTTCGATGTGTTCAACAGAAAAATTATCAGGGCTCCGTAACTACTTATTTAACTATTTACAATATAACTAGATTTTGCCTATGGCTTCGCTCGCTTAATCCTGATTTTATAAAAAAAAAATTGTTAGTCTTAGGGAAAAGTACTTTTGCTGGATGTAAGGTACCCTATATCCTTTTCTGTACCCCTGACAAAATCTATCTATTCATGATGATCGGTCAAGTTGCCAAGCCGTGAAAGCGTAACAAACGAACTCACATTAGAATTTATTATATTAGTTAGGATATTGTTTGCTAGAAGTCACTACAAAGTTAAAGCATATTCGCAAATACCCACAATATCCAATACGTGATGAAATAAAGGTATAATAGAGCTGTCTATCCTTCAGTGTTAAACAGGCGTTGTTATGAAATCCTATTATAATTGTTGCTATAAATCACTTACAGTGTAATACTTACTACAGTCTATGTTACCCTTTTGCAACTATTAAAATTTTTGTTACCGCTCGTTTTAACAGTGAAGGCAAATATAAGAAACAAAACCAGAAACATGTCTGTGAACTTGAAATTAGATAGTGTGATGGTTTATGGTGTATCATGCTTGTTCTACTGCTTGGCATCTTTTGATTTGTGTATACTTACTTAATATAACATGAGGGTTTTCTCTGGAGGAATGGACAGGGATTAGGGTTTTACACTTGCTGCAATCCTCTCCACACATTATTTAAATACCTACACTCTTCAATTTAAGGTTTCCTTACTCAGAATATTTCTGAAATTGGTCCAAAAATGTTTACGCGTCTTTACTTTGTAACTGTCTCGTTTACACTCGTCTCATCAGTTTCTTAGTAAATATTTTATTCGCTATGTCTTTAATATAATTATCTAAACCATTTTGGTATCTCTTCTTAGTTCCTGTTACAATGGAAATTCTAAACTTAAATAAATATCATTTTTATAGAGCTTTATACAAAGTTTTAATCCCATAAAACTTGCTCGATAATAAAACATATTTCTGCTAATACCCAAAATAAATCAAAGTGCAAACACTTCGATATAAATTCGTCAGTAAAAGGTCCTCTTACCGGTCGATAAGTGTATGTATCGTTTTTTTGTCTCTCAATCCTCAAGTTACAAGCTACACGGAATACATTAAGCTACCGGACTTAGATATCATTCGGTTCTTGTGTCATTATATTTATTGCCTCTTTTGTTTGTGAACATACTTGTGAAATGAATATATTAAATTTTCGTCGGTTCTAAATCGTTTTGTATACGATTTTAGTATCAGTTTTCGATTATTTCTTGATATATTGCGCAGCTGATATTTTCACATGGGTCTAATTTTAGGCGTTGAGATTTACTGGTGGTACACAGAATATTAATAAAATAATGTATTTATGATATATTGAATTGCAGTAATATTAAATTCACAGGCTTTACTAAGATGAATTTAATGGAGATTGACGACTGAAACATTCGCGTTACAGATATAGTTTTTTACTGGACTGCAAAATTTAGTGTCAAGTGGGTCAGTATAACATGCTAATTAAAATTGAAAAAAGCTTGTATATTTTTTTGCAATGCTTTTGTATTTTTAGTCTACGGTTACTATTATGTGTAAAATTTTGCCTATCCACACTTGACAGTTCTCATTTAAAGAGGTCCTTGTTAAACGACAATTTATAAAAACATGCTAAGGGAAATAATTTCACATAAAAATGTCTGTTCCAATTTTCCTACTACCCGGTGAAACGAAATTTTCGATATTGATGACCGAATGACTGTAAAGTCATAAAAGCTGTCAACGTTCCGCGCATCACCGACAATAATAATAGCATCTAAGCAGAACGCTAACTAGCTCGTAAAACTCGACTGTATTAGTGTTAGTGTTTGGCTATAACACGCACGGTGTTAATGAACATCTTAATTAGAGACGGTGAACACATAAGTCGTGTGTCGTGGCTCGCTTATCGGCAGATAGCGGCTATCACGCCACGAACGACGCCAATGTATGACCACTTATTAGGACACGTTCACTTCAGGCTAATAATTTGTGGCTTGCGAGCCACAAATTATTAAGCTCAAGTGAAGACGCTGGCCGAAGACTGCTCAATCATTATACTCTTAAAATTTATTCAAAAGAAGGTTTACTTATTTTTTTAATTTTAAGTTAGTCTCCTGCAGTAGGAATTAATCCTGTATCGTGGGCGATTCGAATGATGTCCAGAATCGGAACAACAATTTGTGGATCACTCACAATTTTTTCCCGTGTCTGAGATAGAACCAACAACACTCAGGATAGTGGTGGCGCGCCACAGTTGCTATCAAAACAAAAGGATTAAACTTTTGTATGTGGATAAGCAAATCTAAAAAAGATTTAACTTTCCAGTTGCGTCTGAGGTGCGGTGAGATAGAAGATTAAGTCAGCTTGCCATAAACATAATTATTAAGAGAGTTGAGGCACAGCGCAATTATAACAGACCTCAAACTTGGGAGTCAACCCGAGAACCTTCTTGATCTTACAAGAAATCATAGCCAAATAAGCTTGTTTTGTTTGATTCCTTTGGTAAGTAGAATTTCTAACCGCTCGCACTGTGTTGTCAAATGAGAAATTACAACAATAATAATTTATTTCTCCATAGACATAAGACATTAAATTATGAACAATATCATAGTGTTAGTGCATGTAACTTGATGCAAGAGCTCTTTTTTTATAATACTATTAGATGTGATGTAATCTTAGTTGACACTTCTATGCATATTAAAAATTATGTTGACCATCAAATTGATTGCAATTTTTTTGTAATAATCTTATTTGTAATAATTATATTTATCACCAGATTTTGGCCGTGGCTTCACTTGCGTGTAGGATAGGTTAGGGTTAGATTAGTAAAAGTACATTTTTCAAGATGTAAGGTCTTTTTCTGTTCCTCTACAACGTAAATGTGATGATCGTCGAGTAGTTAAGGCGTGAAAGCGTAATAACAAACTCACATTCGCATTTAGAATATTAGTTAGGATGTAGGCAAAGCCTTTGCTGCAAACTAGTGCTTCATAAGATCTGCGTAAATGTGAATAAAGCTTTATACCAGATGGTTATCACGGCATGCCAACGTATGAATACTCTATAGAAGCCGAATATATAGATAAAGGCGCCAAATGAATGTAAGCAATTATGGACGCGGCAAGTACGTGAAAAAGTAAAAATAGATAAGAAATAGTAGATCGTAATCTTAATGCATTGTTAGTAGATCTTAGATTAATAATTACGAGTGTTTTACGCTAGAATTAATTTCGTTCTTATTGGAATTCCAATCTATTAAAGTGTTAGATTTAACGAGATTCGGATTTTGACTGCCAAACAACAAACAGTATTTTACTCAGCTACAAATATAAAGGCTTTTTCGCTTAGACAGTTTTAGATTTCACATATTTTCTATAATATAGTTTTTACTTGTTTGAAATGTATTATAAGTTGATAAAGATACAAGTGAAAGTCAAGTCATAAGAACACAAAACGTAGCATCGTTTTGTGTATTAATTGTAAAATAAGTGGCACAGGGTTTGATATGGTCAAGTTAGTAAATGTTGCGTCCTATTAGGTGACGTGATAATAACCGATGAAAACCTATAAGAAAAACTTATATAAAAAAATCAATACCAAAGATCACGGAAGGAAATCACGTTTGCACTCCTACGCAGTGCGCTATACTTCTTATTTGATACCGATGCTAATTTATTGAATACACTACGACTTTATTCATTAATAGTTGCCTCGTATCAAACTAAAAATTCCACCTGCATTCGTTCAACTAAAAGGCAACATGAATTAAACTTCCTACTTATCCTAAATTCAACTTATTATCTCTCATTTCTAATACACCTACGTTTAAATTCTAAATTGGAAAGTAAAACGGAGCGTAACGTAGGGGTCTAATTAGATAAGTATCGAAGAATATATCGTTTCCCTTTCTACTGTGTCGAGTGTCGATAGGTGGCCGACCGATATGTAGCCGATATGTGGCCGATGAAAATTTCACGGTACGGGTCGATTCGAAATTATTTTATTGACGGAAGCCGATTCTCATTAAAAGGCTACCGGGCGAGTCGGTGCCACTCACATAAACACCGCCTATCGGAGCTATACGATACCATGTACAGGTTGCTTTAATTGTGGGAACAATTTATTGTATATTATTGTTTTCAAAGGTTTGTTTAGTGAAACAGTGACTTATGGTGCGGTTGAATGATGACCTTGGGTATAATTTTAGGGGATGTTGTTACGTATTTCATTGTATTGTTAGGTTATACGAATATTCGATGTTTCTAACTTGCACAAACATGCACTGAAATTGTGGGCAATGAGATTTAGCTGTTATATCGGGCCAAGAAATAGCGCTTTTTGCTTATTGCAGACATAGTAACTAATACGATTTGTATGATATTGTAAAACTATAAGAAGAAATTCATCATCTCATTTCTGATACATGAACAATTTGTTCTTAATTGAATTGACAAATCCGATTTACGCGATCGAATTTGTTTGTAAAAAAGGTACTAAATATTCTAAATTACAGCTTCTGATTTATACAAAATTTAAAACAACTGATAAGGAATACCTAGACTTGATACTTAGGCTATGAATCGTCAATCGTGCTCTCGAAACGTCAGGGAAATATGAATCCTTTAATATAATTGTTCACAAATATACATCAGGCTGTAGATGCGATAGGCGGCGGGCGCGATGCGCGTACGTAGAGGATTGAGTTAAATGCCTCTTTATCTGAGCCCCTAATGGCCTCTGGAACATGTCAATTCATCACATGCATGTCTCACGCGCTCTTTTCTAAATCAACGTTTTTTTCATGCCACTGATACCCCCGGTACTTTTTGTCTGACGGTCACGACGCCGCGCCCGTACTCTGATACCTCGTTGACACCGCCAACACAAACGTCCGACTTTTATGTCTCCCGATAATAATATGTAAATTATCGTGTGTTTAGCGAAACAAACGACGCTGTAAAAAGGTGTCGGCGTGAGTTTATTCGGTCATAAAACGATCCGCAAACTTATGCTAAATAAACACAACTGTAAAAATTTTTAGTTTCAATTTGAACGTTTAACTGGATTTTTATTAAGTTCCTATTTGATATTTCCTCGCGTTCGTATTGCAAACTTGATGTTTATCTTTTTACTAGCGACAATTTTAAATGTCGCGAAACTTGCCGACTTGATTGCGCTCGTTTTTCCAGCGTCTGGGATATTATTAACTTTTCAAGTGACTCCCACAAAAGTTGTTCAGAGTTTGTTTGTGACAGTCAGTTGTTTTATTGTTCAGTTTTAATATAAAAGAGACAAAAAGTTGGGTGCGAGCGGAAGCCGCTACTAAGTCGGTCGATAAGTGTGGAGCCGACAAAGGCACTAATACGTTTAGGAGGCATTATAAATCAGTGGGTCTCAGTTATCACCGGCCGACAATTAAGATGTCGACCATCTGAGGGAACGGCCGAGTGGCACGCACGCGGGTCAACCGAGCCCTTTTCATATCTTTTTGATGTACACTGCTTTATTCGTGTGAATGATATTAAAGTGAGCGTAAAGAAAAATGCGATGGATACCAAATGTTATGTTGCTTTTTTTATAAGTTCTCAGTAGTAACGAAGTGATATATGTATTGAATAAAGTGTATGTTTTAATAATGGACGTTCTTGTTCATGCTCTAGTTGATTTAACAACGTTTTTGTTGAGTTTATCACTAGTAAGCAATATAAGAAATGCAATTTATACCTATAAATGCTGCAATACCAATAAGATTCTTATCGAATCGTGAGATCGTATTATTTATAGACAAACTTCGATTATTTTAATGAATGCGTACACCGAGACGTGACATTAACAAGTAGCCATAAATAATGTTCTGTAACACGACACGGAGTTACTAATCCGATTAAAAAGTTAACATTCCCAATCAAATTTCGAATCGGATTCGTAGTAAAACTTTGTAACAGTGCGACCAAAAACTTTGGAGCGATGTTCACGGGCGACTATTTCGCAACAAGAAAAACGAAACAAATAACACGAGTCTCGATAACAACACTCGGGAATCGATTTCGAGAGTAACCATTTAATTATTTTATCGATAATCTCGCATCGAGTGGCCAGCAACAAAATAAGAAGAGTTGAGAGTAATCGTCGCTTAGGCCGACGCCCAGTAGCCGGCGGCGGTCGCCGGCCGATTTTATCGTCTCATAACAGTCTCGATTTATAAGTACCGATTATATGTATCGATCCCTTGATACGATGCGTTCACGGTCATTTGGCGCGGTTTTTTCGCTCCGCTCGGGAGGATACATGTTCTCTAAATAACAATTTTGTTCGATAAGTAATTAATAATGGTTCTTTTTTTGAAGGCGAGCTTTATTTTTAGAAATAAAATTGATCCGTAATTGTAACGGTTGCGCACTCGCAGCTTCCAGCAAGAAACTGGCTCTAAAAAATCTTTGACACTGACAATGTGTAAGTAATTAAATTCTATTGTTGTCTTTAAAAGGCAGTTCTGATTCTCTTAGTTTTCATCATCGATACGAGTTTTTGTATCTACCGCTTGGCTGCGATACCTGCATTATATTTTTTATTCGCAACGGCGGGAATTTGTAAAATGTCATTCAATGTTCAAGACATCGGTAAAATAGAACCGTATTGTATCCTGTGTGTTTCTTTTTTCAACACAGGCAATGCTATTTTAAGATTATTTGGTACAAAAAGTTTCGTATTCAATTGCCACAGAAATATAACATTTGCGGACAACGCCTTCATAAGTACTGTAGTGACTGTAATGACTGCCAAGAACAATGTGTATATAAAATGTCCCACTGCTGAGCACGAGTGAGACGGAGAGAAGCGTTAGGCTATAATCTACTACACTAGTCCAGTGCGGATTGGCAGAGTTTATATACTATAATCTACTACACTAGCCCAGTGCGGATTGGCAGAGTTTATATACTATAATCTACTACACTAGTCCAGTGCGGATTGGCAGAGTTTATATACTATAATCTACTACACTAGTCCAGTGCGGATTGGCAGAGTTGATATATTCTCATCGAGTACGTTATGGGGCAAGCAGGCTTCCTCGTGATATTTTATCCCCTTAAAGCAAGCGACACCTATTGGATTATAACCTATTGGATGTTCTATTCTCAAAAACCAACCTGGGTCATTACGCTGCTGTACCAAGGCTTTGTAGGCAATACAATAATTTATCAAAGTCTCACGATATTGATATTAGTCAACCCTTACCAAAATATAAAACACACTTAGAACGGGTTATTTAAGTTTTTCATTAAGTTTCACATTGTTTATTTATTTTGTTAAGTTAATTCCTAACATGTAGTATTTTAATTAATTAATTTTAAATTTTCTGTTTTATGCTTTGTTGCTAAATGTATGTGCATGTTGTGGTCTCCTATAACTGAAGGAGTACACTATACAAAACTAATGTCCATTTGTCCGTGCAATTTTGTGTATATTCTTTGTTGGAGATCCTTAATAAATAAATAAATAGACACATTTGCATAGGTTTTAATTGTAGTTCCTCAGTCCTTTGGAGCAGAAAAAATAATCTTCTGTGCTCTAAGTTAGTATCCCACTGCCACATAGAGATTTTTATAATGCACCGTCGTAATATATACTCAGAATAAAATTAGTAATTGAATCTGTCACTATCTGGGCACACAAAGCTAAAATAATATGTAAAGATATATACATATTTGAGTTCGCTCATACCAGAAACAAGCAGTCTTATTCGAAAAAGATCACAGGCATTAGATAGACTAGAATCCAATTAATTGAGGAAGGTTATAGACATTATATAATTACGCTACGGCCCAAAGCAGTCACCATAAACGTCAATTAACACGAATGAAACCGCGGAACACAGCTAGTATAAACACATTTTATACTAATTCAGTAACGTTATCGTACAAAATAATATAGTAGAATACCATGCAATTCACACTATAGCTTACTCATTTAACATCTTTCTTATTAGAGTTGCCTCTACCCGTAGGCGAATCTTTCCGCCATTTTTATTTATAGTAAAACATGTAATTTAGAGATGTTATAGTACAAGCGGGAGTGTCATGGCGACAGCCGGACAAATGTCATGCACGCTGTAATTGTCGACTCGTTAGCACAAGTTGTAAGATCCACCGCACATACCAAGTTAAGGCTAGGCGACTAGATGCAAAATACTTCAAAATAAAATGCGTATATTGCGCTGTTGATGATACAGGATTAAAACATTATGTTGAAAAGACTCATGCTTCTGTACCCCTATGAAGGAGGCAGAAATCTATTTCACTCATATCACGCCAGATATATTTAAAGGTGCTACGTACCGAGCAAATTTCCAAACTATGTGGAGAAAGTAGCACATCCCTAATAAGAATTTTCTAACAGAAATTACCGACCCAGTTTCTGAAACCATAACCTCAAAGTTAGCCATAAATTTCGGAGCAATCAAATGCTCTGATCATGAGCTGGTTAGTATCTTAGTTCAGTTACTGTTATGCCGCTACGCACTACATATAATTTCTTACACTGACATAAACACTCAAACAACGAACATAAAGAACATCCTGATTCGAGGAACTATTTATGTATCTCATCTCATCAAATATTTACCCATGTGGGATTGAACCGTCAATACTCCTCAGCAAACTGGCAACAGCCAGGTGACAAATAAAAATGAATTTAAAATGTAACAGTATCTATATTTTTATTAGAAATTGCTGTACAATTATCTCATCACTAAAAATCTTTGTAAAATTATTTATTTTGATTGCTTTCTATCAGTGACTTCGTCTGTGTATATACCCACAGAAACGCATACCAATACAAATAGTATCCTACGAGTTAATTAAGGACATGGTTTATATGGGTGCCAAGTTTCATACAAATCTATTTAACAGTTAACGTAAGATTAAATAACAAACATCCACAAACTTTCACATTTATAACATTAGTAGGATTCTTATAACCATAATATCAGATTTACGCAACCGAAAAACATCAGTTGCATCACACGACCCATCCATAATTCTTACTGTAGAGTAAACCATTACTCCAAATCGATTCTCACGATAAAACTATATTTTTAATACGTCTCGATATCTGAACAATATTCAAGTTCTGTGCCTTAAGAGCGATAATGTGGCATCGCGTTAAGAATATACTTAACGCAGGGTTCAATTAAAATCTGACATATATACGGTATAAAGTAAGCAGGTTATGTCTCCGCTGGATTATCACGTCGAAAAGATGCGGCATGCGGCATGTAGCATGCGGCACGGGAACGACACGATGTTTCCAAACAGTTTTCGGTTTGTGTTGATAGATGTCTATAGTAATGATTTTATGTTACATCTATACTTATATTATAAATAATGGTATCTTTTTGTTATGTTTGCATGGCGAAACTGCTGAACTAATTTTAATTGAATATAATTAGCAGTTATAAAGAATTTATTACGAATATTTGTTAACAAAATATGTTTTAGCATACATACACATATATACCAGATGGGACAGGTAGAGACATACACTGACTACATATATTTTTAAGCGCTACAAAATGAAACGTAATCCTCTTACCGTTGAGACCTAGGTCTTATGATAGGTCAAATTCATCAGGTAAAGGCAGGCGTTATAAGAATAATTTTTGGATCATACAAATAAATAATTGTTTAATGTGGGATTCGAATACAATTTTTTAGCGCAACAACAACGATAGTGCGTCAGAATTCCAGCTGCACCGACGGTACAATAAAAAAATAGATATGGACCAATTTTTCGGTATCCAAAGTTGTTGCAAAAATAAATTCATTCCATTCTCGATGTTTCACTTAGTTGTAATTAAACCTGATTCATTCTTAATTTGATGTTTCTCGGCGAATTCTTGATTGAACGGCTACTGTGTAGAGTCGAGCGGCACGCACCTGCTCCTGACAAATACACGTATTAACTAAGATTGAAAGCTTCTTGATAACAGTCATTAACTACGAGGACCACTTTTAGAAAACTTTTATTAAAATATCCTAAAACTATCGATGTGGTAAAACTAGTTTTATTATTATTAAATTCTACTTATGTATCTCACCTCTATATTTGTGAAGAAGTAAGCAGAAGAAGAGGTTTGATACATCCACATTTCGTCGGATTTGGTTTTCAAGGAGTTAATAGGGAACGAACCTATTGCTGTCCATTGGATATAATTACAGCTTCCGTGATGCCACTAAGAATTTCTTGACAGAAAATCTGATGAAATGATACTTTGTTTGACGTAGGAATTGAAGTCGGTACTTGATGCACAGCAGTCACATTCACTACCGTTTTGCCATAGTCATTACATATTACATAATTATTTATTACCTAACAAGATAATTTTGGTCCAACAAATAATAGCGAACGAAAACAATTTCCTGGAAGAGCCATTTGTTTGAATTAACAAAACTTTTGACGAATAAAAAAGCTTATTTTGGAAAGTACGGAGTTATAATAGGTAGGCCAATCGACTCCGGGGCAATTTGTTATAGCAATTTGCATAACTTAACCCTTCAATGGTAGCAGTGACGAACTCGGGACGTTTATTGGAGCAAAAACTCAAACGCGGAACACGTTACTGTTTGCTGACGATTTCTTTACAAGTTACGGTGAAAGGCAAAAAGAGTGCATTTGAAAAAACGTTGAGAATATTGACGCCTTTGGAACATCTTTAGAATTAGAATGCTTATTTAAGTACAACTATAAGCTAAAGGATGATTTTTAAATGGACATTCCTTTTCGCATCATTATAAAATGTCATCAAATAGTGACATATAAATTAATGTCACACACAGTATATTAAACAACTTAAAGTGGTGTAAAAGGCAATTTAAAATTAAAAACACCGTTTTTGACTTGACACTATAGCTAAATACAGTCATAGTTTAAGCAAATAGTGAACTATTTCACGCTTAGTTAATTACAATGAAAAATATTTTCAATGTTTACAATTATTGAATTATGTCCATGCCATACAAATGTGGATATTATGTTAAACTAACAAACCTAATTAGGTATAATGGGCTCATTAAATATATGATCTTGACACCTGTAATTATGTGTTGGCGGCCAATTACTAAAATTGTTTTCTCATTCATGGAGAAATGAGCTACTTACTGATTAACATAATTATGCAAGCCCTTATTTTATGGTGTCATAATATTTTTAATAACTTTAAGAACTACCGTTACATTTTTTTTAAATACATATGTTTATAGTCTTATGCCTCTATCATCCCCGAAGAGGTAAGCAGAGCTCCTTTTCGGAAATACTCAGTATTAGTACGAAAATTTTAAATGCGTGCGATAGACGTCAGGCTGACACCCTACTATGTGGACCTTTAAAATACAGCTGGCAAAATGTATGTGTAATATACTTCTGCCTACCCATCGCGGTTATACAGGCCTAAACCTATGTACATATATATGTATGTATTTGTTCATGCTACAAGCACATGTTATTTGAATTGTATTAGCGGCACAAAATTACTATAACTAGTAACATCCTGTACGAACCGCAACAGTTTAAGGTAATTAAACTTTACGACACGAGTTTTTGCCAACTTTTCCCCTTTGTCCGTCTGTTGCGTCACAACACACCGAGTGTCCGCCGACAATATCGACATCCATTACACTATTTGTTTTGGTACGTACAAAAACTGGAGCAAAATGCTTTTACCAAAAAAATGTGCGGCGCGGCGGTCGCAACGACCGTCATTGACAAAAAAGGGTTACTAACATTTTTGACATGTTTGTATAGATAAAGCAATATAACTGTTTATATTTTATTTTTACGTAAAAAGGCAACTTTTATTATATATTTTATTTTAACTTCATTCTGTAAAATATTAAATTATACTTAACTCTACATTTTATTGACAATAAAAATTAAAATTATCATAATAAACAATTTATGTTGAGCACACTGTATTAAAGTATTACAGTTTTACTTGGATAAAAAGACACACTTAATTTGAATGTTATTTCTTTATTATTCACTCGTAATTCTCGTTTATGAAACAATAAAGTCATAAGCGTAGTACAAATAAAACAGCTATCAGCTTCCATAAAAAAATACAAAAAAATAAACGCATAAAAGACAGGTACAGTTAACTCTTAGACAATACACGGACAGTAGCCGAAGTAAAAAATTGTAACGGTCACAATTTTTTAACGATCAGTTGAAACAACCCTTTATCAAGAAATTCCGTTATGACCAAACAAAGCCGCGACACGGCCACCGATAGATTATGCAAAAACCCTACAGGGTCTTCCTATTCAATGTATCAATTCCCAGGCACTATAAAAGGATCTCAACGGCAATCGATATTCAAGGAGATGACATCTTGCTTGAATATTCACATATTTCCCATGAACTCGATTGAATCGAATCAAAGGGTTGCCTAGGGTGGATGCGTCTATAGGCAAATTCGATTATCTCATAGAATTCTCACGCACATCCCGCGGCTGTACTATAAATCTTTGCATATGTAGCCCTAATAAAAAAACACTATTAAAAAACGAACTATCTATGCGACGCTCCCTTCAGAATATGCATAAGAAAAGAACCGTGCACACCCAAATTATACGCCAAGGTGACAAGTGCTGGGACCCATAAAGTATTACAATGCCTCTGAACCCTTTGCGCAATAATAAATGCGAAACTTTCTGCGCACGCGGTGCGCTTGCAATTTTTTTTCTATGCGCTTATACCTGTAACCCTTGCGTAGATGTGGGGACAGTTTATTTGCATTTTTTTATATTATTCCTTTCAAATAGTATCTTAACCCTATTCTGTAATGTCAGGGGTTAGGTTGCACTTAATATTCAAAAAGGGCAGGTACATTTCTCTTAATATTCTCGCATAAATTATAGTCAGGTACATTTTGGTCTATTGTGCATCGCGAAAGGGGGTCGCGACCGGAACGGTGTAACGCGAAATATTTAGTTTCGCAATTATGTTTTTTATTTGCGCGAGCTAGAGTATATTTTATTCCGTCGTATGTTTGAACTTTGATTTTTGAATCGCGTCCGCGGTAGATCTACGACATTTCACTTCCTGAATGGTTTAACCCGTTTCCTTTGTAAGAATTTATGCAAAAAAGTTTCTACCCATCCTATTTTTTTATTGAATAAAATTTAGGGGCTATGCACATTATGCAAATGCGCGCATAAATTTTAATGTTACACACGAGGGTTTGTTTTTAGAAAGGGTATCTTACGTTGTCGGAGTAAGACTCAATTTTGATTGAATTCATCTCATTGTTTTTTGAGATTATAAGTAAGTATGCAATTTTTTTTGTATCATCGTGTGCTTAGAAATGCAGTTCTTGATGTATTTTTTTCTCAGGACCGGTGAAGAAAGAGCGTACCGTTACAAGGAGGTCGAGTGTGTGGTTGTTACTTTTTATTTTGTAAGGAGTGACATATGAAGCGGGACCCTGGATTTGGATTAGAATATGTAATTACTTCCTTTACGGTTTTAGGAAACGGTTGTTTGGGGCCGTTATTTAGTGTTGGCACCTTTACCTCGAGTCGTGAGGGTCGCGGTTAGTGCATCGCCTTTGTGTTATCATGGAAACGATTTTTGTATGCTAATCACTTGCTAGAATTACACAGGCTTTGTTACGCGCTACTGACGGATATGGTTATTGATTTTTGAGCCGATAAGCAATCCAGTTCGTATGCACTAATTAGACACTTCAATTAAAATGATTGCTCTGGTCGTTGTTCATAAACTCCTTATAGAGATTGCAATCATTAAATACAATAATTAAAGTAAATTCTATTAGTTATTGATTTTATAATAATTATTTACAAAAAGGAATATGATAACAATCTCGTTATTTATCTTTATTTTTATGAGCAGTTCTACTTTTTATTATAAAACCTATTACCTACCAATAATATGAACGGACAAAATAAACAAACCTCGGGTCCGTTATTAAAAAAAAAGCTGAAGGGCGGTGCACTGATTGTTGTCGAAGGAACGCTTTTGCAAAAAACCAAATATTTTTTTGTAAAAAAATGAGTTGGTCCCTTTTTGCGCCACGTCCATTGTCTCCACTCTATTGTCTTGGCGATTTGAAATATTTTTATGCTTTCCGGATGACGATAATGTTTTGGACTTATTTTTCGATAACTATTATTTAGCGAATTTATTGTGTTTAAGTCGCGGTGCTATTGTTTTTGTAGCGTACGGTAGGAGGATATCGCGTATCGCGTATCGACACCGATTTTTATCGTTTTAAGTAGCAATTTGTACACGGATGCCGCCGCCTGACGGATTTCATAAAATAGCCTAATTTCACGTTACGTTGACAGTTTTGTTATTTTCCAATTTGATTGCCGAAAGATAATGCCTGGTACAACTATTCGTGTTAACAAAGTTTCTAACTGTAAACTTTTTGTCGAATTAAAATTAGGAATGTTGATTGCAGATAACGAACTTGCTATTATGTGCGGTGCGACAAAAACTAACGGTATGTTTAATCACTGGATAATGCTTCCTTTATAAACAAAACTTGATATAATACATTAAAAAACATAACTCATATTTTTAATTAATATTAAAGCGATTTATCAATACTAGTGTAGTTAGCAACTAACCTAAATGTAGCTTCAGTAACTTAGTACACTCACTTACCTATATATTTTGACGTTCATAAGTGTTACTTTGTGACCTAAATGAATAAATAATTCTGACTGAGTGGTCGGCCAGTAAACCATTCTTAATTTAAATGCATTAAAAAACTAATGAATACAGTTTAGTTTTACGTAAAATTGGAACTTTTATCAAACATTCTATCTATCTATTTTAGACGGCCTCGATGGCGTACTGGTTAGTGTAACCGACTGCTACGCCTGAGGTCGCGGGTTCGATTCCCGCACAAGTCAAAGATTTGTGTGCATGAACATAGATGTTTGTCTTGGTCTGGGTGTTTCTATGTATAATATGCATGTATTTACAAAAAAAAAGTATATATGTATGTTTATCCATTGTCTAGTACCTATAGTACAAGCTCTGCTTAGTTTGGGCTAGATGGTGTTGTGTGTATGTGATAGAATATTATATTATTATATTATATTATATTATATAGAATATTATTATAACTTTATTTTGTTAACATTGGATTATAGTCAACTCTACATTATAAAGAATAAAAATTAAAATGATCTTAAAAATAAAATATGTAAGCTAGGCTAAAATTAAATTATAGTTTAGCTTTTAGCACTCCTCCCCATTTAATTTTAATTTAATCTTTAATTATGCCAAACCACACTGCGCTGTGTGCGCAATACGTTTAAAAACTGGGTAAATATTTATCTCTTCACATATTAATGTATAGATCTATTTTGCAAAACAATATTAAATTTAAATATATGGCATATAAATTCATATATGGCATATAAAACAAAATGTATTCGCACTATTACCTTCCGTAACGCAGTAAAAATATGGTAGTTATGGAAATCAATTGATACGATCGCAAACATTTGATAGTAAAATTAGCATGATTGGCGCGCGATGATTTATTATGAAATTATTCAAATTGTCTCTCATTGATACCAATCAATGTGTTTTTGTCCAAACTCGACGTATTAGCATCAGAATAGCAAAGGTGCATATACAAATAAAGTGATATATTGCCTATTGGTTATAGCTTAGCGACAGCTGCCGATACTACCTATATTATAACAAATAATATAAAAAAATATGCAAATTTTATATTACAAGCATATATCTTATTTTTTAAAGGTATTAACTATTACAGACTTGTCTATACATAATGTGTTTAATCGTGTTTTGTTATACAGAATGATGCAGAAAGGTGGCCATTTGTAATGTGTAATCATTAATTTAGAAATTTACAGGAGACAGTTAATAAACAAGAAAATTTTATATGTATGTATAAGTAAAATGATGTCGAACAAAAACTAATTTTGATAAACAAAATATTTTAACTTCTCTTTATATATAGTTATACAAATTCCAATAGTAATTTTTTATGTTTTATAAAAGTAAGTTTCAGTCTGCGGCGTTGCTCGCCTGAATCGCACGAGACTGGAATAAAAGTATCATATAATTATATAAATTCAGGACACGGCCTATCTATGTGTCAACTTTCATCCAAATCGGGTTGATAATTTACGCATGATTGAGCACCAAATATCTTCACAGACGTTTAAATTTATAATAATAGCAGAATATTGTCGTAGGGTGTTTATATTACATCGCCCACAATAGAATTAAGCCCAATGCAAGTGATATCGCAAACATTGGAACAACGGACTTTAAAAACACCTAGCCTCGTAACAACTATTTGTGGATTGCACTAATCTTTGTCGGCCTCGATGGCGTAGTGGTTAGTGTAACCGACTGCCACGCCTGAGGTCGCGGGTTCGATTCCCGCACAAGTCATACATTTGTGTGCATGAACATGGATGTTTGTCTTGGTCTGGGTGTTTCTATGTATAATATGACTGTATGTATTTACAAAAAAATAGTATATATGTATGTTTAAATATCCATTGTCTAGTACCCATAGTACAAGCTCTGCTTAGTTTGGGCTAGATGGTGTTGTGTATATGTGATAGAATATTATATTATATTATTGTGCGGGGATCGAACCTATAGGTAACACTCGGCACAGTGTGTAACGACGAAGTGAGAACCCTATCTAACCATTGGACCATCCGTGTCTCATCAATATGTTTAAAGTACTTACCTAATAATCAATTCTTATTTTATGACACCTTTTATTACTGAATAAATATTGTTAGCGGATAAAATATCTTAATGAATAAAGCGTAATTTATTTATTTAATAAGTAAGCACAACATTTATAATTACAAGTTTATTTTAACTACCTCTAGAGAAATATTGTTTATGACAAGTCTATACAGCCCCGAAGAAGTAACGATATATAAAGTCTATATTAATTAATATAATTTAACACAATTTCATATAATAATATCAGCCTGTATTAAATTGTTCCACTGCTGGACACTGCTGGGTGAGAAGGGTTAAAAAATAAAAATAAATTTAGGTTAACCTAACCATCACGCTAGCCCAGTGCGGGTTGGCAAACTTCACGTATCTTCGAGAATATTACGGAGAACTCTCAGACATGCAGGTTTCCTCACGATGTTTTTCTTCACCGTTAAAGAAAGCGATAATTAACTAAGTATTTAATACACACTTAACTTTGAAAAGTCAGAGATGCGTGCCCTGGGATCGAACTCGAGACTAGGTGCGTGGCAGTCCAACGGTCTCCCTCTACTTACAAATACAATAGTAGTATTTTTATATTTACCCAGATAGATTTTGCTCGCGGCTTCGCTCGCATAAATATAGGCTAGGTGAGGTTAGTAACAATCCTTTTTCCTGGAACAAGAGTACCTTAATATGTCCTTTTGTGTTCTTCTGGCAACGTGTATACGAATTTTCATGATGATCGGTTAAGGCGTGCAATCATAACAAACAAACAAACAAACTCACATTCGCATTTATAATATTATTATAGAAAAAGAATATGAATAGTATAGGATATGATATCTATGCTATAATCTGAGTATTTTAGAATGAGTTGCTTCAAGTTACGGTAAAGTATTTATACTTATTTTAAATTTAGTAAGTAGTTATGCTTTCCATGTAAATAATTTAGGTTCTTTAATAAGCATAACTTCTATTGCCAACTATGTTTGAGGTTCCACGTAAAAGACGATGGAACAAT
This sequence comes from Catocala sponsa, assembly GCA_963564715.1. Lineage (NCBI taxonomy): Eukaryota > Metazoa > Arthropoda > Insecta > Lepidoptera > Erebidae > Catocala > Catocala sponsa. The sequence goes on from OY751330.1 coordinate 8,381,925, forward strand.
AATTGTTTTGCAGAATATGAATTTCCTAACAAAGGAATTCAATAATACTTTGCCTAACCCGGGATTTGAAAGCGAAACCCCACGAACACGCGCAAACTTATGCCACGGAACCGAGCACTTCTTCATGATAAACTTAATTTATAAAATTATTTTTCACATATCATTTCATTTAAGTATGAATTGCGTATGACATCAAATAATATTTTTTAATTATTCACTTGTAAAGTAAATAAAAATGGTAAAACAAAACTATCTTCTTGTTGACCAAATATTTTTTACCAATCACTTAAATTTTACATCAATATATTTTGTATTAAACTTCTTTTTTTTATTGATTTACAACATAACATGTTACTCGACAACATTTTCTCTCATACGTTACATAAAACATGTCTTCGTATTATAAAATTAATTACAAATATCAAAAATACCTAACACCATAACTATTAATTGCAAAATTTGCAAAAGCTTATTTACGTTTACGTGCTTGGATAATTGCTATAATTGCAGTGGCCGGTTGATTTGTAGCCCTGCTGTCGCATCGAGTCGCCTGGAAAAACCGACTCTTGCGCATGTGTTACGTACCAACTTATACATGTATGTGTGTGTTTGTGTGTGTGCGTATAACCGTATAAGGATGCAGAAATCGTTTTTTAAATTAGCCGATAGAAAAAAATGCTTGTCACCTCCGCACAACGATGCCAGCTGCATTACCCACACGATTAAACTTTAACATTTTAACAGTATAATATACAAATGTGTGCTATAAATAATATGAAATAGTATCACGCCGATGTCAGGGGTAGGCAGAGGTGACATGCCAATATTTTGCCAACAATAACGTTAATATACGCGCAAAAAGTGTGAGTAAGAAATTGTTTTTCTGTGTCCGAGTGTTTTTTGTGTCCGTTGTTTTAAAGGCCTTTGCGATACAGGAACAATTCTGGTGCATTGGCAATAATTAAAAAATATATAATTATTAATTTTATTACATCTGGTGCTTTTTGGTGCAGTCGCGAGTTAGGTACATACCACATAATATATGGTTTGCTAATTTGATGCTATTATTTTTAATGTCTGCTTTTTATTCGTTTTCTATGTTTTGCCGAAACTGTATGTATATTATGTCAAGCTGCTTTTAAATAAACTGATCAAATTATAACAAAATTGTCGCCTGCCGTAAATGATTCCAGAATGTTTAATTCAGATATTTTCATGGATATAAAAGCGGGCTGAACCTGAAAATCTAACTTGGGAACTCATGAGTAGTTGTGCGTAAGCGCAATAGTTTCCAGCAATATGGCGGCATTTTAAATTAGTCAATAGAAGCCATGCTTGTCACCTTTATACCTGTATAAAGATGCCAGCTGCTTGACTTTAATTTTTAACAGTATAGTATGCAAATAAGTGAACCATAAATAAGCCCCTATTAAACGTGATCAATAGTTTGAGAAACGCTTGTTATTTATATGATAATGCGACGTAACCCCGACTGGTGGGGTTACGGACTATCGACTACTTATTTGTGACATTGAAGGAATTCGACGTGATTTGCATTGCAAATTAGGCATCGTTTCCGTTCGCCCTGATGTTGACAATCGATGATTAAGTGACTTCGGTTTTTGTTATTTTTGCTTTTGTAACGTAACCGGGCAGATGGGCGGCAGTACTTATATATCACCAATAGATGTCGCTACTTGTACGATTATTGTGCGCGATCGATAACGTCGTGCAAGTCTATCTGGAATTACAATCGTTTGATGTTTTATAAGTAAATTTTTTATAGATATTTATGTGATATGTGGAAATCTTGGCATTGGATCAGATCTAATAATTTTGCTTGACACGAACACTGTACTAGTAATTGTAGTCGTGTAGTTGCCAACACGATTGCGATCGATATTAGTCTCGATTTTCCTATTTTATTAGGCTCCTTGAAAAATGGTCTAGAACCATTTATATCATTTTGTTGACTCGTCTTGTCTCTTGATCAAGACCCACTACATTTCCTGCGAAACCAATAATAAAGTTATAATATTATATGATTTTTATTAATATCATTTTGTTGCCATATTTTTTAGACTTATTGTCAAATTATTACTATTGTCAGATTATCTATATTTTATAAATGGCTGCGTAATCTAATTGTCAAAGCATATGACCAACCAAGAGAAGAATCCTAACTAATATTATAAATGCTAAAATGAGTTTGTTTGATTGTTACACTTTCACGCCTTAACTACTCAACCGATCAACATGAAATTTTGCATACACGTTGTCAGGGGTACAGAATAGGACATAGGCTACCTTTCATCCAGAAAAAAGAACTGTTTCAAACCTAACCTAACCTAACCTACATTTATGCGAGCGAAGCCGCGGGTGAAAACTAGTATTACAATAAAGATTAAATTAACGTATACGTGTTTAAGTCTCTGAATTAAATTATCTAGTTTAGCTTTAATGATATGTGTAGAGAAGAAACAAAAGAGTGTTGTTAAGTTTACTCGCACTTCATGTCAAGTAGGTACAGCCTGCATCACAGCCGATTTCTATTCTGATGGATGGAAGATTGCCCACTAGCATAATTTATTATACATACTTTTTTATACATACTATTCAATCTATTATACATACTCAGCCTCACACTTTATATTCTCGATGGGCTAGACAGAGCTATATTACACCCACGTTTCATAAGCTATGGTCCAAGATCACACGTAACTGGATGACTCTATTGCCGTTAAGTAAGTATAGATTCATACTCTATGCTATTACTAACAAAAGATCCTATTATCACTGCCCTAGACGGGAATCGTACCCAAGACCTTGCATATACTGCTGTTTCACTGCGGCAGTCGATAGGTAGGACCTATAGTAGCTATTAAGGAAAAGGGTGAACGATAATAAAAGGAAGATCTCCGTTGAAGTAAAGTTACTTGTAGTACCTAAGTGCCTACAAACGTGAAGTAGGATAAACTGGTTATTAATCAGCGAGCACTTTATTTAATAAATATTAATAATTATTATTAATTAATGTTCTCTAACATAAATCCTTCTGCTGTCTTTGTAAACTCTGTCGTTAGTTGACTAATTACTTATTAATTGAATTTGAATAACTTTACACTGGTTTTACCGTGGTTTATTTTAGAAAACATTACTTTGAAACTTGTGTTTTTAGCTACCATGTTTATATACAGACTACAATACAGCCGTCATAAGGAAAAAAGACGTACCTGCCAAGAATTTTTTTTTCTAATATACTGGAAGAATCGTTTTTTTATTGATTCAAATAAGTAAAAATCTTAATTTAAAAAATATTTAAATACGTCTTTTTACCTTATGACAGCAGAATAATAGTCGTCTTATTGTATCGGAGTGTAGATATTTCAAAGTACCCAAATATACGTACATCACACATTTTTCTATATATATTATCACAATTTTGGTGTAACTATTTACGTAGAATGAATACAAAGTAGGTATCATAAAATCATGTTGTGGTGTCCCTGTCTGAGGAAACACTAAAAACATTGTGGTTTACCACAGCGTAATTTAGCGGGGAAATAGTATAGATGAACCTTAATATAATTAATAAAATTATATACGTACCTACATAGACTGTTAGCTTTGAATTTCTAGCAATAAGTTTGCATAAAATACCTATATAGTTTCGGAACAATAAATTGAGGAGTACTCGGCGCAGCAACAAATGGCAACTTAAAACATTTCGCAATCCATGGAGTACTAAAATTACTACATAACTCATTGATTTAACGTTATTAAAATTCTAGAGATAGCATTGACTGATAAAGTTAGAACAAGGAACAATTTGTAGGATACCTAGAGCACCTAACGGCCTAGCTAATAGGCATGTGTGAACTATAGAAGCGGGTATGGCGGTGATTAGTCATACACACACGCGCGTTATGTCAGCCGCGCGTTGTTGCCGGCTGCGTCTGCGCCGGTGTACGCACTACGCAATAGAACACCGCGCGGACGATCGATCACATGTCTATCTTTTTCTTACGCACTAGGAATAAATCCCGTGTCGCGGGAGACTTTATAAACATTCAAACAACTAAGACAAAGAACACACAGACACGAAAAAACTATTTGTGGATCATAATTATAAAAAAAAACATAAATATATAAATTTTGTCTCGTATGGGTATCGAACCTAAAATACTAGGCCTTAAAGTTTTTATGCTTTGTTTGTTTGTTTATTTGTGCATACATTAAAGGGTGAACAGAAGTATATGGCAACAGCGTTTCACTATTATCAGTTTTATACTTTTGTGTTACGTATTATTTAAGTATGTTTATCTATTTGTCTAGTATCCATAGTACAAGCTCAGCTTAGTTAGGGCTAGATGGTGTTGTGTGTATGTGATAGAATATAGAATATTATTATTATTATATTAATATAATAGAATATTATCCAATCATGCTCGGTATTTACATATATCTTTAAAAGGCTTGACGATTTAGCCAGGATGCCTTTAAAGTTTTGCTAGCTATAGTTTTCTCACGTTATATAGGAATGACTTTCTTTAATATTATTTATAGAAAAGAAACGCTACTAAAAACAGATACTATCAATTCAAAAGGTAACAGATTACTTATAGTTGTCATTAAGTCTCAAATTATAGATTCATATTAACCTTATTATACGTTAATGAATGTGCGGACATTTTCACCAACCTAGAATTATAGGATACGGTGAAAGAAGTGGCTAACCTTACTTGATCTCTACGGTATATAGATATGCTTACTAGCGAGAGCTCAGCTTATTAGATGCTCGATTTCATAAACGAACTTTCGAAAAAAAAGAAACAAAAGCCTACGCAGCCTAATGAATAAAATGTCTACCTATCAAATATTTGAATTGAATTTCTAGTTGCCAAGTTATGGTGATGAATGAATAAGTCAGCGATAGAGTTAAAGTTATATAAATCTTTATAAAAACTCGATGTCAAAGATCATATCATTCATTCAAGTATTTAATATAACAAAAAAATATACAAAAGGATGTGTTGACAGATTAAAATAAATTGTACTTAATTATTCCGATACCCTTTAAATCATTACCATACTACCGCATAATAGGTATCATCCAAACATATTATAATTATGACACTTTTTTATATGATACATGTTATGTGTATATTACCGCTTTCATTACCATAAGTACTTGTTATGGTGATGATAAAATATTACCCTATTTGGTCCTATAGAGATACTACACAGAACACCTCTATATGAAAAGATAAACAGTGTATTACACACAAATTTGTGCTAAGTAACGAGCAAACCTATTGCCGCTATTACCGAGCACATTACTAGTCTTCGATCTGCTACTGAGATTTTCCTTAAAAACATCTCGATCTCCTTATGTAATCTAAAAACTGATCCTGATACTTCACGATAGCATGCAAATATAAGCGCAAACTTATATCACATGAATAAAGGCCATTAATAAACTAAAAACAGACAAACCTGAAACAATAGTTAATCATACTAGACTATATTATAACTTATTCTAAATGACAACAATATACTAGCATTTGCAAATTTATTCGTTCGTCTACACTAATATTATAAAGAGGAAAGATTTTTTTGTTTGTTTGTTTGTATTGAATAGCCTCCAAAACTACTGAACTGATTTCCAAAATTCTTTCACCACTAGAAAGCTACATCTTCACTGAGTAACATAGGCTATAACATATTTTCAAAAAAATTAGGGATCCCTACTAAAATTGAAATAATATAACCCAAGGTGTGAAAAACTGAGTCATAAAATGTCTGTCATCGCATGCGCTGCGGAAACTATTGATGATAGAACAAAAAAAAATTTCTAATAACACAAACGAAGTTGCGCGCGTCAACTAGTGTTATATACAAAAAACAATGATATGATTGATATAAAATAGGTATATAGTAGTGGTTTAAATGGACGCTTCGCCACTGCTACTGACCCGAGTGTTCGAATCCCACACGGGACAAAACGGGTGTGATCCACAAATGGTTATTTCGCAGTCTGTATGTTCTTTGTGTCCGTTTTTTGAATGTTTGTAAAGCTTCCCGCGATACAGTAATAAATCCTAGTGCGGGAGTAGTCTTTTTAAAATAAAAATTATAAAACACGATAAAAAATAACGTTTATGATTACTGCTGTCTCATAGCTTGAAGCGTGATATTATATAGAAGCATATGTTTCCTCTGAATAGAGCAACTTTTTAATGTTAAAATATGTTCTTAAATCTATTACGTAGTTTTTAAATTTATTCTTTACCAACAAAAATAAAAAATTTCTCTTTATAATATTAGTATGGATTTAATTCTTGAAACAAATAGTAACTTTTATCTAACTACTTGACATAGACATATATTTATTGCATAAAATTGTGTGTACAATGGTCTTCTTTCTTCTTTTCGTATGGTTAGTGGCCAACCTGTTGTCAAGAGTTGTTCAAGCCGCCCGCAGGCCTCTGACATGGCTTAACGACTGCTGTCAGTTTGACAACAACCGGGATCGACTTTTTACGTGCCCTCCGAAGCACGGAGACGCTCAGATGAAATACCACTAGGCGGTCACCCATCTATAGACTGACCGCACCCAACGTTGTATAACCTCGCTAATCGTTTACCGATCAGTGAGTGCAACTGGTTATGAGCCCCTCTGTGTACAATGGTGTTACATAATATTAGAATCAACAGTTACCCATTCGGGTATTGCAACTTTACAGTAAACAGTAACTCTAGTAAACATCAAGAAGTACTTAAAGACCTTAGACTATAGAAGGCATTAATAATAAGCCACTTCTTTAAGGAATTTTTAAACATATTGCCATTTAATTGTTTTATGTATACAGGAATATGATTAAACACACGTATAGCAGTAATATAAGCGCTTTTATAATAAATATCATTGTTTATAATAGGGAGGTTAATATTATATTTATATTTACTGCGAATATTTAATTAAGTGTCTGCCTTAAAATTAAAGAAATCGTTAGGTATTACATTTTACAAATAGGTGACTTAACCTACCTCGTTGTTCCTTTCTGATATAAAGCACAGACAAACAACAAACATAATTTTCCAAGTACGATATTAATTATGATAGGTTTCCTATATAGGCTATAATTATGGAGAACGATTGAAATTAAACAAACTCTATACGGATTTTATCGCGTTGTTTATTTTTTATAAAACACTATTATTACATAATTTTGAAACTTTAAACTACTATTGTTAAACACTTTTACTACCTAGATACTGTTTACTTCTATTTAAGCTATTTAAATGATACAACTATTTCGATTTAATTTTACACTTTCCCCGACGTTTCGGTTGCTTTTCAGCAGCCATGGTCACGGGGAGACTAATTGGGCTAGGCAGTAAGAGTGTTTAACAATAGTAGTTTAAAGTTTCAAAATTATTATGTAATCCTATGCTAATCCTATCCTAGTCCTAATCCTAATCCTAACTTCCTAACTAATAATATAAAAGCGAAAATGAGTTTGTTTGTTACCTTTTCACGCCTAAACCACTGAACCGATCATCCTGAAATTTTGCATATACGTTGTCAAGTGTACAGAAACGGACATAGGCTACCTTTCATGCCGAAAAAAATTACTGTTCCCGAGGAAAACAACAATAACGTTCTTGTGATAATAGATGGCGCCACGTGTCTTTCGAATCATGAATGAATTATATTATTACAAGCAGAGTACAACCCGAATTGATTGTCAAATTCTAAATTAACGCGAGCGAAGCCGCGAGCAAAAGCTAGTAATGTTCTATAAAAAATAAACAACGCGATAAAATCCGTATAAAGTTTGTTTAATTTCAATGTATACCTAACATTTGCGTAATCATAAGACAATATTATGGAGAACAAGTTATGACCCATTCTTCTGTAATTGTAATTTATATAAGCAACTAAACTACTATGGATTTTCTCGTGACTAGTAACATATAAATCAAATAGGTAATAAAATAATTATTAAATATTCTACATTTAAATAACATTATTTCTGTAATCTTATTTGTATCTTATGGTGCCTGTGCACGATGTATTAGCTAGCACGAGTACTTGCGCAGCTTGCGTCGAGCGTGTCCATGCAAGTATATGAACTTGCACGTGATTATCGCGTCATGGACAATAATCATAAGTGTCATTCGTTAGTCTGCCTAAACTAAGTGCGTAATAATACTCAAAACGCAAGTAATTGCTATCGTAACATACAAAAAAGCCACCCTGATCAGACCAGCTTACAAAATAAAAAGCTATTAAAATTGGTTCATCCGTTTTGGAGATCCAAAGACAAGACAATAAACAGACGTCTTGACAAAGGATTCTTAGTTTTATTATAAAATCCTGTTTTTTTATACAACTAAGGTGGCAAACAAGCATACAGCCCACCTGATGGTAAGTGATCACCGTAGCCTATGGACGCCTGCAACTCCAGAGGCATCACTTGCGCATTGCCGACCCTTTAGTAAAGGAAGTGAGAAGTAGAAGGAGCGGGAAGGAGGAAGGAGGGTGATTGGTGCTCCGGCACTCTCACTCACCAAACGAAACACAACAGTTGGAATACTACTATTTCACGTCGATGTTCTGTGGCGTGAGAGGGTAGTCCTTCCCCGGTCGAGCCGGCGCGCAGCCCATTCATGCTGAAACCAAAGCGAGGCTCTACTACTCAAGTACGGTTGTTCTCAACAAAACTCGGCGTTAGTCACCGCACGTGCGTATGAACTCCTGAGACGTGTTATTTTTGTCACATTGTCATTACATGTTCCGTCCAAATTGCAACGCGATGCCATCATGCATATTCATCGATGTTATTGTCTCATACCATATTGTGCCCACCTTAGACATCTACCAATATAACTTGGTCTCTCATCATGCTAACAAAACCTCTTCGTACACCTTTACTTGTTTGATGTGAAGGGTGAGGGGAAGTTCAAGTTATAATGGTAAGTGACACAAAGCGTTCATAAAATGTCAAGTGAGTCCAGGGTATGAAAAGACAGCCAAATGAAAAGGCACAGGAGTTGTTAAGTCACTCGCTGTCGTTTTGAAAGCTTCTTGAGGGTCGATACTTAATAAGGTATCTTTAAGTGTGACAGTTGTTTTCAATAACCGAGTCATTTATAGGTAGTTATGTGCAATGTAAAATAAAGTTATGGTCTGATTTAAGGATAAATTAAACAATTCAAAAATATAATAAATCGTGTTTAATACAGACGAGTAGGATTGCTACTTAATGTTATAAGTCTGGATTGTGTATTAATGAAAAATAATTAAATTGAAAACATTGGCATTTTATTGACTTGTATGAACTATAAATACTTTAAAAGTGTTTAAATTATCATGAGAGTTCGTAATTAATTCGTTTGTCTTGGTTTGGGTGTTTCTATGTATAATATGTATGTATTTACAAAAAAAAACAGTATATATGTATATGTGTATGTATTTATCCATTGTCTAGTACCCATAGTACAAGCTCTGCTTAGTTTGGGCTAGATGGTGTTGTGTGTATGTGATAGAATATATTAATATTAATTATTAATTAATTATATACAAAAAGGTAGGTAAATAACTTAAGGTACAAAAGCACGAAATCTTTTATACATTTACTGTCATATAGCACACAAATATGATAGCGAATATTATGTATTTTATTAAATGTAATTACTTTTTAATTACACGTTGTGTAAAGATCTGTCTGTCAGTAATTCTTAGTCATAACTGTTTGCAAATGCAATTTCTGCATGGTTCAAAATTTGTATCCAATATAAATTGATTTTTATTTCGCACCAACGCATAGAACCTAAGAAACTTTCAGGTTTAACACGTTCTAGAACTAGCTGTTATCAGGCAATCAGGACAGAATATCAGGAGATAGTGTTCATCTTTCATAAAACCTGTGACTATTGATGGTGAGCACTCTTAATATAGTGGCGGCTGATTAACCCGTTAGAAGTCAAGGTTCTTGTTTGACAGTACAGTCAAATTACTGAAAAAATTCTAAAACAAGTATTTTGACACTGACGCTAGTACTAACCATACGCGGCAGAAATAAAAATTAGGATATTTTAACACTAATCTAATCCTATCTAGAATTTAAAAAATTATATTATCTCAAAAGAACAAAGTTCACTGTACAGAACAGTACAGTATTTTGTTGCTTATAAAAATCCAAAAAATGTAAATTCGAAAGTGTATCACGGCGATATGTTACCAAAAAAATGTTTTATGAAGTGACAGGTGAAATAACCAATAGAAATATAGACACTATTTAATATCTAAAAATATTAAAATAGATAGTACTGAGATGGCGCTTCAATGTCGCAATCAAGTTAGTTATCAATAATAATGAAATTGGCAACCTGCTTGCATTAATAAAACTATTTCGGTTCTACATAGTCAATCATTTTAACAACTTTTGACAGACTTTTTTTCGTCTAATTGCCTTCTAATAAACACGTATCCGTCACCGACGATTATTGATGTGGAGCCACTCTCTCTAGCTTTCGCTATTAATATGGGCTCGTCGGCCTGACCCGCGACCTCTGGAAACGATTTATAGACCTCGATACGATTAGTCGTACTGGTAGTTATTGGATTAATTGATCATCACTGCCTGTAAAACGATGTACGGAATATGATAGGTACACAATTTTACTAAGTCTTTATCAGACCATATGATGGCGTGAATATAATATATAGTATTGAGTTTTTTGCTCCATGGTAGTGAGGCTTGGTTTTATGTGGTATAGGTATCATAGAAAAATATATAGAATACGTGGTTTCTGATATATTTTTAACATGTGTGTGCAAGTTAATACTATTGCGGTGTTTGAATACCTCGTGTATATGACCCACACGAGCTACCCGCGCAAGTTATGCGTACGATTGGTTCACGCATCGCACCCTTGCCAGCTTAATACTTCGTCACACTATTAGTGTTTAAATGTCGGTTCCATATTAGGTTCGAACTGGATTTCAAGCCCTGTGACCTTTTGTGCACTCAGGCTTCCTCTTATCTCGAAATCTAGAACAATGTTATGTGTTTTGGATCTCTATAATTTTAAGCAGTTCATAATCATTGTATAACTGCTGAAATATTCTTATAGTTTTAAATTATATATAGTTCATTTAATACAAGTATAGTCATGATTACATTTGAATTGGCGGCCTCGATGGCGTAGTGGTTAGTGTAACCGACTGCCACGTCTGAGGTCGCGGGTTCGATTCCCGCTCAAGTCAAACATTTGTGTGCATGAACATGGATGTTTGTCTTGGTCTGGGTGTTTCTATGTATAATATGTAAGTATTTACAAAAAAAAAGTATATAAGTATGTTTATCCATTACCTAGTACCCATAGTACAAGCTCTGCTTAGTTTGGGCTAGATGGTGTTATGTGTATGTGGTAGAATATTATTATTATTATAATTAAATTTGAACAAACCGAATATTAAATACGTTTAATATACCATTATTATATTCACGTATTATTTTTATACAGTAAGCTAACCGTGATACTATAAAATTGTAAATCGTATCGTATAAATGTCTCAATCCTAAACAACCTCGCATAATTTTTAATAAATTGAATTAAATATATGTATAATATGTAACTGTTTTATATCTAATGGCATGTCATGACTCGCCTGTACGTCCATTTATACCGAAGATGAGTCTAATTCTTACCACGATGATGTTATTTATAAGATCAATGACAAGTACAAAGTAAATTCAGCCTTATTGTTTAATGAAGAGTAGGGTATTGGTAACGATATTTGCGTGGGAAAGAATCGAAAGTTGAATAAAGAGATCAAAGATATAAATGATTGTTTAATGAATAATAGTGTGATATGGATAAGTTGTGTAATACGTGCTAGAAACATACTTTTAAGTATATACTTCTATGAGCGTACCTACTAAGTCTAGAATATATAATATATTGTCACTTAGAAGAACTGTGAATGAGTCTCGCACAAGCTACTTATGGTATGGCATGTATGGCCTTAAACTATAAGATGATTATTTAAATCACTGCTCATTATGTTTACCCGAATAAAAGACAATTCAAGATAATATGGGGTCACTTACAAATACATTTTGTCTTATAAAGGATTTACTTTGTATAAAGTTACCTTTTAAAAATCTATGTCGCATTTTGAGGTTACCTAACCGTACCCATCAAAATTGGGAACTTTGCCAAAATCATAATATAGCAACCGGCTACGCACCTCTAAAACATCGTTAGCCTTCATACAAAGTTGGTTACTTTCGCATTTGATATTATTTCAATGCGCAACCAGAACTCACAAGTTTTTTTTATTTTTGCAGAGGCAAAAAACCATACGCTTTCTTCACCATTATTACTCGTGCGTTACTAACTTTGTAAAAAGTGGTCACTGTGCTGTTGATGTAAGGTGCCACTGATACACCTACTGACGGCACAAAGTTCCTGTTAAAAGTCCTAGGAACCATATTTACTGTAGAAGGACTACACAAGGTTATTTAACTGCCAAATTCTGTAGCCGGAGTAGATGTTGGCCATTTAGCGTCCTGCAAATTTGAAAGTAGGTACTTCTCGTCAAAAGCTTACTTCTCTAAGGTTAAAGAAATATTTTTTTGCATAATATATCTGCAATCACATTTCGGACTGTACATATATTATGTTGAAAATTATTCAAAATCTCTGGATCAATATTGATAAAACTACTTCGAATCATGCCGGAGATGATTTGGGCTTAACTCCTTACAAATTCGACCCAGTAGGTCCTAATCGCTAACGTGGTAGGCCGAGTTTGAACCAGCTCAAAAACAGAAGATGATGTGGATAAAATACAGGGAAGCTCTTGTCTGCAGGGGAACTATACACCTGAAAATACAAAAATATACTGACATTCTGAAACACCACTTACTCAAAACTTTTAAAAGGTCATTCGAATACTGCTGATGAGACCTATTATTTTTCTAAGCTCTGATGCTAGTCGCACTTAGCTCAAACATCTGAAAACGTCAAGCTTTCTTTTAATGAATCTGGTACGTCAGAAGTTATAGGGTTAAGAGCGATGACTGAAATAATTATTAAACTTATATCACGCAATAATTTAAAAATTAATAATCTACCAAAACTGCTTGGAGATCCGTTAACCCTTTTCTGGGAAGCGCATCGGCGAGCCGACTCTAATTACAGGTGTCAATTAGACCCGCTTCACCGACACCACCTACTTAGCTAATAAAGGGAAACATGTACGAAAAAGTATATAAGTGGATCATCATATTTGGACTAGAAGACATACACTAAATAATGGTTTCCCATTATTCAATGATAAAGATATAATAATAATAATAATATTCTACCACATACACACAACACCATCTAGCCCAAACTAAGCAGAGCTTGTACTATGGGTACTAGACAATGGATAAACATACATATATACCTTTTTTTTGTAAATACATACATATTATACATAGAAACACCCAGACCAAGACAAACATCCGTGTTCATGCACACAAATGTTTGACTTGTGCGGGAATCGCACCCGCGACCTCAGGCGTGCCAGTCGGTTACACTAACCACTACGCCATCGAGGCCGAATATGAATTGCACATGTTGCACAATTGACGTAAACTCATTTCTACATTTTTAGCGTAGTTCGCTGGCAGGTTACTAATTAATTAAATTATCCACTTAGAACTGTAATATCATTCATATTATGTAGTTTAAACTTAAATAGTTGAATAGAGTTTAAACTGCTTGGATATGAAGATAGACGTATTTTTCTGGGTGTTTTTGTGTCCTTCTGAATATTTATAAAGTTCCCCGTGACACTAGAATTACGACTAGTGCGAGAATTGTCTTTTTAAAAGGAAGAAGAGATTTAAAGGTATATTATATTCTCTATGGTAGGTTATATTCTCTATGGTTAAACTAATGCGGACCTAATGTTTGTTTTTATTTAATGATTTAAGTTAATAATAATAAAGACATCTTAAATTCTATCCATACATTTTATTAATGTTTGTCATCAGTTTACGATCGTGTGATCGCTCGGCTAATCAATGGCTTAGTCAATACTTAAAAGACTTTCCTTACTATTTTCGTTGACCTTTTAAGACATAAAAACATTGCAAGTATGTAACTAACGTACCATGATTTATCAATACCTCTCAATAACGACTCTTTTTTCTAAGCTTTTTGTTCTCAACGCATGACTTAGTATCGATTGTCTTCATTAGAAACCCTAGATTCCAGTAAACTATTTATTTTTATGGTCTGAGAATGTATGAAAAACTTCTAGTCTAAGTCGACCGTTAGTTAAGTGCATCTGATCAATTTATATACATTGGTAGATATTTATTAGAGTACAAGCGGTATCATAAATATCTATATATGAAAATTTTACCCATTGATAAAAAAATGTTCCGGAGCTTTGCTATCTATTCGTTAGCCCAGCTGAACCGTATTCATAACCTATGGAAGTTTGAAATACCAGGAGTATTACCTACATATTACCGAATTCAGAGGAAAGGAATTTGACATGGTATTAAAGGCAAAAAATGGAAGAGGCAGGTATATAAGTCTTTAGAATTCTAACTTTGGACGAAATCCAGATTCATTGATACTACTTCTAAGCTGGTTTTTTGAGAGTGATATTTTCCGTCACCAAATTTTTGTAAACGATGAGCCGTTTTCCTCGTTATGCTGATTGTATCCAACAACCTTCATATAATTAGGTTTCAATTCCGTTATACCTTCATCCATCACCACGCTGCCGCGCTGCACCGTTATGGAGCAGGCGTGCCGTATGGTACATAAGAATTATCTGTGCTGAAGTAAGCCCAAACTAATTGTTGTGAGTAATAGCTGCCTCGCCTTAATTAGCTTAATTAAGACGCGCCCGCGCACTTGTTAAGGTGGTCGCTCGCTTATTAGGTTTAATTGTTGTGTGGCATTCGTGAACATGTTACATTTGATGAGTTGTCTGGCTGTGAAGACACTACCCTTTAATTATGGTGTAAATAATAATGCCAGCCCTGTATTGAACTGTCCCACTGCTGGGCACGGGCCTCTTCTCAGTGTGTTGTAAAGTAATATTTTCTACACCTGCATAGTATTAAGTTTCTATACTAGATGATTACACCCGAATTTGATCTACAATAATTTAGAATCCCATGTAATACTGTCTGCTTACTGTTGTCTAGAGCAGCGATAGCTCAGTGGGGTGACCAACAGACTGCAATGCGGAGGGTTTCGGGTTCAAACCCACGTCGCGCACCTTTGACTTACAAAAGTTATATTATGACTTTTCGAAATTATGTGCGTATTGATTGACAATTATCGCCTGCTCCGTGCCTGGGAAAGCACGTTAAGCCGTTGGTCCTGGCTGCCATGATCATCTATGGCAGTCGTTATTGGGAGAGTGTCGACACAAAAGATCCCACTGGATCGAAGTGTCGCCGGTCTGCACTGACTGGCCCCTACATAAGATAAGATACTGTTGTCTAACGAACACAATTCTAGACGCTGCGTTGATTTTCAAGTATATCTTGCTAAACGTGAATGTGGATATAATATGATATCATATTTTCCAAATAAACGAGTATCGAACAAACATTTTAAAAATAATATATTAAAGATAACAATTTTACACTTACGTGTAGGCTTATATTGTTTTATATTTTTTTGCTGGCAGTCGGTGGTCACCTTTACACCATTCCACCTGTATCACGTGCTGTTATTAACGCTACATTTTTAATAGCCATCTCATTGTTACTTTTTATACGACCAGGCGTTTAAAGGGCTATATCTTTAAAAAAAAAACTATTATTGTTACTTGATATTTGCAAGGGGTTGACATAAAGAAGTGTGTTCCATTGTTGTTTTGAGATATATCATTCGTTCAATTACTTCTAAATATAATTTTTTGTAGCAAGTGAAGTCGGTTCTAACCCCTACGGGAACAGGCATGATTTTATGTATGTATATATAAAGTATTTTGTTCACACATACGTACATAGTCTAATTGTATATTACAGCAAAATTTTGCCAGTTATGGTTTTAGCTCGAATACAGGGTGAGCTGTTACTCCTTGCTGCTGCAGAGAATTTGTCTACAGGAAAACTCAATAACACTGCTGGCTCCGTAAATTAAATGAAATTATAGTAATAATTCCTCATACCTTTTAATCAAACGCGATCTTTATTTTTGACGATTATTTGTTTATAAATATTCTGCATTAAATGACATCTACCTGAAGTTCAACTTAGCTGGTTGGAACAACTGGAAAGCATAGGCGACAAAATATTATTCCACAAAGTATAAACGGCAAATATAAAAGGAAACTCACAGGCGCACGTTCTCTGACCAGATTGGAGACATTCTAGAGAAGACCAAGTTACAAGTAAGTATACTAACGAACATACATTATAGTAAATGAAGCAAGAGATATATGTCAGGATCGTAGCTAGTGGCAATCTGCGATACAGGAGTAAGTGCGTATGCATATATTTTATATAATACTTTCTTCTTCTATCCCGCATCTGCAACAGAAACATAAAATATGTAAGTAAAACAAAAAATGCGCGTCAAGACGATTCCTGTCCGTTATATTCCAATTAATAATATTTTTATTCTGTTGACATTTTAAAATATTTTTTATATCTATTTTATTGCTGTTTGAACCTTGGACTTTTTACAATAACAAGAGTTTATTTGTTATTTATTTCAGAATAATTAATCTAGTTAACCATGAAAACAAATTAGTCTAAATAGACAGCAGGACAGGCAGAAAACTTGCTCCTATCGTTTTGAAGTACAAAGTTAATAAACAATACTCGTAGCTGCTGAAAAAATACATTGATGATGAGGCACAATGATCCAACTAGCCATCTATTCCTTTTTGTAGTACGTACAGTTGAAAATATTTACAAATAAAAAGACCACTAATTGACGTTTGTTTCGCCCATGCGAAAGGTACCGGTCACATTGAACGGGAGTCACGATAGTGTGTCGTGTGGACTCCATGTGGTACAAAAACGTGGTCACGCCACGCTACCCTCCGACAGTAGAGTTTTTGTAGACAGACCCACCACTTTTAGTGCTTATTGTTTAAGACCTGTTTGATAGATGTAATTATAGCTGCCTCGAGTGCCTCGTACGGGGTAACGAACGTGAAACTGTTAGATAAGAACAATTTAGTTCGATGTGTCTAGTTGCTGGTGCGATCTCCCCATATACGTGTGTGTAAGTTATTTTTTAATTAATGTAGTTAGAAAATAGTACTTGTGTACATGCAAGGTGTAATCCGTGTATAACAGGAAACCTAACAAATAAGCAACAAAGAAGCAGCTGGATCTGAGAACACTACTTAGTAGTAGTATTATGTGGTTGTTCTAAGTCTAGGTGTTCTTTTGCCCCCATTGTTTAAATGTTGGTAAAGTCCGATTCAGGATTTGTTCCTAGTGCGGATGTTATCTTTTATAGAATTTTTACATTACATTACATAATTATATGCTTTTCCGTAGTAAAAATATTCTAAGTTTATGTTATATTATTCTTTAAATTAAGTTTTTTATTGGCTCTGATACTGGAAGTGGTAAATACTACGTATAGTGTATATGTAGGTATATATATTTTATCTCATTTCTACTGATGTGCACTCCTATCACAGTTGCTATCGATGATTTGAATTGATTGATATTTTTTTTGCTCTATTGTGAATCAAGCCAGAGAAGTGTGTCAGGATCGTAGCAAATCGAAATCCGTAGTCTCTGCCTACCCCTCTGGGAAACAGGCGTGAATCTATGTATGTATGTATTAATTGTCTAGTTACTTCCTTAGCGTCTTAGCCAAAGTGTAATTGGATTTTTGTTTTAGGCAATTTTTAACAGCAACAGACGATTTGGTTTCTCCGAATCACGTGGGATCGAAAATCTAGTGCAATATGTACGTTTGTTTTGATTTACATTACTTACATGACATCTTAGGGTCACGTATTTCTATCACAGTCAGCTTACAATCTAACACCACTTGTGTTTATTTTTAGCATGGTGTTACTGAATCACCTCCAGGAAAGACACGATTACCCAACGTATGGAAATATAACTCCAACATTACGCAAGCTGTCAATAAATTTCAAAACAATTGAAAGCGACAACTCTGGCAACCGAATGTCCTTATCCAACGTTGCCAAATGGGAACTGGGGACGTGACATGCCGTGGCACGTACTACCTATCAATCACCGATGCCAATGGTGAATGACCTCACTATCCTGGCAAGTGGCAACAATGCCAGGGGCGGTGACGTCAGCGGCCAAACGCAGTCGTTTCAATACCGCGCTAATATGGTGATGGTGCTACGACAAAGGCGACTGGGTTTTAAAGGAACGTAACCTAAAATGATCTCGGAAACTGTTCGTACTGCGTAGTATTCGTTGTATTACCTTGAATTCACTCTTATCGATCTCGCAACAAACGTCAGCATTTTTGACGACTGATTGTTAAAGTCGCGATTCGATACCCGAATTGGTTTAAGTGTTATTGGGTTTTTCTATTAGGGAATTTTTGAGCATCAGCAGTCAGTACACGGCAACAAGCTTGCTCTTTGTGACGTTTTTCTTAAAATATGTCTGGTCAAATATGAGTGCAATACACTTCTCACTTCAGGCGTGACTATATATACATATATCGTATAATAAACCAGAAACATTTTCATCTAAGATTTTTAATAGAGATCTAGGTACACCAGATATTAGCAGCACGTTCGACTAGTAATGAAATACAGGACTTAACATATCGTCAGTGACAAATATCCTTACACCCCAAGAACATTGGTGTGGTCGCAAATTAATATTTTTAAACGAAGTAACTGCGTAGTGCTTACCACGTGTGACTTGAATCACTTAAGTAGATCTGCGACTTATCTGTCAATGCTTGTGCGCAATATAGACGTTCTATTTTTGAACCTGATTGTCGAGAATACGTAAACAACAAATAGTTCTCTGACATTTGAGGTACATTGAAAACTTATGGAATTTGAATTAAATAGTAGTATAGGTAAAGTTTAGTATAAATGGTTATAATAGTATTATTGGGAACCTAAAAAATTGCTGGTAAATTTGGGTGTATTTCACTGACTATTTCGGTTGGTATACAGGTGTAAGTCTAAATATGTATTATTTTATATATAGAGTATAGAGGACTGCCACACCACTGTTAAAATATCAGTTATTGGTGTGGTATTACTTACTATAGGATTCTACCAGCTGCTTACAAGACACAGTGGACTCAATTGAAAAGTAAATATAAACATATCAATCATAGATGCATGCCTGAATATTGCTGAAGTAGTAGGCAGATGCCTATGTCTTTGAGAACATAGGCATGTACAGATGTTGTGATATGATGTACGGCTTTTTAGGTCCAACGTAAATGAGCGAACTTACACCAAATCCAAGAATACTTTGCCCAGCATCATAACCATCACTTTAACATCCTATGCATACTTTAATTACGGGTAAATCGAGGACACACACATTTTTATAGGTAGTTCATAGTTCGTCTCAGAACATTTCGCAATTGGAATAACTTCAACTAAGCCACGAAAAAAATATCCAGTCTACGTTTTCGAAACATGTTCTAGAATCTTCCACCAGTCATCCAGGCATCACAAAAACAGCCTAAGCGTCTACATGTCACAATCATGCCTGCATCGTGATTGACGCGCTAATGGACGCCAATTATATCGACACAACGCGATAATTGTTATCGACTCCTATACTTTCTACGTGTTCTGTTCATTATGTGGAAATAGCTAAGCTGGAATGTCCTATGTTTTGTTATTGAAAACACACATTAAAAATGTCTATACATTTGCAGTAGCTAAGATTTTAATTGAATGGAATATTGGTAGAGAATTTTCTTGAGAATGTTGTTTGTTTTTGTTTTATTATCGTTATACACAATATACCTACTTTGAATAGAGTGGTATTCTTTGCATAAGTTCTTGGGTAGCTACTGCTATATGCTAGTTTGTATGAATTCATTATTGACCTTACTGCGAAGCTTGTGAAAACTATCAGTTGATATTCTGTAAATTAAGGAAAAATACGTTTAATAATGACTTTAAATTTTGGCAGTACTCTTCATTATATAAAAACATGATTAGAACATTAAACTTCATAGTCTAAACAACATTATGACTACTATTAATGTAAATAGAAAACGATTAAAATAATATTATTTCAAGAAACATTTTCTGAGAAATGAATAGCATTTTTTATTATATGTAAGTATATCGCCATTCATTACATCTAATTATATGATAAATAAATTTAATGATGGTAATTTTTATCTCGTTCACTTTCGTTGCTAACCGTACACGCGAGCCTCGTAATGAGCAGTGGAAAGATAACGATTTTACACTGGCCATTTAGAAACTTAAACGTACAATTTAATTTAAATACAAATAATATGCGGACACGTTCAAATATAAATATATATTTGGGAGTGTAGTAGATGATCATAGATACTGCGCACGACCCCGATGCGCACGCGCATGACACGGCGGATCTGAATACCGTCAGAAAATCAAGTTTCACTGTTAACAAAAAAATTACACGAAATAAATTTCTAGTAACATAACAATTATAATAAAAGCATTTCTGTATAAATTACGCACATATTCTACTCGCAGTATTTCAGATAAGTTTCGAATTACAGTATTACTTTTCTCTCTAGTTATTATAGAAATATTTCAAAGAAACATCAAACTTGTACTACTTGTTTGTTCACGTAGTGTAACAAACATTCACAAGTTTTTATACGCCTCTTGCATCTATACGCTAGCCATTTTAATTACTTAAAAGCATTCTCTTTTTCGGTTCGTAACGGCGAACCATAGTTTTACAGTTTTAATTGTAGTTTAATGGTAACTTACAGATAGCACATCAGAGAAAAAGTAACGCGAACCGGTGATGAGATGATGGTAGAAAATAAAATTGCACTAACCGTCTGGAAAGCAAATCACTAAAGTTCCACCTCGATAGATATCTCTATGTAATTACAATCCTTTCAAGCAAAAACTAATAAATTTTCATCCATCATTTCATCCATTTATATTACAATATAAATATCTGCCTGCTTCGGTGTTCCCGAGCGCTATGATATGTCCTTCTTCAAACGAGGTTTAAGGAGAGTTCTTCTTTCGCGGTCGGCAGCGGCTTTGCTGTGTCCTGACATTGCTGAAGTCCATGAGCAGCGGTTACCACTTTCCATCAGGTGGGCCACTTGCTCGTCTGCCACCAATGGCAATAAAAAAATCAACGGGTTGCACTCCGGGAGTGCCGGCAGAAGTGAAACCTTGAATATTAATGTTGTGGATTTTTGATATTTTGGAATGGTTAGAGAATACTTTTGCACGAATTGCTTTAATTATCAGTATAAAAGTACTATTATTTATGTGGTAAAATAGAACATTCATTTATTTCGCTATCGTACACAAACATGACAATTCTCCCTCCGTCTTACGAATTTTCGATCAGGTCAAGGGTGTTAACATTTTTTACCCATCACAAAAAAAGCGCACAACGCCGCTAAAGAAGTTTTCACTTCAAAAATATATATAACTTTTAATGTATCTGAAGTGGTAAACAAGCATATATTATGACTTGTCTGTCGATGAGATTGGATGTGTTATCATGCGTGCGTTGCCGACTTAGCGAAAAGACGATTTTCCATGCTAAGCACGAGACAAAAATCATTGAATGGTGACAGTGTAGCGCCGTATCATATTGTTGAAATATATCAACGCAAACAAATGTTTTGATTTGTTATAATTCATGCAAAAACACAGCCAAGCAACACTCAACACGTTTACGTAATGTATAATACGATAATTACAAGTTGCTGTACATAATGAATATAAATGAGATCAACAACTTTTCTACTGACAACATCGCTGTACATTTCAGCTATTGTAGAGCATGGTACTATAAACACTCGTAGCAAATGTGCAATGTATGCGTACCATTGGCGATTGTCGACATATAATATGAGTGTTTATTCAACGCACTCGTTGTGTATGCGTTCGATTCCTTTAATTGCGTTATGTAATTGCAACCAAGAATTTATTTATCTGCTATGATCATTTTCATTTTCTGTTTGACGTCAGTACAAATAGTCTTTTAGAATGATATCGAAATGAAAAACGTTACGCACGCTTAATTGAACTTTAATTTAAAAATAAATTGTAGCCTGTGATATTTATTACAGTAAATAAAAATATTTTTGATGCAACATAAGGGTATTATTTGTTTCAGTCCGATTATATAATATAACTAGATGTTCCCGCGGTTTCATCCGCGTTTATCGTTACTGTGCCGCCCCCGTGGGTCGTAGCGTGATGTTCCGTGTACCGTTCCGTAATCCGTAAGGAGCCGACCATGACCACGCATCTGAGCCGCGCGGCATGGTATCTCGCAGAGTTTTGGCCGGCCTTGCACATCATAAATGCGCGCGCAGTACAAACTTGACCATTATTTTGCTGCGTATGTTATTTTAAAACTACGATATCTCCTAAGATATTCATTGAAATCGAATGATGTTTTAAATTAAATACTTGTGATGGATAACGTATTTATTTTGATAAGGATTAATATCATGTTTATAGAAACACCTTCGCAAATAATGCATTATTTTAGAACAAATTTGTTTAGCATAAAAGGGTTATAGTGAGCTAACCTTAAAAGATAGACATATGCTATCGTGGACTTTTTTTTAGAACTTTTAAAGGAAAACAATTGTGTTATACATGATTTTTGCGAAACTTTAACTGTTTACGCAGCGCACGCAGCGGAAGCTCTCTAAAGGAAAAATACCCTCCGATTTTGAAACATTCTTCATTGGTGCTCCGCTCCTATTAATCTTAGCGTGATGATATATAGCCTATAGCCTTCCTCGATAAATGGGCTATCTAACACTGAAAGAATTTTTCAAAACGGACCAGTAGTTCCTGAGATTAGCGCGTTCAAGCAAACAAACAAACAAACAAACTCTTCAGTTTTAAAATATTAGTATAGATTATTAGATAGCTATTAGCATTTTCAACAACAAATCATACCCATTGCAACCCCCATGAACCCACTCCTAACACAAGTATCAGTAGTTTAGCTGCAGGGATTAAAAATAATATTAGTGATTTGTATCCCAAATTATTAGTAATCTATAAGAACATTAAAATTTTTATTTTATAATACCTTCAGAAATATCTACGTTACTTATCACGCTTATAAAATTATATTTCTAGTCGAATTGAATTTTCATAATTATTATCTACATCACGACATTTTGGTGGATATGTATACCTGCTTGTCTTGAGCTGGTCTACTTTGGTGTAAATAAAGTATAAATATAATTTTCTTTAGATTACATTCAATTCACAAACGTTTAGTTTAATTACCTACATTCATTTAAATTATGTATATTCTAATAATTTTATGGAATTTTTGGAACGAAGTTCCTTATCGCGCGTTGCGTAAGGGGGCTAGACGGAAAAAATTAAAACCAAAAGTTGTAACGACACTTTTATGTCATTATATATTGATATATGTAATCATAGTTACGCGCTTCGACTGCGTGTGTCAAATGCATGGTTGTGTGCGTGTAGTGTTTTTTCATTAATTTAATGTATTTCGAATGCATATTTAAAAAAAATATTAGCATTCGTCACTTCTTCTCTGTATAAACTATAAGTGTGCGAAATTTCATACTCCTCCGTCCGCTCAATTTTCGTAAAAAGGGATCCAAAGTTTTCGCTTCACGTATTAATATATAGATTATATCCGAGGTGATATTTACGTTTATTTAATGCATCTTAGGAATCAGTTTATTTATCTTCATATTATTTATCAAGGTTTGTCGATTGGCGATGCGTTATGTTATGAATTAAAATATAATAAGTACATTTTAAGCCGAATCGATAGACATCACAACTATCAGAAAGCTGTGTACCGGCTACCAAACACGGCTGAACATCATTATTGTCTGACAACTAGCACTTCCTTACTTTCGTAAGCTGGAAGGATAGAAATATTTTGAACGGTTAAATCAGTTGTTAAAAAATGTAACTAAAAAAATGTTTTGATATTGGTCCAAAGATTATTGACTACCTGTATAAAGAGGGATGACAGCATATTATATTTATAAACATCTACAACGAATGATTATATAAGATGTTATCCTTTCAAGACAAATGATCAAGCACCATTTTATATGCAAAACAGAATATATTCTCAATTTACACACCCACACTTAAACTTTTATAAATATAAACTACTAGCTTTTGCGCGCAGCTCCGCCCGCGTGGTACCTACATCAATAAAAAGTAGCCTATATCCTTCCCCAGGTTTTAAACTATATCTGTACTAAATTTCATCTAAATCGGTTGAGTGAATTAGCCGTGAAAAGGTAACAGACAGACAGACAGATAGACAGACAGAGTTAGTTTCAAATTTATAATAGTAAGTAGACAGTTTAAAGCCAAAGATATTTTCTCGTTGGAAATTGCCACCCACTTGTATAAAATAAGCCTGTTACTTTGAAAGTAAACAGCACTAAACAGGAGCCAACTAACGGGTGAGCTCGCGTAAGTAGGCACGTCTTTAATATTGTGTCCCCTAATTAAATTACATAAACTATGTTAGTTTATATGTTGACTGTGTATATATGGCGAGTAGTTTTAAGATGTTATCTCGTCTCGTTACTACACCGTCGAGTGTTGCGGGTTCGATTCGGTACTTTTTGTAACGACACTTTTTGCTATAGTTGTAAGTTTAAATCTTCAAAATGTCAAATATCAAATTTATATATCAAATGTTGCCATTGCTTTGTTTCCTTGTTTTATCGGTATTTATAAGATAATCTACATCCATTAATTACTACTCATGTAGTCATTTAAACTTACTTAAATCAACTGTAAGATAAACTACAACTTCTATTACAAATATAATTCTGTCATTATTAGACACGGTCAATACCTTCGTGACCAAAAATCATTTGTGTTCGACTCATAAATAAGTCTGTCAAACACTTAACCTTTAAGATTAGTGCGATATTGTACCAATATACATTATTTAGTACTTATTTAGTGCTATAAATCAGAACAGCTACATTGTGTGTATTGTAAGGGCCCGAATAGCGGTCACAATGCACCCACTTGAGCATTGAAGGTTGCTGGGGACACGGACGAATAACTCTCTCTACCTAAATAGGTTAAACGCGTTCATAAAGTATTCACAAAAAATATTTAGTACTTTAATTTTCGTATTTTAGTTTGCTGTGTAATTGTAGGAAAGGTTATAATTTGATTATTAAGATTTTTTTGTTAACAGATTTTATCCTGACATTAGTTAACTTCAAATGGTTACGTACATCCTTTGTATTGATACGAGATGCGGTAAACATATATCTATCATTTGTAACGGGGGAATCTCATCCTGTGTTATATAACATATAAAATACAAAGACTGAATACAATAACTTACACATTAGGCAAATTGAGCGAAGTACCTATAAATAGTGGCATGAAAAAGGAAACAATAAATACACAGCATTTTAAAGTTTTCGGTATATGATACATGGATAACTGGGGACCACTTACTGTGGACACTCTTGATACTACTGAAGATGTGTCATCTCTAACCACTAAGCAGATTGTTGGCTTGTCAGGCTCTAGGGGCAATAAAAAAAACAAAACGTACATGAGATATACAAAACCAGGATACTTCATGAGGCAATTGAAAGAGCTAAATACTATAATAATTAATCGATAACGTACTTAGCAGTGTACTTTATAACCTAGTATCAATTAACAGTCCAAATCATTCATTTAAACCGAGACCAAGATCAGACTGAATATAGCATCATAAGATATCGATCTGATTCCTCGTAAATAGAAACACAAATAATAATAGAACGATGTAAAGCAATTTGCGATAACTTACAATCTAAGATATAACGGTAGATAGCGATATTCTAATGCTAGACCAGTTGTCAGAATATTTGACGATATTTATTCCACTATCTCGAGTTAAAGACAGCTGTGACTGACAGCATTATGGGACTGGGTTTTGGGATAGAGAAAAGTGTGTTTATATGTATCTATATAGTAAATCATCACATATACTTGTACATTTTTAATACAACTAAGATGGCAAATTTCCATACTTGTCTGATAATAAGTACCAATCGTTGGATGCATTTACTTACTAGTGACAAAGGAAGTTACTAAAACTACTAGAAGAGTCACTACTAGAGGAATTACTAGAGCGTTAAATACTCATCATAAAAAAATACTGGCAGTCTTCGGGGACTGTCGATAGAAGTGAAAACTTTAATCATTGATCATAAACACTTCTTTATAAACCAAAAATAATTCAAAAATGGAAAGCGCTCGGTGACGATGACGAGAGTTCTATGATTTTAGTTCACCCCAGAAGTGCTCAACGCGCGTAAAGAAATTTTCACTTCAAAAATTGTAGATCTGTTTAAGGACAACTGATCATTCTGAATATGTGATGGTGATAGTAAATGTGACGACATTGATAATGAGAATAAAGTAAGTTTAATGAGAAGTAGGTACTGACCTCTCTTTAAGCTTTCTTCATGATATCTACACCAATATTATAAATGTGAATGTAATACAATAATATGTTTTGTTATGTTTTCATGTCTAGACTTTTGAACAAGTTTTAATAAAATTAAGTATAGAGAAAATATACACTAAGAAAGTAATCAAAATGGCTCCTAACTATAAAATATATATAATATTGCATCCAAGATAGATTTAGCATGGAGCACGTTATCAAGGAAACGTCCTAATTGTCATATCTGATACAATAGGTGTTTTTGTGTTTGTTGTTTGAATGTTTGTAAAATTCCCCGCAACGTATTTTAATAATGGTGTTGATCTTTTAAAAATTAAAAAATTAAATCCGGGCATATCATCAGCTAAAACTACGCAGACGTTTACAAATATGACCCTTACTAGCTGCGCCCCGCGGTTTCACCCGCGTAAGTCCCGATGCCGTGGGAATATCGGGATAAAAAGTAGCCTATGTATTAATCCAGGTCTCTAGCTATCTATATACCAAGTATCATCGCAATCGATTAAGCAGTTTTTGCATGAAAGAGTAACAAACATCCATTAGGATTTTGAAGAAATGATGGCGTTTCTTGTCACTTGACACAAATATTATTACTTTATACCGTACTCAGTAAGATTAATAGATACAAATAAGTATATCAACGCACAGACAAAGTTCTCCATCTAATAGTGTCGTGGTATCGGTCTTATAGCCAGTACCTTGAGTGTGTTGGCGCGCGATATTTCACCGCTTGAAGTCTCAATGCTAACTGCGTACACCGAGAGTAGCTACCGCACACCGCACGCCGCATGCCAACACTTTGTTTACTTACCGCATTTTTATTTAACACTGTTATTTCCCTATTATTATAATTTTGTGTATATTATAGTAGTAAATTAAGTAATAAATGTAAGTTTAATAAATTGTTTATAAAGTTTATGGCTATTGCCTATATACACGATATACGTATCATACGCATGTGTTTATATGACAGATATAATTCGCACAAGTGCCTAACACATGTGAACTGCATTTGTCGTGTATACTATTTATTACATGGAACCAATACTAGCACATGTACCAACGCACGTCACTCGCGCAAGTAGCTCGCTTGATCAGTAATGCAAGCGGACTACTTGCGCGGGCTATTCGTATGGAGTGAAGAAGCAGACGCACCTGCACATTTTAATACAAAGATAATTTGGTATAAAACTTCGTTTGCTAAAGTCACCCGAGCATGTAGCCGGCTCGAGTAGCTAATAGGCTACAAGACTAACCCAAAAAATATACCAAATAATATACATCTTTGCCTAACCAATTATCATTATGGTTAAGATAATTTATTTTGAATTTATGTAAGACAATTTGAAAAATTGGCAATAAAATATTATTATTTTTATCATTTTACGTGATGTTATAACTTTACGCAACAAATACCACACAAAAAGTAAGTTTTCTAAATACTCAAAATATGTGGGACAGTTCCCCCCTTCATTAGACATAAACGCGTTGACCAATAATGCACGTTTTACTTACAACTAAAACCAAGGCTCTCTTAAACAATAGATACCCACTAATTATTATCTTAAACCATCTCTGTATATCATTAAAAGAGTAAATAGGTAAGTCTGTTTTACCCATAATTTACCACACACACATATAATATGGCACGCGTAATAGGGACAAGCGCATTACTACTGAACATTTTTTATTAGAAAATTCAGTGACACTTTTCTCAGCCATCGTATCGAAATCAAGACAATATGATTAGCCATACAGAATATAAGCTTTTGCCTCGTGTTGAACGAGGCAGTATTTACATTTAACAACAATTGTTATTACCATACCAATATTGCCTTATTATCTCACGGGCAATACGTATTTATCTAGTTAAAGTCTATTTTGAGGCTCGACTCATAATTATTATTATTACGGTAATTTTATTTGTAGTTTATAACGCATGGCTTTGTAGGGCAAGCCTATTACAGCCGTTAAATTTACCTTAACCGAATGGTATCTAACGTTAAGTACAACTTTATGGCTGACTACTATATAATTCAATTAAACTTTACATAGTAAAATTTAATCTTTCTTAACTTTTAGTATCGGCATAACAATAAAATCGATGTTTATAACAATTATTTGAAATACACCAAAGTTTATGTGTTTGATTTTTTATTAAACTAATAAAATGGTTGAGTCATGGCTTTCGATAAGGTAAAGGGAATAAGCAACAGGAATCAGGTGTTAAACGCCTTCTAAACATAACGTTCAGTAATAAATGTGTTAAAGTATGTATTTAAATAATAATAATAATAAAGTATCAATTTAAGTAATATTATTACACATTTCAATATACAAAATACATATTTTGTATTAAAATGGTTATATTTATGTGTTTTTATAAACATTCTTGTCGTCACAAAGTTATGAAGTAACTTTGAACTGTACATTCCTTTTTTACTAACTGTACTTTGATTGCATAGCGTGATTTAAGTGTCATCTCCTTCGAGCAGTACTCAAATATAAAATTGCGTCATCCATAAGCATTTGTTTTGGAACAGTAGCCAGTTGCACTCACTGATCGGTAAACGATTAGCGAGGTTAAGTAACGTTGGGTGCGGTCACTCTATAGATGGGTAACCGCTTAGTGGTATTGCATCTGAGCGTCTCCGTGCTTCGGAGGGCACGTAAAAAGTCGATCCCGGTTATTGCCAAATTAACAACAGTCGTTAAGCCATGTCAGAGACCTGCCCGTAGGCCTCTAACATGGCTTAACGACAGCTGTACTGTGGCTTGTTATAAAACTCTTGACAACAGGTTGGCCACTAACCACACGAAAAGAAAGAAAGTTCCTTCGGAATTACTCTTTTTTTTCATGATTAATTAATTAATTCTTCTGAACAGCCAATATTCACATTCAAGTCAGCAGCAATTTTGGCAGCTTTTCTATAGTAATGGCAAATACGGTTGGCTGGTATGGTTACTGGCGAGTTAACCATCGAGTTTGAGATTAAATTTTTAGTAGAACTGACATAGAGTGGTTTTTAATACTATTAAAAGCGACAAGCACACGGCCTATCTGATGCTAATCGGTTACCATAGCCTATGGTTGATTGCAGTACAAGGGGACCTTTCGCGCGTTGTCCACTCATAGAATAAGCGAGAGAAAGAAAAAGAGAACTCGTATTGAACAGAGAAAATGTAATAACAGTGATACTACTCTTATTTGCTTCTTCGTTCATTTCTTTTGTGGTTTTACATAATGTCATTATAAGATTGGTAACATAACACAGGCTGTTCTACTCAAAAATCAGCATTGTGGTGAGGTTGCTTCAACGATCTTAAATACCCATAGAATAATTATTCTTCATATGCGAGTGTATATTTTTAATACAAAAATAGGAATAAATACCTGCCCGTTTCTATACAAACAACTCCATTAAATTAAAAAGTACTAAACCATCTACATGTGTTCAAGTTTAATCAACATTCTCAAGTTATATGGGTTGCGCGGGCGCAGCTAGCGTCAAGGCGATCAGCAATAATATAAACCACTTGCAAATCGATCGTGTGACTGGTTCTCGAATCAGTTTTCTGAATAGACGATCGACGCGATCTCAAAACACCGGTGATAAGTCTGGTGTTTCCAGGCCAGCTGGTGTGGCGGCTGCTATTCATACATAATTTACCCTTTGGAGCAAAGAGCAGAAATTAGAAAAAAACTATAGATACATTGTCTCATGTCTATATCCTCGAAGAGGTAAGTAAGATGGTTGGATGGCAATGGTTTACGGGTGATTAAGTAAGAAACATCCAAATACTCTATATTCAAAAATTTCTAATTTCTAATATTTATAGATTAGAATTTGTAGAATATGTATATTACATATATCTCAATTTCTCCAGGCATGATTTTAGATATCTACAGACTCCTTGCTGTTACTAAAAAATTTTGGCAGAAATTTTCAATAGCACTTTATCTGACCCGGGTATCAAAGCCAAGATATCCCACACATGAGTTGTAATACCGCTGTGCATCAAGTCAAAAAGAAATAATATAGAAAGCTTATTATTGCATTTGTGAAGATTGCATAAGTGAATTTTGCTTTTAAATATTCCATTATAACAATTATTATAAGTAGGCACTTATTTTAAAAAGCTGTAATAGCCTAATGCACTACCATGCAGAAGTCTCGAGATCAATTTCACAGCACGCGATTCTGGCTTTTCGTAATGAAGTAGCTGATTAATTACCGTTTCATATTCAATATGTCATAAATAGTTAATTATTACTTCTAAAGGCAGTAAAAGGAAATATCATAATTCATTTTATCATTAAATTACGATGACACCGAGAAATTCCTCACAATATAATCACATTCTGCACACTTATATCATATCTATGGCACATACACACACACATTCACACACACACACGCACACACACACACACGCGCACACAGCCACGCGCACACTCACACTCACACACCCACACTAACACACATACACACACGCACACACCCTTACACAAACAGATCCACACATCCGCACGAACGAACATAGTACCATAAAACACTACATGCTCAATTTTTTTTATTTTCTTTCGAATTTTATTGTATGTTCTAATTTGTATCTATTTACACAAACTAACGTACTTAGCATAAATATATGTAAACAATATAATATCTACCACTAGGGGATCGAAACTGTGTCTCCTAAACACAGGCTATCCTATAGCCTATCTAGGAGAACAGTACTCCTCCCACGAAATTGTAGATCAAATTATTCTATCGATGTAACATACTATTGTAAAAACCCTACAATATTTTTTTGTCTAAATAAAGTTATTATTATTATCATAAGGAAACTCAGTCCGCAGATGTAACAACATCAGTATAAGGGAAAAGAGTGATTTTTTTTAATGTGTCTAGGTTTTCGCTCAACCCCTCTGACTTAACCCTTCTTACAATAATAGGAAGTCTGCACCCAGTAGTCAGATTATTATCTGTGGTTAATATCCAGGTCGGGGTCTACTGATAGCAAAAAGCAGCAGTGGGGTCGCATACTAGAATGTAGGCTCTAAAGCAGATTTTAAAATGTAGGGCACCTCTGCCTATGCCTAATTTTATTTATTTATTTGCCCGGTTGAACGCATCCAAATCATCCCGCCATCTTATCCTGGGCCTGCCGTGAGGCCGTTTGTTATTTAGTGCCCAGTCTGTGGTGATCTTTGCCCACTTCTCTTCAGACATGCGACAGATATAGCCAGCCCAGTCCCATTTGAATTCAGCAGCAGCTTGGCCCACATTCATCCATCCTTTGTTTGGATAATTTTACTACACATAAATAAAAATGTCCTGAATTAACAAATTGGATACTTTTTATTCTAACATGCATTCCAATGATTCTGCCACAGGCAAAGCCGCGGACAGAAACTAGTGTTTATATATTGCAAACTTCGTTACAAGATCATTAAAGAAACCTGCGCACAGTTACATAACTCAGTATAACTACACAGACAAATTTATAGTCTTGTCCTAGCGTCAATGTTCACAAGTGCAATGAGGATTATACGATAGGAAAATTCATATCATTGCAATAGTTTCGTTGACCAGTCCCCCAGTATGTATGTTCGTATGGTAAGCCGATCACAACTTCCCTTTCTCCAATCAGATAAGTACGCCGATACTAATCCCAGGTACATTAAGACTAGTTACATTTAGCAATTATAAGATTATAAACTAAACACTAACAGATAAACCGTACCTAGCACGGGTGATAGCGACAGGAGAGTTTTTGTTCATAGGCAGATATTTCATGGAAACAAAACTGTTTCTCTTGTCCAGATATATTAAGACTAGTTCATTCAAATACAAGTTCAATTAGTTTTATAAGCAAAATAAATCAATGTTCTACGATATTATAAAAGATAGAATAACTTTGGATTAAGAACAGAAAGTTGAACTTTGGATTAAGGATTTGAATTGACAGCTTAACATCCCTAAATACAAGGCTGCGGTTTCGGTTGCAAAAACTATTACCCTTTTAATATATAAAATATTTTGTAAGACATCGTTCATCACCGTTATATATACGTGAAGTCGATAAGCCATTTGACAATTGAATCCTTCTTTACCATCAACCAATAATAAACAAGCATTTGTCACATTTTGTCACACCGTTAACTCATACTAGGTCTGTCAGGACTCATGCGTGCGCGGCGATAATAAATTATTGCTATATTTATTTTCCAACGGCTATCGTGACTAGCGACATGCCTTCTGACGTCAGCACGATATTTTATATCCGACGGTTTGCTATTTATCAGATAGCTATCTTGTAAAAAGGTACCAAAGGTACCTAGGTACAACTGCCTACATATGCTACTGTATACCTACTATAGTGCCTATGCAGGTATATTTTAATAGCTGCCTATTAAGCCGTTAATGCTTTGTGGGCGACAGGTTTTCTGTTCGAATGATGCAATCAGGTGCCACGTGTTTGATTATGGCAAATATCAGTAAAATATACATCTTACATAGCTTTATATATAACAAGCTATGTATAAGTTAATATAATAGGGTAAAGTCAATTCCTGTCAATTGAGCATAGTTTGAAACTTCTTGTTGAACTGAACGTAAACGCGTGCGTAATCCGGGCACATGACCACAATTCTGGTTATGATTATATAACCCTCAGGCACAATTTTTCTTGTCACATTAGGCAGTAATCAATGTTTCACGAAAGCCTTTACAAATACAAAATTATGATTGCAAACACATCAATATTTCTGTTAAACGTGCAAGCTCGACTTCAAATCTTAATATATTTTTTTGACTAAAGAATGCTTGGTATAAAAAAAATACTATAGTTAGGGTTCCAATCCGAAGCAAACACCTTTGATTTAAAAAACATGCTGCTATTTGGGTTACAGTTTATGAAGATTCTTCCTAATGCTTGTATTAGGGTACTAAAACGACTAGCTAGTCACAGCAAGTGCAATAACTGTGTTGTCACCGTTACACGATAATAATTGTTTCTCAAGTTCCTATGCTGTGCGTCATACTGATGAGGTGGAAACCACAACGCAATGTGGTTTTTTGACATTCATATTTATGTACTAAATAAAATAAATCTTATACACATTTACTGATATTAATTGCACCTATATCGTATAGATAATTGTTTTCATTGAAGTGGCTGACTAATACTCGCAATTCAAAAATATGCGTAGTATTTGTATCGTTAAACATAATCGTCGTCTACATACATATTTATATCATGTTACTAACTTAGTCATATTTAAAGTAATCTATACCATTGAAAACCACTATGAAGTTGAGTATGTATTTTGTTTTATTGCACCTAATGGCAGGCGAGCTAGTGGCCCACCTGATGGTAAGTGTCAACCCGCTGCTCATGGATTTCGGCATGGAATTCGGCATGGATACTCACAGCCAAACTGCCTACCATGCTACCTACCATAATAGCAGTACCATCTTTAAACTTCGTTTAAAGAAGGACATGTCATAGCGTTGAGGAAACACAGCCGGAGCAATATTTTAAAGATACTAATATAGTTCAAATAAATTATAGATTTCTAAATCCAAAATTGTCTCTTCCTTATATCTGTTCCAGCTTAACGCTAACTCAACTGTACCGTAAAACGGGGCGACTTTGAGTTCCGGGGCGACATTGATGATTACTAAAAATTTATGGTTTTAACTATATTTCTACTTGGAATGGAATGAATTGTTATTTTTCTTTTTTGTGTTGGCAAGATTGACTCGTCCGCCATATTTTTGGAAAACGGCGACAAAAGAACATCACTGTAAGTAATTTATTCAATTCTTTAAGTTATTACGTTAAAATTAACTCTTTTTCACCGTATAACTTCGAATGTGCAAATGTGTGTATTTACTTGTTATTTACGAAAAGAGGATATGTAATTGTTTGGTTCTTTGGGAGTAAAAACATGTTTTAACCTTGCACCGTCGGTCGCCATTTTGTTTTCTATGCTTTCGTTTGTAAACCGGGGCGTAATTGATTACCTATACGTGGCGACATTGATATGTATCAATCTCGCCCCAGTTATTATAATATTCAAAGGATATAAGACATTCTATGACTTATCAATCTAACCCCAGGTATATATTTTGTTTGTAGATTCGAGATGGTTCGGACTTACAAAAAAACGCCGGGTACCCGCAATTATAAAAATTACACTGAGGAGACCCTTGAAGAGGCTCTAGAGAAGATAACCGACAATGAGCTTACGATAAACGCTGCCTCGCTTCAGTATCACATCCCATTCGGCACATTATATAACAAGTACAAAGGCTTACATGGAAAATCAGCCGGTGGACAGACAATTTTTAATCATAAAGAGGAAATTTCGATTTTAAGTGCTGCTGCTTCTTGTTCCGATTGGGGTTTTCCCCTCACGTTATTAGATATTCGCTTTTTTGCGAAATCATACTTAGACAAACGAGGACGGACAGTCGAACGCTTTCAAAATAATTTGCCGGGTGTCGAGTGGGCTGCTAGTCTTTTGAAGCGCCACAAAGACTCTTATGCACAAAGAGTAACCACCAATATCAAAAGGTCTAGAGCAGTAATAGGACGGGACACATTAAATAGATATTTCGATCACCTGGAACCTGAAGTAAAAGATATCCCGCCAAGTAACATTTTTAACTATGATGAGACGAATATGGCCGACGATCCCGGCAAGAAAAGATGTTTGTATAAAAGGGGAGTAAAGTACCCTGAGAAAATAATGAATTTTTCAAAAAGTAGTACTTCGGTTATGTTTTGCGGTTCCGCAGATGGAACATTATTACATCATTTATAAAAGTACGCATTTGTATGATACTTGGAAGGAACGAGGTATCGTTGGCCATCCGTGTTGTGGAGAATCTTGCTGTAGTCGAGGAAGCCGATATAACCGAACTGCTAGTGGCTGGATTGATGCTTCGACATTTAGGGATTGGTTCATGACATGTTTTTTGCCTCACGCTAACAAATTAAATGGACGAAAAATATTGATTGGTGATAATTTATCATCCCACCTTGATCAAGATGTCATAACTTCATGCAACACACATAATATTGGCTTCGTGTGTCTTGTCCCAAACTTCACGCACTTATGTCAGCCTTTAGATGTCGCTTTCTTTCGCCCTTTAAAAGGAGCCTGGAGAAAAACTCTTGAAACCTGGAAACAAACTAACCTTCGAGCTACAAGTGTACCGAAAGAATCCTTTCCGTCACTGTTAAGACAAACTATCATAGAAATGGATAAAATACCACCGAAAAATGACAGTGCAGTAACCGAACCATCGGCAGTGAAGAGAAATTTGAACGGGAATCTATCCATTTGACCGAGAAAGAGTTTTAAGAAAATTGCCTGACAGAACACCTTCCCCTGAAATGAACACGGTTGTTCGTGATTCATTAATAGAGTTTTTAAGAGAGCAGCGCTACGGACAACAGTCAGAGCCGACTAGAAAGAAGAGGAGACTGAATGTCGAGCCTGGGAAAAGTATTTGCACAACTGAGCCGTCCACATCCTCGGAACATCAAGACCATGAAGCTATCGATGAACCTGATGAATCACATGTTTTAAATCAAGCACGTAAATCGAGATCTAGGTCAGAATCTCCTCCAACAGAAGCTGTAGCACCAGATAACTGTGAGTCTGAAATTGAAACGCAGGGGCCTGAAGTAGGAAAATTTATTTTAGCAAAGTTTTCGACTAAGAAGGGAAAGAAAAGCTATAACTACGTTTGCTCTATTGAAGACATTTCGGGAGAAAAAATTGTAGTACAAGGGTACAAATCCCAAATGAAATCAAAGACTGATTTTCGAGAAGTTCCTAATGATCTGTCAATTATTGAAGAGTCTGATATTATAAATTACCTTCCATCACCAAAACTCGATGGAAACATCTATAAATTTCCAACTGAAATAGTAGTTAAGGAGTTGTAAAGAAACCCTCTTGAAAAATGTGCCATTATTTTGTATTGTTTTTATTTACTACATAGTTTTTTAAAATGTATATCTGTACTAAGTACACTTACCTAATTCTAAAAATAATTATGTGACCGTGTTAATAATTGTGGAGAGAAGTATTGTATTTTGATATGCTACCTACGTACCTACTGGTACTTTTTGATCTCTGATTATTACCTTTAAAACTATTAAGACTGATTATTATAATAGATAATTAGGTAAAAAAACTTTTGAAACGTTTTTTTGTTAATTTTTCTTTAAATACCTACTCTAGGATTATAATTTATAATACATAATATTGTTACTTGATTAAATAAAAATTTTTGAAAATAATTTGCGTGATTATTTATGACCCTTTATTATAATAAAGTAAACCCTGAATTCAAGTATAAGTCTAATCAATCTCACCCCAAGTATCAAACTCACCCCAAAAAAATTAAAAATCACCTAGTTTTAGAACTAAAATTGTCAATTTAATTTTTTTTATTGTTTTGTGTTTCTAGTCGGGGTCTCTATCAAAATCTATAAAAAAATCAGGCGGTCTCAAAGTAACCCCAAATTTAATATTAAATTGATTACAACCTTTTTAATTTTATTTCTAAATTAAAAACTGCATTTTAATTTTTTTTTCAATAAAATATGAAAGTATTTGGTGAGTCCATTATATCAACATTTTTTGTTTTTATATGACTTCAAAATACAATGAATGGCAACGGTTTATATTTTAAAATTAATCAATGCCACCCCGGTTTACGGTACATAATTTAAAGGATGTTTCCAGCTTGATAGCTTGTGGTACAACTCAAAATCTAACAGTTGTAAGCTCTACCAAAAACACGTTTCCTATAATTTTGTGGCAAAGTTGTGGACGTAACATTTTACACTCGGACAGCACACTAAAACTAGACGTATGTATCACATAGAATAATAATTTATATTATTAATATATCACAATCGAAAATACTATTAAATTGTTTTGAGTAGCGGGAGTATTATACATACATACATGGTAAAATATGAAGACTTTGAACGCGCTAGTCTCTGGAACTGTCTGTCGGAAAATTCTTTTTAGATTTTATAGTCTATTTGTTGTGGAAAGGTATAATCATACATCACACTACGACTCTTGAGAGTGAAGCGGATAAAATTGCGAGGCATAGCTAGTAATTATATATAACGCAACGCGATAATTTAAAAGTTATTATTGCATTGATGTGACATCGAGTTACTTATACTACTATTATATCAGCCTATGTAGCCATTAGTCGTCGTATTTATTAGCTTTAAGCAACAATGTACTGTCAACGAAGGGTTTTTATCCCTTAGTACTAACTACAGGTTTCGTCATTAGCCTCACTTTATTCTACGACCCTTGCTAAATACGCGACGTAAAGAGCATGTTATCTCGGCAATGGATGCTTCCCGTGATGATACATGGGACAAAAAAGTAGCGAATACGCAACCATTTTTTGTTATTAGCTTAAGTATGACGTATATTGGTAATTTTTTGTGGTGTTTTTTATACCACTTAAATGGAAAGCTAACACTAGTTTTCCATCTAAGTGGTATAAAAAACACCACAAAAAATTACCTTGCAGTTTGTACACACAAACTATAAGGTAGTAAGTGGTAACTAAACGCTATACATATGTAAACACTAGGGCTATTACTAGCATCTCATTGTCGACTTTGAAGAAGACAACTTCTCCACTATTTCGAAGCCTTCTCTGCCAGCCGTAACTAGAGCTTTCAGTGGTCAGTAACCACTGAAAGCTTTACGGCTGGATTACTACAAAGTTTTCTTCTGCGGGATGGCAGTAGTTCTCTAGAATCGGAAGTATATATCAGTGTAGCTACATTATTTTTAAAAAGAAGCCTGGTTATTGTTATTGATTAATATTTTCATATTGCAAGAAAAAGTCTTATAGATTACCAGGTCATCACTATTTATATATAGCTTTATATTGCTGCCGAGGTGTTTCTCGAGTGCTGTCCTATTCGTCAAATAAGGTTTAGACAAAGCAGTAATATTATTAATAATAGGTTATGACTATGCCTGACATTGCTGACGTTCGCAAACGGTCACGAGTACCGCTATTGTATCTGCCAGTGGCAATAAAAAGAACATATTTCTCTAATAATTGGTCGTTCGCATCGATTCAAATAATAAAAAAACAGGTTCGATTTTACGACATTAAGGATGTTTCACAATTAATAGCCTACAAACAATGAGGTCTACCTACCGTCAGCAACTTTTATAGTCTGACATTAATCTGTAAGTGGACTAATGCTTCTACACATCACATCAGAACGACCCAAATCAACCTGATGCAAGAATCAAACCTCAACTGACCAGTTGGACAGCTGAACCTGTTTCATCGCTCCACTTTCTTAGTTCACTGATAACAAGTGCGTTATGAGCTACTGTCATGGCTTGTCATAGTTGTATCACCGTTCGACATTACACTGTGGCTTGATGACGTAATGCTTGCTCTACTGATTATAGATAGACCGTGGCAAGATCTAGAGCGATAGAAGTATTTGGAGTGTAAAGAGATTTGCAATTTAGTTTTAATATTCGTTATCTAAGATTGCTTTGTTAAGAGATTTGGCACGTGCGGTATTGTTGTCGTAAATATGTTATTAGTTTTATAAGTAGTAGCTATTATATACGAGATTGAATAAATTTTCGTGTCTCGTGCCTTGATTGTATGAGTAGCTGCTATATTATGCTATTATAGTTTTAATTCGTCCATCGGACTACATATGCTGGCATCCACAATGCTTTTATTATTATGTTTCTATATAGTAAAGCTGACAGGTTAAATATGAAATAAATTATAGAGATTTGAATCTTTGATACGGTTGTTCAAATGGTCACTTCGCCACCATCAGTGCAAAGCCTATTGTGGGCTCAACATGGAACAACAATTATACGAATGTAGACATTATTTTACGCCACGCGTTGTTTGAAAGTTTGTAAAATAATTGTAACACATTTGCCTACTAAAAGAGATACAAAAAGAAATAAAACAATCACACTTACCCGTAACTTTTTGGCATGCCTTCTCAATTAGGTTTTATTTATTGCAGTCTAATACTTTGTATCATTCAAACACAGATTTTATCATTCTATAGACGTACTTTATTTTGCAATAATACCCACAACATTGAATCATACACCTTCTGCAATTGGAAACTACAATACAATGACACCTTCGTACAACATGTCACCTACGAGTTTACGCAACCAGCCCCGTTATGTCATACTTATTAATCATGACATACAGATGTTCAAATTCAAATTCAAATTTAAATTATTTTTATTTGTTAGACACAGGTTTATAAAAAAGATCTTACAAAAAACAAATGAAAGTACAAACTGTGTCTTGCCAATACAATCGGCGTACAAAAATATTATAAGAAAAACATAAACACAAAAACAAAATCAAAGTATAAAATTTAACAAAACGTGTAATTTAGAAAATCTTTGATAGAGTAGTCGCATTTATTATACAAAAAAATATTTAGCTTTTTTCTAAAGTGTTTTAAATTTAATTGTTATTAGCCGAATTAATAAAGAAACTATAAGCAATATTATGACTTAGGTGATTTCCAACGTCGAGTATTGTGGGTTCGACCCCAATGGAACAAACATTTGTGTGATCCACAAGTAGTTCTTCTGAGTCTGGGTATTTTTCTTCTTTATTTGGTAAGAATTATTTAAATGTTAAATTGCTCGCAAATCTCCCGATTTGGCTTAAATGACCTGGCTAGCTCATGATATTTTAAAAGACGTTAGGATAATTTATTATACTGACGGCCTAATATGCCTTACAAGACACAAAGTGTATTTTCAGCTCAGAGACTTTGTGCTCGTAGTAAGAATTACTATCCAGTTCCAGCCCTTTCGAGACCCTAGAATGGAATCTGGGAACATAACAATACTCACGGCTAAGAAAGTAAGTGTAAACCTATGCTATGTGACCTTTACGAAGTATTTGCAAATTTCTATTAAAAATAATAATTATGTTGCTTTTTGTCTGAATAAATCAGCATACTTTGATACAAGTTGTATCTAAGATCTGTCATTGTGAGCAGTCACCGTTCTTCCTATAGTTGTAAACATGAGG
Organism: Catocala sponsa; assembly: GCA_963564715.1. NCBI lineage: Eukaryota > Metazoa > Arthropoda > Insecta > Lepidoptera > Erebidae > Catocala > Catocala sponsa. Next base: position 8,422,747 of record OY751330.1, read on the forward strand.
CGCCTTTCTAAAGGTCCGGCCTTGCAGTCATCGCCGGATTAATGTCTGCGCGACAGATCTACGATAACACGGCCCACTTCTATGTTGCCAACTACTGGCAAGAATGCGAAATTAATTGGTGTCGTGAATAAATGGAAAATATTATTATGGTTCACAGATTGGACATCAAAATTAATATTAGCGATATTTGATATAAAACAAGATTAACATCTGTTATCCTTTTTTTAGTTGGACATTTCTCGGATTGGCAATAATTCCTGGGTGACGGAGGACTTTACAAACATTTAAAGAAAAAAGAAAACAAACACCTAGACTTATAACAACTATTTGTTGAACTGGTTTTTTGACAAGTGTGGGGATCGAACCCTTAACACAGGGCACTGTGGCAGTAACACTTAAACCACTACGCCATCCGTGCAGGCAAAGACTACCAGCAGACAAACGATTTTTTTAGAGTAAAGCTCACACTTTCGCCTTTAATTATAATTTAAATGTCTTCTGTGAAATGTTGGCACTCCACAACATTGAAAAATAATTAATACAAATTATAGTAGGTATTTGCAGTAATTATTAATCTATACATCTATACAAATAAATCAAATTGAAGTGTCTGTTTGTAATGTCAAAATAACAGCTTTTTATCTAGTGCATATGAAAGTATATAAGGTACCTATACGAAAACATCTATTTTTAAAATTTTTGTCTGTCTGACTGTCTGTCTGTTTGTTCCGGCGAATCTCCGAAACGGCTGAACCGATTTTGACGGGACTTTCACTGGCGGATAGCTGATGTTATAGGGAATAACTTATAATACTTTGATTTTAGAAAAAAAATAGGGTTCCGCGGAGACAAACACTTTTTAGTTAAAATCTACGCGGACGAAGTCGCAGGTAACAGCTAGTGAATAATATGATTTTTATTCCTTACAAAACTTGTACCTGCAGACTAAAGCCGCAAAATTTAAACAAACTGTCTATTTTACTAAAAAGTCATGTACAACAACTAGTTATGACGTCACTTACAATGTTGCAGAAGCATTAATTTTTCTATTCCTTTAACAAATTTTATTTCAGTGTTGACGGTCAATACATCACCCGACAAATTGCTTTTTTATCCGATGACAACAATTCAGGCCTTAACCTGCAACACTTAGATACACAGAAGTTAATTAAAAGCTGAAGCTGGCAACACATAGCCTGCGCAAGCGCACCTGCGACCTGTCTACCCTTTAACGTGACGTTTAGCCTAATTACGCTGTATCCACGTCTCAAAATTATGGAATGTAATGCGTTGCGGATTTTATAAAATTATACTTCATATAAACAAGGTAAAATATAAACTAGTTAATGCCCAATATGGAGTGACATTAATGCTTATGGTGTGTGAAGGTTCCATTAAAATTGGCGGCCTCGATGGCGTAGTGGTTAGTGTAACCGACTGCCACGCCTGAAGAAGCGGGTTTGATTCCCGCACAAGTCAAACATTTGTGTGCATGAACATGGATGTTTGTCTTGGTCTGGGTGTTTCTATGTATAATATGTATGGATTTACAAAAAAAAAAGTATATATGTATATACAACAAGCTTTGCTTAGTTTGGGCTAGATGGTGTTGTGTGTATGTGGTAGAATATTATATTATATTATACTAGTTTTCACCCGCGACTTCGCTCGCGTAAATGTAGGTTAGGTTACGTTAGGTTTGAAACAGTTATTTTTTCTGGATGAGAGGTACCCTATGTCCTATTCTGTACCCCTAACAACGTGTATGCAAAATTTCATGTTGATTGGTTGAGTAGTTAAGGCGTGAAAGCGTAACAAACAAACAAACAAACTCATTTTCGCATTTATAATATTAGTTAGGATAATTATTATTGAAAAGTAAAATAAAACGGTATTTTGAACCAATAATGTATTCTTTGATTGGTTGTAATATAATGAATAGCTGATAAAGTTTGTGCATACGCCTCTATTCGTAGACGAGTCAGTTTTCGACTTGGTAGCATCGTGAGCATAGCTTTATTTTCCATTGCGGGACTAAAACTAAGGAAACATATGTATTTAAACCACCGCCTTTTAAAGTATAAACGAAAAAGGAAGAAAATCTTCTCTGCCCTTATGTCGACACACCTTGCTTTCAACTATAAGATAATAACATATCATTGTTAATATTTCTGTGCATAAATATACATGTCTGTTTGAGATGTCAAGTAACGACAATACGCTAAGCTTATGCCACAAGACCAATCGTTTTAGGATAAGGAACACAGACAGACCTTGTACCTGTTTGCTTGCGTATAAGGTTTTACCTTGATAAACTAAACATTTGAACTTGAATTCATTTTATAATATTTACTATTGATGATAATTCATAAAGAAAGATCACAAAAGTGTCTCCATTCTAACCTCTGGCATTATCACTCTACAGAAGATTTTGCCTATATAACCTTGTTCTATGTTACTGCTATATATCTTCTCTCTAAGGAGCAGCCGAGGCTATTTGCCTTTACTTTTTACTGCTCATATATTCGATTTAGCAGCCGTGGATGCTAGTGGTAACAAGAGCAGCGATAGCTCAGTGGGGAGACCAACAGACTGCAATGCAGAGGGTCTCGGGTTCGAACCCACGTCGCGCACCTCTGACTTTCGGAAGTTATATGACTTTTCGAAATTATGTGCGTATTGATTGACAATTATCGCGTACTCCGTGCCTCGGAAAGCACGTTCAGCCGTTGGTCCCGGCTGCCATGAACATCTATGGCAGTCGTTATTGGGAGAGTGTCGACACAAAAGATCCCACTGGGTCGAAGTGTCGCCGGTCTGCACTGACTGGCCCCCACATAAGATAAGATAGTGGTAACAATGACATAACAGATGCGCTGTTATGCCATTGTTACCAATAGCATCCACAGGTTACAAGAACCAAATTAGGCAAAATATAAGTTTTATTCCATTCTTCGCAGCAAACAAGAAGAAGCAAGGATGGCATAGTGGTTTATGTGGTTGCCTCGCCAATGCCACTACACCGACAGTTGTGGGTTCAAATCCCACACGGGACAAAACTTTGTGTGATCCAAAAATTATTGTTCCTAATCTGGGTGTATTTTGTGTTCGTTGTTTGAATGTTTGTACCCCTACGATACAGGAACTATTACTAGTACTGGAGTTGCCTTTTTTAAAAAGAATAAATAGTCTTTCGCCAAATGTAACTCTATAACACCTAATCTGTAAATTTTGATCTTTACTGATAGATTCATAGATTGACTCTCACCCTTACGTGCGCCTCCAATCACCACGGTCATCAATCTTCCCAAATCCGAGGATGACAGCAGAACCGCATCAGTGCGGATAATAGCACGCATGCACTGTGCACCTCCCCTTGAGCACAACAATACAGATCGGAAGGTCATTATATTTAAATTAAAACTAAATGATGCCGTTCGTGGTGTGTTTTCCAACTACGATATGTTATACACTGTGCTTTTGGACTTTACTCGTTGTAAAACAATAACGATGAGAAACATGAATACAGAAAATTCTGTGAGTTTAATTCGATTGTTTTTGTTATTCTCGTGGCCGGCGCTTAGATCGTATGGCTCCATGATACTTATACATTGTCTTATTTCTGGTTAATTAATAACTTGATAAAAAAAATTGTATGGTTACTAACCCAAATAGTTTGCTATCAAATCGTCTGAAAGCCTTTAACTAGCTTTGTCCATTATATGTTACTATAAGATAGACAAACTGTACCTATTTTTGGATTAATAAAGATTATTATTATTATTAACTTTTATTATAATGCCGGGTAAAACCAATGTATTATATGGGGGTATATACGTCATCTTTGCATAACAAGAGATTAGTTCAGGCAAATCCATCGAGGCTTACATGCCTTTGCAAAACAAGTAATCATCAGAAATATGACTACTGGTATATAAACAACTAAATTTTGCCCGCGGCTTCGTTCGCGTTAATGTAGCTTTATGTAAAGACATATTTTAGTAGCCAATATATTATTTTGATATATAAACAATAATACTATACAGTTTCATCAAAATAGTTTCAGCAGTTTTTGCGTGAAAGAGTAACAAACATCCATCCATCTATACTCACAAACTTTTACATTTATTATATTAGTAGGATAGGATTTTTGATCCACCATCTTCCAATCGCCAGCTGCTTGCCAACCGTCCCAATAAACCACGTAAGATGAGCTGAAAGGCCTACAAGGTCCACGAGGGTGTGGAGTCCGATTCATCAGCGGCTGATCGATCATGTTATGACAGCGGCGCCCGCGCCTCGCATACTGCCATTGTTGCAGGTTTATAAGGGTTCGCGACAATCGATCCGCGATGTGAGAAACTTGGATATGGTTATTTATTTTTAAACATTTATATTTATTACTGAAATAAAAATGTCTTGCTACGTACCAATGTACGTAAGGCATAAAATTCATTGTCCTCTTACGTTCATATTCATAATTTCTTACTAATGTAAGAAATTATGAATATGAACGTAAAAGGACAGAGAGATACAAGAAGACTAAAACAACCATCGATGGATTATGTAAAGAATCATATGAAGGGCAAAAAAGGAGTTAATTATAACATGAGAAATGATAGGTACCTTCTGAAGATGACATACTGCGCGTAATTAAATTGGAATTAGGCTAAGAAACTAATGATTAATGTACTACTGCAACTTACAAACGTAGACACAATTCATTGCTAAAAGAAAATGTTTTGCTCCTAGCGCAAAGGTCAAAGATTTCACAACCTTCAACAGTAGTGCATCTACCGAAATCAACTCTACACCCCGCAGGAATACTACACAAGTTTATAATGTATTTGGTTGCAATTTTTGATAGGAGGTATTTCTCCAATCTGTCAACGTAATAGTCAAAGTCAAAGTGAAAAATCTTTATTTCCATAAAAATGTGCAAACAATTTTTGGACACGTCAATTCAATACTATAGTAATAAAAAAAATTATAAAAATAAATAGAAGGAAATAAAAATGTTGCATTGAAAAAAGCCTGTTCGAAGAGTAGAGCTTTCATGAGAAGAAACAGGCAAGAAACTCATGGCCACTCTTTTCAATCTCCAAATGTTTACATCAATACAATTCAATGTTATATTATTTTCCTTATATGATATAGTATATGTTATATTGTGAATAGAAATAACCTGTAACTGGAAGCAACAATAGAGTAGAGATGCTGCTTTATTACATCTTGTAAATGTTTTATATTTAAAATAATATTCACATTTAAGACGGAATACCTTGCAATAAATAATATATCATAGTAACAATTAAACAGCATCGTAATTTCTGTTTAAAACTTGCTATTGAACAATAACTAATTCAACATGACACGTGCATCAAAAATAAAAAATATTTATAGGGGATCGGCATTGTACTCCTAAACACAGGCTACTCAGAAGCCTATCTAGGAGAACAGTACTCTACCCATAACTTATTGTAGATTACGCATACTGTCAACTAAGAGTATAAATGAATATCTGTAACACATAATAGCCTAAGTCAATGTTAACCTACAATCTCATTTCTGTAAATAAATAAATAATAATTATTATTATAACTGTTTAAAATATACCTACAGAAGAAATAACAAACAAGATACCATCATATAATTTCAAGCAACTATAATATAATACTTGGTAAAGGTCACTACGACCACATTACAATCTTTATGAATCATAACTTGACATAATTCGATTCATCCGCACTTTATACTTAAATGCTTCACGCCACTCCGGTGAGTAAACAGTATCATTTAATGCGATACTTGAGTTCCGGAATCGATCCTAATGTTAGATAAAGTCGCAGAACTAGTTGTTTGTCGGTTAAGATTGTGGCATCACTAAAATATTTACGTATTATTAGATTATCTTTATTTAGTAAACTACCACTCTAGGCGAACGTTTCTCGACCAGATCGGAGGCGTTCTGGACAAAGGCCAGGTTAAGAGCTCCTTGAACCGACGGGCGTGTATGAGGAATGTGATGAAAGCGAATAAAGCCAGAGAAGTGTGTCAGGATCGTAGCAAATGGAAATCCGTAGTCTCTGCCTACCCCTCTGGGAAACAGGCGTGAATCTATGTATGTATGTATGTACCACTCTAAGATTCAGATGTTTTGTTATACAAAAGTCCTTAGTCCCTAATTATGCAATATGCATCTGAAGCGATGACAGAAATAAAAATAATGTTGCACATTTCGACAGGTGATAGAGCCTACCTCTATCACTTGTAAATAGGTAGGTAAGTAGATCTTAAGGAATCTAGCATATCTACTAAGACTTTGTATTACATCTAAAAATATTCCAACAGATTAATCTAAGATCGAATATGAACGACATCATAGAAGCATGGCATCACGAAGGCAGAAGCACGTTTCAAATCCTATAAAGCAGTACTTGAAAGAGGCTATACCTGCAACTTAAAATCAAGGATATTACGGACTAGTAAAAAAAGCATTTGCCATAACACTAACGGATAAGACTGTGATCATAAATTCAAGGAAAGGCACTGCAGAATTTGCACCATCTAAATAGCTAGTTAATAGCCATATGTACAGCACGTTACGCACCACAAGCCAAAGGTCAACAGATCGTCAGCTGTCTCGCCAAGTTATGATTCATAACTTGACATAACCATTCTAAACCTGATTGATCCGATCATTATGCTAACTACGGATTTAAATAGTTTCCATTAATTATGTATGGTTACTATTTTAATAGTCTTTTTATATCTTCTTCGCATGTTTTAAGGTGGATGTAAACTTTTAGGACAACTTTCACTTCGCAGCTGGTCATTCCTTACCTACTGAATATCATCAATCATACCTATGCATTAGCGTGATATCATCAGGTCTTCCGCCCTTTGTATCCAGTCAATTCTAGGCAACGAATATCAGACTGTTTCCTTGCCTTAACTGCACCTTATGAATCACGTTAAAATCTTGAATAGGACAATTTACCTACGACGACTGATATCCATGACAAATTCGCAAACAAATCATCAACTTAATCTTTAACTCTGTTTTAAGGAACGGTATTTACATTTGTTCTGAAGCCTGTGTCGCAAAGGGCTTGAGAATTATATAAATTGCTGAAGTACTACTCAAACTATTAAGAATTACCTGTGGAATTCGACAATAGTTCGAGATTGAAATGTGGCAGCGAAACGTCACGGGCATATTGCTACAAAATATTGTTTTAGAATAAGATCCACCACACTCGTCTCATCTCAATAGATTCTGACTCCCAATTAAACTACTTTCTGCTATTTTCAATTCTGAGTAAGGCCAAAGAAATATTCCTTTGACCTCAGTCAAAGTTATTACAGATCTCTAGATTTATTTTATTGTTCACCAGTATCTGCCAAAATTGTGTAAAAACTTTTATAAATGCTATGCTGCATGCTTTTCTTGATTAGATGGCGTGGTAATAATCTAATGTCTTAATTGTTAGTATGAGTAATCATCTACCTTACGCAGGTAGGTTAATGTGCAATTTTGATTTATTGATATCCCACGCTAAATATATGTATATATTTGTATATTCTATCTTAGGTTCTCACTTGTAATGACTATTTGACATTTAATTTGATTATATCACATCGTTTTATCCTTTAAGTCTCTTTAAAAATGCTAAATACTGCTATAATAATAATTCCTGTATTGTGGGGGTCTTTACAGACTAATGACTTTAAAGTCCCCCATAATACAGGAGAATAAAAGTTTGAATTTACCTTGCATTTATGCAGCAATTTCCTTGCATTCAGACTTGAGTTGACCTCTTAAACAACAGCGCCATTAATGTAGTAGGTAGTACAATAACAATCCTAAACCTTGCATCTCAGTAATTTAAATACGGCACCTCTTTCTGATTTGTGAATTATAAATACAAGTTTTCTCTTTAAGCCATTTAGTACCACATCCATTTCTTCTGCGCTTCTAGTTCATCAGTATTATGCTGTAGGCTAACCTATCCCAAAAGAGAGGTAATGCCATTGTACGACAGATCCTCGGACGATTGATGGTCGGATCACTGATAACGCCTTATTTAATTTCGATAGCCACCCCATACAGCGATCGGAAATACCCCTTCTTAGGGTGAATGGGTTATTATTTTCTAAAGAAATGGATTTAGAGACCATTACTATCAAGCCACGCTATAATTACGATAGTTTACTCGTTAAATTTTATTTGAAATAGCCCATTCTTTTAACTCTTAGTAATTGGTTAGTTTTATTAGTCATGTTAAATTGAAGGATATGATATATTATCCATTTTATATAGACCCCCCAATTTCTTTCATGTATAGATACGCTTACAAATTTTTGTTTATTCAACAAATGTCAAACTGGCTTGCAGTCCGTAGCATAAGCAGTTACCGTAGCTTATGATCGCTACTTGCAAGATGTCATCAGCACATTACATTTAAAAATAAATTTAGAATGTGATGTATTTAGCAGGGTTTTATATTACAACAGTTTCCTTTAAGAATGTACTCCAGTGGGTGAGTCGACTCGTTCATACCATCAACTTAGGATTGACAAAGGCGGGCTCATCTAATACCAAGAGGTTAGGGTCAAAGAGATCTTTATAGACTTTATAGACATGGTTTTTTATAGTTCTAGGTTTTCCTTGGCATATGACACAATCCACATAAAACAGTTGCATATTCCAAGATTATATTGTTTGTAAAGTCGATGGATTAAAACTATTCAAACCATTAAATTTATTACAAAGACTGTTATAATAATATATCTAAAAAGTCGTCAGACAGTAAATTCATCCTTAATCCAACAACAGGGTAATAAAATAAAACTTCAACAAAAAATCACATTATAATATTTTATAAAGATAACATTATAAAAACAATGAAATAATTACTCTATTTATGTGTCTAATTATTCTTGTGATAAGCGAGTCTATTTTTTTCACTGAACATTCACGAAGGCTATAATTAAGCATCCGTTGATCACAATAAACACCGGAAATAAAAAAATCCACTTGTTTCAGAGTTATTATAACTAACGAAACAAGTTATAATTGCAGGTAAACGCATCGTGATATACGTTTTTATCGCTTAGGGTTGCCAAATGCACCTAACTAAACGCGTATTAATGCAGAAAATAAAGAATTCAACCTTATAATGTCCAGAATAACTTATCCTTGTAACGTATGATGATTCAGTAAATCAACTGCAGCGCGACAGCGAAAGCCTAGTGGGAGACCGTTGGACTGTCATGCAGTGGTTCTTAAGTGTGATCCAAAGGCGCCTCTGACTTTTCTAAATTATGTGCGTATTAAATAGTAAATGATTGCTAGCTTAAACGGTGAAGGAAAATCATCGTGAGGAACCCTGCTTGTCTGAGAGTTCTCAATATGTTTTCAACCATATGTGAAGTTTACCAACCCGCACTGTGCCAGCGTGATAGACGCGGACGAGCTTCTTCTCGTGTAATCAGGCTTAAGCTATAGCCTAAGCCTTCTCACACAGAGATGAGCTCACCAATGAAACTGATACAAGATCGGTTGGCGATCTAATCAAAGTAATCTATTCAATGATCAAGATTGTGGTAGTTTGTCGGATGCAAGAAATTGTTGCAGAAGCACTGCAACAATTTTTGCTGAAATCTTAGAGAGAAGCCGATGGTCAGCAGTGGACGTTAGAAGGCCGACAATATAATGTTACGTTCGTTTCTTTTGTACATCAGTTGTATACCTGAATGAAACTGTAATTATAAAAGATAATTTTATTAAATTCTATTAGTCATTGCTAATACCTCCTCTATTCTTATTGTCATTATTCAATTATTCATAAATAAAGTAATTATTAGTTAGTTGCTGCAATTAGCATAAACGGTGGCAACCCTAACATAATAGTAGAATGGCATTCGATGCCAAAAGCTTTAATTGTGGCGAGTGACCGGGAGGTCAGAGGTTGTATGTAGTTGATTGAGCGTAATAACCTCTTCATTACAGTTTCGTTTAGAAAGTCCCAGATTGTTTGTTTTGAAACGTAATTGGGTACTATTGGTTTATAATTCCTTACTGCGGTAAACAGAATTAAATGGAATGCGTGTCGACCGGATAACCAGGCAGATCGGAAATGCATCCCTGGCCTCATATACTGTAAGTATTTACCAAGAGCGATGAGATCTTTTGACCAGCGACTGTCTTAGTTGTTTCAGACGGCCGAAACGTCAAAAGCTGTAACAATATGACAAACAAAAATAAGGTATACTTGATGGTAAATGCTTAATGCGAAAGTAACTTTGTCTGGTTGTTACCTTTTTACAGATGAACGGCTGAATCGATTTTGATGAAATTTTCTATAGACCCAGCTTCGTATCTGGCAAATGACATGAGTTGTTAACAATGGGTATCCTTGTGGGTAATAGCTAGAGAATTATGCTTCAACTAGCAAAATAATAAATTACGTTGTAATTGCATTGTATATAACAGTTTTAGAGGTGTACTTAGATCATGCCACTTGTATGCAACTTGTAGATTTTTACGATATGGAAATTAGCTTGTCATAAATTGTCAGTAAATTGTCGTCTGCGCAAATTATCCTTGCGACAGCCTGTTTTGTTTGAATGAAGTATACATTATCTAACCTAGTTAATTACATTTTAAGCTTTTCTGTGCTGCCAACATTTATGCATTTCTGTTTAACAGTCTTCAGTGGTAAAAGGGTTTTAGTACTTACATCGCTATTAGTATTGCGTTTAGTGTTGCGGGTTGCAATGCCCGCAGAATAACAACTTAATCCACAACTAAAATAATTGTTACGAGTGTAGGTATTGTTTGTATCATGTTTCAATGACACACAGGAGTTATCTCTATAAGAATTAACTTTGTAACAAAATAAAAACCTTTAATGTTAACGGATAAGAAGACAGATGTCAAAAATATGACCATTGTATTTTATTTTCATTTTTAGCATAATAATGTAAAACAATACCCATCATCTAACCTTCAAAAGCGTCACACACATTTTCCGTCGAAGCCTATTATTAAAACAATTTCTTACTATCGTCGTTCGCACGGCGCATGCGCGTCCTCAGCGTTGTGACGTCACGTCAAGGTGTTTCCTCAATGCGCGCGCGCAACAAAGGATACGCCACGATACTAGCCTGATACGAGCCCGCTTCCGCATCATGTATTTGTTTGGTATTTTTCCTATTAGTGTAAAGGAAATCATGGAAGGATACTATTTTTATTTCGAGTATGTTAGTATTATTTGTTCATTTTATATGACACTAAATCAGGAAATAACTACATATATCAAAAGCAGGGCTAGCTGTGGGGAATTATGAATGAGGACAAAGTGTCGCTTTCATTATTAGTGAAAAGGCTAGTATTAAGAGAAACTTATTTAACAGACTAACACTTGGTTTTGAAACGCAGATAAACACAAAAAGAAACCCCTAATAGACGTTGAAACGTTTGACAACTGCTGGGATTGGCTGATTGTATCAACAACAGCCAATGAAATAACTTAACACGTTTCATTTTGAGATGACATTGATAAGTCTTTCAGAAACTGAGTATACGTTAAATGGCTACCTCAACTATGTATTATTTTACAATGGTGCCAATTCTGTTGTCACAAAATTCTCTAAACTTAACTAAAAATCACAAAATTTTTTTTTAGTCCTGTCACTTTTAACGATTTTAGAATACGAAATGTCATTTGAGGGGACTAAACTAAATTTTAGTGGATTTTAGTTAAGCTTAGAGAATTTTGTGACAACAGAATTGGCACCATTATGTACATCAACTTAAGCAACAAATTGTTAGATTAGGACAATAATACGTAATAGCCCCTAATAAGCTCAACGTCATAGCAGATATCAAAAGAGTAGGTATGAAATAAACTTATCAATCAAGCCTCGCAATCAGCTGATCTGAGGTCATTACTACGGACTACGGCCGCACACGTGGGAATTATACATTCAAAACAATGGACATGCTGATATTATGTGTAGATAGTGGCCGCCGACAGCGATACTAACGGCCCGACTCACACTTGCCATTTGCATCGTAAGGATATGTAGTTAGAAAATACTTGGTTTTGAATATATATAAAACCAGATATTTACATAAAACGCGCCCCCAAAAATCATATTTTTTACGTTTGTCTTGGCGGAGCAGCGGTTGTGAATGCGACTATTGTGCATAACGTCTCGGATTCGATGCCTAGATTGGGCACTATTGTTTTGTTTTACGGCCAAAAAATTCTTGGTAGCAGTATAGAGTGAGATGGGTCTCAAGCTAGGGCCTAAGGTCCTCCTCTATTGTGTGGAACTTAAAATAAAAGCTAGCGAAATGAGGGTGTATCTAACTCTGCCTACCTCATCGGCGATATAGCCATGAGACTATTTTTTATATAGTATACTAAGTGTAATTATTATATGGTACTTTCGTTAGACATCATTTTGACAAGCTAGCTTAGCTACTGTTTTCATTAAACCGACGGTAAACACGGCATAACAAGTATGTTTTGTGTTTATTTAGGATATACTTTATCTATTCACCAAGTTTAATTCAAATCTGTTCTACGATTTACATGTAGTTGAATGATAGACGTAAAATATCCTAACATCTACACACTTATATTATGGATACAAATAGAAAATATTTCGAGCTCATAGCTGGTAGGCTTCGGCTTCAGGTCTCGAAACCAGCTGATTTCACCTAAGTTTACGACTGGCAGTGTTTGTGATAGATGTAGCTACTTCTCCCACAAAAGCCCATCATCCTCATAACCCAAATTTGTTAGGTTCCATATGTAGCAATAGTCCTGCAGCCGCCGCGGCCAGTGTCTCGGTAAGTCTCTCATCCCACTTTATGTTAAAACTCTCATATCATGTTAGATCCATGTTTCTGGTAAGCCACGCGAACAGTCGAGTTTTCTAACCCAAAATGTTTGAGAGCTATGCGTGATACAAAAAACATAAGAATAAATTGAATTTTATAAAAGGTTTTATTGCAAATATTAAAAACAGTATTCATTAAATAAAAAAGTTATAATGTATCCGTTTTATACTCCGTTGATCATCAAAATTAAGTCTAAATGACTACAATATAAATATTAATATGTTGTGTGAGTTGGGCTTAGTCACTGTATAATATGTTGGTTAAATAAGTTTTACTTATTCTTTGTGGAATTAATCATACATGCTACTGTTGTTCCACATTAGAGATTCAATACAAGGAGTGTTTTACTTCGTATTTGGTCATTTTATTGTTATAGCGTACATTACATGTATCTGATGTACATCACAGATCAATATCTATCGCTAAGAATGTGTAATTTATTTAGAATCGTAAACAAAGAACAAGTAACGGAATCTCATTTTAAACACTTTTCCCTGGCACCTGTTTCATTTCCGTGTATGGAGAACACTTAACACGTTATCGAGGGATCAGAATGCCGCCGCATCGGAACCGTTCGGCAATGCTCGGGGATCTTCGGCTGGCGCTGGCGCACGTAAAACTTTTAATTGCCACAATTATGTAAGAGAATTTATTTGGTGGCGTTACAAAGAGCATTGTGCGGCAGTCCCACGGTTTGGGACACGTAGTCTCGCATCTCGTCTGATGCTTATCTCTCGTCAGCTCTTGACCTTGCGTCGGGCGTGACCTTTTCGGCTTTTCTCACAATATATTCAAACTATCTGACTTCCGAATCACTGCTATTATTGATACTTCCGTAGAAAATATTATACGTATTTGGTTGTATCGAAAACAATAGGATTGGTAAACCTTAATACCTTTGGATACCTTGTATTCCGAGTATTGTTTTTATTGCTGGTTGGCAAAGCCTATGAAATAGAATACGCAGAGCACGCTTACTTAAGGTATGGACAGACACTCCTTAACCCAGTTCTATGATTGAAATCTCTGAGACGTCAATAATATTAGCGTAAGCACGAACTAGTATCTATAAAGGCGAACGCGCACTTCCACCATGACATCGCTAAGCTCTGTAGCGTAATATTATTGTTTGCAGCACGGAGATTGTAAATTTACACATAATGTTCTCTCACTGCATGCCGCGATACAAACCATCAACGAATTTGGATAAACGTGACAATTTCATGTCTACTCCTTTAAATATTTGTTCTTTATACCATACTTGAAACAGATCTGATCTCAAGATAATATCAATCTCAGTGGAAGCCTAAACTTGTACATCACAATCGGTGTATCGTGCAAGGCTTTAAGTGAATCCGTCGTGTGCGATGCCTACATTGTGAAAAATTTATGAAAATAATACCAATCATCTTTAAAGTGATGGCATTAATCAGATTTGGTTTGCATGGGGCATAAAAAGCACCTCCTAAGGCTGTCAAAGTAGACCTTCGCTGCATATCAATTTTCAGTTGTAAAGAGGACGTGGTGTGAAGAGTTCTGCTCGTGGACTACTAGACTGCTTAACATCAGGCGGCAAGTAGTCATTTAGAGAGGCAACAATAAAAAAACATTTCTTATACGATCATACTAGAGAAATTATCTAACGTAGATTTATAGCATAGTTCTATATCTAGGTAGAGGCACAGAAACATCAGATTATGAATATTCACATTCGTGTACATCAGAACATGAAATGCAATTGGCAAAATGACAACAGGAATAAATTTGATGTAAAATCACAATTCCAGAATGCTAAAAGCTGCCAGAGTTAATAATCCATAAACTAACATCTAGATTTCTATTTCGATCAGATAGAAACACTACTCGTATCCTCGACAAAATCACTCAAGAACTCAGCCAAAACATTATATCCCCGTCAAATCTACGTGTCACCATCTCCGATCGTTCCAAGAATAGCCTGCTATCCTAAAATCATCTCACCTCGGGTTAGTCGCTACAATAAACTGGTGCATTTAAGGTACATTGTCGAACACACAGGCAAGATCAGATACAGCGAGCATTGACGACGAATCGAGAATTATCCTATCTCACCTAATCGGGTCTTAGTACCTACACAAACTTCTCCTGTTGCTGAGTTATTCAAATTTAAAGTTTATTGTGTTGAAATAAAGGTTGTGTGAGGAGAAAACTAATGATGGCATTGTCGTGTGTGACAAAAGGATTTGTCTGCAACGTTTAGAAATAAACGATACGTTGATTGCGTTATGTAAGTTGACGGTTTTAGTATTGTGTGGTGTCATGTTCTTGGATTATTGATTTGATTTTTTATTCCATTTTGCATTGGAACGAGGAAATAAAAATAATTGTTGTTTTGATTTCGGTGATAAGTAGATCGTGTCTGGTAGGCATGTCGTTATAAAAAAGATGGCATGATGTTTATATTATTCTTAGCAATCATAGCAATTTATTCTTAACTCAGAGTGGATACAGAAGCTGTGGGGTATACGCAGGGCTTTATTTTTTGGTTCTGTTGTTGTTACTGAAACAGCATCGCATTATGCAGCAATTAGTTATTTAGTTTTAAGCCCGACAGTCTTTACCCAGCTGATCTTGGTCCGACCTACCTGTGTCTGAAGTCTGTTTAAAGATTTCAAGATCATTCTACCCGTATTACTGTGCTGTAACTTTCACTATGTTATGCACGTGCGGTAAGTTGAGAGGGTGTAGTAATGTTTATCTTGTCACGTGTCTTAATGTTGACTAAAGAAATAGTCAGCGAAGGGGCGGCAACATCCTATACATTCTCATCTTACAGCTTTTGATCAGGCCAACTAGAATTGTGATTAAAGGCTTTCTATGAAATACCTGGTCATGGCTCTTGGTTAACTTTTGCTTTAGGTTATTTGCGATACTTGTGTATTTTTGAAGTGAAAACTTCTTTAGCAGAGTTGTGCATTTTTTTGTGATGGTTAAAAAATGTTAAACTCGCGTCAGGACACGTGACCTGATCGAAAATTCGTAAGACGGAGGGAGAATTGTCATGTTTGTGTACGTTAGCGCAATAAATGAGTATTGTATTTTACATAAATGTTTGTACATAAATGATAGTACTTTTATACTGATAATTAAAGCAATTCGTGCAAAATTATTCCCTAATCATTCCAAAATATCAAAAATGCACAAACGTTAATATTCAAGTTTTCACTTCTGCCAGCACTCCCGGAGTGCAACCCGTTGATTTTTTTTACCTGTTTATTCCTGCCTGATTGCACTTCGGTTAGCTTTTAGACGAAGTCGCCTACACTTTGCTATTACGTACAATTACTAAAACCAGTACAAAAGCTTTCGAACCGCCTATCACGACATCATCCAGTCGGATTACATACACATAATGTTGATAATAAAAAAACACTGAAACAAATCTGCTTAGACCACAATATTCTCATGTAGGAATAATACTATAAAGCAGTCCTTCAACCCAGTTCACTGACACATTAAAAATTTTCATTGCCCTTCTGAGCCACAAACGTTTTACAAATATAGTGTATGTTTTTGCGTTGCCAGCTTAACGGCAAACAGTGAAACAGTGACAAAGTGTATATTTTTTAACCCCATATCGGTACATACACATATCAAACAATACAGACAAACAAACAGGCGTTTTTTATCCGCTAGTCTATACACGTCGGGCCGTGGCGGCGGCGTCACTCCTAATACGGCGGCACAAAAACTCAGGATAATATCGTAGGGCGCTTTGTGAAGCACGTACTGAGCGTCCTTCCTTTAGTCGTTAGGATCACTGCAGTATATACCACGGAATATTAATGCTTTAATGTGTCTACACGTCGGGGAAAGGTGATATATTTATATAAGTTACTTTTTTAAATGTTATGCAAGACATTTTTGGATGATTGAAGAATATAACACCAATTTATCTAACCGCATTTAGTATTTTTATATTGTTACTAGACTTTGCCCGCGGCTTCGCTCGTGTGAATGTAGGTTGGGTTAGATTAGTAACAGTACTTCTACATTTTTTCTGGATAAATGATACCCTATATTCTTTTCTATACCTACTCCTAATAACGTGTATGCGAAATTTCAAACTCACATTCGCTTTTATAATATTCGATAGGATTGGGATGTTGGACTACCAAGTGAAAAAGCGATGCTATGGATCTCAAGGTTGGAAGACTAGAGTACCTACGTAATACGCTAGCAACCCATTAGATATCTTCCGCTATTATTATACAATCCAAGCGTGTCAGTAATAACTATATTGGTGTAAATATGGTACTTATATTGTCGAACTGACGGGATGTACTAGATTTAACTGGACATGCTCAGCGCCGTCCATCACTCAGCAGGAACATTATTATTAGTTTCGTCTCTATTAAAAGTGTTGTACGCAAATCTGATTGGAGTCCCTAGCATCATAATATAAGGTTATTAAGTCTTCCGCCTTATAACTCTTAGTTTGAATAAAGCCGTTAATGAATAAGCAGTAATTATTAAATTAGACCAAAACATACCATACTACATATTCAACTTCTACTGGTCTTCATATATTTTTATAGGATATCTTCTATGGCGTCACAAACTGTTATAAGTGACGTCATTGAATATATCCTCGTGTCTTTTTAGAGCGTACATTATGACGTATCTTTCATTAGCCAAAATCAGAACACTGTGATAAAAATATAAAATGGGTAGACGCGCGCCAAGCAGACTCATATTGAGATTCCGTATTTTTAAATTAGCTGAGCTAGTTTTAAAAAGTGTTTGTTTTTTTGTATACAACATGTATCAGGTAAACAAGTTAGCCAGTGCAAGGTTGTTCCTATACTTGATGAAACTCGTCGCGATAAAAATATATGAATCATAAACATGTGTAATTTAAGCGTATACTGTACAACACATCGAGATACACATCACATCGTCGTCAATGAATGCTGCTTTTTATGAATGTGCGCCCGCACAGCGACCCTACTCCCACCCCGCGGACCGCACCCCGCGCCTCTGACGTCACGGGCACCATTCACACATACACACACAACCTCATTATATTCATTCTAAATTTTATTAAATCGGTTTCTCCCAAGCTGTCAATTCGACGCGCTTTTGTTTATCAAGATATATCATCACTACATCAAATTTATTATTATTTCATTACAAGAAATAGCTATGACGTTTCCGATAAGCTAATTGGTAACAACAAACGCGAACAGATGAGATGTGATCGGAACTCGGCGCTAACGAGTCATATCTGCGATCTATTCAAATGGAGGCTCTATAAATATTAATATGAAACGTATAATGTATTCACGAATTTGTTTAATGGAAACATAACGATTGTTGTTTTTATTGCCGGGAGAATGCGCGTGTGATCTTGCCTCGGGTCAAGTGAATAGCTGGCACAGGGTGCTCTATATTTTTTTAACTATGCGCATCTAAATAATTGCTTGCAAATAATTATATATCATAATTTTTTATAGCAAGTAAGGAATGATAAATCCGGTGTTAAGTACGTTAGTCGCAGTGAAATTTTGGACAGGTAACCGGTTCTAGGTTTCTTAAATCGAGCGTTTTCTGCTGTTTCTAGCGATAATAGACAATGATATACACTAATATAATGGATAATAAAATACCAAAAAAGACTGTTCATTTTATGTTTTAAGATACCTACCTACACTAGAATGTTTACAAACGTGTTTATTTATTAGTCCTAATCGCCTTTATTTACAACAAAGTTGAACTAACTATGTAGATAACAATCGCAACTGACAACACGAATAAACATTTATTAGAAAATTCGAATTGTCACACAAGGTTAGTGTTAATCTGACATTTAAAATGTCATTGCCATTCGACTGATAGTGTCCAAGGAAACGAGCAATAGCAACCAGCAACTGATGGAGATGTTAGGTGGTTACGTAATGTTTCGATAGGCGACTGAGCATTGTTTTGTATCCCAGATACGAGTCACTATTGTACGTGACGTAAGCATTGGTTAGGGCTACTACTCAGCGAAAATTATATTATTTCGCTACAAATATTAATGATTGCAACTAATTTCCATCTTTAAGTAACTCTGTTTTTGTTTCATTTATATGTCATATTTAAATAATTCTGCATATCAGTTTTACATATTATGTACAACTTATATACAGTATGTAAAATTTTAAAGATGCAGATAGATATTTTGTAACCACGTAACATTTTCACGTATAAATTTGTTTAATATAATCAGATTTTACATATAAATGATGAAATTCAAAAGGCTAAGTCAATAATATTTCATTTGATTCCATATTCATAGTTAATAAATTTTTGAATTAATGACAACACTATGATCTGCTTCCAATAAAACTGTGAATTTATTACATTAACGTTTCACGAAGCATAACATTTTAGACAGTATATGTAATGTGGCTGTTTATTTATTCTTTTGCACTATTATTTTGGTATTGTGCAACATTAAAATGGTGTTACAGGCAACCCTAGGTGCGCGGGAGGTGCGTGGGCGCACCCAGGCAGCGCGCAGCCAACACAACCCCGCTCACCTTGAACGTTTTAACGCTAAAACCTACCGGAGCTACGTGTAAAAATATCACCTCCACATCTAACCATAAACACTACGCATATACTAATAAATAACATAAGTGTAAAACCCATATCACTGCACGTTCGTCAGGACAGGCCGAGGCCGAGGCCAAGCTACCTCATGCCCGAGCCATAACCCACCCCTACGAACAAAGCGCAAAGAGAAACAGCCTGTATTACTACGGCTTACGAGTATTTGTTTTAGTAATGAACATACCGAGTTTTAAATAATAAAATTTATTCATAAGCCGGCACTTACCATATTTGAGTGTGCGAACCGTTGTCCATATGTATGAGTGGTTAAGATATTCTTATTTATGGCTCTATGTCAAGGTCGCGAGGCGTTTAACTGTGGTATCATCACTTTGCATAATATCAAATTATTTATTCGCTCCGCGCTAAAACTGTCTGTAGTACGTTCAATTTGTAATTCAAATAAATTCTTAGCATTATTCCCGCGGCGAATGGCTGTCATAATTGTAACGTGCGAGATTTTTTCCTCTCGCTTATTTGAATAACTCGCGCGAGCTGATCGATTAGCATGCGCACGCGCCGATTTATGCGCGTTGTTCATTATTTAATGCGCTGTGTCTCTCGAGACAGACAAACAACCCCTTTTTCTGTATTTCGCTTTGGGGTAAGTCATGATTTTTGGTTTATGTTAATAATATTGTATAACCTATTTTACATAAGTTATTAGTAAAATACTTTTGTTGGTGTCCCTGTGTGCTTGTTAGTATAGTACCGTAGTTCGCGTGCCGTAAACTAATTCATCGTAATGAATACGACACATGGACATAATTTGCTCATTAAACATACCGAGCTCCTTGTGCTTTCATACATAATGTTATGTGTATAACTAATTATAATTATAAAGTACTCATGTCACAATTAAAGTGAATTAATTTTACAATTTAATTATGGGACCAAGATTTAATGAGTTGTGCTAATTTATTTTAACGTATTTTGCTCGTAATCTCAAAATATATTCAGTAATTAAAATTAGCCTGTTTTGAAGTTATCACTAATCAATGTAATTACTATAAATTAGTCTCTAACTAATACGTTTACTCTACATAGAGACTAGCCGAGTACTCGCAAGCAGGTCATCGAATAAGACTCTACATTGGGTAGAGTCAAGTCAAGTTTATACTAGCGAAATCTACAAGTAAATTTTCGCTTACTAGATAGAGTCAGGTGGGCTGTTGTGTCGGAGTCGTTGAAGCGTGCTTCCTTGAGCCAATTAAAACAAGTCCGACATGCCTTCTCTACCTCCCCCCGTCTCTCCCCGTCGGTCATACCGTCGCCCCGCGCGCGCCGCAGCCGCGACGCGCAAAAACATTGATAACACAGTTGATACGTACTTTGTAACACGGTACGCGAATGTGCGAATAACTTGACTAAGATCATATGCAATACTCCAAATATTAGAACAAAAGCACTATTAAATAACCCAACTTTTCTTATAAGTGGTTGTATAAAGATAGACTTCTCAATGGCCAGCCTAAATATTAAAGATCATTACAACAGAAACGCCAACTCGTGGCTCTTAACGTAAGTAAAACGAAGAATTTTTAAATATAACTCGTACTTAAACTATTTAAGACTTACCAAAACCGTATCCTTTACTTGTGTAACTCGTCAAACGAAACGTCTAGACATTACACGTGGGAAAATTATCGCTAGGAGAAGCGATGACAAAACGTAACCTCAATATGAAGAAAATTACATAAATTATCGACACGCTGTGCGGTGCTCTCTGTTAAATTCTATTGTCCCATTGAAGTAACCTCACTTTTCTCCAAGCTCAGTCATTCATAGATCTGAAAAATGTTCTTTGTAGGGACAATATAGGCAATGTCCGTGCGCCGGCACATCCCGCAAGTTAACACTCACACTGTCTTGCAACTATGGCGGCATGTGACTGTTGATCAATAAGTAGGCTAACTCTCCTAGACCACCCATAGCTCCTTCCGCTACTAGAGAATAGGTTCTACGTAACAATCGTCTAGACTTTACAGATGAAACCTCAAAGCGATGGAGATTTCTATTCGGAATTATTTTCATTGTATTTCTGTAGAATATGGACTGCAACTCTTTAATTTGTTTTTCATTTGCACTCCATGATGTATATACAGGTCTTATAAATGTAGAGAGAACAGTTACGGATCCCATCAGGCACGGCAAAATTAGGAGAGAAGAACGAACATTCTATTATCTTATATCATATTGAAATACATTTTAGAGCTTAGTAGATATTTATTTAATTACTCATGTATTATTTCAATTTAAAGTTTTACTGTTCATGTTTTTGTATGAGTCTTTCTTTTCTTTTAGTAAAATATTGACTCAAAAACTGTATGTATAAGATATCACTAGGAAAGTATATACGGTAATATTACAATGATAGAGATTCGATCAAGTCCAACATCTAAGCCTGTCAAACTCAGCTACGTCATAAAAACTGTTAACTTAAATGTTTTTACACGACAACAGGTAAAATAAACAACTTTCATGATTACATATAATTTTATTTCATTGTACACTATGCGCCAAAATTACGCCATCAACCTATAGATTTAAGTGACTGTTAAAAAATAAATGAAATGCCACGACATTAAGAATCGAATGTATGCGACGAAGCCACGGCCGGCTAGTTTTTTTAAATATATATTTTTTTTTATCTCGTAGGCAATAGTGGCCGGTACGGTGTACAGGCGTGTAGCCATCAACATTTTAGGTTTATCTGCGTAACGGGTACATAAAGATGTGGACTTCATCGGTGTCGCGATACAGCGTGGTAATTATGTCCGGAGCGGGCGCACGCGGGCGTTTTCTCTTCATAAACTTGACATGTTTACGAGACGTGGCGGCGGCGGTTTTCGCCACCACAACCGAACAGAGCGGCGGTTCAAACGTTCACCACTTAAGAAAGTTTGAAAGCAAAGTATAAATCTAACTTATCTACGTTATCATGATGAAAAAATGAGAGGCTTGAACTTAATGTAAATTTTGCCAATTCTACTTACAAAATATAACTCAAGTAATTTACATAATTGCTTATTAATTGGTCAATATATCAGATTTTCTGTCAACGGTCACAGTAGCTTCTATGTGATTATAATTTTAAATTATTTCTATACTTAAAGCGAATGGTCAAACATAGCCTTGTGAATTATTCAGAAGGCTATGTCTGTCGCTACTATTATAGTATACTCAGAGTTTTATTCCCTTTGAGACATTCTATATTATTTGTATATCCCAAATTAGTCAGCCGGTACATCAAGATATTTACATTCAATTTAATTTTTTAATTTAAAAATATTGTTGCCAATTTCTAGGTTATTATAGAGATGTCAAGAAAGATAGTAAAATATAACTTCAAGTTTTAAAATATACACGTGCGTCTGGACAACCGCGTTTTCTCCGCCGGTCTGTTCATTCTTCGTGGAATAGGTACCGTTCGATGTGTATCTAGTGCGTAGGATCATTGCGATATGGCGGTGTTTATCGTCCGACGCTACCTACGGTCAGAAAAATTGTGAAACTGGCCCATCTTATTGACTACGCCTAATTTATGTTCAAGTGGGACGACATTTGTGGTGCTCCAACATTTTATTATGATGCCGTTGTATTTGGAACTATTCCTAAGTAGAGTATTGGGTTTATTGTTGAATAACAATGATGTTGTATGTATGTTTGGAGAACTTTGAAAGGGGTATCCTAAAGAATATAAAGAGACAACGCGCCCACGAGTTGTAATGACAATATTAATGCTTGGGTGGCGACGAGGTTAAGGTTATCTAAGATCAGGATACTTACAATAGCGTCATCTTAGATCCTTTCTTACATACTCAAACATAGATAGATAGAGAAAGTATTGGTCATGTGTATCCCGGATTTAAGAAACACCTAATCAGTCGCCAAAACCATTTAACATTTTATTGCATATTTATGGCTCTTTTTACGACCAAGCTGATGATTTTCTTACATAAAATATTAAATTGTGACCTAGTTAATTATCTGTAAATAAAACAGACACATAAAACTGCTCACTACACCTATAAAGACGAAAGATTTTTATCTTGGAAAGTTGGAAACATTTCTAAAATGAAATGAGAACTAGGTGTTTCCATATATTGGAACACTATCTTATAACTACCACCTAATATGTTAATTGCATTGATCTAACTAATTTAATTAGCAAGTTTCTTAGAATGTCAATAGGTTATATTTAAATTATTATTTCATTCATTGCCATCAATAAACCGTTTCACAGACTGCTGCTAGACGTGGATAATGGTTATGCAGATTTCACCCGCAACTGCGCTTATAGAATTCTATTAGTCCTGCTCTATCGTGTACTACTTTTTCCCGAAAGTAAAAAACATGTTGCCTTTAAATGACTACGTATATCCCGAGTTAGTCAGCCAGTACAGCATGATTAAGTTATCGATATAGATGAGATGCTTAGAATTAACAAGGTATATGACACTTAATATCTATAAATCGATTTTATTTGGATCTTCTTCTTCATAAGTTTATTAACAAAAGTATGTATAATAGAATTTGAGGCAGTCAAAGCTGAAGCGGCTTAAGTTAGCATTGCCATCATACAGAGGATCACAGATTATATTCAAGAGCTTTCGCTAGAGTGTTCTTGAAGATGGCCAAGGTTTTTACTCTTTTAACCAAACTCTGTACTTTCAGCATTGGCTACAAAAAGCCTAGTTCTAGCGCTGACAGTATTCAAGTATTTCAGGGTTAGCAATCCGTGGTGTAGCAAACTTCCATAGGCTCCGTAAAAGTAACCTTTGTCTTTAGTCCGCGATATGCTTGTTAACCACTGCAAAGATATACAATAATAAAAAAACAATTTCCAGTATATGAACTCATAAACCAATTAGTAATCAAATTACGCCTTCTTCATGTATTTATAGGTTCTATAAATCAATATATTTTGCAAAATATCTGAGGCAAGAGATGGCCTCTCCGCGTGATCTGAACTTTGGTTGGTATTTCTAATTAAAATTAATTGACTAACCAAACTTCGGTAATGAGCTGGATTCCCACCGCGGGCAAAAACTGAATGACCATCGAATCCAGGTTTGGTCTGTACAAGATGTAAATGTTTTGAAATGTCTATCAAATAGCCATTGACACTAGCAATGGTTAAAAATTGCATGAGTCAATATTTATTTAATTGAAGACTGCATTGACAAAAATTTCAGCAACATTGGCGTTGTAAACGAGCGATTGAACAATATGAGTTATCAATCGCACAGACCTTCCTTGTTTGTATCTACTAGTTGGCTTCCGATCTAGGAACCTAGTCTGCTCAGCTACAGAAAAAAGTTAGCCTATGCATAAATGAATATTAAAATCACAATCCATGCTTAATCAATACGAACATTGAAACTTACGGCGAAATCATCATCATTAACGTATTTTAAATATTCATTGCGTATCGTTTGCGTGTTAGATAATTAATAGAATACGTCATAGTTTGCTTTTTTTGTTGGCAGCGCGGCGGATGAATGTATCGAAATCGGGCAATGCGTGCAGACATGCATAATTACTTGGTGCGAGACACGGAAGGTAGCGGAATTTGCATATGCTTGAAGTATTAATTGCAGTTATATCATGACTAATATTTGTTTGAATTTAGGTTGTAAGATAACACAGACTTACTTGTCTACTAATAAAAACTGCATTGGAATGTATAACACTAGATGAATATGATATATCACATATTATTTTTTCTTCTACAACTGATAATTGACTTTCTTCAGAATGAGAAACAATATTTAGCGTAGTCTATTTTGAATACCTAAATATGTTCTATCCAAATATAATTAAAACCTATGAAATAAAGAATGGGACATTACACTAAGCCCTTCTATTTTAGGATCCGTTGGATCTTTCTTGCTCAAAAGCTTAATTTTTCTTACGTTGACATCAGACGCCTCACATTATTACAATATCTTAATTCTAGCAGTAGTTTTCATGTTAAGAGAAAACATTGCATGGTTTTATTACCGTACAAAGCTCATGTTGTAATAGTTACCATAAGAAGCTAAAGTATCACAAAAGCTGAACTGGTAATATTATGCATGTGAGTGATAAATTCGAAATCATTACGTTAAATCGCTGTAATGTTATAACTCAGCCACGTCATGTTTACAGTCGACATCGTTTTTGCGTTTGCAATTACCCAGAATCGATCGATATTAATTTATCGAGTAGTGTAGAGAATCTCGCGCTTCAGAGTGTTTCAGCTGATCTTCGCTTTTTTGTTATACAGGGTGTGTGCAAAATGTTTCTATTATTGTTTTCATTAATTATAGTTGTACATTATATTACGTACATTAATAAGAAGGTTTGCGCTTAGTTTATATTCGAATACATGATTTAAGCACTATTTAAAAAAATATATGTATATTATATTTTATACGGGCGGTGAATGATTTTTCGGTTAATTTAGTATTCGACCATGAGCTCCTAGGTTTCATTCTGCTTCGAGCTATATAATATTTATGTGGTTGAGCATTTTTAATGAATATTTCTATAGGGAAATATTCAGTACCGAATGAAGACTTGAAATGTTCTCGACAGCCGCCATAGATGACTCTCTTTTTTGTGGGACGTTAACTCCATGTAATAAGGACGAGTCTACTATCATTATCTAGACTAAGTGCTACTGAGGATATCTTTACAGAAACCCTAATAACACATCGAATGACCAGAAAATCTAAGCTGCACAAAAGGGACCTTGTGATCGACTGCAAACATCAGTCCAAACTTATTCCGACTTTAAGTTCGACGAGCAGTCATATAAACAAGGCGTAAATATATTTTTACGTATATTGTTGACTATTCGTAATTAAAATTATGCCTTTTTGGAATACAGTAACCTTGCATAAATGGTGGACTATGTGCAGCATATACATAGCTGGTTGAATTCACGGGCTGTAAGTAATATTGATGTGATTGTCAGATATAAAAAATGATGTATTTCAAATAAGTTTAAATTACGAATGACATTACGGGCTTATTAAAGAAAGTTTTACAAAGTTATATTATGTAATTAAATTATTATAATAGAGGCCTACTTCTTAATAAAGACATGTCTTTTATCTCAGACCAATTATTGTTGTAATACGTTTTTACTTGTTACGTACCTATAATGTTCGAGTAGCTTCGTCTGTATGACGTATAAGACAATTAGACGATTTAGTAGCGAGTTATGTTCAGGTGTGAACCAGACGGGGTGCAGGTCTTTGACCGGGCGGGTCCCAAGGCAAGCCATATATGGCTACGTACTGTATAATTATATAAGGTGTGTTGTTCAATATTTTCACAGCATTTCCCAGCCCGCTGTAGCGCGCGCAACGGTCCGGAACTCAACGCAAAAACCGACACCGCATCACGGTCAAATGAAGATGTGTAATTACTTGTTTTTTATTAAACCTATCGGTATTTTTTACGGCCATATATGGCTGTGGCCGCGAGCCAACGCCCGTTTACTTTGGCTGGTCTTCAAAATAATAACTCGGCGTGAACTCGGTGCAGTGAGAGGCCGCGTACAGTCGTACACACTACATTTTATTTCCCACATTTCTATTATCTACCCCCTGAGGACCACTTGCTACCGCTCACAACGAGCGTCGATTAAATATGCTTATATTATAAGTCGCAATGATAAGACCTATTATAATTACTTTTAATTCCCAACCGTCTATCGAAAGAGTCCTGTGCGATTAATTTTACGCATAAGTAGTCGCCGCAGTCGTAAACAAGGCGAATGCACGTCTATAAATGGTATCGAGGGAATCGAAGCAGAAATTTGCGACGATGCGAATTAAACGCCGCAATGCGACGGCGCATTATATTTTACAACAAAATACCAATTTTCCTTCAAATCGGCAATAAATTATTTAGCCTGGAGGTGCGCCCGCGCCGCCGACCGAGACGCGCCGCGTGTTAATGGCGGACGAGACGAAAAAAAACGTTGTTAAATGAAAACGGCGAACAATTATTATATAAGCCGGTCGGACGTTTAGGGACCCCCGCGGGGCGCGACGCCGACCGTCCAACGCCGCGCGGCCAGACCCCGCGTACACAGCAAAATAAAACGGATGTCAGCGCGCGCCGCCACTGCCTGTTATTAGCCCGATGTAATTGCGTCTTAGGTAACTGATACTTTACTAGATTTTACATCAAACCTTTTTTCTCCACTGCGCTTTATAACAGTGCTAGCATATCAAGGTCCGCTGTACCACGACATTAGGTAGAGGACAAGCGCGGAATTCTCGCTCACCTTCTAATCACAATGCTAAAATTGATTCAGGCTATCAACGCATTTATTATAATTGCTAAAACACTCGACATAATTATAATCAAATCGTGTATCAGTATCAGCCAATAGGCAAGCGACAAAACTCAATGATTGAGAAAACTTATTTTATCAAGGTGGGCTCAAACATAAAACGGATAAATTTGCAACTAATTTCAATACGTGATCAAAGTTAAGATAAATAATTTATTTCAAATTAATCAGGTAGTATGTTTGAGGTCACTTCTGTTTCTACGAGGCTAATTAGAATATGTCAAAACCAATAGTAGGATTATACATTTTCTATACTGTCACAGTCGGGGAAATATATTGCATGTTTAATCAAATTTCCAGCTTTAAAATTTATGACACAGAGATCTATACAAACATTCCAAAGAGGTTAGAACTGCTTAGTAAAATACTAGATTAATTACACGAATGGCTGAAGTGGTCACTGTCCCATTATCTCTGCATCGAGTGTTGCAGATTTGTTCCCGGTATGAACAATAATGTAAAGGACCGAAGCACTTGATGAAAAGATGGATTATAAGCATTCAGATATGGCAAAAGTATTTTCTTCTGCATTATCTGAGTATTGTTAGAGTCCTTTTTATGTAAAACCCTATGACACAGAATGGCTCTATATCCAAATCGGCAGGTGTCTTTCAGAAAATCTTTTACATAGGCTATGTTAGTTTAACAGTAACTTACAGCCTACTAAAAACTTGGTATATAGAGGTATATAGATACCACATAGTTACATATGTTATGTTCATAAACAGGTAATCGCCAATTCTTTGATTGTGTCAACATTACCGTATTTTGTTAGTTCGTTTTCCTTAATACTTTTTTTTATTAGTTTGCCAGCTGCCTACTTATTTACTGCCATTGAACCTGTAACTTTAGGATCAATTATTATACCAGTGCGTCATGCTTACTAACCTAAAGAAGAAAGAATAAAAAATTTTATCACCAACAACGCGCTCTTTCTTTCGGTTTCGGAAACGCTAATCGCCGACTTGTCACAATTAAACTCATGTCAAAGATTTGATTGGCTGTTGCTAATTTAGTCAACCAATCACAGCTATTGACATGCGTCTGTTACCAATTTTTTGTGCTGATTTGCTTTATTAAACACGCATAAGTTTTTAGTTTATACACAGCGGAGCACTACATATGACTCATACTTGATTTTCAGGGCTAGGTAGATAGAGACTTGGTAGAGACTGCACGGATGGTGTAGTTGTATAAGTGGTAGTCTCACCACTACCACTGCGCCGAGTGTTGTGAGTCCAAGCACCACACAGGACTAAAAATTGTGTACTGCACAAATAATTGTGCCGAGTCTGGGTGTTTTTTGTATCCGTTGTTTAAATGTTTGACACAGGAATTATTCCTAGAGCGGAAGTTGGCTTTTTAAGAAACAATAAATAGACATTGGCAATTGCTGTAATCCT
Source organism: Catocala sponsa (assembly GCA_963564715.1). Taxonomy (NCBI): domain Eukaryota; kingdom Metazoa; phylum Arthropoda; class Insecta; order Lepidoptera; family Erebidae; genus Catocala; species Catocala sponsa. The sequence goes on from OY751330.1 coordinate 8,452,061, forward strand.
GACATATCTCTCTTGCTTAATTCATTTTCATCACATTCTTCATACGCACTCGAAGTCGAAGTCAAGTGACTTTGTTTTTCAGAATTGCAAGATGCAATCCTTTTAGTTAGCCTAGTGGCTTAAGTTCGAGTTGTTATTGAGAATTTCTGAACAGAAAAAACCGATATAATTTTGCCCGATCCGGAAATCGAATACGAAACCTTATGCATAGCAGTCACATTCACTGCCGCTGCATCATCAATGCGATCGCATTGGGGATAGGCTACTTTAAAATAAAATACTAATGCAGTCGCGTTATAATCTAATGAGATAAAGATATTCATTACACCAGTCAAAGCAATACATACTCTTCGTCAACTAAAGCTAATTTCTTAAGTTGGTCGATTAAAGTCTGTCTGTGGGTGCATAGTTTAATGTTGCGATATAAATAAGGTGTCTGGAACGAAGTGGAAATTGCTAGAAGTGGGTCCATTACCGCACGTAACGCGGGAGCCCGCTGTGCGTATATTAGCATAGGCCCGGAGCAAGTGGGCCTCTACTACGAGTCCGCGAATAGATCTACATGAAGATCGCTGATGGTCATCTTTCTTGACAAGGATTTTATGGTAGGAGCTGGATCGATTTTAAAATGATAATAATAGCTTTTTTTAGTCTCGTGGTTAAATTTAGCAAATCAAATTAGTGATAGGTTTGATAACTTAGTCAGACTCTATTAAAGAATCTAAGTAGGAGTAAAGAGTTTGGATCGTTTCTGTTTGATGGCCAGAGACTAGATATACTTGCTATTTATCACGTGGGACCTATGTCTGACGAAATTTGGGTGCAATATTTGTCTACTCATTCTTCTGATATTAAGCGTGATGCTAGTTTAATTTATGTGACTATTTTAAAAGCAGTTTTATAATTATGTATTTCTATGCCAATAAGTTTTCTCATGAAATTTGTAAATGTCAAATATTAATAGTTTAAGTTCACATGTGTATAAGTGTATAACGTGAACATGTTAAGAATATAAATTTATAACAGAGATTATCAGATAGATAACAAGATAAGTATATGAAATCCGACCAAACAGTCGATTTCGAAATTAATCCACCTAAATTTATGTGAACAATGACCTAACTAAGCTTTATCACCACGAACACTAGCTGTCTAAACCCCAGTTTCTAAATTGAGAAACACATGTTAAGAACTTAAACTCTACTTAAGTATTAATTAAATATTATTTTTTGTTTCTACACAAAGTTCCCTTTAACTGTAATAAAATTTGAATAGGTATTTAAACATCATATACTCAGGTGAATGCTCAGCTTATAGCGGTTTGATAAAATTCGATTCAGTAAAAATATTAGAGAATACTCAGTTGATATTTGCTACTTTTACGGACAAACGGATGACGAGGGTAAATGCAATATTTAAATAAAGAATAAAAGGTACCTCGTTTTATTCTTTATATACAAAGAAGTTCTTATTTGGTTATAGACACCAAAGCTCTTAGACCAATGGTAGTGGTCCAAGTTCGATTTAGTCTGGATAATAAACATTTGTATCGATCACAAACCCGATGACATCTCGACCTGCGCTTTCAAGTAAATCGCTCGAGCATTCGCAAACAAACCTTCCATTATTAATAATATCTATTATCAACCATACACGTGAACATTTTACCTGCTCCGTTAGAGAAATATTAACGCGAGCCGTTGAAGTAATAACAATAAATTTGACTAGTCGTTTTCGGTCAAATATCTCTGTGGGCCAGTTCTAAACACATTATTAAAATTATATATTATAGTGGATTTGTTAACTTACTGTTCGTATTCGACATCAAGGGGAATGGCACCATATGTTACTATATTTTATGTTTATAGGATGGCGAACGGCCGTGCCACCTACCTGCCGGTATGTGGACTAACGTTTCGTAGACATCGGCGACCTTCACAATGTTGAGATGTTTTTAAGATAATACGGTTTGTGGCTACCGGTATATTTTTATTTGACATTTTACTATATATGTATAAAACACGTGGCCTCATTAAACTTACCTTTAACAGATCTACTAACGTTAGTTACGAAACCGTAGCACTTAAGGTGTGACCACACACATACTTGTACAATGGTATCACAAATGTTGACAGGTGGAATCGGCAAACATCGGAGGCGCTCGGCGAACGGGTGTTTCGGCTCGGCGAGTACGAACGCGAGCGCAGGCGCGGGAGACTCGCGAACCAGGAGCGCAAACAAACATAACACACAATGTAAACATTAACACACTCGTAAAAAGTATAAGCACAAGCAACGAGTCGCCGGGCGTGGGCCGACAACAATCAATTATACGCCTTTAACACTTATAAACCGCCAAATTAACATGCCATGAATATTATTTAACTTTTTCTCAATTATGTTAATACGATTGCAATTCGTTAAGTTACATTGCCCTAGTATTAAGCCGAGAGCAAAAACTACAGGCGGATCTTTAGCAAAAATTTGCATTTATTACAATACTTAATTCTTACCGCGGGCTTGTGTGTACTGAGAAAAAATATACACACCCGGAAAGGAGCAAAGATCGACGCGTGCGCCGAGCGAGCGATGTGCCTTGAGATGACACTCTAAATATTCAAATCGTTGTCTTATTACCATTTTAAAACAGTGAATCATTTTATGGTGTCAAAAAACAAGGTGTTTTATTATGTTATTTGTTATGGATAACGGAAGATTTATTTAAGAAGGATTTTAATACGTGTTTTTGGTACTACGCATTATTATTTTTTGTTGTCCGGTGAGGCAGACGGTCACGTTGCCTGCAGGCTGCTCTGTGCGCGCACCGTTGATCCCGCATGCCGCGGTGTGCCGCGCGACGGTAGCATCGCAGGCGCACCATCAGCTCGATGTTATTAAACACACCTCTCATACTTTTAGTGGATTGATTACGAATCATGATTGACGATCTTTATATTCAAACGATGAAATCATTGTCCAACACGTATTATCATATTAAAACAATGAATCAATTTTATACGCTAAGTAATACATTAAATAGTTTTATGATCGTTCGTATTTGTTGTTCTTATTAAATTGAGATTTATGGATGAATTTAAATGTGTATAAGTTCCATTAACATACAGATTGTAACAACAAAAGTGTTGGTTTTGTCACAAAACTGGTAGGTGTATTGATTGAAATACTATGTGCACCATGCGGCGATTCTCTATTAATAAAAAAGTATAGACAAAAAACGTCATACATTTTAAAAGTCTGTTTTGATAAATCTCTTTTTAGGAACTTGGTTTGGAAATATTTTTTTGTGCCAGCACCTATAATTGACGTTTTAAAAGGTTCACATAAATCACCAGTATTTAGAGGTTTTACTTAATTAGGCACGTGTGACATTGCGCAAGTTAAGTACATAATTTATTTTCGCGTCACATGTCATCGTTAAAATCATTCAATAATAGGACAATTTGGATGTATGTCTGTATTTTCAAACTATAAAACTGCTCGAACGAACTTGAGTGGACTTACTAAATAGCATATTTGGAAAAACAAACCAGTCGAATGTATCATATTGTGTTTTTGAACATCGTGTTATACTAATCATATAATATCTACTAATTCTGTTGACAGGTAATATACTTCGCCGTAGGTGGTGTCGGTGGCAAAACATATACTAAATGGGCATGCGAACATTTAATTATGATTTAAAAATGTGTTTGTCTGTTTTACCTATTTTAGAATCGTAAAATTACGGAACTATCCGTAACTTTACGGCATCTCCTAAGAAAAATGTTTTTTGTAATCCATTCTGATATATTACAATTACGATTACGACCACCTTCAAATTGGATCCAGTCCATAGAGCTTTTTTATCTTAAATGAGGCAAGCAAGCATACGGCTCGCCTTGTGGTTATTATTGCTTACAATGCAAAATATGCTTAGTGCTAACTTAGTGTCGTGACTAAACCTGCGCTGTCAACTTAAAGAAAAGATTTCACTTACTACTTCGTCTGCTGATAGCGAAGTGTCTTTGTAAAGAGCTCTGGCAAACCTACTCATTGCAAGCACGAAAATTAACCCACAAACTTCTTCAAATTGCAAGTCAATTTTTATCCAACACTATGCCAATATTAAGATACGGTAAGGTAAATCATTCCCAATGTCACTGTTTTAAATCTGAAAAGAAGGTCCCTTATATAAGTATACAAATTAGCTTTAAGATTAAAATGTGCTTATGAGCAAGCAGCGACGCGAGTCTAAGTAATAATAAGTAGTTTTATTTGTTTGTGGTAACACGCTGGTCACTTGTCGCCCATCATTAGCGCACGTGACGAGTTTCCTCGTGGGTGTGGCAGGCGATCTCCTTGAAAAACGTTTGCGCGTGCCACACAGACACACACATACAACACATATGTATATTATAGATTTGTATACTCTGTAGGTATATTTGAAAGAAGATTTTTTGCCTTTCAAGAATTTATTTTAAGCTTGACATAATGATCTCTTATTAACGAAAAAAAGTAAAAACATGCGAGCCTAATTAATATATACCTCTTACATTCAGACTTCGATATTTTATCTTATCTTGACGATTCAATAAATTTGAGGCATAGATTCTGATATGCAAATAATGTACTTAAATGAGTATAATCACGAGTTTATAAAACTATCGATAGCGATAATATGTTCCAATAGTTGCTATAAGTATTTTCATTTGAGATTTCACGACATAAATTTGACTCAATTAAATGTTATCTTGGTCGGTCGAGCGAAATTCATTGTATGTGGAAAACAGGTATAGGTTCCTGAATTCCTAGCAGATTTGGGTCTTTATTTATGTTAACGACTTCTTTTTTTGTAAAGGGCCGAATTCTCCTTAATCAAGTGAATTGAGCGCAGAAGACAATTCGTAGACAGACCTTAAAAAACAGTGTAAATAAAACATACTTGAGCAACATTCGTTACATAATACTTATTATTTTAGGATTTCTTATATATAATTTAGAGTACCTAAGAATTCTTAAATTTAGAACATCATCACTGTGATGAAAGTTAGTTCGAAACATGCACTGTTGCAATTTGAGGTGTTGTCGACCTCGACTGTTGTAATACTGGCCACCAGTTTATTAGATCCAGATTATTTCACCAGCTGTCACTAATTCTGACTGCAACATCAAACGATGTGGTATTCAAATGTATAAGTAGTATTTATACTCAATTTAGTGATACAACTATATGCTCAATTAAAAACACGCGTACAACTTTCTTTCTATCAACGATTTTAAGAAAAGGAATGGATTTATCATGAGACATTATTAAGTTCTCGGTATCTCTGTAGGATAAAAGTAAAAACACAGATGAACAAATTTACTATAATTTATAAATATGATAATAGGCACATAAGACAAGCAATACTTCAATTCCTTGCAAAATTATATGCCGATATGAACTGTGAATTTAATTATGAAATTAGTTTTGAATTGGTTAATCATTAAAATATGTTAAATTAATTTGACATATTTGCTAAAGACATAAATTGGCATTGTCTGGAAAAAAAAGATTAGATTTGCCCATTTTACCTGTTCAAGTAACCCCTAATGCTACTTCCCACTATAATAATATAGTTTTGTCAGTACCACACAACCAAAACCAAATCAAATTATACCAGTATAATTTTACGACACACACAAAGAAATTGACTAAATTAACAATTCTAAGAACAATGTCCCTTTAAACAAGGAATGAGGTACAAAGAAAAGAACACAACAGGATTGGCAACATAATCGTTCGATAAAACTACGTAAACTAGTAGGTAGTTGTTTATTACCTTTCCTCGATATAAATCTTATATAGCAATAATGACTATTAACAGACTTGGTTGAAGCACTTCCTTCATAGGCTTGTTTATTTATAATTTATTAGTAGCTCCTTAATTTTTTTATTATGTCGTGTGTCGTGTCTCGTTTGGAAATTCTCGTTCAGCAGTAATAAATATATTATTATGTCTCTTAAAAGAAAGTGTGTTTGCTACACTTTAGATGTCATCTGGCTACTATCTAATATGGAAATTGCTGAAGCGTGTGCTTACGTAACTTGTTTAATATTAAATAGTATAAAGATTTTGTTTGTTTTTATTTTATCTGCTAGGGACTTCGTCCACATATATCTAAATACATGTTATGTCATATATCTATATACATAATATGTCGTACACGTACATATTATGTATATATATATATATGCTACACGAAGGAATCAGGTGACTAAGGTAATTTGAGTTTGACTCTAAATTACTAAACTGCAAAAACCGCATCATAACCGAAATAATCAGGCAGATAGGAAGATAGACAAATCTAAAAATAATTGTTTCAGATGCAAAATAATGGTTATTTTTTTATAATTAATAGTCCAAAAAGTTTTCTGTATCACTCCAATGTGTATACAACATTGCTATAATAGTTTTGCAATATTAATAGATTTCCAGATAATATATGTCTATTGTAGATATTTTAAATAAAATGCTAAATAGGCTTTTAATGATATATGGTTGGTTACGGATGTATCTTGTAAAAATGTAAGTGAGATATCACTCCATTATACAAGTCAAGCTTATATTAGCTGACTTTCATTTATGTACATCCATTATATTATAGAAAATTCTGCACACCTAATTTATGACTACACTTTTATTAAAGAGATTTCCCTCACTATAACACTTTTTGGAGAAGGCAACGAAAGAGTGCGTATAAAGTTAATCAATATTTTTTTATGTATAAATAGCTGCAAATGGTTTACAAACATGCAAGATAATTGACGAGGATGCAGCCAGCTCAGGTACCACCTACGTTAGTACGTTATATAGCTTAACCTCGCTAAGGAATATGGAACCTAAAAATTTCAGTAGGCTTATTTGAGAAATGACGATTCCCATGGAAAGGCAAAACTCTAAACCAAAGCAACCAAGGTTAACGCTGGAATTGAAACAGCTTATGGAAAAATACACGTATCATAAAATATAATAAGTATGTATGTGTGTAGATGTAGCGTATATGTGTGTAACTAGAGTCGACAGGCTTCTAACATTTGCCGCACCACGCGCACCGGTTCAAGAGAACATTTGAAGCAAACTCAAGTAATTAAAAACATAGCCGTTACGCCAATTAATTTCTCAAAGTCAAAAGTTGCTTCAACGTTTTCCAGCAACGGTATTTAGTAACACAGTGCTTTATAACTGTGTATTGGCCAGTGGAGAGTTCGACACAGCTAGACACAGTGTCGGAGGTGTTTTGTAAAGGATGATGCGTTTTGGAGACTCGATACGGTTAGGAGAGTTTATTGCCGGTGCTGGGAAGCGACGGTCAATTAATTCTGACCGAGTAACAAGCGCCAGATTTACTGTATGGCGTTCTGAATGGCGTTTTCTCTTGGGCCGACGATTGATGCGATTATTGTCTAATTGGCACGCTAATGTGATGAGATGGAGGAGATATCACACACCTACACCGAGTCGGTGTTTCGCTAGCTTTTTTGACGGCAGATTTCAGCCAAGATAATAAAACATAACGACAGTAAAAAATTTATCTAATTGGACATGTCTTTGTGAAAATGATGTAACTAGACATGTTAGAATTAATTAACCTGTTTTTGAACAGTCTAAAAATGTTTTACCAATTTCTTCACATAACGTTTAGAACCTACTCAAGAGACTGGAACGTAACCCTATATTCTAAGAAGAAATCTTTATTATTAGCGTGTAATCAATGCGCGATGCGTTTATCATCTCCACAACAATTATATATCTTGGTACTACACAAGCGATCATATCTCTGAGTTCTACATCCATGGCGGATTGTTGATGCATGTTATGCTCGAGACATAATTCCAGTACGTCGATGTATAACGTATGTTGTTGAGTGCGGTGCGTGCGTGATGCTTGTACTGCCCGGGGCTGGATATCATATCAATGCACGACACTGGGTATAAATTAGCCCGGTACACGTGAAGGGAGGTAGCTACTGCGCTGCGCTCTTAAATGTGGGCTAACTCACACGATCTATTACTAACTGCGTACTTTATCTTAATTTCTTTGGCTACCACGCCTACGTGGCATGATTTTGAACAAGTTTTTACACTTTACGATAACCTAGAACTAGGCTCGATAAGAACGAAGCAAAAAGCTATTAATGACATCGAATATAATGGAGTATAACTATCGGACGGTACAAAAAACACAAAGAAATCTAGGCCTACGCTGTTATTAGAAATGAAATCTTTCGAAATGTTAAAATCAGCATATTGTTATTTCAAAAGTATCATATACATCATTTGTATGTAGCATTTGATGTAAAATTAGCTGCACAATGTGGTTTAAGGCTATGACAGGTTAAGTGCTATACTAAGTTTACAAAAACAATACATTTTGTTTGCTTACAAGTACTTATATAATATAATAAATAGTTGAAAAAATCTTAGCTAAAAGCTAAAAATCCCAAAAGACCTAAATAAACATGTGAAATATTTATCAATTTGTTCAAGTGCTTACCGAACGCGCTTCAGAATCTATTTTCTGAAGTCTAGTGTTATTCCTTGGAAGAAAAGTTATAACAAAGCGCTTACCTATTCATACGTGTGTACACGGTACTTAGACGGTAATATACTATGGATTTAACATGTAAATATATAAATCTATCCAGGTTTAGTTATTTGGTATAGTTTGATGTTCCAATCACCAACTTTAGATATTGTATGCTTGTCTTACGTCCTATAATAGAATAAGGATATATACACGCCTGTATATATATCCCTGAAGAGGTAGGTAGGGGTGTAGTATTCCCACATGTCGCCAGCTATGTTCTGTGTAACGGCAACATCTATTGCCGTCTACCGGGCACTTTGCCAGACACCATACTGTTACTGAGAACTTCTCTACAGAAAACTCAATAGATTTTTGCCTGATCACATATTTGAACTGCGTACCATCAAAACATTTTTGACTGCACAAATGGCGTAGTCTGCCGCTGAGCCTAGTGTTGTGGGTTCAAATCCCGGGATTAACATTTGTGTGATCCACAAATGGTTGTTTCAAGTCTGAATGTTCTTTTTGTTCGTTATTAAAGTTTCTGTAAAGTCCCCCGCGATACCGGATCAATTATTAGTGCGGTAGTAGTCTTTTAAAAAAGAAAAGAAGAATCAAGGATTAAAAAATATCCTATCAATAACCCTTCTAGTAATGTATTGCAATTTTAAATATATATTAATGTACGTGTGAGTTCGGTTACACTAAACTTCGATACAACTTATAACGTTATAAATAGCAATTTTATTCGTTATTTATTAATTCGCAACGATTAGAATATCTACATAACAGTTATAATCCGCAGAAATGGATCTAAATACATTAATTATACCGTAACAACTTATTTGTAGCAAGTACCTGTTGCCTGCGCTACTTAAAAGCATATTGTATATACATATTATTATAATTATTGGTTTTATTAGCCAGGGAAACCGTTGGACTACCACGAAGCGGTCTAGAATTCAATCCCAAGGCGCGCATCTTAAACATTTTTTAGTTATGTACGTATTAAATAGTTAATCGTCACTGCTTGCGTTAACGGTGAAGGGTAATATTGTGAGGAAACCTGAATGTCTGAGAATTCTCTATAATGTTCTCAAAGACATGTGAAGTCTGCCAACCCGCAATGAGCCGTGGTGGACTATGACCTAATCCTTCTCGCACCGAGAAGAGATTCGTGCCCAGCATTTGGACATATTACATTTAATACAGGCCTGATATTATTATATACTAGATTGTGACCGCTGCTTCGCTCACGTGAAAGTAGATTATTAGAAGCTAGTTTAGGTAATGTTAGTAACAGTACCATTTCCTTACAATATAATATAGCTTTATATAATAATAAGAATTTTTAAAATCGATTGAGTAGTTTTTTAGTTAAATCCTTACAAACTAACAAAAAATCATATCTTTCCTCTTTATAATATTAGTATAGATTATTTTTTAAATGCAAAATATATATTTTTAGTTAAGTCTAAGTTTGCGGTTATGTTTTTGACAATTACGATAGAACAGACACTCTAATATCATACAACGTTTGTCTGTCAGGACCTACATAAAAGTAGACTAATCTCTTATTCGTCAACTCGCCGTGAATTCTATATAAATATACCTTTGCATATTCAAAGAATACTTAGATCTAAATAAGATATAACTGTTTAAAGCTGTGACTACGATTATTGATATCGATATAAAATAAAACATTAAAATAAACTCATGCCCTGCGTATTTGATGGACGGTAGAACTGAAGAAATGTATTATATCCACATTTAAACAGCTATATTTGTAATACGTAATAGACCAAATACTGCTAAGAATAGCCGTACAGAAAATCCCTTAAAATTATGTTCGACCCGGGAATCGAATCTTAGACGTCACAAACTCAAGCTAACATAAACGCAAACTTACACCACAGAACCAAAGAGGCAACCAGTTACAAATTAAATTATACCTGTTAAAAAAAAGCATGTAATAGTACGCCCACATATATCATCGCTTTTTAAATTCAATATGTTAAGTTAACAAGAAACATAGGCCTAGTTGTGATTGCGAGATTTCTAGCCGTTAGAATAATCGTAAAATACAGATAAGGAATCCAAAAGAAAGTTTCGCCAACCGCGCCTAAAGGCCTGACGATTTTTATTTTAATATTAAAGTTAATCCGAACATTAAGCAAGGCAGCGGGCGTGAAAAGCGAAATCGTAATTAACGGCTCGTATGAACTCGTATCCACTCGTATCTCGATCTAAGCTGCGCGTACGCAAGCGGAGGTTTGGGTGCGCGGGCGCCGACCCCGGGCCCACTATGTCGTATGCTTGTGCTCAGATTTCACTCCACTTGGCCGGATTTTCGATGACACTCCAAGGGCCCGTTGACTCGTTTTTATGATAACCAAATAGTGAGCCTATATGCTTTTGTCCACCTGTGTTTTAAACTATCAGTATGTTAGTCGACCTTAGTTCGTCCTATAAGCTGTAGGTGTGCTCAGTGATTAAAGTAGTCACTTATATCCAATGTTCTGAATCCACACAGAGCAAAAAAAAAGTGTGGCTGTCAAATAATTGCTCCGATTTTGTTTATTCTTTATACCTACATATTGTTTTAAATCATACTTAATGCTATAAAAATCACTGTCTATTTTTTAGGGCAAAGCCACCGAACCATGTTTAATTAAATTTGAATCCTCAAGGAAGATACTGGCCACATATCCCTCAAAGAAACAGACGTCTATGTATATGTGTTAATACGGAGAGACGTGCACAAACTAGGTAATGATTAATCATATATTAATATGGTCAGGCCTATGACTGTTTGACAGCGCATTGATTTATTGATTGATAATAATCTGCAAAACACGCATAATGTCTAACACCTTCACGAAATATATATTAGTATCATGGTTTATGTATATTATATAATTATATGGCATATAAATATTTGGTTTAATAAATTAATAATACCAGTGTGTGTGGCCTTACTCTTCTCTTTTTGAGAGCTTGCTTGTCCCTTTACTATATCATTGTCCTAGCCTTATATTTTCCTAAATCTATTGGATTTGGCTTTCGAGATCAGACAGATTCACCTGAATATCAAGTTAAAATTGGGAATTTCTTGACAATAAAAGCCGTGTGACTTGTTGTTGGCCTAAACCCGGTATTTAAGTAATAGCTTTTATTCTAAGGTCTATAGCACAGAAATAGGTACTGTCCAGTACTATCATAGGTCTATAAAACAGTCGATGGAATCAGTGAGATCAGCACCTGCTAATGAAAACCGGGACTGGCTTCACGTTCTCCAAGAATACATCCATTGGTAAGTACGACGGTAGTAATGTTTCTTAACTCCTTAGATTCGTCGATCTATGCCAATATGTCACAAGTATTTCATCCTTTACACTATCAAAATAAGTTATAGACAGCCCAATAAATATAACACTAGTAATGTAATGAAATGGTTTACTTCAAAGGTCAAGGTTAAATCAGTTCTCTGTTAAATTAAACAAACCCTTTAGCTGTGACCTCTTTTGTACATTTTAATAAACTTCAGTTGGTTCAGTGATTTTCACACAAACATGCGAATAATAACCCTCGCTGCTGCACACACCTACACCGAGAATTATATACATAAATAACAACAATATTTATTGTCCAAAGTATCCTCAATCATAAAAGGTACAGTAGGTATGTCAAGTTCATCGTAACGTGACGCCATAAAGCAGCCATTCACCATAAGAATAAATGGTAAACTGTGTGTAAAGGCATTCGTCAATGGCGGTATAAATCAACAACACAGCACCATTACCGCGGCCACTGCTGTCCGTCAATGTGAACCGTCGCAATGATTAAACAATACGGCGTACTTACTCATACCTGAAGAAGTGTAATAAGGTTTAAGGCGGAGCAATGACGTGTTTAAGCTTCTATTGTATCATACAATTAAAGTAAGGATTAAAGTAAAGGAGGAGTGCCGCGAGTTCGTAAAAATATTCGACAGGCATTTTTTTGTAGTCGTACATTGGCAAAGTCGCATATAGCTTTGGCTAAACCGTTTCTATGGCCTATGGAGGCTTGCATTACGAGGTATTCCTCGGCACGCATCCGCTTGTGGCGCAGCGGCTTTGCCAAAGTCCTTAGTAGGAGAAAGAAAGAGCACTGGTACCTATGTCAACTGAAAAGCGTCTTCTTTGCCAACTCGTGAAGTAGGTAGCTTAGCACATGGATCAAGAAAAGGTTATATAGCTGTGTAGGATCAACATATCCCAATCAAATCACTCCTAAGAAATAATCCTCTTGAAAGCTGGAGCAAACCCTACTCTCCAATTTACTAATTATGCATGTATCATGGCAATATCATTCATAAATATTATCATATTATTATGTCCAGCAGTTGACTATTATAGCCTGATGATGATGATGATGATCATATTATATGGTCGGAGGTCGAGGTTTTGTCTATCTTCATTTTCTCTTAAACCTGTGTTGTCATAGCATTTATCTCATTTTCATTTATGTATCATTTATTTTAATTAATATGTTAGAAGCTTGAATCGTTATATCCTGTATGGCGAAACTCATATATAAATAAACATGGCTGGTTTTTAAAGTTAACACGAATTATAAATATTATTACTTGAGACTTCAAATGAGATAATTTAATAATTTTTAATTTCTTAAAAAGCTCTAAACAACTAAAGTCATTGAGCGGCGTCGCGCACAAATGCTAGTTAAAAATTAAGTGGCAAGTGACAGGACAGATGCAACATTATATTAGACGTATACAAACACACTGAACGCCAACAGGACGGTCGACGCTACTTACAAAGTAAATTAAAAGAAAACACATGGTCAAACTTCAACAACGAACAACATATCAACAACTCTTAACCCTACAATAGCCAAGACACTTCTAATACAGATGCGGTGATAACCCGATAACAACCAGAGTTGCAGCGGCGGCTTCAAGTCTGCCTTATCACCCGATCTGTTGATATCAGTCGCGATAAGCAAGCCCTGTCAGGCCCTGTCCGCTTGTCACGACGGTGTAAACCACTCTTTACTTTTAAAACAAGCCTCTTGTTAATTGCAATGCTGCATTTAATATATAAGTTGATAATGTCCGGTTGTGTGTCACTTTTTGATGGTTAATCCCTGACCTATAAAGACTTAGGAATCCAAGACATGATACCACAAAAATAAATTTTACAGAAATTGGACAGTTCTTAGAGGATTTGGTATCAGTGTGACACAATGCGCGGCAAATAAAGTCAAGAGAAAAATATTGTCTTTAATAAAAATAATAAGTCGTATTGTTAATAAAACTAGAGGCTTTATATAATACGAACATACTCCAGTGCAGGAGAACATATACAAATAGTGTCGATACACACGCATGAACACGTTAGGGTTAAGGCTCCCAGTACTACAGTTATCTTTCTATTTATAGAATTCCCTTTTTGTTGAACATTATCTAGCATTAAAGCTATCGCAATTGGAGTTATCTCCAAGATTATAATACATGAACACAAATTAACTCTATCTCTAAATATAACGGTACAAGTCTACTTGTAATGAGGTGTCTTCACTTCTACGTAAATGGCCTTTCGAGGTAAAATATTTCTGATTTCACGAAAACTTATCTCGACTTCAAGCGTCTTATCTAAATTATTTTAAACTTATGTCACTGCTTTAACTAAAGTTTTTTACTTCTGTCGTCAGTTTTATATTTACTTTCCTTCGTTTCCAATCATCGATGGTTATGACCCAAATAGAGGGTATCAATTACACACGAGTTTCTAATTTGTAAACGGCAACAAATTACACATCGTACGTACGGGCTTCATTTTAGCCGTGACGCAAACTACCTATAGAACTACTTGAGATAGAGACGAAAAAAAAAGAACATAAACCTGTAGTTGCGCGCCTGCGTCGGTTTCGTCATACGGGTGTTAGTGTCAACCGGCGCGGGCACAGAGTGGCGAGCGCATTGCTCAGTAATGAACCAGCATCGGGAATAAATAATAGTGCACGTGAGCGATGTAAGTTATGTTAATACATTACGAGTTGACGCAAAACGCAGCCAAGAACACGTGGCGACTGCGCCGCGCCTCGTCCCTACACATCCACGCAACATGCACCTTTAATTAACACACTAATTGCAACTTCATTCCGAAAATTGTTAGAAAATCTTACTCATTTTTTTATAGTTACACATAAAGATAGATACGATCTTAGATCAAATAAATAATTATGAAGGTGCACATAAAAGCAAACAGTGGGTGCCTCTATGACTCAATGGCCTATCATTTTACCTTTTATTGTAAGAAGTAATCATAGAATCTCGTCTATAACATGAAAACAGTGAAGACAATAAAACTGAAATCAATAAATTCTATAAAAATGTCGTAAAATCCCAACTTTGTCATTGTTTTACGAGCGAGGATAGAGACATCAAGTTTATATTGATTATAGTAATTTAAATATTAGTGTTTAAGGTATTACACCGTCCGAACCGAGATCGAACTAGCGGTGACAGAGTGACCGACAACGTGGCGATCACTTGTAAGCTTTCAAATAATATCCAACAGCAAAAAATCTAACGCACTTCTCATACAATCAACCACGTTAATTACTAAACCATTTATTCAACAGTCTCAATCACACAATTATAAGTCATGAGCTAACTAATTAATTTTGTCGTCATCATCCACAATTTGTATATAGTTTATGTAACTGGATTAAATAGATAATTATCGCTTACTTTAACGGTGAATGAAAACATCGTGAGGAAACCTGCATGGCTAAGAGTTCCGAATAATGTTCTCAAACATATGTGAAGTCTACCAACCCGCACTGGGCCAGCGTGGTGGACTATGGCCTAATCCATCTATACTGAGAAGAGGCCCGTGCCCAGCAGTGGGACAGCTTAATACAAGGCTGATATTATAACTGGAGTTCACCGACTTTACTACCATTTACTCCACTCAAGTTTTCATTCTTGTCGTGGTCAAATCTGATATAAATTTTGCTAATGGAACATAAAATCATAAGTCTAATACAAAATTCATATCAATAAAATCGCACCTGATCTTATGAATTCGACCAACTGGTGTACACGTGTTTCGTTTCAGAAGGCTAAAGTCATAATCCGCCACGTTTGTTCAAGTATGAATTGATAAACTTTAAACATTTTGCATGCAGCTTTCTGCACGGCAATTACTAAGCAAATTGATTTAGGCGTAGCTGTTTATGTAAATGAAGGTATGTATATAATGTTTGACATTATTCCCAATATAATTATCTGTGCCAACAAATCTGCCTCCATCATTTATTGAACAAACATTTACCTAATGTTTGCTAAAAAAGCGTTGTAAAATGACTTTTAAAATGTTTATTATCTTGGTTATTTAAGATAACTGTGCCCACACAGACCTAAAGTGGTGAGTATAACTTAAGAACGTAGCCTAGAGAGGCTGTTTGCCCACATTCGCCTAATGACAACTCCACGCATCTCAAAAACACAGCCGTCATAAAAGCTATTCGAATCCTAACAGTACAAGCTAATGCTAATAGTATTCAAGTTTCAAATATTGACATTATCGAAGAAGTCGGTGCAGTAGGCCATATTGTCACTATTAGTTTATATTATTATTTCAAAGCGTGTGATCCCACAAATTAGTTGTACGGAAGTGAATTTGAAGTTGCCGAACGTCATTGCAAAACTTGATCAGAAGCATTCAAGGTGACCACAAAAATAAATACGATTTAATTACTCCAAAAATACACAAGGAAATTTTGTAACGTCCTCTTACAAACCGCTCCCAGGCGAAGCGAATGGGGACTATCTCGTGTCCTTGCATAGTTCACTTGCATCGCTTCCTGTGCGCTCATTACTGACTGGATCGAGTGGCGAGTGGTAGCCGTGTCGATATTTTCATAATCTCCGGACATCTCAAGTGTTGGTGCGCTACCAGCTGGTCGCCCCCGCCTCGCCCCTGCGCTCGTCCCTTGCTCCCAGCTCGTCCACAGCGCAAACATCGGTAGTGTATGTGTTGTATTGTAAACGATGTTTGCTCAATCGTCGCTTAGTTTGCTTTTTTTCTAGTGCCGCGAGCCACGGGCCTCGCGTGTACTTGTATTGTGTACCCTTGGAATGTTTGCGAGCTCCGTTACCGACCTCGGAAACTCGCCCTATAATTTTAACCGGATTTAATAGTCCAAATAACTAATTAATTATACGTTATCGATTGTCTAACGCTCATTAATTTGCCAAAATACCAAAGACAAAATCGTAAAATTTTATGTCTCCGAGTCATGGACGAGGTTATAACAATTTTTAACTATCGAATGATTTATTTTATGACCGCTCTAATGGAATTGTTGGACTTTATAGTAAATATTTAATTGGTTAATGTTACCGGTTTTTGGCGACGTCTCTTTAACCCTAAGATTCCTTATATAACCTTTACGTAATAGGGTTACGTCATGCGAGAGGATGATTTAGTTTCTTTAAATCTTTAAAAATAAATTAGCTACCTACTTAAGATAAGAAATCGAGCTAATGATCGATAGATGGAGACCACTTATGCTGACTGTCACAGTGATTTTAGTTTGTATCTTCATCGTATTCTGTCAAGAATATATTGTTCCATTTTTCTTTAGCTTAGTCTTATTTACTATCTATTACCGTAGGCAGTATCATGTGGGTCCATCGAACAATAAAGGCTCATGTTCTGTCCATGTTCTCGGTACAAAGTGTTAGTTTGTCACGCCTACACGCTGGACCTTTTCGTTTGATTTTCGGTTGGTCTCTAGTAATGTGATGTGTGAACTCACCGACAGTTGTATAAGACACTCTAATTTCGTATTATTTTATTTTTAAGTATATCAAGACAGAGTACCTAGTTCTTATTCTTGATAGATTTTAATTGTTGTAGTGTCTTTGCTTCAATTGTATGAACAGTTGATTCAAAATACGCTTTTTTATTCAGAACCTGTATGTTTTATCAAACGTAAATCTTCATTCTATGGCTGATATGATAATCACAGAAACCATATCTCGCGTTATTGAAAATGGCGGTAACCGAAACCCTAGTGTCGATTTTATTGGTAATATATTCACATACTAATATTATCATTTTTACGTAGTAAACACGCCATATATTTCTCCGGCTATAATAAAGCTGAACTATTAAATTAGATCAGACCAGATTCTGGTATAGTAATCATATCGTGATATCTAAAAACCGAAACCATAAATAACACGACACTACAAGTATTTGTACGACAATAAAGTGTATCATTTAAAATGGTTCCGTAGCTCCGTCCCGTTGTCTCATACATATATACATGGCTCTCTGGTAAACATTTTTATTTCTTAATAAAAACATATCGACGGTACATAAATCACATCTGATAAATATTTAACATGTCTATAAAAACTTTAATTTTACGCAACAACACTGTATTTTTGTAACGCATTTACTTTTTTCCTTACAACTGCAACATCAATAAAAAATATATGTTTTGCTTTTTAAACACCTTTTATGATCGTTCAGTATAATGCGACACCGTTCTTTAGAAACTTGACATTTCGGAATTTGAATGCTAATGTGGATGTTACATTTTGTGAAAAGTTTAACTCTTCATAAAACCATAAAAATGACATAAAAATGAAATGGACGTTTTAAAATCTCATTGAATATTAATGCAATTGTGAAAACTTACGCGGACCCTTTCACCGAAGCATAATCGATATTAGAATGAGACTACCAAATAATTTTATGTAAACAAACGTCATGGATATAAACAGAAACTTTCTGACTGTGTTTGTTTTAGTTCTAAGTTAATTAAGACATAAATTTTCAAAGTTTTCAATTTACAATCCACGTTACACATTGTACAAATATAAATATCGTATATAGAAAGCATAATGATGACTTCGTAGGAATTCTAGAGAGAAGGTTTCACGGTGTATAAAATACATGATACTAGCTGTTACCTGACTAGGTAGAAAGGCATTATATTTGTCATTTTTATCTCGAACCCAACTCGACCATAACTAGAGCTTTTTACAAACATGTTAGTGTCGGGTTCTGTTTAAACCAGCGTCGGCTTATAACCAATATTGACTCAAGCGGCAGCCATCTCCGCATCCAAACTTCTGAGGAAGTCACCAATAAAAATGACGTTTTCGAGTAATACTCTTTTGATTGTTTTCTCAATCAACTTAATGGATTGACATATCATTTATGACTTAAATAATATGGCGGATGTTAGTTCATTGCACCTACTCGTATGTTGTATTTGTGAAGTGCGTAATGGCGGTCGGAGGCTCACGGATGTGCGTAGTGCGCGTGCGCAAATATTGGAACTGGCGAGTATTGCCGAGAGCTGCGGAGTGCCAAGGTCGGGGGCAAATAGATAACGAGAGGAATGCTCTTTGTGCTTGTGTGTGTACCCAGTACTCAGCACATTCCATTTCAAAGATATCATACTTATTATTGAATGGTTTGTTTATTGGTTTGTACTCAGCTTTCATAGAAGATGACAATTTTATTAGACTTTTACGAGAATAGTCAAAACTATTTGTAAGTGAGATTTCTTTAGTGAAATGCATTAGTCTGCGTCAGCGTAAAAGCTTTTCATTCAGTGGTAATGTATATTAACGTATCTTAAATCGATATAAAACAACAAATGCAGCGAACATTACCAAAAGTTTTAAGTAAACATAATCATTAATAACCGTTTCAAAAGGCTGTATTCAAGAGAATTGTCAGTTTCTTCTAATTTTCCATACTCTGCAAAATATATGGTCATCAGAATTTCTTTCCGCGTGTGTTATGAAGCTTTTGATATTATCATTACTCCGTTGATATAAATAATAATGTTTATTTCGCGTAATTCGGCTCAGCGCGGTGCGGTGGCGGCTCGACACACGTGCGCTACAAAGGTATAAATATCGCTTATCGTGAAACACTCTCCACCACTTATTATTCGTACTTTATCCGATTTCATGAGTTAATCTGTATAAGACAAGACCGTTAGTATAGTGTGGATAACTGGCTAATCCTAATTAAGGTTTTATTAAAGTGAAAGTGTATTTACTTGACCTTTGTTCAAGGCGAGAAGGAGCAATACTGCGATATGATTAGTTCCTTCTTTGCTTTATATATAAAGTAGTACTTGAGTAATAGCCACTTTATATGTCGTCGTTTTATTTTCGAAGATTTACTCCACAGTAACTGTAGGTACATATTTATTAGGACTAGCGGTCGCCTAGTGGTCGAAATTCAAACAAAATTGATTTAAATTTTAAGTTTGATCGTTATTAAGGTTTTATTGTTTACAACTTTACCCTTATAATGACATTTCATTTAGATTTCGCTAAGGCTATATATGTTTTTTCTTTATTACATATAAATAAGGTATAAGAATTGTACAACGTCAGACGAACAATACCGAAATACTACGAACGCGATTCGACTGCGTGTGTCAAATGTATGGTTGTGTGTGTGTCGTGTTTTTTCATTAATTTAATATATTTTTAATGCATATTTTATAAAAATATGAGGAATCGCCACTCCTTCTGCATATAAACTTTAACTGTGCCAAATTTCGTATAGCAATCCGTCCGCGCCATTTTCGTAAAAAGGGGTACAAAGTTTTTGCTTCAAGTATTAATTTATAGATAACATGTTACTTACCAGCCCATAAACTACATTATTGCAAAAATGCACGTTAATTCGTTGCTCCTCCGAAAGAAAGTCAAACCAACAAACATACTTTGCATTTATAATATTCGTAAGGATGTAACTGCCACATAAAGTAGATTCGACATGAGACGCCTATGATAGGTACAGTCTCAGCGTTATGGGACAGTCGAAAGGGGAAGACTTAGGCGAACGTAATCAAAGACGTTCTAGTGAATTAGGATAAGAGTAATCTAAACCAACGAGTTTACATGTGATTTTTTATGATAATTAGCTGGTAAAAATCTATACTGTACCCTTCGAACAGTAGCTGTGAGTCTTTATATCTACATTCGACTGAATGGCACTGGGCCAGCATGGTAGTCTGTGTTCTAAGCTATCTCACATAGAGATAAAAAACTAAAAAACACGCTTTAAAAAGTAAAAAATAATTTAATAATTTTAATGTAAAAAAGCGTGGGGTGGGGGCCATCAAAATATCTTAGAAAGCACTCCACGCTTTTTTACATTAAAATTATTAAATTAGTTATTATTACAATATTTAAAGCGTATGTTTTAGCTTTTTTAAACTATTATTTTTTTTATATATATTTCAAAATTATTATATTGTATAAATTACCGGTCCTCGCTAAGTGTACAAAGTTTCAAATCAATCCGTCGGCTTGAAAGGGGTGAAAATCACGTTCAAAGATTCCGTTAGATAGATACATACCAAGCTAATAAAAGAGTGTTAAAAAAGCCCATGCCTAGCAGTGGTACAAGTTATAGGTAGATAGGGCTGGTATTATTATTATTAAACAAAATTCATATTTCGGAAGAAGCAGATTCATATACTACAAATCTCTACAAAGAAAACACATACTTTGTGTTTTTAGAACAGGTACCAGCAATAACTAACCATTCTAAATAGACCTATTAGTGCAATTGTTGTCCCTACTAATGAAAGACCAGTCAATTTGACATCCATATAATATGGTGACTTTATTTAAAGTTGATAGAAACAGTCGTATAATTGTTTTATTTGTAAGCATTATAAATATGGAGATTTTTGGTAGTTCGGTGGAATTTATCGTATTACCATAATTGTCAATTTTTATATGTAACATATCCCGCCAAAATCGTTTTGCTTTCTATTGCTAGTTCGTTGTTGCTAACTTGCATATCATTAACGTTCATTATAGAAAACCTGACGGACTGGTTGCTTAGTTTTGTATTAGGGCTAAAAATAATACTTACACCTTTAAATAACTGTAAAATGATAATTTTTTTTATACAGCTATAGTGGCAAACAAGCATACCGCCCACCTGATAGTAAGTGACCACTGTAGCCTATGGACGCGTGCAACACCAGAGGCATCACTGGCGCGTTGCCGACCCTTTAAGAGAAAAAGAAAGTGGGAATGAGAAGGAGCGGGAAGGGAGAAAGAGGGTGATTGGGTCTCTGGCACTCTCACTCACCGAACGAAACACAACAGCGCTTTTTGTAATTTTTTCATCAGTGAAGCAATTTCGAAGAAATTTCATATAAAGGTAGGTTAAAACCTTGGTAGAGACAGCTTGTAAGCTTTACTTTACATTACTTAATCAAAATAAGTTTTAAAGAACAGCTTATTGTAAATATTATAAGGCAGGTCCATGCAAATCGTACGTGCAAATGATTGAAAGTAAGAAGCGATCAGATTAAGTGTGGCCAGTTCCAACCAAATAAACAAGAAAGAAAACACAAAGAGACTTCACCGAGACCGCTGTCGACGTGCTACCGACGGGATGCGCTTCATCAACTAGACGTGATCATGACCTTACTTGGGTATCTCCATCATCAGCGTTCATCGGCTGCCTCGTCCGTTCAGTAAAGTTTGCACCAGCGTGCAAGCTATTTGTGAAGTCACATGTTCGATTCTATGATTGATTTGAATGGGCTATGTAGTAAGAGATATAATACAACTATACATAAATAAACGCATGTACATTTGCAAAGCTGTTTGTACAGATGTATTACAGTCATATATTAGCTTCATTTTTAGATATCCTGTAATAGGACTGTATGTCTATAAAGCACAATCATCAGGATCAGGACTCCAGCTTCAATTAAAAAATCTGAACAGCAAATCCAACTACCATTTTGCGAAACTTAAAAATCGGGGCATCGATCCCCGATTTTACTTTTAGTATTTAGGTAAACAAAGTACAACCAGGTTTTTAATTGTGGCAGCACAGTGGAGAGACAATAGAGACCTTAACCTGGTGTTACAAGCGTTCATAGGCTACACTTACCGCTAGCCTTCATGTGGGCCATGTGCTTGTTTACCAATAGGAAATTTAAAAAAAAAATATTATGAGGGCCTCATAATAATTTTTTTAAATTCATTTTTGTAATTCATCTCAACGATTACACAAAGCTCGATGTAACTCGCACTTCTCCATTTCTGATAAACCTGTAAGTGCATCAAATAACCAAATGACACTTACATTTCGTTCAAACAAGGTTCGGTCAACTCATTCAATCATTCTTTCATAATCGTTGTCATTCATCAGTTTGCCGGGTTGATTAGCGGCGTTCCTCCCATGTTTGTTCGCGTAGTGGACCGATATTACGTCAAGTAACACTGTACTGTCATACTCTCATATTTACCACCATAATTTCGTAAGATCACTGAAAAGACAACCTTATTTCTATAAGAATAAAGCCTATGATAGTATCAAAAGGTGTTGTTGTCAGAGCAAACATTAAGTGCGCCCGCGCCGCCGTTCGCACCAAATAATGTTTTGTCTTTGAGCTGCCGTGGTTCCTGTCATAGATTATGAATGTAGATCACTTATGTTTTATTCTGACAGGTTATTAGTTTAACAGGTGGATGTATGACAGAAATATACTCGCCACTTATATAAATGAATGCATTTTTATTGTGTAATTAAAATCATATGATTGACGGCAGACCAATGTATCTGTAATGTTAGATGGCAAATCTTGCACAAATGCAAAGTCTTAAATTGTTCTTCACAATGTGAGAGGTCTGGCAACTCGTATTGCGTTGGAATAATGGAACGCTATCGTTATTTTTTTAACATTATAACAGACAATATAGAGCAACACACAAACAACAAGATTTCTAATAATCATCAAAATTAGATGACCCGTGATTGCTTGTCTCGTACTTTAACCATTTTGCTACTATAGGTATTGTATAGAGAAATGAAATCATTTAATATATAAGTGATAGAGAGTGTTTCATGCTATCAATTGCAACTCTTTACATGTTTACTATATAAATTATATGTAGATATAATATATTCAAACTAAACAAGTAGGCATTTTTACTCTATGACTATTCATCTATCATCGCCGCCGTTAGACTTACTGAACATTTAAAATTACAAAAAAACTACGGGTTTTAAGTCCTACATAATATAGGGTCAGCCTGTTCCCTTCTACTGAGCTCAGTTTCAGTCTCTATACTGGTACTGAGAATTAATCGACTGAAATACCCAATTCCACTCAAATCGAGACCTGCACATAAGCTAAATTCACGACGGCTGCGCCACCGAAGCGAATCATACTGCTACCTAAACACTAAACAATAGTATACAATATAATGTTATGTACAATTGTTACTCAAACAACAATAATACTACAACGCTTTGTAGGTTACACAATGATTGGCAGGCTAACCCCGCGCGTATCACATTACGGATGTTAATTCTAATCACAACACCGCTCATCACCGGTGTGATTCATCTATGCATTAACTTTTGTCTCCGTTGACAGTTCACATAAGACAAAGCATGTTTAATTAGCATCGTGTATGGTAACCATGAAAATAATGGAATAGTCCTGGTTTTTTATTTAAGGGGACATAAGGGGACATTTAAGGGGACATAAGGGACATAAGGGACACTTACAATTATAATATATTTATGAAGCACAATTCTTGTCTCAAGTGTGGATCGAACTCACGGCTATTTGTTAATGGTAAGGCGACCAATTAAAGAACTCTGCCCTCCGTACAATAAGAAAAATGTGTGTCTAAATTAAAGAGCTCCATAATAGTGGTTCCGTTTTTCTTAGTACGACATAATTTCAGTAATCCCAGATATCGCGAAGGTCCAACCAACTGCTATAGATAGAGATTATTGAGTAAATTAAAAGGTTTATTAAATACGTGTTTATTTAAACCAAATATTAAAAAGTCCATCTAATGGACCATGTACTCGCGGTCAACAGTCCTTCCAATTTAAAATTGCTACAGAAATATAACACAAGTTTAGCTATATTTTAGGTATAATACTGAATGGTGAATGATAGATTAGTGGTACTACCCCAGTTTGCTAGCTTTAGCTTTAAGAAGATATTCTGCCTAATAATGTATGACGTTTGGATACCCTATGCGTGTATAGTATTGTTGACATCGCGCCTACCAGCATATCGTAGTGGCCGGTATTGGTTCTAAGAATACTTCTGGCGGTTTGTTCGTTACTTATTAGTTTCCACACTAACTGCTAAGTACTCTGTGGGAAAAGAAAGCTTCTTTGTTTTAGTACATCAGACAAAAGATTAACACTTATATGGTCCGTAGTATTTGAATGATAGTGAGTTGTATTAAGTACCTTGTTTGCATAGTCAAGAGCGCAGCCCATGTACTTGTGTTTAGTGCTAGCAAAACAATAATTAATATATTCGAGTAAAATTTTAATGAAATATTGCATATCTCTAAAACTATTGAGTATACTCTATAGTTTCCTGTTCTAACTATGACACTGAGTAGTAAAACCCTTATGAAAGTAGTATTATAAATATGTTCATATATACGCACACGCACATACACAAGTGAATACACCCTTACACACCCCACACACCCAACAACATGCAAATTATAATTTTAAGTTTTTGTATATATTTCACTTTTATTCTATTTTTATGTTATACTCGTATTTGTTCTTTTCTTTTTTATCCCTAACTAATTTTATTTAATAATAATTGAATAATTGAGTGTATACATATTGTTGCGTTAGAAATATGTTGCGGAAGAGCGGAGTCTCCTTATACATCTCTTGCTGAAAAGGAGACGCCTATCACTAATTTATATAATCTGTAAAAACAATAAATTATTATTATGTTCGAAAATTAGTCTCGGGTAACCGTATACTGCGAAATAGAAAAACTGTTTTGTTATTAAGAAATACATTGACCTAATATTGCGTTACATTACAGTCAGCTAGAAAACTAAACTCATCACTGTTTATGCTACTATTTACAATAATTATATGTATGTAGATACATAGATAATTATGCTCACATCTGCTTTAGTTACATATATATACCTACGTGGGTATGTACATGCCTGTATATCCCTGAAGGGGCAAGCATAATAAGTAGGTACTAGATCCACATATGCACTATATTTTAGACCACATAGAAACTCTGAATATGACCGGGGATACACCGGGGACATTGTACAAAATACTAAAATATATTGCAATAACACTCAGTCCAGGAAAGCTATGTTAGAATATAAAGATATAAAAACTGATAGACGTATAATATAATTGAACGCGAGTTTATCGTACATAATAAAATTATAATTTACATTTGTTTAATGATCGTGACGCGCGCTTGTTATTCGCTTAGTACGAACTAAAGATACAGTAAAGTCGATCACAAAATGATAGCTGTTTGATGCTTTGAAAGCATAAATTACGTGGTTAATTTCTGTCATTTAAATAGAGCTACTAATTATGTAAAAATATTTTTATGAGTCGTTAGCGTCTAATGTCAAAGTTTTTAAGTTTATATTTGTTTCTATTAGGTAGGTGCTAGATAGTTAATTTTGTTAGAATTATTTTGGCCAATGCCTACTGAAATATTTTGAGACTTCCCTCATAACATCACCGGGACCAAGCCAAGAAGATCGCGGATAACTTGAAATATCTGACATTTGGTTCGGTTTTTAGCTAACCAAATATAATAATTCCAAATGAAAAAGGCCTAATTCCCTGAGTTTCGGAGGACTTTACAGAAATTAGGACTCCTGTACCAATATCATAAAAAGGATCGATTTTTTTGTTTGTAATCAATAAACTCTGAAACTGCAGTACCGATTTTAGTCATTCTTTCACCATTACAAAGGCAATGTATTTAGAATTGACATAACATCACGCTAGGAGCCACGAAAGTGAAGCAGTAATCATAAATGTGCGGGGAACAGCTAAAGGAATAAAAAGCTATATGATTTAATTTTTGCAGGCATTATCTACGAAAAATTGCTTAGTCTCGATGGTCTCTCTCGATAGTCTATTTCGCAATTAGATAAATTACGACTTATCAGCATCTGCCTCAAGCCCTAATCATCTCTAGTTATATTGATTGACTGGGTTTATCTTAAGTGTTTATCAAAGCCTACGAGTAAATAATCAATACTATCCCGCTCCCAGAACAAAATGAAAATATATAGAGGAAATAGTTAGAAATTCGTTATTTATTACAAAGTCCAGTGGTGGTCAATGGTCGTTGGATAAATTTTCCTTCACATCGTCCCCGTCTCACCTGTATTTATTACTTCCTGAGCGCGACAAACGTCTGTAATTGAGCGATCACGACGAGACCATAACTCGTATGAAACTATCGAATTACACGCGCAACCCTATCGGTGAACATTCACCATACCTCTTATTCTTTGGCGCCTTCTTTCAGATGGACACCGTTCTTTCTCTCTCCCCCTTATTATACAAAGTTTGGTGTGACAAGGATAGGGTATCAAGTGACCATGATCGGTACGCAGGTGGAAATAGTGACCACCGGTCACTAGGGTTATCAAATTACAGATGATGTGATGTGAAATTTATCGATGCGACGGACGCATGTAGCGGGTAACGCGGTGAATTTGTAAAAAGAATGATTGTCCGACGAAAGTGACCGCTGCCCTTCAAATCACAGTACATTGTCAATCGTGTGAATTGTATTAATTTGAAATTGTAATCGATCGGTGAATTAAGTAGGGGTCGCAGAGGTCAGTGCGAAGGGCAAGACGCTCTACGTATTGTGTTTTTGCCTCGTCTTCCTGGATCGTAGTTTATAACAAACAAGTTCAAGAGTGCCAGTGTTTGATGGCTAGGAAAATTTATTCATACGTGAGCAATTAAGGGTTTCAGCTTACGTGCCAACTGACAAAGCATGTGGAAAAATATTTCGCACAATTTACATTATGCTTTGGAATAGTTGGTATTAGGTATTAGCATGCGATGTTTAAAAATGCAGGTTTTAATTAGTTCTTAGTATAATATTGGCGTTATGGGGTCAGCAAATAGAAGACAAAGATATGAATTCCGAACTAGTATTGTCAGTATAAACTGGATATTTTAAACTGCCAAATTTTAACGGTTAAATTCGTTTGCCATAAAAAAACTACGGTTATGACTTATGGCGCATCGACTTCGAATTTAAAACTAAATTAACCATAAATTTATATACTGTATGGCTGAGAAGTAAAATAGTAAGTATGCTTTTTATAATAAACTCTTTTAAAGATGTAATTTAAATTTTTAAGGATGTTCACTCTAGAAATAGGTAAACAAAAATGTATCCTAGAAAATGATGAGCGTATTATTACTTACTTCTCAGCTACAGATATACTTAATATATAGTGACTCGGTGATAAAACGATAGTCATCTACGGCAAGGATACTATGTAAATAGTTAGAAATAATAAGCGTAAAAATATTTTTTATCATCATGTACTGAATATGTTTAGCACATATATGGTATAGCGATACTATTGCTATCATTAAAAGTTTAGTTTATAAAATAGTTTCAACTATATGCGGTTACCATAGTCTACACAATTTACCTGCAGGATGTCGTTTAATAGCCGGAATAATCTCACAGGGGTATGCAATACGGATGCTATGTGCAGGCTTCTGCAAGATGCAAAAGGTCACCATAAGTTTCTTGTTATTATTTCTTTCGTATAACTTTCTGTATATTCTCAATCATAATTATCGATCTACAACATTATTGTGTAAAAAATAAAAACAAAAATAATAAAACTCATCAGTTTAAGACAGGACCCCAAGAGGTATAACCGTGGCTATAAACACTCATTACGTTTCCACAAGTGCACTCTCGAATGACGCATCCATAAAATACGTTAAATCCTAATATAAATATCTAAGTTGGGCCAATTAACTGTTGGACGGGCGAGAGGTAACATGAGCGGGTATCACGCTGCGCTGCCACAATTTATGATAGAGCCTAGCTACGCCGAATTAACCGAATGCTGGTCCATGGGTCTGTGGGACCGAGACGTAGTGTTGCGACACACGTGCTCGCCCGCAATTAACCATACTCGATAATTCAAGTGTTATGTCATATGTGTAGTTTGAGATTCGATAGGTTTGTTACATTGTCGAAAGTGGAAAGTGGTTGACTTTATACAGGTCGTGTATAACTTGTATCGTGGTGAAATGATGACATGTATTCTGGTGAAAGAACTATTAACTTATTTATGGTGATGTACGATTACGGTATAAATTCTCCGGTATAGAATAGGTAGGTACTTCTAAATTTAAAAGTTGTGTGTATTATTACACTTTTGATCGGAATATGTCATGGGAATCCCAAATTAATTATATTCAATAGTTTGAGGATCGCGATTCATTTACAGCGCTTTCTAGTATATTTTTACCATCAATGTGGCAATGTACTATTAAACTTTACTAATTTTTAAGCTTATTAAATTATTGAAACTATTAAAACTATTTATACTATTACTATACTATTATACTATTTATATTTATGTATAATATAGTAATAGTATAAATATTTTTAATAGTTTCAATCATTTAATTAGCTTAAAAATTAGTAAAGTTTAATAGTAATAGTAGTGTAACAAAATGTTGTAATAAAGTGTCAAATAAAAAACGCGATAAAATTCGTATATAGTAGTTTAATTTCAAAGTATCGTACCCTTCAGATATTTAAATCATCAGGAGTACGACGCGTGCTTTGCTGACTTAGTTTACAGGATAGAGATTACGGTCCCTTAAAAACTCTACTCCCCAAAGTAATACAACACAAGCCCATTTGGCAAAAATCTTCGGTAAGGTAGAAGTACTTTATCAAACAAACAACTCCAGGTTTAAGCAACGATGCTGCTATATAACATAACAAATAAAAGTATTTTTTTGCATTAAAATACCGTACCAATAGTAAATGTCTATGTGAAAACAACTACGACTAATGAGTAACTTATCATAGAATTTACATATATTTTTCAAGTACAACTTTCAAAACGACAGTACTATACTGCGGAGTCGATCGAAGCCTCGGGTATAACTTAAAGGCTTTATATGCGTAGTAGTGATAGCCAGGTGACCGCCAACATTATATATACAGCCTTCGATCCATTTGATGCGCGCTGATAAAATATAATGCACGCTTTTTATATTCAAACTTATACTTCAGATGCGTTCCCTGTCATGTAATATAGGCTAGTTTACGAATGGATCATGCCGTCATTGCTAACGTACAAGAGTTTATGGAAATAAAAGGGATATGGTCCTCAGTATAGATAGCATCGACTGAGATAACAGTGGTATAGAATAGTCTCGTAGTTTATTGAATGGTTGCTTGAACAGTGGCTGTACATTAAGCTCGCAATCGAAAGAATATTTTCGCGTATTTTTTGTTATAACATTAGTTACGTCCAAAGACAAAGCTATCGAATACCTTATTATCGTCACGGAATTCTGGTGTGATCAACACTTTGCACCAATGCAGTAAGCTTTACTTCTTTAGGGATAAAGACGTTGAAAAAGTAGAATTATTATACAAATTTTTTATATACCATACTTATGGGTGGGTAGGTATATTTAATTATGCCTGTATATTTCTAAAGGATTAGGCCGAGGTATCGAATGTGAACAATAATCAACTATGAAAGATTACGTAGTAAGGAACTTATTGCAATCATTCGGGTAGAGTATCCGACTATGTATTGTTGCTGAAAATTTCCTTTGACTAAAGCGTGATAATACGCTGCAAAATCCAACACCGAATCTGAGAAATAAATATCAGTAGATGCGCAATATTATACCTACTTATACTGCTAGGACAAAGTATTCTGTTAATTGTATGTTTGAAACGGATCTTTTGCAGGATATTTAAGACATTAATACATTGTAGATAATATTTACTTACAGAAACAAATACTAAACGTTTGTAAGTTGTGCGAGCTGATAGAAATCAATAAATCACACGCAACAAGAGACTGAGGTATTCAAAGCTGCGTCTAAGTGAAGGGAACATTTGTAATGTATCGTAAATTATCGATTAAAATCGGTTCGAGCTAAACAAAGTTATGTACGCACCACTCGAACACTACATCAATCCTGCGTGTAGGCAGCCGCAGCCATACCCGCCTCGAAATTATTATCGACATATTTACGCAAATACTATTCAAAGTACCTCTCTATAGCTTAATATGGAGTCAGCAACAAAATTTGGAAACGTTCCACTCGTCAATAGAGCCGATTGCGAGCCAGCGGTATCGAACGATCAATAACTTAGAATCAACACTAACAGTAGCCAAATAACGCGGTCTAATCCGACTCGAATCGCTGGATATTTTTCAATAACGCACGGAATCGATGATCGGAATAGTTAGCTCGGGACTCGATCGCTCGCTTCGTTTTTTTTGTGTGGGAAACATTTCGTTTTTCAATCACAAGCTAACCTTTTTACGGTGCTGGGTGTACGTCGAAGGCGATAAATATCGAAGCTTATGGCCGCGGTCAGCTTTGAAGTGCACGTTTTATCCAGATTGCTACAGAATTTTTGGGTGTTCATATATTTTGTATAGCGACGGCGACGCGTGGGCATCTACTCGATACACATTTGTTTTACATGACACAGGCTTGCTAAAACTCAAGACATGAAGATCACGACTGTATCTATTATATTTCACGGAATGGCTGGTATACATATTGTATCACGCCTGTGTATTTCCCAAAAAATAGTTGAAGTTTTTTTATTTTGCTTGTCAAAATGACCACACTCCACCTGATGGTAAGCAGTCGTGTGGTCTAAGAGCAGTGGCCTCCACACCGCCCTCATAGCAGCCGCGGCGATGTTGAGGTCTCTACTTTGACGGCCTGTGAAGGTGCTTTTTCACGCCCCGCTTGAAGGACCCAGGATTAAAGGAAGAAGGAAACACGTGCCTTGGCAGAGAATTCCATGCCTTAGTCGTTCGACAGAGGTATGAGGACCCAAACTTGTTGGTACGCGCTCTAGTCGACTCTACTGTGTAAGGATGGTATCTGAGCCCAGCACGCGTTGTTCTGGATAGGAAAGGGGAGGGCGGGATAAGGTGGAATAACTCTTCAGAGCACTCCCCGTGGTACATTCTGTAGAAACATGCCAATGAGTTATGTTTACACCTAGATTTCGGGTACCAATATTTAAGTGTCACCTAAAAAGGGCAATACTATTGCTGTCGAGTTACATGTCTATTACTGAGTCAAAAATTATAAGCAAAGATACGCCACGGAATTAAGGAGACATCATACTTAATAATTAAAACCGTTCGAGAAGATGTTATCCTAACTTAATATAATAAATATGACTTTTTTGTTTAACTGCCTCCGTGGCGCAGCGGTAGTGAATGCGACTGCTGTGCATGAGCTCTCGGGTTCGAATCCCGGGTCGGTCTAACAAAAAGTTATACGGTTTTTCTGTTAAGAAATCTCAATAGCGGTCCGGAGTTAGGAAGTTGGCGGTGTAAGACACTCCCGTGCCTCGGCGAGCACGTAAAGCCGCCTGATCTCTCTCCGGTCGCGTCGGATTACCGTCCCATCGGATCATGAGAGTTAGGGAACAGAGAGTGCACTTGTATTTGCGCACACATTTGTGCACTTTAATATCTCCTGCGTAGTTGGCCAGTCTCCGTTAAGACTGACCGCCGTGGCCGAAATTCGGTCAGGAGGACATTATTATAATTCTAAATGTGAATATGAGTTTGTTTGTTTATTACGTTTTCACGCCATAACTACTCGATCGATCATCATGAAATTTTGCATACACAGTGTCAGGCAAGTCAAGGCAAGTAGGTACTGTTCCCGAGGGATAGAAATTTACAAACACAATCTATATAAAAGCGATCGAAGCTACGCGTAAAACCTAGTTAAGTATAATTTAAACTGAAGCTGTTATAACGTAGGTGTTGTACTTCTAGCTACCCTTCAGAGTTATAGGCGTGAGATTTTATATGTACTAGATGTGCCCGCGGTTTCACTCGCGTTTATGGTTACTGCGCCGCCCCCGTGAGTTGTAGCTATATAGCTTGTAGTCTTCCTCGATAAATAGGCTACCCAACACTAAAATAATTTATCAATTCGAACCAGCAGTTCCTGAGATTAGCGCGTTCAACCAAACAAACAAACTCTTCAGCGTTATTAGTATAGATTAAAAACGTTTCACCATAGAACTAAATTTCAATCTTTTCCATCGCCGGTGTCCATAATATGTAACGACCTTTAGAATTTACGCTTACGCCATTGCAAACACATTAAAAGTGATCTACGGAACGTGCGTATGTTGAAACTTGACACGTGTCTGAACGACCAATATTCTCGTGTTTTGAGACTAGCTCTAGAATTTGTTGCGCAATAAGAATTACGTTTTGCACAAAAATTTGTTCCGGGTTCGAGTATATTCGAATATGAGACGTAGACTTGCTGTTACGTAAGACTTCCAGACGTTAGACTCATCAGACAGTATATCTGCCATAAGATTTGATGAAATCGCGTTCTACTTACACCAATCTACTCTCAGATACAACATCATCAAGTCTGTGAATTACTTAAACATTCGTTCCATACGAAGGTAGAAACCTACATACGCATTTTGTTAAACAAAAGACCAACAAACTACAATCTGGAAATTATTCCATGTATATAGCCTCACGCATCCTGCATTCCGCATGCACGCATCCTGCATTCCGCATCCACGCATCCTGCATTCCGCATGCACGCATCCTGCATTCCGCATCCACGCATCCTGCATTCCGCATGCACGCATCCTGCATTCCGCATCCACGCATCCTCAAATGAGTAGGCAGAAGACATCCATTTTTCCCCAACTATGTTTTAGGTCCGACATAATAGTGCTTAGGGCAAGCCTATTCCCAGGAACCAGGCACAGCTGTAGAATCCACCAATAATTTCTTGGCAGAATAACCGAATAATACTGCCAAGCCGAAACCTCATGCACAACAGTCGCCACTAAGAAAAAGGATCTATATAAAGTTTCCAAAAGCACAATTACTGACTTACTGACGGCCTCGATGGCGTAGTGGTTAGTGTCCCCGACTGCCACGCCTGAGTTCGCGGGTTTGATTCCCGCACAAGTCAAACATTTGTGTGCATGAACATGGATGTTTGTCTTAGTCTGGGTGTTTCTATGTATAATATGTACATATGTATTTACAAAAAAAAGTATATATGTATGTTTATCCATTGTCTAGTACCCACAGTACAAGCTCTGCTTAGTTTGGGCTAGATGGTGTTGTGTGTATGTGATAGAATATTATTATTATTATTATCACGCTTCACGCTTTACTAAATACTTCAAAACTACAGGTGTAATTGTCAGTATCGTACAATAGCTTCATAGATTGTGTCGAGTACAGGGAAGTCACACCTACTTACATAAACGTATAATGTATACATAGCACCCGAAAAGCGAAGAATAAAATTTCAATATTTATACAATAAAGTGAACAGACATGATAACACACAATTTGCAAATAACACACATCGTGAATAATTAATAAAATAACCATTCGACGAGTATTTACGAGCTAACTATAGGTATTTTTACGACTCGGAAATCGAATCTGGCTGTCAGGAAGTCGACCGTGTTTGTTTTAATGCTCCGCTTACAAATATTTTAATGATCGATTCTTTACCTTCTGATAAAGTATCTGTTATAATAAATAATTTATTGGAACGGCTTCATCAACATAAACTTGGATATTAGTGCGTTAATGTAGGCACATTGGAACTAGCTCTAATGGTAATAATGATTACGTTTGGTCCTGTTCCACATCGGAACATATCGTAACAGGAACAAGTTTGGTCGCACATGTTTGTGTACGCACTAGTACCTACAGCTTATGACTGGTTTTACGTTTAATTAGATTGTGTCCCCACTAATAGCCAAACTGGATAAACACGCTCCTTCGAGACTAATATAAATAATGACGTATCCAAAACTTTCTATAGTATTCAATTCTAAATGTTTGAATTCAGGTTCTAGTGAAATTAGTCGAGAAACATTTGAAAAACATCATCTAATTGATAAAGCTAATAAAGTTTCCGGTATACACAACTATTTAGCACATCCACATTTAGGCAATTTGTAAAGTATGTTAAATGTTGTTATGTTGAATATCCCAGTGTTGGGCAACGCGTGCAAGGTGTGGGCGAGCGTTGCGCGGGCGCAGACACGCGCCCGGTTTCACCGCAACAAAAGACGCACGGGTGACTTTTGACTTTAGCCGTGCGGTTAAGCTTCATAATATAATTGAGCTCGAACAAAATCCGGCCGGGTATTACCATACAATGGGCCAGTCAGTTCCGTCAAGCCCGCCAGGTCGCCGAGGGCAAAAAAACACTACCACTTGCTATCGCTCACCAGTAACTACAACCTATTGTAATATCGACGCCAATCCAATTGATACTTACGCGTCATACATATAGATTTCAGTTTGATTCACAGCTAATGGTACTTATGACGTTGTATAGTTGCACAGGAGGTTGGCAGGCGTCCATCGAAGGCAGCCCATCATGAGCCGACGACTGTTTGACGAGTGACAAGAGCCTAAAAAACGCACAGTGTAAGTTACCTAGTGGCCGAGCGAGTCGGGATGTTCGCAGTTTTGAGTTATTGCCTGGGAGCTGCGCTTTTTGCGCTCTCGTCTCGATGTCCCGCGCTGCGCTGAATGCTTCTGATTGATGCGTTTTGTTTACTTTTCTGTCTCGGACGTTGCGAGCGTTGAGCCTTTTGACGTTTCCAGTTTGTTTTTTTACGTTTTTGGAACGTCTCGCGCATCTTTAGCGAGGTTTACATACAGTATCGTGGAGTAATTGATCGTCGGGCTAGGTGGACGTGTGCGGACGCTGTGTGGGACGTCCAGCCAGGTGGTCCCACGGTGTAGGTGAGGAAATACTATTGTGATGCTTTTAAAGCTATTTACAGCGCTAGTGCTAGTTGTAAAAGTGTCACATTTATTTGTTGGTACTTTTTGGTTGCGTTCTAAGTTGCTTCGATTCCGTTCTCATACTGTTTCATTTAGCGTCTCTTTGGTATAATTATGCAGGTATAATCGTTCACGTTGTGTCGATTGCAATATGGTACTCAGATGTATGTAACCAAACCACAAGGTATTACATAGACACGTAATTGTTTATAATATGTTAAACGTTGTCAATGCAGACTTGGTGGCTTGGTAATAGCCATTGATAAATATTTTCCTAATGACATACTTCCCTCTGTAGTTATTATATTACTCGGTATATGCTTCACCTAGACTACTATATAATTATACTAATATAACCACATTAGTATATCTCCGAAGTTAAAAGTATCAGAGCTAGAGGTGTATTGTAACCACGTTTTGCTTGCTAAGGTTTCAGGCCCCACATATTGATAATTCCAGAAACGGTGCTTTCCTTGCTAAAAAAATACAATAAGTACTACTTTTCCCGAGCACGGAATCGAACCCAGATATGCAACAATTGCTGTCACTACTCAGACCTTTACCTATACTAGTCATAGGTTTACCAGTAAAGCTAATAAAGCGTTTCTATGATCTTGTCATAAACTAATGTAATTGATAATAACCATTAAAAGATTTTATCTGATGTTTGCCGAGGTTTTTTTATCCCAAAACCCGTTGCAGAGTTTCTTCATTACGATCGTCAATTGACTTAAAGACTAGCAATAGCTGGACTGCTATCAATATATAATATTTAAATTTCGTACAAAATAGCATTGCCTTCAAAGCACGCACACATATGTACAAGTTCGAGGCGTATACGTGAACAAGAACCACAATAAAAATTCATTCTTTTTACATCACGTAAGCGTACACTAACATTAGTGGTGGACGATGGAGCTACTCTATGCCTCGTAATGGTAATATACATGGTAGTGCGACGGCTACGCGACACTTTCTACCGGCGACGCGACGCGACGCACATACACAACTATTTACTGACGCGCATCCGGGTCGAACTATGACTGTTTGTTTCATTGTTGCACTTATTTATGTATAAAAGTAACAGTAGCAATTGTGGTTTGCTTTTTGTACCATCGTATGTTGTGTGCATTGAGGGAATCATCGTACATTTTTTGCATTAGTTGATCTTGTATATAATAATGTTAATGAGCACTACAATCCAAATTTGGGTGAATTCTTTGTAGTATTGAAATTAAACTACTATATACGGATTTTATCGCGTTGTTTATTTGACACTTTATTACAAAATTTTGAAAACTGTTACACTACTATTACTACTAAACTTTACTAATTTTTAAGCTAATTAAATTATTGAAACTATTAAAACTATTACTATACTATTTTACTATTTATATTTGTGTTTACACTTTCCCCGACGTTTCGGTTGCTTTTCAGCAGCTATGGTCACGGGGAGACTCTTTGTAGTCATTTCAGTAAGAATTTTGATTTCCTTGCCGATATCAAATCTACTAGATATTGCAGAGATTCGATATCTATAAAACTCCGGATATTTATGGAGAGGTGACTACTCACACTTTTATACTATTATAACCATGTTACGAATAGTATTGACTAGATTACTACCGTTCTAGTGCCTATCCCCAAGTCACAGAGCACTTTACAAACAAACAATTAATGGACACAAAGAATATTCAAACTCGGACCCAGACGAAACAGCTATTTGATGTTCACAAAAAGTTTTGTCCCATGTCCTGAGCTCAAAATACTTGACAAATTAGCAGTGGCGAGGTAACCACATTTGCTATTACACCATCTGTGCATTTAACTTCTAACTACACTGCTATTTTCGGCTAAGCCTACATGGAAACAACGCTGTTTACACTAATAGAACTACCACGAACTAATAACCCAATCTAATTACGAACATTCTTTCATCCTCATCCCCATGACGTCATAACTCGTCATCACCCCCTATTGGCAAACATTGCAGCTACATGCGCGTGTGTGTGTGTGTGTGTATGTGTGTCTAGATATAGTTGTCGTTACTTACGCGTAGAACTACGTGACCGCACTACTGATGCACGCATTCGCCCGAATGTAAGCGAATCGATCGTAGTTTTTTGAGGAAAATATCAACAACAAACAGATTTTTGCTTGTTAAATCTGATATCGTATTCTATTTGAATCTTCTAAGGATCTAAATTGCATATAACTTCCTAATAAGTCATAAACTTTGATTTCTAGCGTGGTGTTTTTGACTCAATGTCTCCATAACGGAGACAGATTGCGTCAAAAACATTTTAAAAAGTTTAATTAAAATCTTGGCCAACGCTCAAATCAGAGGGCCCTTACACAATGCTTTTTTGATTGTGTTTTTTTTCTGATTATCTATGGTCTTAACAGTATGGCAAAGATATGCCACCTTCTTTATTGTCGTGATAACTAGAAGAAGATCTTATGGTGAGTTAGAACCGCCACACATTGACCTTCGACAGTGTTAGACATAACTAAGCCACTGACAGTTTTCTTCTGGCAGCTGGTTGTATCATATCTATGGGTAAAAAGAAGAAGACATATAAACAGCTAACATTATGAAGCCAAAGTAAGTCAGGATACTAAATGTGCTAGGTTAATGATTATGTTTAGTAATAAGCAACTAGTCTTTCCTGCAAGTGTTTTATTGGCAGAAATACAAGTGCCACTTGTGACAAGCGCACAATGAATATAAAATATAACTATTGCTTTGTGTATATGCTTTCTACTAGCATATGCTAACTAGAGTAGAGTTTCTACTAATGCAAAATACTGCATACATTAAAAAGGTATGCACGACAGTTGGCACCACTTTCAAAATATGGAAGATTTACAACCAATTACAACAATTACCTACCTCTGGCATCGTGTTCTACAATTTAGAGAAACTTTGTACAATAAATAAAACTTCTAATGATATGCGGACAGTTTTCGCGTAAGAGCCGTCGCACACTCGGCCAGTGAGGCGTGTCGTCATAGATTCGTGGTTGCAGCGCAAAAAGCGCTTCATCGAAGCATGCGTTGACATACGCTCATCGATCTGCGTCAATAACGCACGCGACACGCCTCAGTGGTTGGTACACTGAATACAGAGACACAAAAACAGTAATGTGTTCTTAAATACCGTAACTACCATTAGCTAACAGTCAACAAAAATAAAGAAACTTTGTTCGCTATAATTCATCATATTTACTCTTGTACTGTCGTTCTAACAGTAACTATGATTGTTTGGGATTAATCAATATGATTCCGAATTAATACGTAACTCAAATAACCCCAAGAATCATACTTACTGCATTTATCGCTAGCACGACAATACAAGTAATAACAGTTATACAATTTAATTATCTAAATAGGTTGACTACTGTAATATTAATAAATGGATCTTATGATGGCGCTTTGTAGACACGAATACATTAAGTACATGATAGATTCGTCATCTATAAATTAAAATTTTAATAAACTCATTAACAAATAGATTATTATTTTATACTTAAAGTATTTTACTCTTGTGTCTTGTCAGATTTTCCCTCATAAGGTTTGTAATCTTCGTTACTGCTTGTAACATTTTGACGTGACAACTTCTAATAAATCATGAACGCCTGCTGCACGCACGAAAAAAGATGACTCTTTGTCCCGTTACGTTCATTGTCCCGTTACGCTCGTTCTAACGTTTTCATCAATATTTTGTTATGACGTTGTCACGTTAAACTATCGTCCGTAAACCGACTTTACAGCCAACCAATTTTTTAAATTCTAGTTTACTCTAATACATCTATTTTATTGTAGTTGTGATGGTGAGCTTACTAGTCGCCTTAAAATTTCGTTTATCTTTTATGAATACCTAATAAAAATATATAATATTTTCAAAACCACAAATATATAAATAACACAAAAAAAAGTATCGAATTTAATTTGTAACTCAACACAAATTCTACCCTGTCACTCTTGGAAAACAAGCTTCTCAAAGTCAAACCGACAATAATTTAGATAAGTTCCGGACCTCAACACTAATCGAAACACTTACCTTATATAGAATCAATTTTACACATGTACACACACGCGAAAGTTGAAGTATTGCATAAAGATGGTAATTCACGACAAGATAAAGGACCAATAGGTATACCTACATATGTTGCCATTCTTTAAAGATTTGTATTAAAAGTACTGCTATGCTCTACCTACGTATATTTCGCATGTCCCACGTAATAGAAGGCGAACCTACAGTTGCTTACTGGGCACCGTTTCAGACTCCGTGTTGCTACTGACAATATATTTACGGGAAAATCTAGTAACACTTGGCCCGTTATGGGAATCCGAGACCTCTTGCGCATATACTATCGCTATGCCACAAAGTAACCCTACCTCTCTTAGCATTATTCTCTTCAGAACCACCATACCAGTATATCTTAAAAGGGTGGGCGCTTGTGTCTAATATCCACATTTAATCGCCTTTTTTAGGAACCACGTAAGTGTCGTCTTTCAGGCACATCAACAGAAAATATAAAATTTAACCCAAACCGAGAGTGCGAACAGTCATGACCCCTATAATCGACAAAAATAATTTACGTAAGCTTATGCAACAGCAACAAAGTCGTACTACCGCTATTAATTATCCTATAAAGCCATGTCATACTATATCACGTAATGAATCAATATATTCCTAGTTCGGTATAGGTACTTGAATATTTACTAAACATTTTAAATCGCGTCCCTAAAAACAACAGACGACCAGCACATATTTATTATAATTGAATATAATCAGTGTTCTATCTTTAATCGTTTATCCGATACATATAAAATGAATAATTAAAAACGACATTTGCAATCCATAATACTAGGCCTCGATTTAAATATTATGTTCGTATTAATGTTATGAAACATGCAATAAATCATTGAGACAAACAGTTTTAATCTTTTAACACACTGCCTTGCCAACAAAAGCCTATTTCACAGCTAAAGTGTTACAAATTATATTGTTTGACTCCAATCTACCAATATATTAGGCTTAACATAATTGCATAATAATATTTAAAACGGCAGATTCTTATAATTAATGTAAATTAGACGATTTTAAACTATATTTTATACGCTAGAGTTTATTCAAACGCCATTCAAATAATTAAAATGTTGCCTTCAAACAGAAACATGTTTTCTTTAGCTCCCTTGAGTTTTTCTAGCATTAGATAACTGCATTAGATTGACTAAACTAGATACGAACGAATATATCAACTGTCACGTGGAAGATTGCAATACTGCACAATATGACCTATTAATTATTTATAATATTTTCGATAATATATTAATAAAGCTAATCAAAATGAACGTGTAACTCTTTTTTTTTCGAATCTGATAGATTTCACGAAGAAGTCACTATCAAGAAAATAAGACTACACCCAGCACCTATGACAGCTGGTCATAAGCGTCGTACTTTAAATTATAATAATTTTGAACAATGTGTGCCAGTACAAACGTCTGATACTATACTAGTGTCCCAAAAACAGCAAAGCTTAATCATAATGAACCTGGATTACATAGTCATCACGAGAATACAAAAACAAGGTAGTAATGTCTTTAAGTAAGCTATTTTGACGTATTCAGTGATAGAGTTATAAACTTGCGAACATCCAATCGTATGCATATCACTACCATTAGACGACATCATATTTGTCATAATTTATAACATTATGTCATTCATATTATAAATATGTATTTATACATGAACATAAATGTTTACGACTCGTATAAAATATTATATCACAATGTATATTAAAATCAACTAAATAAGTCACAACGCTACCGTGAAGGTCGATCATTATCCATGCTGCTTTTTAATAACGTTCCGAGTTTAAAGTTAAAAAAAAATAACAATAATTTAAACTAAGAATTGTCTTCTATAAAAATAAAAAAGTTTATGTAAGAAACTTTGTACACTTGATATAACATTTATATTGCTGAAACTTTTGCATTCATACGAATCATTGACACAATCCAGACTAAGAAAATACATGCTACTTCTTCTTGATACTACCAAGATAGCAACAAACAACGCAACGCGGTAATTGTAGATTGCAATGCCAGGAATAATATCACTTGCATGTTGTCAAGCTTAGAAAAAAGCGATTTATGATGGAATCAGTGGTACTTTTGGTATATACTATATTAAAAATGGCAATTTCCAGAACATTGCCGCAATTACTTTCCATTTGTGATAATGCTGCATTACGTCTAGCAATTTGCTACTTCTCCAAGACACTTTTACCGTCTAGTCATGAAAGCCATTTGAAATATATAATATGTATCTTAATAAACATACTGCCTTAAATTTCAGTTTTCTGGCTTTTACTTCTAGTGCCTTTGAATGGGGATTATATGGAACATTAAAGTAACCAACTGATGTATATATCTTCAGAGAAAGCAAGTCGCATTGATTTCGGTGTGCAAGCGTGAGAACATCGAGCCTTTAAATTAATATGAATTGAAGAGGCTTAGCTCAGATACTGATTGATTGAATGTTGAAAAATTCTTGGCGTCGTCGAGAATTCTTTCACTTGGTGAATCTAAAGCGACCGCCGAGTGAAATATGACTGGCCCGAGTAACTGTGCGTCGCTTAAGATGTGATAAAGCTACTTTGTTATTATATATGGTCATAATACTTTAATCTTTGAATCCCACAGATCGAGCGATACCATCCTTACACTTTTGCATATTTAGAGTTCCTCACCTCTAAAAAAAATGTTTGGATTGAATTCCCCTTCCAAAATTCATCAATAACATCAATTTTACCTTTCAAGTGTTGGAATGCCATTTATAGTTGAAAACCTATTGCGTCTGGCGGCCAGTGTGCCAATAAGTCATAATTATTAGCAAGATATTTAAAAGATAACTAGCAAGTTGGGTTATAAATTATTAGTTTTTTACCCATGCTTTTGTAAGCAGCATCTTCACGTATTCA
This sequence comes from Catocala sponsa, assembly GCA_963564715.1. Taxonomy (NCBI): domain Eukaryota; kingdom Metazoa; phylum Arthropoda; class Insecta; order Lepidoptera; family Erebidae; genus Catocala; species Catocala sponsa. Next base: position 8,494,582 of record OY751330.1, read on the forward strand.
GTTGTGGAATTATCAGGGATTGAACCCACTATCATTCTTAAACGCAATTATAATACCTCTTACTTGTTGATCTATCGCCGCTTTAATACATATTCATAGTTATGTATGAATAAGGCATTTTACTCAGTGTACTGAAAAGATACGCCTTGCATTTATTAAGCACATATAAACACTCAAATCTAGACTTAGATCCCAAGTTTCGGATATCCTCAAAGGTGTATGGTAACCAAAATTAAGTAACACCAAATTCGAGGGTAATATATTGCTAACCAATATTTAGTATTATCCTACCAAGGCAAGAAACAAGCAAATCACCCACCTAATGACAATAAAGTACCGTAACCTATATTATACCATCTTAATTTTTAAAAAGTTTAAGTTCATTAACAATAACTATATTGTACCTAATACTAAACTAATGTGTCTTAAAAGTGTACATAATTTTAATTTGTTAAGTGAGTGCAGTGTTCGGCAACAAACTATTACACAGTTTGGCGAAGTTATGTAAAAGGATAAATGTAGCACATTTTCTTTGAGTTAAATAAATAAAAATAAAAAAAAGAAAATATAGCTATAAAATGGGACATTTTTATTTCAAAGTATTATACAGTTTTAGTACAACAATCTTACGGAGTTAGCCTGACTTACTCTTGACCAGTACTTTTTCCTTAAATGTTTTGCATTCATGATAAACACGGATAATTATTGTGATACATATCAATGTATTTATAAATTAGCATAAAGCTCTGTTTACATACTGTAGCTGATACTTCATATAATAACCAAATTCTTTCTTTGCAAGATGCGAAAGTTGCAATTTTGATGGTTGGTGTCTAAGTTTGGCTTACGTTAGAATGTTATAAAACTAATTAAACCTTATATTGATTGTCATAACTGTAACTACTTTATGCTCATCATGAGTATGGAGAACATATAACACCTCCTTTTAAACTCTACTATTCATCAGCTTCTTGACTTGTCAAATAAGTCAAGTGTTATTCTTCCTACAAAGATACTGACAGTAGTCGCACTTAGATATGATGACTAGATGGTGATTTTATAAGAATGTTATAAAGATCGGACCCAAAGAACTCTTGGACTCGGAATATCTATTTTTAGGTCATTCAATTGTAATAATTTAGCCTAAATTCTGCACTCAAGTATATCCAATATTATAAGTTAATCAGATACGACGTAGTATTCCTTAACATTCATCACAAAACAACAAATTGAAATGGTGCCAAAGCCTCAAAATAACTCTGTAGAAGTCCAAAAACATAGTTGAGTTGTGTGAGGATTTCTTTCCGTATCGATTGAAGCGTCAGTACACCGATTAGTATGCTGTACGCGCTCACGCCCGATCGGTAAGTAGCTCTATTTGGTAACACCCGATACGGGACACCGGACGTCTGGTGACGATAGCCGATATATACACCTCTACGTGATGCATCCCGACACTCACATACGACGACCATATATACCGGACAATGATTTACTTCCAACTCCCAAAAATATAGGACAATAGACACCCCATATCAAGGTAGGTAGTGGTAAAGATGTTTGGTTCGACTTGTCTAAGCGCAAGACTTCTGTTATTAGATCCATCGTATCGCATACATCACATGACGTAATAAATGTTGGTAACCTTTTACGTTAAGAATACTAAATCTACCTACTACTAAACCTAGAAGAAGAACAACAGAATACCGAAATTTCTTAAGCACACGCCCACCAACTATTTATTGTTATATCTAAAATTACTTAGTACGTGGCTATATAGGTTCTGTTTATACTTTCTCTAATAGCAATAACAGAATCTATATAGCCACGTACTATTAGAGTAAGTCTAACATCTACCGGGTACATTTCAGATTTTGTGGGCCCCAAGACTTTCTTGACAGAAAAGCTTAATAAATCCTGGCGTCTAGATCGAGCATTACGATCGGTAACAAACTTAGACCTCTAGACCACTGAGGTGCACAGTCTGTTATTAGAAATAGTATAATATCCTCGATTGTTTATTTCGAGATATAGCCGTAGCTGCACTACAATCCCATTTTGCCAGCTATCATTTTAAGTCCCACGTAATAGGGCGGTGCAGCTATTGTGATCTACCTGGCAAATTTCCCAGACTTCGTGCTGATACTTAAAAATTGTCACGGTAAAACTTAATAACTTTGCCGAACCTAAGTATCAAATCCGGGACCTCACGACTCATCGTACGTATCATTATTAAGATTATAATAACCATTTGCATACCACTAAAATACTTCCTTGCAAAACATCAATTATTAAATATTTACTCAATTGTAGTAAATCATCTCTTAATGACTTTATAGCTATGACCCACTGCATTGGAACACGTGCAAACTTTTTGCCTAATAGTCGGTCCGCTCTTTAAATTAGTAGTTTACGCAATAGGTTGGAACACGTTTTACAACAGGTTGTAAAAATTGCGAGAGGTACGCAACACTGACAAGCGAGAAACTTATCAAAGATATGAACGGTTAAAAGCCTGCATTAATAAGTACTTAGTCTTGTAACGGTACTCTAGAAGATAGATAAGCGTAAACAGCCTTAAAACAAGTTACATACTTAATACCTAATGTCAGAAATATTTTAATTACAGCTTGCCACTTTCTTTTTGCGACAACTCTCACTAGGACTTGACACCGGTCCATAAATTCTTGTATTACAGAAGCACCTAAATAATTCAGCTGTGAATATGTTATGCTTTGTATTATATCATCAAACCTTTCGAAACTTATAAAACAACATTTTATTTACTAAAATTAATTGTTGAGATTTCGAATTTATAAAAAACATATATTTTTAAATAAATAGTGGTTATATATTTTTTATGCGCAGTATACGTATTTTTTATTTCGTTTATTGTGTTTTTTGCTATTTAAAATAAGTTAATTATCATTGTTTAAGGAGATTTAGGCACTTACGAAATATGTTAGAGCGGCGCGTTGGCCGAGAATTATGCATAACTACGAGAGTATCGACTGAGAAAGATCCTCCACCTTGCAGAAAATATGACCCTAGCAAAGTTGTGTTAAATTCCTGCGCTTAATATGGTCTTTAGGCTTCTTAAAAAGAATGTGCATTGTACTAGTATAATATTGCGCATTAAAAAGCAGACTAGTGATATTTTTACCATTGCAAGCGTAATAGTTTGAAAACCAGTATATACTTACATAGATACACTACAAAAAGTTACAGTAATATAATTTGTCAAGATCACTGAAGACTATGTAAAGAATAACAGCGAATACAGAGAACACCTTAATTCGGCACAACTACACCGTGCCATAATTGAAGATTTAAATTTTAGACACTGTATGTACTTATCAAGTAAAAGCCTAAAATCAATAACACGTATTTGAGCCGTGAAACAATAGCGATAATATGGTGATATAGAAGTAGAGCACGTTTCGTTGCATAGTCATTACAAACAGGAGGAAAGCTTTTCTCTGACACGGTTTCCCGCAAGGTCGACGTCCGCACCACGGTCGCAGGACGCGTCGACATCGATGCACAGCACATCTACTCGCATGAACACTACGGTTTATTGTTCTACGTCTAGTACAAAACCATCAATCTTTTATGCCAAAGACTTCAGTCTGCCTCAGTGACACAGCGGTAAAATGCGACTACTTCGTATGAGGTTTCAGATTTGATTCATGAGTCAGGGGCCAAGTGTATTCTGATATGCTTTTTAGAAATTATTTTAGTAAAAGCACGGATACTCGAATTGTGCCCGGTAGACAGCAATGGCTGAGATACTACGTGGGACTTAAAAATGTTGGTGGCAAAATTTGGGTCTAATAAGCTAAGTGCCCAATAACCTGTCAGGGATATAGACATGTTACTATGTAGTATATTATAGTTGTATTCCTGCATTAGGTAGCTAATTTATGACCCTCTGTCGTCGTGTCGTACGACGACTACTCATTTAGGCAACACGAAAGTGATTTTTCTGTAGTTATAAGGACCTATCAGCAGCTATTGTAAGCTGCTAATCTGGTGGGCCCTGTATTATATTTAGTATTTTCTCTTATTAGTTTTAGCCCATGGCTTTCCGCGAGTGAATTCCATTTAAACGCATTTTGGGATAAAATCTATGCAATCGTCCACGTATCTTCAAACTTACAAATTTGAATATTAATAGGATCCACCGCCAAGATAGCACTCTCAAGAGTAAAAATTAAACCTTATTATAAAATAGAAGCCTTATTTAATATTGATTATTGGCATCATAACTTTCTTTACAATTATCAAATACACAATCAACTGAACCGAACTAGACTATCCCTGGATTAGTGTAACCATATCATCGTATAATATTTTCTGGTAGAAATTAAACCTGCTCTTTACGATGGATTAGCAATGCATCGCATGTAGCAAGTTTATAAGGTAAATAAAGTGGTTAGCTATTAGGCTAAGTATCCACTTTATTAAAGCCACCATCAGTGTAATTGCAGAGTGTTTTTATAACATAACATCAAGCCATCATACATCCATGGGTTAGGCAAAGATTTAGAGCAACAAATTCAACCAGCTAGGTAGTTACAAAAAGTGAGTTTATTTAAGTCTATGGGTGAAATTGCCGGAGAACGTGTTGCTACTGATAATTATTTGGGATTTAGTATATAATCTAAGTCTTTGGACAACAAAGAAGTTCAGACCTATTTACTTTAATACATCTACTGACACTCTTGTTATGAAAAAGTAACTGTTTGAATATTTAGTACACAATCACTGATATACGACAGCATAGATTTTGATGCAATCTGGCATGTGGGTAAATAATGACTAAAATAAACAAATAGGGCACTAAAAACACAAAAGAGTTTTCTTTTTTTCATTTTTGTTGTTTCGTATTGAAATCTGAGCTTTACCCAAGCGGATAACGGAGAAAACAAATTATAGTGACGAGTCCAATTATAGCGTCGAGTTGAACTATATGTCGAAGAAGAATTATAGCGACAAAAATAAATAAAATTTAATAAACATAAAAGATATGTTTCACACTCTTTAACACCAATATTCTCTAATATAATAATAATACTATAATATTCTATCACATACACACAACACCATCTAGCCCAAACTAAGCAGAGCTTGTACTATGGGTACTGGATAAATATACATATATACTTTTTTTGTAAATGCATAGAAACACCCAGACCAAGACAAACATCCATGCACAAAAATATTTGACTTGTGCGGGAATCGAACCCGCGACCTCAGGCGTGGCAGTCGGTAAAAAGCGACTAAACAACAAACACTCGCCATTATTCATGCCTTCACTCGAACGGTAATATATTAAAACTCTCACCGAAATATTTGTAAAGTCTATTATTCCGAGGTTCTATTCCCGGCCCGAGCGTGCACGCACGGTCGTACGAACGTGACGTATGATGCATGAATAAATACGGTCCCCGACGCGACTTACGTTCACATACTGGATTTGTATACATTTACTACTGTGGCTAGGTGTAGGCTGTCGCTGAGTGACAATTTTTATTCTTATGTCTGAGAACTGCCTCGCTGCCGCTATGGTGGTGAGTATGATGATGCAATTTGCAGGGCAAAGAGCTTTATGTGTCAAGAAATTTTTAGTAAGAACACAGCGTCTGGTAATGTGGTAGATGGACGGCAGTCTATTGTAGTCGACCGTGCTAATTACCATCTCACGATGTCACAGGGAAATTAAGGGAGACTAATGCAACTTATATACTAAAATTTGACATTCATAATTTTATTGTCATAAGTCTATAATTTAATTATATAAGGTTCCTTGTATTTTTTTGTCAATGAGACCCTAAACTGTTATAAAAAATATCGAATCAAGAATTGATATTTTTATGTATTTAAAAGTTATATTTTAGAATATTTTTAAAATAATAGCTGGTAACGAAAGCTATAGTCACAATTTCATGATTATTTCTTGCATGTTTCATAATTTACACTCTGCATAAGGGTAAAAAAACCCGTAGAGGTAAATTTATATAGGGAAGCCTTTTTTTATTATGTACGTGATTAAATATCATGTAAAGCTTATTTTCATTAATATATTCGTGGAACGAATTATGTGAGCATTTACATATTTTTCACAATTAAATTATACCATGAAAATATTTTATAATATTTTTTAATTGCCTTGACACAAAACATCTATTATGGCTTTTGTACACGATGCGGTTAACATGCATAAGTAGGATACAACCCGCATGGAACTTGCGCGGGTCCGTGGAAATTACTGACGCGAGTAGCCCGCGCATGTAATCCGCCCAAATAGCTTGCGCATGAAACCCGCGTCAACAGCTTGTAACCTGCACCATTTAAAAACGTACGTAAGATTATAGAAATATTCTCTATTTTTTTTTTCAAATGCCTGCTTCTCTGCCTTTTCCCGTGGTATAAGTCCTGTTTATGTCTACAGCCGCTTATGTAGTCCTGGGTACGACGCCCCGGTTGTATAAAGCGTTATTGTGGTGTTTAGTTAATAAACCCATATTATCAATAGTATATATCTACTAGTATGTTATAGTATCTGCTAATATTAGACAACAATGGGTTCGTCCTAAGTACGAAGGGCGAAGGTGTGATACTGCTTACTCGTTTAAAGAGATACAGACTTTAATTTAAGTAAGCTTATCTTTATAAGCTACGAGTTCTCAAAATATTTTAAGAATCAGTTCAGAAGTAATACTGAATAATACAATTTTACTCGTTACTATACATATTATAAAGTTACAACAAATACAAATAGTAGCAAAAAAATTACATGTTACCTTACTAGCGGTCGCCTAGTGGTCAAAATTCGACCAAAATTTCTAAGCTTGCTACTTTGTTTTTTGTTTTTCTCTATAACATTATATAAATAAGGTATAGGTAACCATAGTTACAAATAATTGTACGACGTCAGACAAACAATAGCGAAATACTACGAACGCGATTTGACTGCGTGTGTCAAATGCATGGTTGTGTGCGTGTAGGATTTTTTCATTAATGTAATGTATTTCTAATACATATTTTATAAAAATATTAGGATTCGCCCCTCCTTCTCCATATAACTTTAACTGTGCCAAATTTTATACTCCTCCGTCCGCGCAATTTTCGTAAAAAGGGGTACAAAGTGTTTGCTTCACGTATTAATATATAGATTACAAATACAAGCCAACAATTTGTCCTCATTCATGCACTACAAGATACGAATTCAAGAAGGAATAACTCCCGGCTCTCTAGTAGACGTTAAACATTAACCTATAGTTGTATTACCGAGGCAGGTGTCACGTGACACTCTATCCACAACTTTATAGTAATGGCCGCCACAATATTGAGATAGCAAAAGAAGCTGAGTGCAGATAACCGAATCAATTTCAATAAACATAAAGTGCGTATGTAACGTCCGCATCGGCGAGAGCTGGCGACAAACTTGTGGACTTGTAGATAAGTATGTGCGTGATGCTTCTATGTTCTAAATTTGAATGAGGCTCAAGTTTTTTTTATCTTGGATTGATGTAAATAGGATACGTACTAGTTGAACATACGCCGATAATTGCCTTGAACTTTGGATTACTTATCCAAAATTTCTGCATAATTAATTTAGTTCCGAATACAAAATTTCAGGTCTATGTCAAAGAACTGTTTATGTGGATATTGCAATTGAATAATGCTATGTTATCAAAGTTCTTGCTACTATTTTAAACCTGGAAAATATGTTGATTGAATTTGAAAAATGTAGTTGAGCCTGTTTTTTTATGACCAGGATGACAAAAACTGTTTTAGTTATAAGATTATCATATTATCATCTTAAATGCATAATTATCATTGTAATATACACACCGAATGCTTATAAAAGTTCTTATATTAACTATATTGCAAGCCTGAGAGAGTACGCAAAACTGTGTTAAATATACTCACATTTCTCTATAACTTATTTGAAACCTATTACCATCGACCGAAAATATTTCCAAATTCTGTGTTGCGACTGAGAATTGCCTCTTGAAAATTCCTATATCGTTTTGATTTTATTTGATTTGATTTATTTCGATCCGAGAATGGAACCAGGGTCTTCACGACCGGCAGAAAATATAAGTGGGAACATACGCTAATAAGGCAATGCATAATTCCTAAGTGTAATTAATAGAAAAGATGTTCATATAATGAAGGTTAAAGGGTTTGGCTCAAAAAGGCGCCACATCTCGAGATAGCGATCGTAACACATAGAGCGACGAGGTCCACCTTGCAATTTGCGCGCATGGCAAAAATGTCAACGGGTTCTATAATATAAGGTAATCGATACGCCGCTTGAGACGCGAATAGATAAACAGGCAATCAAACAGGCTGAGGAAAATTACTGCAAACCTGTTCCATTCAATACTCGGTATGTGTGGAGTTTGTCACTCGCCTTCATGATCGAGAACTTACTGAGCTTGGTAGTTTCCAACCGACATTACTACAAGAGCTAGCGGTCTCTTCTTAAGATTAGTGTCAGAATCTAATCACTCCAATACACGATGCGGGCTACATGCGCAAGTTAAGTGCGGCTTAAATGCTTAGTATAAACAACCGACGAGAACCACCCGCGCATGTATTCTATCTTGCGCATACAGCTCGCTAGCTACTTGCGTCACAAAAGCCTTAAGACTACACGAGTAGTATTTTAATTAATTGCTTTTTATAAAAACGGGAATTATAAACAATAATATATTGCTATATTTTTATTCGACCAAGGTGGTGAACAAGCGTGTGGTCTATTTTGGTAGAAAGCGGTTACTTTAGCCTATGGACATTTGCAGCACAAAGAATCATATCGCAGAAGCGTCGGCTACCGTCGTCCTTTAACATATAGGGGTTCTGTGCTGCCAGTGCCAACTGTATAGGTACGTTTTTACTTTGTATGCTGTGGCCTACTGTAAGTGAGGGTGCACATTTATTCTATTGACCTAACACTTTTGTATTTAGCTTTAAGTTGTGTGTATCTTTGTAGATGGTCCAATAAATAAATAAATAAAGATTACTTGTTCTCTATTGACAGCGCTTGTCTAAAGACCCCGGGATCTCCTTACTTCAGGAACACCACAATATTGTTCTGCTGCGGTCTTCTGTATGGTGGATTTACCCACTGACCATATTGCTGCAATTTAAGGTAACGCTGTACTTTGCCCTGGTTTAAGAAAGTTAAAATAAGAGATCTAAACAGCGGAATCCGTCAATACTGTCAATGGATGATATCAGCTAGGTCCTAATACATACATAAAACAGTTCACCTTGGAGAAGTACATCTACCATATATGCCTACGATCGCAGCTTTCTCCTTTGGCTATCTCAGGACATAATCCAACATTGCTAAACCAGTGGCTGAGCATATTTCACTCATCTGCGAATTCACTGCTAAACATTGATCACAAGGTTTCCTTCACCTTTAAAGCTATTTATATGATTAAAAAATTATAAATACTCACTAATGTCCACTATCAAACGTTTATGTATACAGATAACATTTTCAACGTCGTATAATCGATTCGTGTCATAATTTATGTCATTACTAAGGTCACTATTCAAATGATACGGCACTATCGTAAAGTTTCTTGTCACCTGATTAAGTGGCAGCTATAAGGCCATACCAAGTATTTGCGAAATTCTCTAACAGTGAATGCTAAAAATCTAAGAGATTGTGAAGATATTTTTATATACAGCCTGTGCCAGACTACTCTATAGGTCATTAAAGGGCTGACTTAAATGAAAACTTTTTATCAAGAACCAACAGCTAAAGCGAACGGTACCTATAGAATCGTTTCTCTTTTCAGAAAAGTTTGACTTAAGTGAAAGTTTCTTCATTGAAGCAAATAAATACGAATTCATAAATAGAATATATATGTTTATCAGCTATAACAAAATTATATATATCAAAATAACCATATATTATTATCTACATTTTAGAGACAGCTTTAAGTATGCACCTGGACTAATTTAGTGATGGGGTTTTCGTGAGAAGCGGTATTGGCTGTAAATTGTCGCGACACATTTGAATATATATAGCTAGATGTATAATATTGATAGAGATAGAGTTTTGCTATATTCGGCTAACGAGCGCGCTCACTAAAAAACTAATATCAGTATATCACGCTCATCCGCGGTTTGGACACACATTCAATGAAAACTCTAAAACGTTCACAGGGAACGCGGCGGAGTCGAATCTATTTTATATAATATCATTATTTTTTGTAAACAATAGGTAAATAGCCACAATTATCACCAATTAGCTAGCTATTAACGTATATTGAAGTTACGTAGACAAAAAAATACAATATAGTATCGATATTTACAGCTTAGTTAATGATTAGCTTCTACAATAATGCTATATTCGGATGTTACGAGCAAAAAACATTAGTATTAGAATGGTCATTAACCACATTATCGTGCACGTTAATTCTGTCAAAAGTCATTATATCAATAGAAAAAATTAATCGCGTCTACAAAGTACCTCGACGTGCATTCAAAATTCAATTATCGTTAATTAAAAATAGGGTTGGTTTTGTTTTGCGCAGGTGTGCACACGGGAATGTTAGCCTGTTATCCATATATGGTAATATGAGAGCTTGTGCATGAAAAGTTGGACTTTTTCCTGTGCGTGGTAGCAGTGGTAACATCTATAACTGCAAACACAATCAACCGCAACGTTCCGTGCCACTAGCCGCGGCCATTATTTCGTCTTGCGATGTTCGCGACTCCGGCGGGCTTACACTTAGACTGCATGTTGTAATTGGCTGATGCAACATTTTTATAGCTTGCAGTGTTTTGATTGCACTCACGAAAATGTGTGAAACTTGTTGATTTAAGTGGCAACGAGATTAACTGCAGGCAATATAGTGCAAGTACTAGTAGAACCCACTACGTCACTAAAACATTAGTATTTGTTTACAAAATAATCAGCTTTATTAAATCTAAGTGTGAATTCGGTTGACATTGCAGATACATCAGTTTCATAATAGTAAGTAGTTCAGTAATATTCTCTTCATCGTTGAACACCAAGCTTTATTAAATCTACACGCGACTCCATCGCCACTCGTCGTCCACAAAAACATGTTCCACTCATTATGAAACACGAACCAATGATATTTGAAGTGGGCATCACACCGGCACGACTACCAACCTTACTACACTGTCACATAAAATATACCAGTACTGTTATCTACAGCCTTCACCCGACCGGTATCGAGGCGAAACTATTCTAATAAAAATAAACCAGAACCAGTCTGAACTAATGATAACACGTCGAAAATGGTGTCTTTTGGGCGAGCGTAGGATGGACCGATCCACTTGTTACGATACGTCGCTCTTCACTAATAACTTATCATACTTAATTGTCTCTCTCCACACAACTTTTAGAGGAGTACCAACCAAGCTATTAACACTGATTCTAAATTCAGATACCTACGTACACGTGATAATCTCGAACACATCCGTAATAAAAATGAAATAGTCTACAGAGTATTGCAATTAAATGAAATTGCAAAGTAAATTGTGCTCTGCAGATGATTATCTATGTAATAAACACAAATAATCAAGCTGAAATACTTTTAACTGTAATTCTTTTTTAATAACTTTCAATATTGCAATAAAATTTTAGTTTTAATTGTATCTATTTTTATATGGTCTGTTCAGATATAGTTTCATGATGTCCGGTATGTTTGTTGTATACGATGCCAGATCAGCGATGCAGCTATCTTACTACACACCTAGCTAAATAACCGAATGCGCATGTAATGCCAACAAAAGTTTCCTTTGTTTTTATTTGTAAATGTCAACTGTCCTGCAATTTCTTTTAATGTAAAAAGCTGACCATAGTAGTACTTAGTAGCAATTCGCTTTGTAGCATTATACTTAACAGAAAATGATACAAATACTCTCTCTCTAATACGTTTGATATCATACGCCAGCTTAGTAACAATGCCAAATAAAAAGAGCATCTCTATCTCATAAGGCAAGTTGTCAATGCATGAGTGATATAATTGCGCATATGATCACTCTGATCGTTCTGAACAATGGGAGTGAACGTGTGAAAGATCAGTCGAATCATTACGCGCACTGACCGGTGACAGCCGCAATTTGTTTCTGATATATCGTGTAATTGTCGTATGATTGATAATACATGAGAATAACGATAAAATATTGTTGAAAGTGTGTGACGCCAGCCGGTCCGTACTTAATCAGCATGATAGTCACCTGTCGTCTTACATTTTTATACAAGTATATACAAGCAAAGAAATGTAATCTGATAGATAAAAAACGTTAATTTTACCCAATAGATGCTTGAAACACTAAGTATCATTAAACTCGACAAAAAAGTAGTCACTGCACTGCTTAAGGGCCAAACGTGGGTCTGTTTTTACCACCAAGATCACAACACATTCTCAATCAATTTCCTATCAAACCACAGTTCGTGACTATTTAACAAAACTGTACCCATTGTATATTTAACATAAACCTAGAAGAGAAGCAACTAGTGATCAAGCTGCATGTTTTAATAGTTCTCCAAAAGGCGCGAAGTCTACCAAAGTGTTGCAGTGAAGTCGTACTCCATTTCGAGAGTGCTAATGGGCCGATGATGAATGAATAAACAAAACATTACGGCGCTACCCGCCATCCACAATCACCCATTATCGTTACATTTTAATATAAATGTAAGTTTTATAACTTCCAAATGTTCGAGGTATGTGTTTAGGCGTCAGTGTCGAACAAAAACGATTATCACATAAATATAACGTTTCATAGATTATATTGGCAATAAATAGTGGTTTGTAAGGTTTATTGGCGTTTGAAGAAATTGAAACCTTAATGGGCAGTGGCTGTTGAAATAGCTAGTAACGTGGTACGTTTGAAATTTGACTACCGAAGCACGAGCGCCGTGCCGTCACCGGCGTACAAACACCACATCGTTTTATATGATTTGATCGGTTATTTGTGTAAATGTACGACATTAGATAATGTGTATGGAAGTCAACAGCTAATATTAATAATATAATTCATACAATATGCTTACACTTCGACTTCTTCTACAATTACTATCAGAAAAAAAATGCGTAGGCACAAACGGATATATTTTCAATCAGAGGTAACTCATACTCTTAATTTCAGCTGAGCACCCATTTGGGCAAATTAATGTCAAAATTATAATAAGATACTTTACAGAGGGGCCTGGGAAAAGGCAGTTTTAAATAAAAGCATTTCGATTTGGGCGTAGGCGACGTTACAGTTATGCATAAACATAAAGACTCATATGTATGCATCCCCGAAAGCCTAAATTCCGTCAGCTATGTTTGTTATTCCAGTAGGGGAGATCATTACTATCTGCTGGGCTACTACTAGACTCTGTACGTTATACTATGACTAAGATTTCTATAAAAACGTGTGCAAGAATATATAAATGGCATACTAAAACAGCACATTATTAATAGCACAAAGTGGTCGATATACCTAATATTTAGCTACTGATAATTAACACGACCAAATCAAATATTTATTATTAGCCTACTTTTATATCAGCTGATGATCATGATTCTTCGTGGTCAACAAACCCAATTTAATTTGACAGCGCTCCCATAAATTGTGTTGTTCATAGCTATCAGAGTTGATCCTACAAATATATGATAGCGCTAATTAGATACGTAACTGTTAATAGCTTTACAACAATTTTAATAAGCCGTCGGTCACTCGAGTTTTATAGTAAGGTACGCCAAACGTTAGAGTTTCGTCGTGATTTGTACACGTGGTAAAAATATATTAAGAAATTTATAAGGAAGCTTGCAATTATATTTTTTAATCACATGATGGATTATTTATTATATACATTTTCCCACGTTTATAATAAACTAAATTAAAAATTTATAACTTTTTTGCATTTTCTCTAGTGTGTTATTATTTATGTGTATATATAATCTTGTTAATGAGTTACGATACTAATTTTAAACTAATTTACTATTTTATTAGAACTACTATAAATATCGATTTTTTAAATTAGAATAAAATGAAATGTTACACGCGTTATCCTTAAATATAACTAAACCAATTAATTAGTTAGGTGGCATTGGAGAACCTAATATTATTATAATATAGATGAATCTTTTTTTTAAACTAGTTTAAAAAATATATAACGATCATAATTATAATATTAATAACATTAAAATAATATATGAATATAAAATATCAAAATTATAAATTAATACAATGCTAATATGTCAGACAGAACTAAAACAGTGCATAAAATATTAATTATTACAATATTAACATTCTTTAACTATATTATATAAATAGAATATATTATTATAATTGATGGAAATTATTTTTCTGTTTTTACTTTGTAACTAATGCCTGCAGAAATAAATATAAATCATGAAATAATAAAACTGACAAGACATTAAAACGGAAAAAAAAGTAGACTTTTATATTTATAGATGTAGAACTGGCTATATTTAGTTAATTGTATATCTAGTTAATAATAATTACGCTCAAGAGGCTTACGTTGACTGATTGACAATAAAAATAGATTTCACATTCGATTTATATTAAAAAATATTGACGGATTGGCCATTCGCAACCTAGATTTGTAGTACCCACTTTTATGACACGTATAATCTTTTAATATTCCAAATGTTCGGATCATTTATATCTCGAAGACTATAAACAAGACTATAAACTTGCAGATGCATCACAACAACAAGCACTAATTGCTTTTATTTAGTTATTTAGTGCGTCCACTAATCGATGCTTAATTTTTTAGTTTCAAGCTAAGATTTTATCGGTCTGAACGGTAATGAAAACAATATTTCAAAGTCACACTGTTATAAATATACAATTATACAGATGAGATGTTAATAACGACGCTTTAAAAATAAACTTTATCGAGTTTAGTTTGATCGAGATTCTATGTTCGATGGAGTGTTTATTGAGACTTCTTTTAGGAACTCTTCAGTACGGAGTCTGAAAATATGCGCGGTATAATCATGGCTGCATAGATGGTGTTGTGATTTTCGTAGTCGCTTTGTCATTGGCAGTATTATAAGTGTTGTGAATTCAAATCGCAAACGGGACTTAAATTTGTGATGTTTACAAATGGTTGAATTTGTATGAAGTTGTTACAGGCTAAAAATAGTATTGGTCTCACCTAAACTAACTCAATGTATAATTATTATTGTACTCAAAACATTTTATACTCCTATGACTATATATTTAAAATTAGAAAGCGATTGAAATTTAATAATTTATTAATTTCTAGAAGATCCTCAAATACGGCTAAATGCAATAAATTATAAATCTTCAGAATAACTTATCTGACTAGCACCTATTTAACTTATATATTTATACGACATACATTTGGCGAGTATATTTCTTGCAAATTCTATTAAAATTAGTATTGATATATGTCTGCAAATTCAATTAAAGCGCCAAGATTTGTAGTTTTGTATTTGTGGAATTGTGAATTATAAATTTTTTTGTTTAAATCACAAATAGGTATTTTGTTTCTGCGTAAGCTTTTTGTTCATTCATTCACTATAATATGTGAAGCTTAAATAATCGATATTTTTATTATAACTATTTTCTGTATAACTGTACCAGAGTATAATTCTAGTATCACGAGTGACTTTACAAACTTTTACACATTAGAAAGGTCAACTTCAGTCTTTGCAGATCACAAAAATTTCAGTTAACAGGAATCGAACTTAAAAAATTCTAAACATTAGGAACGATAAGGCGATCACCGAAACAACTGCGCCATCCGTAGCATCACTATAAAGCTTTACCACATAAGAAAACTCAACCATAGTACGTAGGTACACGATCTAGCAATATTGCGGTAACTGTAGGTAATTTGCTTCGGTTGGAGTAAAACTGCAGTCGTCGTTGTACAGTCGTGGGCGGTGGCAGGTAGGCAGGCAAACTACTTGTCACCGTTTGCTGTTACAGAGCCTGGCTCTGTCGCAACTTTGTAACTACCTGTACCTTCCTACAAAAGCACCCCACGCGATCCACTTTGATTTTATACCCTCTGGCGGTCTACTAGACACAATGACATGATAGTAATCTATACAGTATATAAGTCAATTATAAATAGGTATAGCTTGCTTTTTATATTGGTAACAAGCGAATGGTTCATGGATGCGATTGCACGGATGGCGTAGTGGTTTAAATAGTCGCCTCGCTGCTACCACTGCGCTGAGGTCGTGGGTTCGAATCCCACTCGAGACAAAAATTTGTTTGATCCATAAATGTTTGTTCCGAGTCTGGATGTCCTTTGTCCGTTGCTTGAATGTTTGTAAAGTCCCCCGCGAGGCAGAGATTATTCATAACGCGGAAGTGATCTTTTAAAAAAATAAAATCAATGATAAGGGATTATTGATAAAGCATCTATAGGTTGTGTTTGTAGCCTATGTATACTTGCAACTTTGTGGTATATCGGACTCATTGAAGTGTGGAAGAACTAGAATAACAGGCCTTCCAATACCCTTCAACATACGCACAAAAACAAAGGCCAACTTTTAATTAAGGCGATGTTTTTTATACCAAGGCGGCGGACAAGCATATGGCGCACCTATTTGAAAGTGGTTACAGTATATTTTGTACTTAGAGTATCCTTAATAGCAGTCGTTGTGCTACAAGCGCTAAAGGAAAAGATCAGCTGACAGGATAGCGTATTTTTATGGAGATTGTAAAGCCTACATTTCATAGCACAAAGTTAGTTGGTTGTTTCACAAATATTTATTGTAGGATGGATTGATGGAGCTTTAGTATCTACTGGAATACTAACAAATAATACGTGTTTCGAATTTCACAAACAAAAGTGTTATTCGAAATATCTATATATTATATCTAATTTTTGTATTTATTTATTTAGTAAAATACAATCACATATTTGCTCTACTTTTAACTTATATACCTTCTATGCAGCCCAATGTAAAATCTTCTATCACTTTTCTAAATTTAAGGCTACACTAGAATCTATCTCTATACAACAACCGCTCAATAATTTATTTTAATGACAGCACTCAATTAGAAATCTAGAATGTAACCTACAGGAAAAAACACATAACTAAGATTGAATGCTATCAAAAATAAAATCTGCATATGAAAGATCGTCTGTAAATTGATTTTACAGTTAAGAAGATTATCTGCAAGTGGCGGTAAAAAGTATTCGTCGTCTGATGATTAATTAAACTTGGACAGATACTGAAAAAAATAGTAATATAGTATTTATTTATTAAATATGTACGCCAACGACATATTCACAAAATTTTACAAATAATCACAATGGTCAAGGAATATTGTGAATCTGTCACATAAAGCTGTGCACAGCACCGGAATAAAATACGTTACTTATGTTAACATGTGATATAAAATTTATTTATATCAAGTAGGTCGTACATGGTCTTAATAAAATACTAAATAGATTATATACTTAACTACAATATTATATTTAAAATATTTGAATATTCATATCTAAAGTCTACAAGAAATCCTATTCAGCATGGAACTCCACGACACAGGATTACTCGTTACTTATTTTATGTAGAATAGTTTTCATCGTCCAACGCATGATTTGAGTGAAACATTTAATATACTATTTATTTTTAATAATTCATATGATCCTATCGTATTATAGTTATATATATATATCAATCAATCAATCAACTATATATATATATATATATTCATACAACATTTTTTTCAAAGACAGTTTAGCGGTTTAACTGCTGGGAAAAATGTAATAAAACACCTTGCAGATAGAATACCCTTAGTAAGTATGGATGCATCCATAACGTAATATTGTAAATGCCAAACTATATTTGTTTAATTACTCCTTCTTTCACGTAACAATTGATATTTATTAGTATAGATTGTATCTTTATTATTAGTATAGGTAGAATTGTTACCTTAAAAATACACGCTTCAAAGTCAAAGCTAGAAGAATATAAATTCTTCAATTACATAAAGTTTATATCACAATGTTACTTCCAATGTTAGCCTTTCACAGTCAGAGGTCACCTTGGTATCAGATGTACAGACCTCGTACAAACATAAAGAAGTCAAACGCTACTTATCTTAGCACTTAATGAACATTGTCGGGACATTTATGCTTTCATTTCCTTGAGTAGCCGTTGAGAAGGTTATACTTATACGTTTTGATAAGTAAAGAAACTGATACTATGATTCTTCCAATAGCTTTTGAAGGAAACCTATTGAAAGACATATTTAGTAGTTTTAGAATCGTCTGTTTACATTGCTTAGCAACCGGAATGTCATAGGAAGTGTAAATACAAATAGTTGATAAAATTTGTTTCTTTTTCATACTACAAAGGCAGCCCAGTTAATGGTCAACAATTACCGTAAGCTATGATTGCTTGCAATACCAAAATAAATGCTTAGACTGACGTGTTAGTGATCCAAAGATACGGTATTCAGAGATGGAACGAAGGAAATTAATGGCAGAGGCACATTTGCCATTCCTTTCCTTTCATCCTATCTTGGATAACTTTACATGTACCTGCTCGTTGTATTTGCCAGGTAAAACGTAGGAACAGAGCTCCTACTCATATTATCTTTGAGGAAATCCACCTCCTTCAAGAAAACCGGGTATTTCGTACCATTACTAAATAATATTTATTTGGAGACTAATATTTGTAGTTTTATATCCTACATTCAAATTATGTAGCAATTGAAATATCGAGGAATAGATAAATACTTAGGTATACAAAGTTCTACAAAAAAAACTGTACAATCCAGTACTTTATTTGTGACGTCACATTTGTTTAAACGCAATACGAACGTTACTTTAATTTATAAGATTAAGCGTTTTTGTCAATAAGTAAAACATTTTCTATTTTTATCCAACAAGAAACTCGATAAATGTCCGTGTCACCAAGTATTTCAGCCATTGCAAAGAAACCGTGTCACAAAATAATTGAAACTCTAAAATATTTACATATTTAATTTTTTGCCGTTTGCGAAGTCGACAGATGAAATGTAACTAAAAATGTTTAGTTGAACCTTAAGGTTCTCTATCAAAATCTCCTTAGTGGTTTTTACGTAAAGCACGACCAGACAAACTGACATTAAGAAAACACTGTATTTGTTTTAGAGACCCTTAATAATAAGTTGAACTAAGTAAATGTTACTGCTGTACATTAAGTGTCGGGATGGAATCCTAGAATAATTTTTGGGTTTTCCCGTCAAGACTAACTCACTAGCAGCCCGGTTTTCAAGATTGTTGGTGCTGTAAATCCCTGTGCCCCGGAAAGCGCGTTAAATAAAGCCGTTGGTCCTTCGCCTGATCTTTATTCTGTCGTGACGAATTGACTTCCCATCGGAGTATGAGAGTTAGGAAATGGAGAGGGTATGTTCTCTAATACCTTTTGTGTAGATGGTCAGTCTCATTTATAAGATATATCTTGGCTAGGCTCAGATTCTTTCACAGTTTTATAACAGTATATATTATTTAAATATATATCCTGTATAATTTTAAATACCACTTTTTTCATACGTGACGCACATCTATTTTCTATAGACTACTAATAAGCTGCGACCTACTATCTCTTTGTCTTAGACGATGACGCCAAGACCAATAAAATGAAGACACAAATATTTTAATAGTGTCGTTGTATTGACCCGACTTGGAAAGTAAGGCCGTTTGTAATAAGTAGCGTTGCTTTTCAACACCACAGTCCACAATACATATTAAACAAATAAATTAATAGCAATATATATTAATTATATTTAAATTTATTTATTTATAAGCGCTTGTGTAGACTGCGCGGTTGGCGTATTGGGAAAGTGATTTTCTTGACTATTCGATGTTTTGCAAACTCGATTGTTTTACAGGTACTCATAACATTGCGCTTGTACCTCAAGAGGTTAGACAGAGATATATTCGGCATCTACATTTAGCAAACTATGTAAGAGGAGAGTCTATTTTCGTCTCTCCGACACAATTATAGTCAAAGTCAAAGTCAAAGTCAAAAATCATTTATTCATTTAGGTCACAAAGTAACACTTATTAACGTCAAAGTATATAGGTTAGTGAGTTTCCTAAGTTACTGAAGCTACATTTAGGTTAGTTGCTAGGTTCAGGCAAAGGGTAGAGCCTATGAGAAGAAACCTGCAAGAAACTCACGGCCACTCTTTTAAATCGCCAGTTAAATATAATTTCAGTGTTTTACAACTCAGATTAACAATGTGTTACAGCCATTATGCCATATACTACTGACTATAAAAACTAAAGATAATAACAATAATAACTTAATAATATTATAGACCCTACAAAACTACTGGTAATCCCAACTTAATATCATAAATGCGAATATGAGTTTGCAGTTACGCTTTCACGCCTTAAATACTACATTCGCCAAATCTGGACACACCCTTACACAAAACACATTAACTGTTAAGAAGTGCTGTCTAACTTAAGACCACACGATTGACAGCTACGCACATGTGCTTGCTTATGGTACTTGGCTAGCAATGTACTTATGTCTGTTTCCCGATGAGGCAAATACTACGGACTTGCTAGTCACGCATATCGTTCTTGCTTCTTTAACTGCCATTACAATTGTCATGCGTGGTCGTTCGATTTGGGCCTTTCTCCAAAATATCTCTCTCCGATCTGGTCAGAGAACATTCGCTTAAGTTGTACCTACCCACATTCGTGTGATAAACCGAAGTTTGTCTTGCTACAATTCTGCTATATCACTGGCATCCTTTACTCTCATTATACACGGTCGTCGGTTTAAGGTATGCTTAACCTGGACTTTGTTCAGAATGTCTCCAATCTGGTTTGAAAGCATTCGATTAGGTTTGCCCATTTTCTTCTACTTTATTTAATAAAATTAGATTTAGCATCTTCACAATAAACATAGTTCAACTTGGGTACCTATACTTTTAAATTTATCTAATATAAAAATAACGTGAGTCATATATACTGCTATCATTATTAGCTGGTTTAGGTAAAAAATATATTCAGGTTTATCTAAACGTCAAGTAGTACGCGTTATCAACGCAAATTCTGAAAATACAATACGTACATTGTATTTTCGGAATTTGCGTTGATAACGCGGTACAATGGATTAGGATACATGTATTTATTTATTCTACGACGTTTGAAACTTAGTTATATTTCGACTTTTTTTAGTATTTTGTTACTAAGCTGGCAAACAAGTATCTATATATTAATACGTGAAGCAAAAACTTTGTACTCCTTCTTACGAAAATTGTGCGGACGGAGGAGTATGAAATTTGCCACAGTTAAAGTTTATATGGAGAAGGAGGGGCGAATCCTAATATTTTTATAAAATATGCATTAGAAATACATTAAATTAATGAAAAAACACTACACGCACACAACCATGCATTTAACACACGCAGTCGAATCGCGTTCGTAGTATTTCGATATTGTTCGTCTGACGTCGTACAATTCTTTGTAACTATGGTTATCTATGCCTTATCTATATGTAATAGAGAAAAACAGAAAAGAAAGTAGCAAGCTTAGGAATTTTGGTCGAATTTTGACCACTAGGCGACCGCTTGTAATTATAATTATAATAATATTCTATCACATACAACACCATCTAGCCCAAACTAAGCAGAGCTTGTACTATGGGTACCAGACAATGGATAAACATACATATATGCCTACCTGATTGTAAAGTTATTGTAGCCTATAGTCGCTCACTGCCCCCTTGTAGCCTGTGGTATGGCTCGCGCATTAGGAAAAGAAAAGATGGAATGAAAAGGTAGACTTTCTCGGTAGCACAGCTTTAGTAAATGCGACTACAGACTGTGCTTGACATCTGGAGTTCGATGCAGCTGGGTAACGTGTTATTGAGATTTCTCTTAACCCATTCACAGTCCCGTGATAGACACAATAGAAAATCAATTGTTATGTACCATATGTGGTTCATCGGACAGGGAACGTGTTAAGAAATTCTTGGTAGCAGCAGTGAGTAAAAGTGTTCGATAGACGGCAATAGGCTCGCTCTCTTTTATGTAGGACGTAAAATCATAGCTATACATCGGTATAATGTACCTATGCTTAGCCATTTGGGAGTAGAGGCGTGTGAATTCATAAAACAAAAATGGGAATTGTAGGTACATGATCTTTCGATCTCTCTATCTGTATCTACCCTTACGCATCAGACGAAATGCAATAACAGCATGATTAATCTTACGCCGGCTACTTGCATGAGTGCGCCTCCTTATAACGGCTACGTGTTCCACTCATATCTACGAGTATATGCTAAGTATGCTAAAAATATAGGAACTGCTATATTACCAACCTGCAGCATGTAACTATAAGATATATTTTAGGGTTGTTTAGTTTACGTTATGTATATGGTTGATAGGTTCCAACAGCATATCTTTTTAGTCTAATGGTAAGCAATCACCACCACTCGTAGAAACCGTTGTATTTTGAGATTAAAACTGAGAGACCTAATGAAGTGATGAAAATCCTTAAGGCACCTAAAGATCGTTACTTTTGCAGTATACGTTTTAAGCTCGGCGTGGTAAACAAAGATCCATATATATTTGCTGGTATATCTCTCTTGCTTCATTCACTATCATCACATCACGTACACGTTTACAATTCTTTATAAGTTAATAAACTTATTAAGATTGATAGATGCGCCATACCCCTCTCTGTCACCCATAGCACACAAACTATCATCTACGAGAGCCGTAAATACAGATTAGGGATCATATCCACTCGTGCATCGATTTGCAGCAGCCATCAAATATTGACGCGTCGAGCCGCGTTACTACACGCCCGGGATGCATAATTCCGCGAATATGGTTTACGACATACATTTCTCCCCTCCGCCACCACCTCGCACACCCGCTCGCACCTTCCTCTCCGCGTATATTGGCCTACATCTTCATAAACTATGAATCCTCCCAATCGCAGTCAGGTGCGATCGGTTACAACCGCGATTTATTATCGCTTCGATATGTATCGGTACCCTTACAGCGCTCCCCGTTTTATTTGGGAGATATTATTGAATTATTGAGTGGTGTTATACGTTGCTCGTAATGCTACATGGAGGGTTCACGGTCAGCGGTTGCGTCACCTCTTGAAACTGTTTTTGTTTTCCGTTGCTAAATGTGTTCTGAAACATTTAAATGTCACTAATATCATTAATTATTCTTATTTCACAATATAGTGACATCTTCGCGACTCGTACAATCTGGTCTAAGCGCAACTATAATGTTGAAACACGACCTAGTGTTATGATACACGAGAGCCTAAATATTGTGACATACATGATGTAACAATATTACTCCAGTTCATAGATTGTCTCACCACTGGACATTGGCGTCTCCCACGTTGGTCCGCTGCACAATCCGCAGATATGCATGATTCTCTACGATGTTTACTGTCGGAGTTAAAGCGAGCGACACGCGTATACGGAAACGTAGATCGGAATGGAAAGAAGCGAAACCTCTGCGTGACAGACCAGCAGTCTACCTACTAGGCTGTGACAGTATAACAAATAGACCAATGACCTGAGGTCAATATGAGGGCCCTCGAGGGCCATCATATTAAACATTTTGGTTAATCAAGCTATGTCAACCGAGAACCGTACAGCGAACACGTTTGCCGAGCGTCGGCGTTGGCCAGCAACAGTGGTCGCATTCCATTACCGGTCTGATGACCGGGCCAGTCACCCATCGGTCGCATCCTCAGTTGCCCAACACAACAGCCAACATCTACGTCTAGTGTGTAAATTAAAATATAATGTCGAAATAAATGTCACCGTTCTTAATGGTGTTCTGTGATTCGCAGTTTTTATTACAAAATTTCTAGATCATTAAAATTATCTTAAAATAACAGACAAAATATCTTGTTTAGAAATCTGCACACATTTGAATATCTTTTTCGAAACACTGAGTGTTTTGTACACTATGAGACGTTTACAGTAGTACAACTCCGTATATGTTGACAGAAAACTAATCCTCGTTGAAAAGTTATGTCGCTCTTAATTCGGTATATTTTATTATCTGTACGAAAACTATAGTCAAGATGTAATCTTAAAACTGCTTAAGATGAGGCTAGAAACAAGTTATTCTAAATACAAAAGTTCTGTCATAACTTTTCCTGATATGGAAATACAACTAAAGTGTTGCGAGCCACGGCAGCGCGTTATGACCATTAGGCCTACAGTGTGACTACCAAAAATAGTTTATTTTATTTGAGCTATATTAAATATACAATCACCACGACCACGATGACCACGACCATTCTGTCAAGAATGAACGACTATGAAGAAGAAATATACAATCACTTTTATACTCGAACTGCATGATTTATACCATGAAACACAGGTATTAGTGCGTTCATGCTTGGTATTTACACACCGTTTTGAAATGCTTGACGTTTCAGCCACGTTGCACTGGCCGTGGTGATAAGTAGACTAACACAGTGATGTCAGGATTCCTTTTGCGAAGTAGATGGTTCTAAACCTGCCCGTTTTGTTCTGTCCATACCGAGCATGATCGCGTGAATACTCTTGTTTCGTTATATACATTATACCTGGACATTACCAAGTTGTCTTTCTGTGTTTTTTATATAGGTGTTTATGTTGATATCGCTCCGCACGGTACATCTCCATAAACTATAGACGTCATGTGATATATTATTATCTCCCCACACCGCTCATGATAGTCTGAAGCTTTCGTTTAGTGACATTGTGACAAAACATATCTCATACTTTCTAGTATAAAAATGTACACTGTTTGTTTAGTACACTATTGTATAGAGTATCTCTTTGGTTCCGTGGCATAAGTATGCGTGCGTTGGGTTCGATTCTTGGGTCAAGCTCAAATAAAATGTTATTGGGCCCTTATGTTAAGTTTTTTTAGTGGCGACACGGCATTTTTGTGTCCAATAGGCGGGAATAGGCTTGCCCCCAGGAGCGTGGGATCAAAATATAGCCGGCAAATTGTGGGTGCGATAGACTCTTTTTAATATATCCTTGAGTTTATCTATGTTGTATGTGGTTACCTGAGAATCGATGGTGATGCCAAAATGACAAATAGAAACAAGCTATTAACATTATAATTATTAATAATATGCGTATTGTAAAAAACCACACGGGGATATAAATTATACTTATGTATTATTTGCTCATTTGTATAATTTTGTCTAAAATTAATTAACAAAATGAAAACATTAATTTTTAGTTTGACATGTGCCAAATTAATTGTATAAGACTGACACCATAAAAGAATACATATATATTATACATACATATGTATACCTAGAAACGATGTCTTAAATCTATTCACAAACGCATTTAATAATGGTAAATAGTGTGAGTTTGACAGATCATTTATTATTGAGAACTTTCGCAGAAATGTAGAAAAAGAAGATTATAATTATGCAGATGACCTGAACCTACTAGCTACTCGAATTAGATTAATCCAAGGAAGTGGAGTCGAAGACATATACCTGCTATCCGCGTGTCATATAACCAGCTTCGAAAGACATGATCTACGTATAAAGGTAAATGTACCTATTACGTATTAATTAGACTACAATTTTGAATTGCAGCTTTAATATTGGCTAGCTCAGATTTGTATAATATACATATACGTACGTCTGAATATTCCCTAACATATCTATCATAGGTATGTTAGGGAATATTCAGACGTACGTTTATCCAACAAATGAGGAAAACGTGGGTGTCGAGTGGGATCTAGAGGTGAAAAGAAAAGCAAAAGACGAAGAGATATTTATAATTATTAAAGAAGAAGGGAACATAAATTCAGGGAGTAAACATATATTTAATGTATGGACATTGAACCTAAATAGAAAGAAATTAAATGTCTTGTTATTGAACAAAATATTCTGACTATAAATTTATATTTAGCGTAAATGGTTTTGATAGATAGAATTTTATGCCACATCTATCAGATTCACATAACTAATCCGTGACTTAAACACAAGAGTTTATATGCCTAAATAATATGCTCCTAACAGTCTTCTGGCTATTAATGTAAATTACATACAAGCTATAGACATGGACTATAGATAAATGGTCTGTTATATAAATATATATAAAGAAATATTATATATTTTATGGGTCTTTCCACCATTAGACACAAAATATCTCTCGATGGATTCTATAATGCGCAACATTTACGACTCCACTCGCCAATTTTAGCTCTATTTGATGTTTGCTTTTATATGGATTTTATTGAATTAGTCCATTCTTAAATGTTGTGAATTTATGAGCTATTTACATCCTCGTTCTACTAGTTAGGCAAAGTGGCAAGGTCGTCTTCCAATTCGAAATGGACGTAACTAGTTTGTCATTATTATATGAGGAGCTGAAGTCATCGACTGCAGATATAATCTTAAAATTTTTGCAACCTACATATAGCAACGCATACGTTTCTCTAAAATAGATTTCAGTTTCTTTTTTTTTTTTTAATAGTTTAGCATGATATTGTTTCCATATCTGAATACAATATCATATGTTTATTTACATGTAACATAAAATACGGATACATAGTAAAATAAAACAGCGATAGCTCAGTAGGGAGACCAACAGACTGCAATGCAGAGGGTCTCGGGTTCAAACGCACGACGCGCACCTCTGACTTTCGTAAGTTATATGACTTTTCGAAATTATGTGCGTATTGATTGACAATTATCGCCTGCTTCGTGCCTCGGAGAGCACGTTAAGCCGTCGGTCCCGGCTGCCATGAACATCTATGGCAGTCGTTATTGGGAAGTCAGTGCCCTCTAATATCCTGACACTGGTCTAGCTTTAGGGTATCGTTAGCCTTCGGGTTGCGGAGATCAGATGGCAGTCGCTCCGTGTAAAAACTGATATCCAGTCAAATCCGGTTAGACTAGAAAGCCGACCCTAAGTGACTTGGGAATAATAAAGGCTAGGGAGAAGCAGACATAGTAAAATAAACCTAATGAATATTTGAACAAAATAATAGTAGAAGTTTACATGTATGAACAATAAAAAGCACATAATAAAATATTTCTGGTTTAAGCAGTGTTGCAAAACTCCTCAACATCGTTGTCGACTGCAAACGTGCCCAGATCTCTGACAGTAGGGACAGACAATACAGGGCAATACTGATTCTACAACCCAAAAATATGACCTACCCGTCACGTAAAGCGTCAATTAGTCTTAAAAAACACATTTTTTGTGTTGGTGGTTTAACTGGAAGCGTCACCACTATCAACTTTGAATTGAAAATAAAAGAAAATAGCATGTTATAAATCTTTAATTTTAATTAGTCTTGAGAGTAAATATTCTGTGGGTGGTTCCATGTTTATTTTGAAGTTTCCTTGATTTTGTCTGTTCTTTTTGCATTTCCCCTTTCCATTAAACTCATCTGTTTCTTTGTTTTTAGTTTTCTTCTTTATTTCTTTGATATCTTGCCTGTAACTTAATTTTCGTTTCTTTTTCAATTCTTTCTCTTCAATTGTGGCTTTGAACGGAGAACTTATTTGAATTTATGATTTCTGATATCTAACTTTACGCTAATTTAATGTCAGCGTAACTTTAGGCAATGGTCATCTTTTTGATGTAGCGATGTAGTCACGATTGGAATTTTATTGCATATTTCAATGAAGCTGTACTTATTGATGTGACTTTTGCCTTGTTCATCGCCTTCTGCATTGTATCTGCCGTACAAGACCCTCTGTTCCTTTTATAATTGAAGACCATCTAGAAAGAAAAATACGCAATTGAAGAGAGAAAATACAGATGGAAAACTTTCCATCTTGCCCTAAAATTCAACTTTCCAACTTGCCCATTCGCGGGTTCTTATAATAATATACCGAAAATCAGTAACCTTACTTTTTTCTCTTATGATAGATATCAATTCATTCAATCGACACCTAGTAGATGTCTACTGTCAAAACAAAACAGTAATAATAGTAGATGTCTACTGTCAAAACAAAACTTACCTTTTACAAACAATTTCACTGCAAAAATTCTAAATAAACAAAACAACAGTGCTCTTCATTGGCTGGCGCGAACCGAACTAACCTTTGTGCGTGTCTACATGGCCGCACACCTTTGTGTGCGTATCGACACGGGCGACATGTCACGTGTTTTGGGTTTATAGGTAGTTTCCATCTTACCTGCTCCTTTCGTCTTGCCCTCCCTTCTCCTAAGTGTTGTGAGTTCGAATCCTTCTCTGAACAAATATTTGTGTGCACCACAAATAGCTGCTCCGAGTCTGGTCTGTACTTTGTGCCCGTCGTTTTAATGTTTGTAAAGTCCCCTCAATACAAGAATTACGCATAGAGTAGAAATTGTCTTAAAAAAAAAGACGATCTTGTTGATCGCCTGTTTTGTTCTGTTGCTATTAGCATTAAGTTTGCGTTTACACTTACCATCAATAATTAGGTACCGACTTTGGTTCTACCGAGAACCGCATACTCTCAAAGACGGAAATACAAAACTTACGTTGGCATATTTACATACACGGCTCTTTTGACACGATTAGCGAGCAAGAGAAATAATTTTATGTCTTTATAATATTCTATTTTGTGCATTTATAATTAGTTAATTAAGATAGATGTGTGTCAAACAGTAATTAAAATATAAATGAATGAATTTGTAATGAACAAATTAAATACTAATGTCCTTTTTATGAGTAATTCGCAACATTCAGTAGGCTTGCTTATACAGGTATATCTAGCCTCGTCCATTGAAATAGACCAATCTAGCCAATGATTACTGCCAAGCCCCTTTCGAGATAAATATTTATAAATGTAGGTATATATCAGCATGTCACCGATCAGTAGCGGTCCATGAATTAATAAGTAATTAAATTTTATCATTCATTTGTGAAACGCGTCGACATTTTGGGCCACTAATTAATCTCATCAATTTGCAATATTTTGCAACATGCATTGATTAATTTATACAAATGTTGACCGCTAGTTCATTTATACATAACACATTATTTATGTTGCATATGAAAATGAATGTTAATTGTTTATATATTGTGAATATATATTTATTATTTACATTTATCTTCTTTGTATTTCCATACTTGGTCTGCAGGGATGGCCATGTGCTTATAGTGGTGGTTTCGCCTCTTTCAGTATAAATCTACGTGTCTTTGATCGAAGAGTAAAAATGATGTTGTCTATGAATGATTGTTCCGATTTCTAAAGTCCTCTGCGTCCACTCTTTCCATGATTGTGTATTTGTATGTCTCTACGAAACAAGAATTAGTCCTAATACGGCAAATTTACTATTTTTTTCGTCTATGGGCGTCCAAACACAATTTTTTTATCATTATATGTTTTTTATGGTTAAACTGACAGGTTATGAAAATTAATACTAACTATACGAATGACCGATACTTATTTGTTAAAATATACTTTACATATTTTGTCTTTTAAAGCTAGTAGCTATAAATGTAACACAATCTTACCTTGTGCTTTTGGTATGAAGCAGGCTTTACAGACTCCGTTAAGGAGATAGATTTACCATCTTTTAAAACAGTCACGCTACGGATTGTCTAGCTTTGTCTCGTTTTCGTGCGAGCGAAAATGCTTAAAAATTGTTGGATTCTGGGTTGCATGTCTAACTGGCAGCACAGCGACTTCTTTACTGAAACTTCGGCAACAGAATTTTGTATCTCATTGTCTGTGGCTAAAAATATACTTAGACTTACGATAGCATATACACACCATGGTAGCCTGCCGAAATTCAAAGGAGTTGCGCAAAAGTACATCATAATAAATCTACTTATCCTTACTAATATTATAAACTCGAAAGTAACTCTGTCTGTCTATCTGTCTGTTTGTTACCTTTTCACGGATAAACCACTTAACCGATTTAAATGAAATTTGGTACAGATATAGTTTAAAACCTGGGGAAGGATATAGGCTACTTTTATTGATGTAAGTACCACGCGGGCGGAGCCACGCGCAAAAGCTAGTATTATATAAAGTTATAATTGTCTTAGTTACATATTGCTTGTAATATGGTTTTGGGATGTCCTGTAATGTGTTATAATGCTTACTAATATTAAAAATATGAATGAGAGTTTTTTGTTTGTTATGCTTTCACGCTTTATTACTCAACTGACCATCATAAAATTGCATAAATGTTGTCCAAGGTCAAAAAGGACATAGGGTACCTTTCATTCAGGAAAAAGTACTAAGTAAGTACCCGTGGAATAGAAAGTTGTTATCAAAATGTAAATTAAATCTTGTAAAATTATAATTATGCCTTAGTCACATAAAGCTTGTAATATCGTTTTGGGATGTTCTGTAAATATATTGTAAATGTGTTGTAATACATTGAATAACAACCGTGGTAACAAATGCTTTTCATACCTAGATTCATATTATAATATACCACCGTAGGAGCATAAGAATAAAATACATCATAAATAATTAATACTTTATGAGCTAAACATAATATTATTTATATATTATACACACTTCCATTTTATTTAAAATTCATTTGTAATGTTGATTGCATGTCATTTAGATAAGGTTATAATTCTTTATTAAAACTATTCTAAATGTTTATTAAACATTTTATATTTTTATATATATTTATATTATATTTAGTCTAGCCAGAATTATATTAACAAAAATAAAAACAGTTGCGCAATACACTTTGCGAACATATGATAGTATTTTAATGTATTTTTGGAATAAATATACTTAGTGAAGTTTTTTATAGAGGTGACATTATCTTCATACTATACTATGATATCATAGTGAGAGCAATAGCCTTATGGTAGACCGTTGGACTGCTACGCAGAGGTCTTGGGTCTAATCTTACAGTATGCATATCTAACTTTTCGAAGTTATATGCTTATTAAACAGTTACTAGTACGAATCTCTCGCTTTAACGGTATAGGAAAACACCATTATAATGTTTTTCGGGCAAGAAAGATCTCCGGAAATTTACAGAGCTCTACTATTATTTTCCTTTTTAACCATCTTTTATTTATTTTTCTTGGGTTGATGACGCACGTATGATTCCACTAGTATAGCAAGCGGTCATAAACCACGGAAACCGCTTACCGCAAGGTAGGTATTTGTTTGCTACTTCTTTATATAAAACCAATCTGCAAAATTTCTACACGTCAATATAATCTAATATTAGTGTGTAGAAAACTAGAGATATACTTAATTGCCACTAAGACATTAAATTAGTTTACTACTTTGTTACAGCCCGAAAGACAATAGATATTACATCACACATTATTTATTTTTGAATATACATCTTGAACAGAGCTTGATTCCAATGTCAGTTAATATGCAAAAAATATTCAAATAAAACTTTATAAATAGTAATATAATATTTTCCAGTACTGGAGTGACCGAAGGCGAAGGGCGCAGTTATTAATAAAGGCGTAGCTGCAAACTGCTAATAAGAGCCGTCGTAAATCCTGCTCAACAACTGATCCCGAATTACGACCGAACTGTTGTTACTTTTTATATTTCACTTTCCACTTTTTACACGTACGCCGTGCTGGGGTTGCGTAGACTCACGTAAAAATTACACACGGCAGATATGCAATTTAATGTCAACAACAAATATGCCAGGACTGCGGTTCGAAATTTAAACTATAATTGTAATTGTATTGTTTTATTTTTATGAATAGTATATTTACTTACCATATGGCTTACATAGCAACATATAAAGGTACATAGAATCAAGCTCCATTTGAAAAATAAACTAATTGCTATTGTTTTGATTTTATTTGATCGTCATGGGAGAGATATTTTATAAATACAATACAAACTTCAGTATTTATTTAAGAAGATTTGAGTAACATAAAACTAAATTCACTTTTAGTAGTGATATGCAACATCGAGGAAACTGTGTTATGGTATGTCTCAAATAAGAAGAAACAGAAAGTGTCCCAAGAAAGACAAAGTCAAACATTATTTATTTATTTCACCACACTGAAATTCATATTTTACATTTCACTGATTTACTCGTACGTGAAACTTTAATGGTTAGTGAGATAATACTTAGGTTATAAATGATAAAAGAACGACATCACAATATTAAATATAGAGCCCTGCAATGAACGTCAATAGAGTCAGAGAATAGAATAATAAGTATATGGATATCAAAATACACGCATCCAAAATTCACATAAAGAAAAATACACCAGCCTCGAGTGACATAGAACAAAGATAAAAATACTTAATAATAAATATTTAAAATTTTTAAAAAGGCCGTAAAGACTGGTCTGTACATTATTAACTCTAAAAACTAAACCCTTTCGCGCGGTCCGCGCCAATAATGAAATCTGGGGTGTGAAATAAAAAGAAAAAGTGTCTTAATTAAATTTTCTTTTAACAAAATTTAATAAACGTAGAGGGCGAGCCGCCCGCGCCACCGCCGCAGCTGAGCCGGCAAACACCGCTGGTGACCCGTACCTACCTATACAAATAGTAACTAGGGAAATTAACTTGTTTTGTCGGTAAAATATTTTAGCCAAAGAAGAATATTAATAATTATACTTACGTGTACGAATAAATATTTATTATTTGAATAAAATATAAAAATATAACATGTAAGAATGTATAAGAAAAATATTTTTATATACCTACAATGATCCCGTACGCGACATTATAATACTGTATTATTTTAGTATCCGTTTCTTAATCTGTCTAAGTATAAATAATTGAACAAAAAGTTAAACCAAAAATATACGAGCGACACCGTAATAATCTATTAGTATTTTATAATAAACGAGTCCCTACATCACTTTTAAATCAAATTGGATTGCTCACGTTGGTTAGTATAGGGAAAAGCGCTGAAACCATTGTGGATTTTAAAGTTCTGGCATTGTTCAGTATTTGTCTTAGAGTCTCAATAAGTATTTGCTATCTAAACCTCTAACACAAAATAATAAGAAAACAAGAACAAAATAACATATAAATAAAACAATTTTATGAGACAGACTTTGCCACTAAAGGCAAACTTTATTACCAAAATAAACTAAGTTAAAATTATTATATAAAAACATTTTACTAAAATATTATATTTATTATATTCACGCTCAGTAAACAGCCTCTACAAAATACCTATAGCCGTACAATAGTGTTGTTGCGAGATGAACAGATAGTGAGTTGCAGTGGCTCGTGGGATATAGAAGCGATATTTAAATAAACACTTAGCAACAATAACTGCGATAAGTGCCGCCGGCTCAAACCTCGACGTTAGATACCGACCGACATACGCTATGTACCGACTGACTAATAATACATAAATACTTATACATAATAAACTTTTGTTAATAACATAACTTATCTCTCTTCTTGGTCTGGTAGCAGTTTGTATTTTCTTTGGCTGATGGTGTTGTTGATTGGATTCGAATGTTGTTTACTTATAGAAAGAAAGTAGCCACATGGTGCCCGGATAGAGATAGAAATAGTACGTGCTAAAACAAAACTCTTTAATATTATATACATAGATTCACGCCTGTTTCCCAGAGCGGTAGGTAGAAACTACAGGTTTCCGTTTGCTACGATCCTGACACACTTCTCTGGCTTCATTCACTTTAATATTACTAACGTGGTAACCAAATATTTGGCTTTCCTGGTGATCAACGTTTGCCAGGGCTATTCACAAATATTTTTACTGCAGGTATGATAGAATAGTTTATATGGTCACCTCGTCAGTGCTAGTGCTCAAAGTGTTGTCAGTTTAATCCCCACATGGCACTGAAATTCTGTCAACTCAAAATTATTTTTTTTGTCGTCGAAATGACCACACTCCACCTGATGGTAAGCAGTCGTGTGGTCTAAGAGCAGTGGCCTCCACATCGCCCTCATAGCAGCCGAGGCGATGTTGAGGTCTCTATTTTGACGGCCTGAGAAGATGCTTTTTCACGCCCCGCTTAAAGGACCCAGGATTGAAGGAAGAAGGAAACACGTGTCTTGGCAGAGAATTCCATGCCTTGGTCGTTCGGCAGAGGTATGAGGACCCAAACTTTTTGGTACGCGCTCTAATCGACTCTATCTTACACGGTAGAGTCGATTAGAGATGATTTTTAAATGGTTGGCAGTCCACAACTGTGCGTTTCTCCAGGAATTTTCTGCCTCGCACAACAAAACTGTGGAATGAGCTGTCGCCTACGGTATTTCCGGACCAATACGACCTTCAACACTTCAAGAAAAGAGCGTACTCCTTTTTAAAAGGCCGGCAACGAACTTGTGACTCCTCTGGTGTTGCAGGTGGTGTCCATAGGTGGCGGTGATCGCTTACCATCAGGCGATCCGTCTGCTCGTTTGCCCCCTAATCCATAAAAAAAAGGATGGCATCTGAGCCCAGCACGCGTAGTTCTGGATAGGAAAGGGGAGGGCGGGATAAGGTGGAATAACTCTTCAGAGCACTCCCCGTGGTGTATTCTGTAGAAACATGCCACAATAGTTGTGGCGAGCCTGTATGTTATTTAAGACATTTTTTATCGCCTGTCCCGCAATAGGTCGACTAGCTACGGTGGGACCACTGGGATATTAAAGTAATATGACAGTGATATAGATATGCTCTTGCTCTTAAAAATAAGTTCTACTACAACCAATGACTATAATTATAATGTTTCCACAAAAATCATAACTAAATACAATTCAGCTAACTCACCCGACGACGTGACACAAAAACCCGTATAACCCATCACGTGTTGCGTGCAGAGCTAATACTTCACATTATTAATTACAAATACCTATATAATTACAGCAATGGCCGCTATCACTGCGCGGGCGCACCACGCTACGCCGTTTCTTCATAAATAACGTGTTTGTTTGGATTCCTCTCAAATTATTTACCAGTATATATTGCTTGTTTAACTGATAAATGACCATCAGTACCTCTTGCTATTTCAAATTGACGTTATTAAATCCATGGTCTAAGTAATCTTTAATGTCAGATAAAGCTTAATATGAAGATGGATTGCTTTTTTCCGGTAACTATAATGGACGTATGAAATGCAATAGTAACTAAATTTAATTGCTTCTTTTTTAAGATTTGTATGTTTTATAATTGCATATAAAGAAAGATAAACAACGTATACTTGTGTAAAGACCTCTTCAATTATTAACCGACTTCAAAAAAGGAGGAGGTTTCTCAATTCGGCCGATTGTTTTCAGCAAAATAACACGTATTTTATAAAAAAGTAGCTTTAAGAATACCTACGTAGCCTTTAAAAATAGGATTGACAGGCATACGGCATCAGGCATAGGCTTACTAATAGATTCCCATTAGTACCCCTTTGGAAATACATCCTAAAATAAGCGTCGTGAATGTAAAATTATTTATCCAAAAACAAAATACCATCCGTATTATTTTTAGTCAGACAGTACGCGGTGAACCTTACTCCACGTATCATAGCCTCATGAATAATGTATCTCGCTCCAAATAATATACGATTACAGTGTAGGAAAATGCACTTTCTTTGTCTTGTGTTTTGTTCGTCCCGCTCCCGACGAATTCGGGTAATGACCGGTCGCGGCTCACGCCTACCATACATGCGGTACACCGCTACTTGTGGCGAAAACTATATGTTTACCGAAGTGTTGCAGCCATATGTGTGGTTGAACCCTTACCATAAATTAGATAAGCACAGATGGTCGGCTTAAACTGTGGCCTTTGGATGGCAATAGCACCTGATATGTACATATCCCAGAAGAGTTAGACAGATTTGTATTACATCCACGTTTTACAAGCTACTGTTTAAAGTCCCACGTAAAAAGGTGCTATTGCCATGCAAAGGCCACAGTTCCGGAGTCCATGCTGCTAATAAGGTTATTTTTGGCAAAGAACCCCAAATTATTTTTTTAAGTCAGTTTGAACTCAATGTCTAAGAATTGTACTTTACAATAGTCCTAACATACTGCGAACAGTCCAGTCCGTACTCTATATTGCTGTTGTACTTTTTGTCACCTATTTAAGTATTTCTTCTTTTCGGTAAACACTATAATTACCTACTACACATAAAGATATGAATTAACAAAGACCTGATTCTCGTAATAAAAGCTGTTTAAAATAAAGTTCCAACAAGTCTAATAAAAGTCAAGCTTGAACTGGAATGCAATTAATGTTCACATTTGACGTTTATTTTAATTGTGCGATATTAATTAATCAAAAAGTATATCGGAACTCTATTTTGAACAGTTTTTATTACGTGAATTGGCCCTCAGATCAGCGTGAAACCGATTGTTTGATGCTAACCTATGTTACCATCTTATCTACATTCTTTCTTTTCTTTCTTTTCGTGTGGTTAGTGGCCAAGCTGTTGTCAAGAGTTCTTCAAGCCGCCCGTAGGCCTCTGACATGGCTTAACGACTGCTGTCAATTTGACAACAACCGGGAATCGTCTTTTTACGTGCCCTCCGAAGCACGGAGACGCTCAGATGAAATACCACTAAGCGGTCACCCATCTATAGACGGACCGCACCCAACGTTGCTTAACCTCGCTAATCGTTTACCGATCAGTGAGTGCAACTGACTATAAGCGCTGAGTAGCGCTTTGTGAATAATATAAATAAACTTTTGCGACTTCTATTATATTATGACGGCACACACAATTTAAACGTGAAGCATTGTTAATTTTTGCTACATTATATTATGATTTCCTTATGAAAATGTTTGCTAATGTTAATAGAGTGTGGTGCGCGGGCGACGCTACTTCACCGTGAAATCAGATAGCAAGAT
The DNA here is from genome assembly GCA_963564715.1 of Catocala sponsa. Lineage (NCBI taxonomy): Eukaryota > Metazoa > Arthropoda > Insecta > Lepidoptera > Erebidae > Catocala > Catocala sponsa. The sequence continues at coordinate 8,531,328 of OY751330.1, forward strand.
CCGTAACCTTCCGAATTGAGCACCACTTTTTATATGCACAGCTATATTATACGTTTTATTTATAGCCTTAATTGTACTTTTTATACTTCTTGAATATTATTCGTAGACGGCTATATACCAATTTTATTGTTTTAAAAAAGTTTGACTCTTCGTTGCTTCTTCGTGGTAATGTGATATGTCTGTGAATACTAGTTTATGACTAGACCCCCGTTGTGTGATTTATTCCACTAATTATTGTATTAACTATGTTTTTTATAAAGCGCGTAGCTTAAAGATATGGTTATATTTCAAGGCCGTATTGGACCTCATAAATCTGGTAAATCCGTTTACAAAAACATAAATTTTTGGCGCTTTTCATATAAATTACCTCTTTACTACTTGATTTTTTATGATTTATTTATTATAGACTTCGGTGTTCAACATTTTAGACAAAAAATACGTTACTATTATTTAAATAACTATATTATTATAAACTTCTTAGGTCGCTATGCATATCGACTACCTATAGAACCATTAGAATACTATTTAAATTCTAAAATCTACGGAACCCGGCCTATGCCTGATAATAATAGTAAGTAATTAATAATAATAATTTATTTATTGATTACAGTGGTAAAACATGAATACAATCCATAAAGTACTTAATATAGGTAATATAATATGGGTGCCTGTACTAGGGAAAACCTGTGCCACAGGCGTTAAGGGCACTTACAATATACTACTAGGAACTAAGTTACATATAATTATGTCTTTGCCATCTGCCTGTATTCCCATTAAAAGGTTCTATCTTTCGGAACGTGATAGATTCCCGCTTACCACTTTCCCTTTCCGATGAACCACATATGGTACATAACAAGTGATTTTCTATTGTGTCTATCACGGGACTGTTAATGGGTTAAAATGTTTACAGAATGTCTTATTTCTATCAACTGAACAACTTATCATAACTAGCAGTCGCCTAGTGCTCGAAATTCGACCAAAGTTTGCCTGTAAGATATCGCTGATGTATTTGTCATTATATATTGATATATGTATCCATAGTTACGCGCTTCGACTGCGTGTGTCAAATGCATGGTTGTGTGCGTGTAGTGTTTTCTCATTAATTTATTGTATTTCTAATGCATATTTTATATAAATATTAGGATTCGTCACTTCTTCTCTGTATAAACTATAAGTGTGCGAAATTTCATACTCCTCCATCCGCCCAATTTTCGTAAAAAGGGGTCCAAAGTTTTCGCTTCACGTATTAATATATAGATAATATTACAACCACTCTTTTGTGTTACACCATGCTTATACATATATAGGGGTAAGGAAAATAGCTAGCATAATGTGTATTATACACTTCGTATTGCACCCACATTTCGCCAGCTATCCCTCCTGGCTATCCACCGGGCACAGTTATAGATACCCTACTACTGAGAATTTTTGATAAAAACCGTTATAACACAGCCTGATCGGTAATCGAAACAGAGACCTCATTCAACAGTCGCTACCAACTACAAAAGTAACAGTTTCTTCAAACTACATAAAAGTACATTTAATTGCATCGATAATTATGGGAAAACTGTATTATTGAAATGATTGTTTAATAGAAGGTTTGTACGTCGATATTGTTTGGTTGCGCGGCGTTGAAGTGCCGCGTGCGCCCGCGCACAGTGCGACGCGCTAGATCTCTGTTATTAGCGTATCTGTTAATTGCGCAATTTACAGGCGCAGCCCCGCGAGCAGCATGCACGATAATATCACAGTGCAATATGAACAGTACAACAATTTGGTATTGATACTATGATGACTGATGGTAAAATTAGGTTATAGCAGTTAGGTACTATCTATGAATGCACGGATCATCATCCACTGCCAGTGAACTAGTTGAGCTGGGTTAGATCCACATATACCTAGTGTAGTATAAGATCTAGTATATAAGGTATTACATGTATTTTGTTCATTCACTAAATATCGTACTTTTAACTTGAGCTCTTTGATCTCTTCAACTTAACCACCTTACATGGTGACCCTGCCAGGATTTGGATATGGCGCTACTTAATGCGCTTATTAGACAGTGTTATAGGAAATGTACCTTCAGAATAGCAGCAGCACAGCACTTGGAAAAGATATCGTGATAGTAATATGCCGGTTCCAGTATTTACCTTCAAACTATTTCGATGATATTCTAGTCAAGCAGCTCGTATATGATATCATTGTTTATAAAAAAATTACTATCAATTAGCCCAAAAATATGCCTGCCTACTCTTTCAGCTAGGTTGGAATGTATCATGCATGTCATGTTTGGAGTGCATTCACTTCAGTAGTGCATGCAGTAAGATTCGAATCTACAATTCCTTGATCGAAAGTTCTTCAATCCATTGGTCTACTGCCATTTGATAATAAAAACATGGCGACTAATCTTTCTAAATATAGTTAATTTTTAGGTAGAGTTGATTCTCTGTTAAACAAAGACTGTGTCATCGCTAAAGCAAATCGCCGTGAATTATTTATTCGCGTGATCGGTGTCCAAGGTTTGAACGTGGGACAGCGTTGAATTTCTAGGAAGCGACGGTAGGTGCTCTATTCCGAGCCACGCCTATCTGTGGGAACTGACAAGTGCCGTGCTTACTGATCATCTACCTTAGATAGCTCTGTAGATCGAGAGCCAACTGATGCTATTTATGTACTACCTACACCTATCGCAGACGTAAAAGGAAATAAGTCTGTGCCTACTATATCGTGTACCTAATACATTCTATTTAACACGTTGACAAAAGTAGGTATAGATTAAAAATGTAAATAAGTAATGCACAATGTAAAGTAGCTTTATTTCATAACTATCTGTCTCTCGCAATTTCACTCATACTCGTAATTCTTTGCCCCGTTGCTCGTAGTGTGTTGTTATACAGCGTATAACCTTCTTCAAGAATTAGTCTACCAAATGCAACAATAATTTTTAAATCCGACTGGTAATTCAAGCGATCAACGCGTTCAAACAAAAATACAAACCATTTCTTCAGCTTCAATATCTAGTATATTGAAGCTGAAGAAATTGTTTGTGACAATTCATTCAATGTGTATAATGCAAACATACATAGCTTCTAATTGTAGAGTTTGTTTGTTTGTTTGTTTGCTCGAACGCGCTAATCTCAGGAACTACTGGTCCGATTTGAAAAATTCTTTCAGTGTTAGATAGCCCATTTATCGAGGAAGGCTATAGGCTATATATCATCACCCTAAGATCAATAGGAGCTGAGCACCAATGAAGAATATTTCAAAATCGGAGGGTATTTTTTCCTTTTGAGAGCTTCCGCTGCGTGCGCTGCGTAAACAGTTAAAGTTTCGCAAAAATCATGTATAACAGAATTGTTCCCCTTTAAAAGTTCTAAAAAAAAGTCCGCAACAGCATATGTCTATCTTTTAAGATTGGCTCACTATAACCATTTTTATGCTAACCAAATTTGGTCTAAAATAATGCATTATTTGCGAAGGTATAATTATAAACATGATATTAATCCTTATCCAAATAAATACGTTATTCGTCACAAGTATTTAATTTTAAACAAAATTGCCCTTTACATCATTCGATTTCAATGAATATCTTAGGAGATATCGCAGTTTTAAAATAACATTGCAGCAAAATAATTACCCATTACAGACATAGTACAAACGATGTTTCTCCTGGTTTATTCTGCGTAATTACTACTGGTTCGATTTGAAAAATTCTTTTAGTGTTGGATAGCCTATTTATCGAGGAAGGCTATAGGCTATATAACATCACGCTACGACCCACGGGGGCGGCGCAGTAACGATAAACGCGGGTGAAACCGCGGGAACATCTACTCATAATATATGAGATGATGTTCTGACCTATTAAGGAGGCAGGTCTATCAAGTAAACACAGATATAATATTGTTTTGGAGAAACCTTAACCCCACGATGTCCAAGCCTTACGGCTTCGATACGTATACGAGTTGGATACCGTAATTTACCACTATTGTAGCCTACGCTAAACTTTTTAATAATCTGAGCCCATACAGAGGGCAGTACTAGGGTTCTGTAGCCCACAGCAGCTGTTCTCAGATAACTAAAAAAATCATTGTCATTTGAGACTATAAATATTTAATAATACAAGCAAGCGAAGTTTGTGATGGCCATAATTTTTGAAAACGAGTCTTATAACGCAAAATATATGTACCTATATTGATACGAAAACTTATTGTACACCTAATGCATAATGCAAGTAATCACTTAGTGCGCAATAGTACAAAACAACCATTTAATCAAAAAAAACTATACAAAGTAGAAAAGCGCAGCTATTACCGCCCTAGTAATAGTTGCATTAACCATACTGTATTATATAACATTATCTCTAAAACTAAATGATTAAAGACCATAATTGGTAAAGGCACATAACGATTGAGGTACACAGTAGCGAGTAGGCGCGTCTTAGATCAATAAGTATTACTTTGTTGAAACTCGTTGCTTAAAGGTGCTATTTTATAATGACGTTGAGTGCGTGGGCGGGTGTAAAAACAATTTAATGGCGCCTATTGATGAAGAAACTGAGGGAAATGTGCAAATATAATTAAGGAGGCTTTGGTTTTATAGGCCCGTCGTTAGTCTCATCGTATAAGTTTCTGTTTGCGCTTGGTCCGATCGTAAGATTGGTGATTCACACGGGGCAAAATAGCAAGGGGTTTTATTAGAAAGTTCTCAGATATGTCGCCAGCAATGTTCTATAGATAATCTTGCCTATTTTTACGTTGAACTTATGGCCCTTGAATTGTTAGTGTGATAAACTCAAGTCTAAAAGATACAGGTCTAAACTACATGACTGTCTACGTAAGTTTTATAACGTAGCTTCAATTCAGTCAGTTAATAATACAACCTATATACAACCTATGTATCCTTGCATCTCTACTACTAGTGCCAGTGCCATAGAACACTCTTGCATAAAGCGTTCTGAAAGCTTGACTTGCCGTGGTAGAATAAGATCTTTGACTACGACGAAGATAGAAGAATATTTCTTCCTTTTCCATGTCTTAGATGTAAAAGCATCAAATGTAAGAAGGTAGAAAGTCGATGAGACAGTTAAGTCAGTCAATGTTTTAAGTCACAATTGAGACTTAAAATGTCGACTGGCTGAACAATAATAGCGCATTAGGTAGTACAATAACACAAACGGTAGAGTGTAGTCACCTCTATGGAGTGTGCGCGGTATGCGCGTCACGCACGCGCATCTCCGCGACACGCTGTCGCCGCGCGTAGTAGCGAGTGTGCGGGGGGCCTAACGCTATGCTGATATGGCGCTACGGTATTTTTAGACTAACCACTAAATATGCTGACTTACTGCTGCTGAAGTTATGGGTTCGCATACAAAGCGACTGTGGCTTTAAGGAGTTTATTGCAAATAATGTGAAGTCTAGTTTGTTGAGATTTCTCCACAAGAAACACTGACCTGCACTTTGATAATAGTAGTTAATGGTTTTACATGTCATAAGAAGACCGTGCTAAGATACAGTAGAGAATGAGATGATATTAAAATTATTTGCCATACTTGTAAACATCTCCACGAAGTCAGGTCAGAGGCAGGTGCCACCCAAATTTCGTCAATCTTTGTTTTATTCGATATTTTTGTCATCATGGATCATGCATTGTGACACCACCACTACCACCAACAAAAGACTATCAAGAAAGATTTTCTTATTCTTAGACATCAGATAGCCTGAATAGTTAGTAGTTTTCTCTATAACCATTTTGCAGTGTACAGATATTAATACCAAACTATATATTTTGCGTTGATTTATTTGTACCCTTTACTCAGCTATAACAAATGACTTGCCTAGTATTTCGGACAGCTGCAAACGAAGCAAGTGTACACACTAAGGTGCCTTAGAGCGTAGAAGGTTCTGCCCTTTGAAAGTTGTATGTTACGTCATGTCCTGTGGCCGAGTGAGGTTCGTCACTTGACTAATTGTTACTGTAGGAAGTGATACACCACCTGTTATTGGACTAACTAAGCAGAAACACTTTTATGTACCACTGACAAAAGAAATATTGAATTGAAGACATAATTACTATTAATTTTGTTGTCCAGTATTCTGTCGAAATTACTATTAATTTTAGTTGTAATATTAAGTCGTGGAAGTTTTCATTGACATGAAGATATCAATCAATCAGCCTGTTGTAATCTGTCAGTCATATGGCTCCCCAATAATTTACGTCAAAATGAAATTAAAAAGAAGATAAGATAATATAAGATTGTAAATATATGCAAAATATGGTAACATACATATCAACGACTTTTTGACATATTTGCGACTTGGAATAAACGACGTATTTTACTTGTGACATACATTTAACTGACTATTCAGAGAGAAAGAGGTTGAAGTGCTGAATTTTGCTAGTCAGATTATAAGCGTTCTCCAGGCCTTTCCATATACTTCGTTTACGTACACATCTTCACCACTCTCCAGTATAATATATCTAGAATGTCTGTCTACTAATTGCTTCCCTCTCTGCCAATTGACGGGCCGTGAAATACGAATACACTGTATGCTCTATCACCAGATGACACCTCATTACCAATAGAAGAATATTTTATCAGTTAATTTCTTCTGCATATTCAAAAAAGGTGCAATAAAGAATTTACCAACTGACCTTCAACTTAACCTTCATGCTAAAAGTCAAACCATCTAAGCAACTTTAAAGTATTTTATGTAAATCTAAAACAGAAGACATCTAAATGACCTGCTGAACCTGCCCTGGAATAAGATAAGGATGGATTGATGCAACAAAATACAGTAAAGATTAAAGTTACGATATTCGATAACTCAGTAAACAAGTACCAAGTTTAGAAACACAAGATTCTCGCGGCGGCACATGCTCGTAGATCTCTCGCGCGGATGTCCTCGATGACTATCGTACATCCATTTGTACGATATATCAAATTACATTACAACATTGTAAAGGTATTAATAAGCGTTAGCGTATTCATTTGAAAGGAACAACTTATGTTATTTCCGTTATGTGTTTTGCCTCGATATACTAGATGGGATAACAGACTTGTATTTAAATTAAGAATATTGTAATGAAGCAATTAATTTTCTTTCATTTTTCTTAGCAAATTGTCAGACTATGCTAATGTATAGACTACGGACGCGTGCAGCACACGCATTTTTTATACACAAGACTTTGCTTGTTAAAAGACGCACGCGCTTTAATCTGCTCTGAAAACCATGCACCACCAAGAACACAATGCAGGTGGCTACAGGCACACCCTCTACTACATGAGATCCAAATTCATCAATCAATCCTGCTTTTACCCTGTTGAATATGTAGTTTTTTTTATTTTTTTTAATTCTGTTATAGGCTTGCTTTTGACCGCGATCTCACCTAGTCTTAAGTGAAGATGCAGTCGACGATGGAGCACGCTTGCCTAGAAGATACCTATTCACTCGCGACTTGAAGACACCCCGATTGTACTCATCGGGAAACACAGACTTAGGTAGCGAATTCCACTCCCTAGCGGTACGCAATATAAAAGTGGAATATATACCATGTACCAGTATCGCTGGTCTGGTTGTATGGTCGTCCGATGGTAGAATGGGAAAGGAGTAATCAAATTATGCAGTTCCTCTGCACACTCTCTGAGATGTATCCGATAGAAAACTGAGAGACTGGCAACCTTACGACGATGCTCCAAGCTTTGGAGTCGTGTGTTGACCAGTTGGTCATCGCCGATAAGTCTCCTGGCCTTCCGCTCAATTGACTCTAAAGCCTCCAGCTGATATTTTGCAGAGCCATCCCAGAGGTGAAAACAGTACTCCATGCAGGATCGAACCTGTGCTTGGTCGTGACCTTACCACCGTAACTTTTCACTATGGTAACATGTGATAACGAAGCTGACAAGTGCCATGTTTATGTATGAAACGGATTTAGGTATATGGAAGATGGTATCAAAATTGCTTAAATAAAATATCCCCTTCTTCTAGGTTAACCTAAAAACAAGTCAGGTGATAAGTGAACTTGAGAGCGACAACATCTACAGATGCGACATGTTAGGTCTATTATATTGTCGTCTTTCTTTCTTTCTTTCTTCTTTCTTTTCGTGTGGTTAGTGGCCGACCTGTTGTCAAGAGTTGTTCAAGCCGCCCGTAGGCCTCTGATATGGCTTAACGACTGGTGTCAATTTGGCAACAACCGGGAATCGACTTTTTACGTGCCCTCCGAAACACGGAGACGCTCAGATGAAATACCACTAAGCGGTCACCCATTTATAGACTGACCGCACCCAACGTTGCTTAACCTCGCTAATCGTTTACCGATCAGTGAGTGCAACTAGCTATGAGCACATATTTCAAATTACTATTCTTTATTTCAATTAGTTCAGCTTTAATTGAGAATCGCCTTACGTCCTAGTCCATACAGCCTATTATGATAGGCAATGACTATGAGACTATGGTCAGGGGCAAGTAACTAATAACCACGAATTAAGAATACTTTATCCAATATATGAGTTCCAAATGCCTATACTCACTTATTACTATGTTATATCTAAGCACCTTCATTTAATTTATGGTCATAGTTACGGGTTAGACCTTTCTACTAAAATCAATAGAATCTGATGTATATTAAAACTACAAGCAAACAACGTATCTTGAAACAAGTGGTCAGTTCACCGGCGGCATGTAAACGCGTTCTAAGTTAAAGCTCTTACCCTTGAAATAAAAGGCTTGAACGAAAAGTGTATTAATATTCTCGTGATCTGGGCGAGGAAGTTAAATAGCCGTGTATTTGTATTCATTATCCCGCGTCGTTCCTAACAGCTTACGTGTGAGCCGAATAGTTTAGAGGCGACGCGGTGTGCGAGGGAGGTATTCCATTGCTGCACGACATGCGGCAACTGACCCAAAGTAGTGCAGCGACTGTGCTTGACATTATAGTTCTTCATTTTAAACTGTATGACTTTAGTCAGTAGTCCTTAGCAGTACCTACAGGACACTTTTGATACATAACCATGACTGTGATCGCTATATGTAATGGAGAAAAACACTAAATGCATTATTATAGCAAGATTCTATAACGCTCAGTATTTAAGTTGATGAATTGAATAATTGAGTAGTAGTGCCTCGCTGATTTCAGCATGAATGGGCCGCCGGCTCGACCGGGGAAGGACTACCCTCTCACAGAATATCGACGTGAAATAGCAGTATTCCTACTGTTGCGATTCGTTCGTTGAGTTCTTACTGTGGGCGGAGGACAGGCGGAGGACTGAGGCCCAAACCCTTTTTCCTCCTTCCCGCTCCTTCTCCTTCCCACTTCCTATCCTAAAGGGTCGGCAACGCGCAAGTAATGCCTCTTGTGTTGCAGGCGTCCATAGGCTATAGTGACCACTTACCATCTGGTAGGCCGTATGCTTATTTACCAACCTAGTTGTATAAAAAAAAGTTAAAATTGTAGCATAATTATTTTGTTTTTCTTATACATATGTCAATACATATGTATACCAAATGTATAAGCAAAACAAAATAATTATGCTACTATTTTAACTCTTTAGCAATGTAAAGAGTCACTTGTTAGCTCACATTTTCTCCATTATATAGAGATACTATATTATATTTCGCACTATTCACAAGTCAATTAAACCTAGCAAGCTAGCCTCATTATTAACCACACCATTACCTAAAATCGTTTGTGGTGTCAATCAAAAACCCCTTAAGCTTAAAAATGTTTATAATTTGGATAGATTTTAAGATATACTTAAAGCAAAGCATAACAATATACGAATATATAATAAAGCTATCATATATTATTAGTATTTATTGACATTTGAAGTCAATCAGATTACCACTGGTCAGTATTCTCGTCCCGTATAACAATGCGTACGGGCAGCAGGCAACAGTTTTGTCTGCATGTGTCATTGTGCTCCTCCGAGTAGCATTAGTCCACATTAGACACGCCGCGCTGCCGATACGTGTCGCCATTGTACCACTTTGTACCACCAGCCACCACAATGTACCACATTGTGCCGTGCCCCATCACCACGCCGGTAGGTGACTTCTTAGGTAAACAATAGTGGCAGGTCAGCTTCATACAAAATGGTGGCAGATACTATACAATCACACCTATAGATTTGTATACAGACTAGCTAACCCGCGAAACTTCATCTGCTTCACATTAGAGATTTTTCCCGTTTTTGCAACATTTTTCATTGATGCTCCACTCCTATTAGTCGGAGCGTGATGTTTTATAGCATATAGCCTTCCTCGATTAATGGGCTATCTGTTCAATCAAATAGAAACAAACTCTTCAGCTTTATAATATTAGTATAGATATGTCAAAGTTACGGTCAAAGCATTTGTCTGATAATAGTCATCATCCTCACGAATCGTGATAGTGCTGCCATTTCTATGCACGTTCATAGTCCTAATTGTATCGATACATATTATGTACTTATATAGTCTTATGCTTGTATCCCTGAAGGGGTAGACAGAGCAATGTCTTCGGGTACCACGTAATAGGGGGCGAGCCTATTGGCGTTTACTGGGCACAGTTTCTGAGTCTGTGCGGCTACTAAGAATATCTTGACCAAAAGCCCTATATACACTTCGCGTGACCTGGGCACATACCAGACCGCTTGGCCACCGAGGCAGTCTTTTTATTCCTTAGCAAGGATATTAACTGATTATTTTCAAAGATTTTCAGAGATTACTCAATGGCCCTATAGATAAATTTGCTAAGCAAGGAAAATCAAGAGCTGTCGTATCTGTATTTCGTCTGTCCTCTAACTTATTCTTCAAAATAAAGTATAGTTTCCACTACGCCCTGACTCTCAAATTTTAAGAGAATTCTGGGCATTGAATTAATTTCGCATGGATCGTATGATTGATTGTTAATAGACTGACCTTATATTATAACAAAAGACCTAAAATCCAGTGGTGAAAGATGTACAATTCCGACTATCTATTTGGATTCTGTTTAGATTATTAGCAGACTTACGATAATTATCTACATTCAAGATCTATTCCCTAAAAGACGAGCAAGGCCTGTTAAATGCGTTTTATCAATCAGCTTAATAAATATGTCGTGATTCTTAGTATAACACTCAGATGGTATTCCATGTGGCCATATCTAAAAATAGTCTCCTACCACGTTGATGAATGGCCCTGACTCACCTACCAAACGAACTAACATTATTTCTCTTGTACAATATTGGTACCGCATTCTACGCTTTTTGTGTCATAAGAAATATAGACCATATCGGACATGCTACTAATACGAGCCGACTGAGAGAAATTGATTGTTCTGGTAAGCGAGCGGTACGTCACATATCTTAGAAAACCATATTTAAAAAGTCAGTAGAGAAATTCAACAGTAGTTTATAATTTGCCTGTTGCAGATGCGAGATTATTTGTGGCCCCGTCAAGTCCCGATCGTAATTCTCCAACATAATATTTCTAATAGAAGAAAGCCTTAGCAATAAACAAGAAGATTTTACACTAACATGCAATAAATTCAAACGCTACATAAAGTTGCCCGACTGTCTTGCGAGCGACCGCGCGACCGCGACACATCGCGTCGTGTCTTTATAATCGGTACTTATTGCCTCGCGCAATTTATTACACGGCACAACAAAGAACAATATTATAATGTACCCCAATAGAAAAAGTTACGATAATCCACGTCTCACTAAATAGGTATACTTAATCAATGAGTATCTAAGCATTAAGTCCCCCACGCGACTGCGGCCGATACGTATCGAATCAGAATGACGTCTCATTCGTCCGATTTATAGCTCTTGTATACAACCGCCAATCGCTGTGATACAACTACCACAGCCTGCAGACACTGCTACTAATTCTAACTACAAAACATCAGCATGATAATATTCCTATTTTAAAGTATATCAGTCTGTGGCAGGGTAAAGCATTATAGTGGGTGTACGGGGTACGCGGCGTGACGCAACATTTTGCATGGCGTTCGATTCCCGAGCGGCGATAAATCATGGCGTGACAGGCGAACAAAGCCGAGTAACGCGCCGTGTCGTTGTGGATTTTGAGCGATTTCGGTTTATAATCATTTTTCATCCCGTTACGCCGCGCGCCGCGATTTTACGCTTATCATGAGCGTCGAGATTTGTCAGAGTTTTATATACACTGCTTTGTGTAAAATTATTTTGTTGTTACAGTATTGGAAGAATATGTAATATTAATATCTCATTTATTAGTTTTTAAGTCATGAACTCACTTTCAACTAGAATTTATATTCACACCTATTTGAATAACGATCCACATCCATAATTAATGACATTATACGTGTGTGTAATACACGATAAAAACATCCTGACATTCTTCTAATCCTAGATAAGAAATCAAAGACAGTGCCGCTGTGTAGAAATCACGAAAGACACAATAAATCACTAGAATAAAATCATTTTGGGCTTGAAAATAGTGTACTCCTACCAACGTATCACTTGTATAGCCAGCTTAAGCTGGAGTGACCAAAAACAACACCGAATGATGTCACTATTGAAGTTCTTGAGAAAGTTAATCCGTCATAGGTCCAGCTACAGCGTATATAATTATTATTTGTAAAAATACCTGCGCTATACTAATTATAGTCGTTTCTTCACCAAGAGACGGCCCATTTCTAATAAAACCGATGTGAAAAGCTACTATGTACAAAAACAATAAAATCTACTAATCTTTTAAATAATATAAACTTGTAATAAAGTTTATAACTTTTACGTTCCCACGTTTTCTTGTTACCTCTCTTAATTAAAATCGCAATTTAATTGCACCGATTGTCACAATAAATATATTTTTTATCGACACCTACTTCAGTTAATGAATCTTGGTTCCCAACAATTATTAAAACGTAATTCGTGATCTAGGCTTGATACTAAATCATAAAACGTTAGCGATACGCGATAGCAGTAACCAATCGGGATCAAAACAAGAGCTGCTGGATCTTAAGAACTGTACCTTCTGTATTCGTAGCATTTGAATACGTTAACCATCATCGTCTACAACGATGTCTATATGACTATGTATGTATGAACATACATAGTCTCACGCATCTATCATCAAAAGGATAAGCAGAGATGCATTACCCTGATATTTCGCCATTTATGATTTTAAATCCTAAGTAATACGGAGCGGGCGCAATTCGTAATGCTACTAAGAATGTTTTGACATTAAATCCTTTTTTTTTTTGCTCGTCAAAATGACCACACTCCACCTGATGGTAAGCAGTCGTGTGGTCTAAGAGCAGTGGCCTCCACACCGCCTTCATAGGAGCCGAGGCGATGTTGAGGTCTCTACTTTGACGGTCTGAGAAGGTGCTTTTTCTTTTTCATCCTAATAACACTTGACTCAACCCGGGATTCAAACCCGAGACGTCATAAGGAGCAGTCACTTTCACGATCATTGCCACGGTAGCCTAGATCACCACGGTAGCCGTGTCAGTATATTCTCAGATTATAGGTAAAAAGTAAGACAAGTTCATAAGAGGGATGCCCACTCAAACCTACAGAAAGCGACTGGAGAAGTTTAATTGTTTTCCTACGCTTAATATCATCTCTACAACTCCATAACAGCAGTGCTTCGCTTCTTTGCCAGCGCAAACAACGAAGGACTTAATCTCTCTACAAGCATTGATCGACAAGTATTGGCACTATATTTATGTCTTGGCGATTTTAGTACGACGGCACCTGCGCTCCTGCTTAGGCTACTGCTTTCCATCAGGCCAAGGCCTTGCTTAGCCAGCAAAGTAAAAAAATATATGCAGGTCTCCGTTAACGGTGAATTCTGCCGTACTCATAGGAGATACCGCACGAATGTACGGATCGCTGCCGCCTTCCCATTACATTCGGAGTCCACGTCTTATTAATGAAGGCAATCAATATTTGTCAATAGGTAGGCATTAGATCGTGTTGGTGGGTGGCGTGCGAGTACGCCGGTGCGCCTTGACCAGTGCGGTTGCGCTCGCGTGCCGGTAATGATCTAGACCCAAGGTTCATATGAGAGATTCTACTGAGTAAACATGGGCGTGTTTTTGCATTATTGTTTGTGATTAGGGTCGAAGGGTGCTGTACTTAATAGGCTAAATGGTTAGCAGATTTCTAAACGCTGTTATCTGTTTTATCAGTAACGATGTATATGTAAGTTTATCTTTGTAACTTGAGTACTTTATCTATGCCTATAATAGAAGAAGCTTACCTTTAAATGGCTGTTAGACAGACTAACTGAATTGCAGGTAGCAAAAATTTGCAACTTTGTTAAGTTGTTAACTAAGGCATTGTTTTTTTTTTATACTACTAAGGTGGCAAACAAACATACGGCCCACCTGATGGTAAGTGGTCACCGTAGCCTATGGACGCCTGCAACACCAGAGGCATCACTAACGCGTTGCCGACCCTCTAGGAAAAGAAGTGGGAAGGAGAAGGAGCGGGAAGGGGGTAAAGGGGTGATTGGGCCTACGATACTCTCACTCACCGAACGAAACACAACAGTAGGAATACTGCTATTTCACGTCGATATTCTGTGAGAGGGTAGTTCTTCCCTGGTCGAGCCGGCGGCCCATTCATGCTGAAATCAGCGAGGCTCTACTATCGATCGCTTGTCGATCATCCCGAGTAATGCATAATGCAGACAAAGCCGCGAATCTAAACTAGTGAAAAATAAAACTAATAGTTTAATTTAGTTCAATGCTTGATAAGTCAAAATATTTAAAAAAAAAATTATTGCCATTGGTGGCAGACGACTATTGTACAATTCCGCATTCGAATTTACCTTTTTGTCTTGGCATAACATTCGAATACATTTTTTGCATAACATGGTACAATAGTATTAGACGCGTGTCATAATCATCCTATATTTCCGGCATTTAAAAATAAGCGACGGGTGACTAAGCTATACATATTAAGATTATAGTTGTAAACTAAACTACACTACTACCTAAACTTATAAAAAAAGGACTACTGAAATATAGGCCTCGTGCTTGATTTAGTCACCAGTCATCCACACTAGTATCCAGCCAAATAATCTTGTTGTATTCCTGTGATAAACGTAAATCCCACAGCTCATTAAATGTACGATAACTTGTGGCAATACCTCTACAGAGCATCACAGCCAAAAACCCTTCTTAGTATTCCTGGACTGAGGTTTCCAGCACTCATAAAGGACACGGTGTACTACGAATATCAGGGGTCCCAATAACAGCGATAGCATATTATGTATATGGATACGTTTCTGGTTACCCCATAAGGAATATACGGCGCCTATGTACGTATGTATAATAAGTTCATATATTATTACACATGAGGAGCCTAAAGACGGATGGTTCATTACTCGCACGTCACTAGAAAACGCAGTTAAGTGCGCGTGTAAAACAAACACAGCCCGACATGTACACAGAAGTCTCGTACCTTTGATTAATTGTAGCGACTTAACCGTACGCAATGTTGATGTACATATCATCGCTACATTGATGGAAGAAGCATTTGACAAATGCTTTGTGTGACAAGCAATATATTGCAAATTAATGTTTAACGTCGTATATTTCATTTTGAATTATTGTAGATAGTTTGTTGCACGCACTCGGTCGTTAGACGTAGCTATTTGGTGACATTTAAGGTCGCTGCGTGTTTTCAGAAATGTTAGTCCCTTCTTTTGATTAGTGGCTAGACGAAAGCCAGAGGTTTTCAAGCCGCTCGATCCAGTGACAATGTTAAACGGTCTTAACAGTCGTCACGGCGTTTTAGGATTATTAAATTCCACATCGACGCCGTTGGTATTTAGGAAATTGGCGGCTTTGTGTATTCTCTGAAGGCTTTCCAATAAGGTTGTCTGTGATCCGGGTATCTCACTATTAGCAAATGCAGAAACATTTACACTTATGTCTCTAGAGCAGACATACTCGGATCACACAATTTCTTGTCCCGTGGCAGGATCAAGCCCAGCCCCCTCAGTGTGGCGTAATGGTAACCACTTTACTCACTACGCCTTCCGTGCATTCATAGGTAACCGACATGCACCCACATCAAATAAAACCGATTATACAATTATACAAAAATATATAATAACTGACACATACATTACACATCTCATTAGCACATCGTAAGGGCTGGTACACACGCGCGGGCAGTCTCGATTACCGCGACAAAACGCAGCTTAGCCGCCGTGCGCTCAATGCGGGCTGACATGCGCCTACGCCTGATTAATGTGCCTCCACATTTAGCCATGCTTACCGGTACTGACATCAACACCTTTGCCACTTACTAGTTTATGTCAATTAACATTAAACAGCCTTCACTTAATACAATTATTATAGAAGGCGTAACGGAAATGTGTATTCGTAATTCAAAATAGTTATTTATTTATTTATTAAGGATCTCCAACAAAGAATATACACAAAATTGCACAGACAAATGGACATTCGTTTTGTATAGTGTACTCCTTTACTTATAGGAGACCATAGCATGCACATACATATAACAACAAAGCATAAAATTGAAAAATTTAAAATTAATTAATTAAAATAAGCTACAAGTTAGGAATTAACTTAACAAAAGAAATAAACAATGTGAAACTTAATGAAAAACTTAAATAACCCGTTCTAAGTGTGTTTTATATTTTGGTAAGGTTTGACTAATATCAATATCGCGAGACTTTGATAAATTATTGTATTGCCTACAAAGCCTTGGTACAGCAGCGTAATGACGTAGTTTGCGACAAAGTAAAAAAATTAATAATATTGTAAAAACTGTTTAATTACATTTATTTATATCTTCAGGACAACCTAATGTAGGAAACAGTGTAACAAACAGAAGCCCGAAATAAATATATATTCATTTTCATTTTCACATTTATTTAATATTAATAATTACTAGTGCCCAAGACATTGTATCTCCTTATTATTTAGATATTTATTGTTAGTCTCTTTAGGTTAGAGTTTTCAATAACATACCTACGGTATAATGCAATACCTTTTCTGAAATACTTAAATTATATTTTAAGCGCGATTTCAAAGAATGATCGTAAATTTCTTAATATCAAAGAGTAGAGAGAAGTAGCCGAAGTATCTTCTTATAGGGTGAATCTTGCAACTAAAATAAATATAAATTTAGTAAAGTCACAAACTAATCAAATTCATTCATAATTTTTGATATAAATAAATATTTTTTGACTTTGATGGCATATGCACATGCATGCAACATATATCTATTGTAACACAGTTTAAAACTGACACATGTCAGTTTTAAATAAATATAACATTAACCGAAACTTTATTCAACACATTACTGAAAACTACATCCAGATTGGTTGTCTCGCTGTGGAGATAACCAGACACAAATACACTAAACTATTTTTTAATAATATTCTTTAAAACAATATTATGTAACCATAGATTATTATTTTAACTATTAAATACGCTTGTGTAATCGACTAAGATAGTTTTAGTAGAATGCTAAACTATTGCTAATATTGCAAAGAACTTGTTTTCAAAGTAAAACAAATTAAACTTCGTGATTTAACTTTTATACTTTTTAGAAGACAACCGAGCCAAAATATTATTGTTAACAGTATCCGCTCTTCAATAAAATGTTTAACAAAAACCAAATCAGATTGTGCATCGATGAACCCCTTTAATAGAGTAGGTACAGTCAGCCTCGCGAACTCTTGCCTGTTTGACATCAATTTAATATGCTAATGGTAAAAAAATTAAAAATATCACGTGTGACGTGTCCACCTGTTTTGATAATAGGTAGATAATAAATTTATTTCTTTTTATATTTTGTATATTTTTAGTAGATAGACTTCTTGTGAAATATGCGTCGTAAAATCGTTACTAGTTTGTATTAAGTGGTACTGGTTTTTCAGTAACATTTTTAGAGATATCAAATGTCTTCCATATACATAAATTGTTATATAGTTGGTACAAGTTTTATACGTGTTTTATTGCAGCATCAATCGTGACATTGCGTGACTAGTACGTTATTTTTAAATATGTAGATTACAGTATTTATGTGGAAGGGAAGAAAGCAGAAAAATATGTTACACATTGTTAACGGATTTTATCCTAAGCAAGGAGATGAATGCAGAATCGACCAGAATAATTATCCACTTGCGCGATGCGTCGTATGGGAATTTATTCAAATTAGTGTACTTGTACCAAACCTGTTTTAGAAGTTAGGGGTGGTTTGATACGCTCCCCTCGCGTTCACCACGCTCACCGGTCAGCCTCTTGTTGCACCGCGAAACACCCGGCGCAGTCAACAATGTCACAATCACATTGACAAACAACTATAAAAATAATAATAATACAACAAAAACATGCTTCTCACAATATCAAACTTTACGTAAAACACAGAAATAAAACATTTCTATATCGCAAGCTAAGGATTATTAAATGAATCAATATCAAATATCAAAGTTCAATAAGTCAATGCTAAATCCAGCAACAAAAAACTGTAGGTAAATCAAGCTAATCAACATACACTTACGAAAAAATAAATGTTTTCTTACTAAAACTGACTCTATTATTGAGTAAACTATTAACTCCTTGACGACTTTGTATAAAAAATTCGATACAGCGCCAGCGATAACAATTTATGTTCCGTTACAATCATATGCAAAAATCGTCCTTGGACCGTTTGCCATTAGCGATGCGTAATTAATTTAAATATATTCAAGGTGGGTTCACTTTCGGACTATTCATATGATTTTTACAAAACCATACAAGCGGAAATGAAACCAAGCTCGGTGGAGAAACGGGTGCGCACGCGCCGCGACGCCTTGTCTTGTCGCGCAAGCGTGTGCGCAACGCCACCTTTTACTTTACTGCGACTTTTGATACTCATACTTTCATCAGTGGACAGAAAACACTTTCGCCTGCCTAATATTATTCATAATTTATTGCTAAAATAATTTCATTCATAATTGGTTCATTTCGATATAAAAATAAGGCTATTATATATTTTATTACCTCCTACTTTAGACGTAATTTCACGCATATGCCTAATATTCCTTTACTACATTATTGCTATCATCTGATATTCTAGTTAGTCGCATTTCCATCTAAAACCAAAACATACCACGCCTTTATTGGTAATACCAGTACACTTACGTAGCAGTATATCGATCTTAGAAGCTTCACGATAACGTAGAAATAAGTAAGAAGGTAAGAATCGTGTTGGCATCTGAATATAATCCCTTCCTGGATATTTGACTCAACTGTCCAATTTCATTACACGACGTTAATAAAAATATAAGTAACCTTAGGTTATCAGTACTTATTCACTAAGTGGCTGAGACTAGATGCAATCGTTGAGTAAATACTGCTAATAAGCCAGCTTGGATTACGTTGGCGGTTTTAGAGAATCAGCTTCTTGGGAAGGCACCCTGATGAACTTGATAGAACGTGTTTACCTCTTGCGTTTATAAAGAAAATTATACCAAGTAAATGCAATTTAAAGCCTTTACAAACAATCCTTAGGGTACCTGAATATACTACCTAAGTTTTAGGTATCTACTTTTTATATGATATTTGCCCAACTTTCTAGCTATCTGTACATCAAACTTCATCAGAACTGATCCATAATATAAGATAATTTAGCTACAAAAACGTAACAAAAGATAAAGTTATTTTTCTCTTTATAAGTTAAGTATTTATGGACTCGAACGCAACCTATTAGACAGAACAAAGCATCGTTTAATTATACGTTAAATGAAAGCATCATACATTCCTAATCTCATTACAAAAGAAGAAAAGAGACAATAAATAAGATTTGCGCGGTTAGTTGATATCTAGATGAAGACATAATTAGTCCAGCATCTGAATGAAGCGGGATGGTGTGCCCTCCCCGCCCGCACGGTGTGACGCAGCGCGGGCGGCGCGCGCGCATTCAAATGCTAATCCTGCATGACGACAGCGCCTGGCGCGGTGTACTTAACACATGCAAATCGTTTATTGATAAACAAATAATGGTATTATAATTTTTATTGCGCATTGTCGGTCGGTGTCGCTGACCGACACTCTCAGACGCCAGTCCAGATTTGAATTTATAATTTTTTATTGTTTCGCCTCTATTGTATAATATTTGTGTTAATATTGTAGCGGTTTGTGTATAATCACGTTATAATCAGCCTCTTATGTCAAGTGTGTGTTGACTTTGTAATGCTAAACGAATAAATCCTCGACAATAGGTACTCGTGTCAATATTTTGATCGGTGAACCGTGCGATGGGTTTGACAGATGCGTGTGTCCTTTACGTCACAAATACTTGTCATGCCTCGATAGGTTTCTATAATCATTGTAGGCTTAGATTGCTTTCTCTACCGGTTCATATATTTGGGTACTGATTGCTTCTTGCTTGATCCATATTTCAAATATAAATTAGAGCAAACTTATATATTTTATCAATGTGTTTAATAAATTTAAGTACTTATACAAGAACTATTTTATGTATAACTTAGTCCTCCCCGTGGCTTTACCCGTGTGAATCTTACGGGATCTCATATCGGGATAAAAGATCCCCTGCTAATATTATAAATGCGAAAGTAACTGTCTGTCTGTCCGTCTGTCTGTCTGTCTGTCTGTCTGCAGCAGTATGTTTATGTATTATTTGCAAAATAAGTATCCTGAAAAATCTAAATGCTGCCCTAAGTAACTATTCCATGCGGACGAAGTCGCGGGCAAAAGCTAGCCTCCTATAAATTGCATTAAAATCAGTTCTGTCGCTAAGCAGTTAACAAACACACGGTGTTACTCTCGCTTTTATGATATTAGTGTGTATTTTAAACAGACATGTCGGCCTCGAGTGATGGCTTAGCCCAATCATTTTGTGACGATACTAATGAGATGCCTCGCCCAAAATAGTACCATCCTTGTACAGAAAATCAAAGTAAATGGTAACACTGTTACTATAGCATCCAAAGGATCACATAGCCACCTCTCCATTCGTTTCCCTTGTTGCTATCTTTTCCTTATCCATAGAGAGAATAGTAGCGATAGTCTAGTGGCAAACCGTTGGACTGCCACGCAGAGGTCTCGAGTTCGAACCCAAGGCGCGCATCTTTGACTTTTCGAAGTTATATGCGTATCAAATTGTTAATTATCGTTTGCTTTAACGGTAAAAGAAAACATCGTGAGGAAACCTGCATGTCTGAGAGTTCTCCATAATGTTCTCGAAGATATTTGAAGTCTGCCAACCCGTACTAGGCCAGCGTGGTGGACTATGGCCTAACCCTTCCCACAGCGACAAGAGGTCCGTGCCTAGCAATCGAACAGTTTAATACAGGGCTGATATTATTATTATTATTATACTCTTTATTTAAAACTTTTCAATACATTTTTATTTTTAAATATACATCATATAAAAAATACATTTAAAAATATAAAATATATGGTACCCCACCGGCATCGGGAACAGGGTCCAAGCCGCCGGTGGTTAGGATTCCAGAGACAGGAACCTCCTCACAATGCGTGCCGTATCTAATAGCACTGCCTTATGCATCAAACCCTTGATCCAAGCACCTAACGCGAGCCTCTTTAGATGGTGATCGAGGCTCTTGGCTATTAGACCATTGACAGATATGACTATCGGCACAATGGTTGCCGAATCCACATCCCACATGTCGACAACCTCGCGAGCTAAATCTAGATATTTAATTTGTTTATCTTTTTCAGCTTTCGCGAGATTGCCGTCATGTGGAATGGTGACATCGATAATCATTGCGCGGCGCTCTGATCGATCTATCACCACAATTGCAGGTTTGTTGGCCATAACAGTCCTGTCTGTGATGATAATTTGATCCCAGTACAACGTGGCATGACCATTTTGGAGAACTGATTCAGCTACATACCTGTAGTACGGCACTTCAACATCTACAAGTTTGTATTTCAGAGCAAGTTGCTGGTGAATTATCCTGGCTACTTGGTTATGTCTGTGCAACTACTCGCCGTTAGCAAGACGAGAACAACCGGAAACTATATGCCTGAGGGACTCACCAGGTAGATGACATGCCCGACAGATGTCAACGGTACCATCCCTCAAGATATATCTCCGGTAGTTATTCGTCTTGATAACTTCGTCCGCAATCGCACAGACAAAACCTTCGGTTTCCCCAAAAAGGTCACCGAAACGTAGCCAGTTCACGGAGGCTAACAGGTCTACATCGGCTCCATATAGAGCCTTGTAGAACCTGCCGTGAAGCTCCTTGCTCTGCTATACATCCCTGCGATCGTTAGTGCTAAGTACTACAGGCTTACGCCAGTTCTCTTTAGCCAAACTGAGCGGGGTGAGTCCGGTGTCCACAGCAACTACATCTCGATGCATACCAAGTCTGCCCGAAGAAAGTATTCTCTGAGGTTGCACACCTCGCGGTTATGAAGGGCCTTTGCATTCAAGAAGCCTCGGCTCCCACATTTCCGCGGGATATACAACCTCATCACAGACGAACGTGGGTGATGCATACAGTATGCCGTCAAGAGTGTACGGACTCGCCGATCCAGAGCATCCAGTTCAGTCTGAGTCCACTTAAGTATGCCAAAGGAGTACATGAGAACCGGCATGACCCAACCGTTACAAGCGCGCATCTTGTTGCCACCTAATAAAAGATTATTTAAAACTTTTTTCAGGCGACCGCAGAAACGTTCCTGCAACGATTGCTTCATGTCAGCCTCATTGATACTTAACGCCTGTGACATACCCAAGTACTTGTAGGTATCGGTTACAAGAAGTGATCGTAGGTTAATGGAATCCGAAAGTTGTGTTCCCTCGGATTCCTCTATCCTTCCTTGCTTTACATGGATGACAGCACATTTATCCACACCAAAGTCCATACTAATAGACTTACTAAAAGTTTCAGTTACTTTGAGTAAATCCACCAGCTGTAAATCAGTGTGGGCAAACAACTTTAAGTCATCCATATACAGCAAGTGGGATATTACTCCACCACCTCTATGTAACCTGTAACCTAGCCCTGAACCCACTAGTAATGTACTAAGAGGATTCAATGCTAAGCAGAACCAAAGAGGACTCAGGCTGTCGCCCTGAAATATACCCCGCTCAATTTTTATCGGTGCGCCATTCCCAGGGATCTGTCGACATCCTGGATAGCTAAGAACCGTTTTCCATTGCCCCATGCATGACTTTAAAAAGGTGCGCAGAGTTGCATTTACTTTATACAACTCTAATACCCTCAAAAGCCATGTATATAATCTATCCAACATGCCGCCAGATCTCTTCGTTTACGGCGAACCTGTTGGCTAATGGCCATATCAATGAGGAGGAGCTCCTTAGTGCCACGAGCCCTCTCTTACATCCATTCTGAGAAGCTGACATTATTGAATTTGTATCAATATGTTTAGATATCTTGGCTCTCAAAATAGATGTAAGAAGCTTATAGATCGATGACAAACATGTTATCGATCTATAATTTCCGGGCTCGTTAGTACTACCTGTTTTATGGAGTAGGTGGGTTATTCCCATGATCATAAAATCTGGTAACGACCCAGATTCTAGGGCAGATTGAAATTGAGTAGCCAAGCAAGCATGTGAGCTACGCAGCCATTTCAGCCAGAAATTGTGCAGTCCGTCCGGTCCTGGCGATTTCCAATTCGATAAGGATCGGACCGCACTAATTACGTCCTGGCTATCAATGACCACGTTTTCCATTTCTGGAATTAGCTCACCTGCTCGCTTGACATCCCGCATCCATTCCCCCTCAGTGTGGCCGACGGGCACCGACCAGATGTTTCTCCAAAACGTATTTGTAACATCAGCATCTGGCAGCCCCACATCGGTCACACTTTGATCTGGCCGTTCCCAGGTTCTATACCTTTGGTCCCTTTGAAACGTGCGGTTAATGACATACCAGTCCATGCGTTTTTTGTATCTGCGCAGTCGGTTTGCCCATGCATAGACTTTCTGCTTCAGGAAGTCAATGCGCTCTGTGACCCGAGACACGTAATCATGAGGACTGACCCCAGTCCCCAGAAAAGCCCGGCCCACATAGCGCATTACCCTGGGCCGTGTATTCCCCTCCCTGAAGCAGATCAGCTTACCGATGAGTGTCCTTGCCTCAGCAATACGCCGTTCAATCCTGCACTGCCAGGCCGGGGCGACAGATGTATGTCGTATAGCAGAGACATGTGTGGGCAACTTGATGCCTGCTATACGACATGCCACCACAGCAGCACAGTACAGCATCGAATGAGTATCGGCGAGATTCTCGCTATTATCTAAATAATTAGATAATAGTGAGTCCAGGACACTCACCAATGCAATATTTTTTCTATATAACATTTGCATAGGTAACCGAGGCAGACGGGCCGAATCGTAAATTGCATGTACCGGTATTCCTGAATCGCACTTTCCAAAGCATCTTTGACCTCCTCATTGTACTGAATACTTACATCATTTGTCATGTCATCCACCTCCATGCCGGCACTATTGCCCGTCCGCGTCACACCAGGTGATAGCTGTGTAACTGCGGGTTGGATGCGAATGACATGGCTCGTAGGCAAGTATTCTGAGCGTAGCCTATCAAGCACGGCATCATCCAACTGTCGACTACGTTGGATAACCCGCACTTGATCCGATAATCGCTGTACTGAAACGTTGACGCTTGGTTCAAGAGCCTGAAACAGAACAAGCATGCGGCTACGATACGCAGTGATGTTAGTTCCTCCCTCTGTAGCCCCAAAATATGCCCGCATGATGTTTTCATTAATGGTTTGATTCCATCGCATGCGGCGCACATCACCACCGGCAGCGGGGGCCCGATTCCAGGTCGGTGGGCCTCGGGGTTCCAAGCAGGTCGGTGGCCGGCCTCTTCCCCGCCGACGTACAGGTGTTGGTGACGAGGGCGGAGAGAAGTACTCGTCGCTGCTCGACGCCTCTGCAGTGTCCGGTGGCGCTGGTGCGTGTCCTGGTGACTGCGAGGCGGAGCTACGCGACGAGTCCGGGGATGGAAGGCGTGCTGCTGTAAGTGTTTTGGCCTTAGCCCTGTTCAACATCTTAATTTATTTGCACATGTTATAGCTGAAATAAACTGTTTTGGTATTTTCTCTTGTGACGTACCACACTTGTCACACAAGTCATTGTGTAAAAATTATATTAAATACCAGATTTATTAAAGAGTTTTATCAAATATATATTTTTACTGCGATCTTAGACGTTTTATACTTATTTACATAAATTTTTGTTCCGAAATGTTGAAAATATATTTAAAATATTCATAAAATAAAGGACTTGATATTGTTTGTCAGGGTTGCCAGTTATTATTATTATTATTATAGAGTCAGCAGTGATATTCCTGTTATTACAAGCCATCATGAGTACACACTTTTAGGTAGGCCGTAAGTTTGTTTGTCATATTTGTTGTTTAAAAACATGCTGATGATTTATATTACTATTTATTTTTGAATTATTATAATTTTATTACACATCTTTAAATACCCTTCACGAAACTGTTTTTTATATCGACCTGTATTTAAGATTGACTGTCTCATTAGTAGTGAATTGTATGAGTATTTTGCATGAGGTTCTGGGTCCGACTCATAAGTCGAGCAAAGTGTTATGAGGTATTTCCGTTAATAGATTCTCAGTAACAGCTCGAAATCTGATACTGTGCCAGATAAACGGAAATAGCCAGGGCCTCTATTACATAGCATTTAAACACCATAGTTAGCCAGATGTGGGTGTAGTACCCATGTGCTTATGTATGTATTAAGAAATCTTTTCCTTTAGTACGGTAATTCTTCTGCAAACAGAAAAAACACAAATACCAAGCATGCAAGCTTAAGCAGAACGCGACACCACCACGCTTGTTTTCTCCACACTAGCAGACAGCATCATTACAAGTCATTCTATCAATTTCTACATCATCAAGCATTAAGCCTTCACATCGCATCATATCAGTAACGTGTCAATTGAACACGCCACTTATTCCGTCGCCCGCGTTCCCCGCTTCACGTCTTCGGCGACGACGTTGACAACTGACTGACATTTACACAACTGTGCAACTATTATATTTTATTGTACAATCGATAACAAAAATTCGACACACATACATGTTCTCAAAATTAGCACAAATTTGGCTACCTTAATTCTTTATAAAAAATTCCCAAAATTCCGTACTAGGAATCAATGTGTGTCGCGGGAGACTCTACCAATATTCAAACAACGGACTCAAGGAACGTTTAGAACTGGAATAACTATTTGTGGAATCCACAATTTTTTGTCTTTTGTAGACACGGATGGGATCGAATGAATCCAAAGGGTTTCCAGCCCTCTCTCTCTATCCTCAAGTATAAAATACAACATTTTTATATTATGACAAAGGCGTGAGACTAAAAATGTAAATAATTTTCATCCAGTCTATTGTCGTGTACTGGACGTAGATCTAAACTCTGCATTGCTACTGAGAATTCCTTCACAAAGGAACCCAATAATTAACTCAACACGATAATCAAACCGAAGACCTCGTGCATAGCATTCGAGTTCTACACCGCTGCGCTACTAATTCATGCCGCTGAGTTACGGAAGTAGCAAATTAGCGGATAGATTTTAATTATATGCATATTATTTTTTATACTACTTAGGTGGCAAACAAGCATACGGCCCATCTGATAGTAAGTGGTCACCGTAGCCTATGGACGCCTGCAACACCAGAGGCATCACTTGCGCGTTGCCAACCCTTTAGGAAAGGAAATGGGAAGGATAAGCAGCAGGAAGGGGGAAAGAGGGTGATTGGGCTTCCGGTACTCTCACTCACCGAACGAAACACAACAGTAGGAATACTGTTATTTTACGTCGATATTCTGTGAGAGGGTAGTCCTTCCCCGGTCGAACCATTCATGCTGAAATCAGCGAAGCTCTACTACTCATAAAATACTTATATATTTTTTTTCGTTTACTTCATTTGCCTATTATTTATAGCTTTTATTATCTCTCCCACCCGCTGTTTTCGTATTTTAATTTTATTTTAATTTGTAGAAACAGTCTTTGAAATCAATATTATTTATTTTCATCCAAAATTGTATTGTACCTTCCTGTTTATTTTACAGATAAATATGTTAAATATCTGCCTTGCATTTTTGTGGTTGCCTGTACCAGTCAGCTTGGAGACAACCAATTATGTTATTGTCTCTCGTCTTGAAGCCATTTTGATTTTGCAAAATCATATATTTTGACAAGTGTAAGGTGAAAATGGATCACGCATACATCTGTGATATGCCATAAGACCGTGTAATTCATTTTAAAATATAATAGCTGTTTATAAATGTACTCGCATGGCTTGCCACGTGTCACTATCAAAATAAATGAAACTCCGTTTTTTGTTTTCGCTGAGAGAACTTCAATTGTCAATATTTAGAGCCATGTTTTCAAAATGTCACTGTCAATTATGTTTTAATTTATATGTTCTCTTTTTCTTGCGTTTTCGCGTTCGGGTTATGTGACGTAGTTCATTATTTTAGTAACCATATATCTTGTATCATGATGACTTTATCAACGGTTTCGCAACGAATACAAATAAAACTCGGAACTTGAAAACTATGTCCTGTTTCGAAATCGCCGTTTACACTACGTTGGTATAACTGAGATGGCCAAAAAGCCATAGGATTTGCCTTTATAAAAAATACATGTCGGGAACTGATATTTTGACCGTGTTATAAACGAACCCATGATATGTAGTGCAAGATGTAAAATCGCGAGACGACTGAGCCTGTGTCTTCCGAGCTGTCAACTAAATATACAAGAAATCAACAAAAATGCAGTATTTTTCGACGAATACAATACAAAAACGAGTCAAATCTAACACCATATTTTGACTGCATGGATGGCACTGCCACTGCACTGAGTGTTGTGAGTTCGAATCCCGCACCACCAACTGTGTGTGATCCAAAAATGGTTGTTCCGAGTCTAGATATTCTTTGTGCCCTTTGTTTGAATGTTTGTAAAACTCCTTGCGATACAGGAATTATTCCCAAACAGGAGCTGCCTTTAAAAAAAATACAGTCATCGAATTCCAAATTTAAATATTCAAAATAGAAAATGGCGTATACCTGAACACGCGTAGTTAGTTTGATTGTGTAGTGCCTATTCCCCTCGGTTAAAGAATAGCTCATCAGCACCGCGGTGGTAGAGTGTTACAAGTGACGGATTTAGAAGGGCCCTAATGTGATTACTTCTAACTCGATTTGGGTACGAGGGAGCGACTAAACGCGCGGTTTTTTGCTACCAAAAATGCACTGATTTGTTGCAACTGTGTGGGTGTTATTTAATTAAGTTAATCCTGTTTTGTGTTCAATTAAAATAAGGATTGTTGAAGGTTTGTGTATGGTTAAAAGCTCGACCGATGCTACCGCCAAGCTTTACTAACCAATTAAGGGTGAGCCTAATTTTTTTTTAACCTTTTCTTTATAGAAGTTCGATCATACAAATAGTCTTCATATTCTTACAAAGCTCAAAAGTTTTTTTTTATAGAATGATCGACAGAATAGGCAGAAGTATATTACTGTGATTCTTGCCAGCAATATTTTAAAGTCCGACGTAATAAGGTACGATCGTATTGCCTAGGCACATTTTAGACTCAGTGCTACTATTAGGAATTTCCTAACTGAAGAACCTAATCGCAATTTGCTCGATCCAGAACTCGAAAACGTATCCTTACGAACGGTCGTCAACTAACGCATCAGAACTAATGAGGTCTATAAAGTTACTTTCTGTTGCTTTTATATTTATGAAATATGACCAAAGTAGCGATTCATGGCAAACCAAAGATACCTACTTAATTTACAGTCCTAATGACCCGTAATACATACCTTTATTACTAAAGAGAGATGTGACAGCGGTGCAAAATAAAAGCTAAGTAGCTAAAGTACCTTTCTAGGATTCGTATACAATTCTTACGCTATAGAAATAGACGCTAAATTGATTCAATTTTGATCTTATATAGTCCCAAATCTATAAACTCTTCTACGTCATATTGACTCGTAAATCAATCGAACTATATTACCAGAGAAGTTTGTACTGACCACTAAACCTGCCTACTACCAGGGTTAGCCAAGACGGTTATTTAAATACAGAATGCTATCATCACGCTACCTACCATATACGGAGACAGGCATCGACTCATAAACAAGCGAACTGGTGTCCCCTATACGTTTTATCCACAGCTCTGAAATGTATGTAGTTATAATATATAGTATCATGCGGGTTTGTACCAGCGGTTTTACGATACTATACCTTTAGAACATGTACATGTTATGTGTAGGTGTTGTAGGTATGTTGACATTATCAAATATGAACTTCCTATAAAAATGAACGCTAAGTACGAAACTACAAGTGAGTTTTCCAATCTCGCTATATGTTCTATTTAGCAGGCATTTCTCAACAATTAGATATTAATAGCGTGCCTAAATATTCAAAACTAGATGTTCCCGCGTTTATCGTTACTGCGCCGCCCCCGTGAGTCGTAGCGTTATGTTATATAGCCTATAGCCTTCCTCGATAAATAGACTATTCAACACTAAAATAATTTATCAAATCGAACCAGTAGTTCCTGAGATTAGCGCGTTCAAACAAACAAACTCTTCAGCTTTATAATATTAGTGTAGATAAGGGAAGCAAGGTTTCAGACTCCATACACCGGTCGGACAAAGTGTTACTGGGATTTTCTGTCAAGAAGTTGTTAATAACAGCCTGAAGCTAGGAAGTTGGCAGTGTTGCATACTCCCTTGCCTCGGTAAACACGTGAAGCATCTGGTCTCTTTCGATTCGCTAGTATCGGATTGCCGCTGCTCGGAATACGAGAGTAAAGGAAAAGAGAGTGAGAGACTTCTGTTTGCGGACATACTTCTGCATTATAACATCTCCTGCGAGCAAATCTTAAGGACGAATAACCATCTATTATTGTTCCTTAAGATTGGCTGCCGTGACGGACTTTTGGTCTGAAGGACATTAGGATTATTGTATTGCTGTTTTGAATATTTTTTCTAGAGCCGAAGCCTCTGAGTTCCTTTCTGCTGGCATAACACCTCTGCTACGATAACAGAAAAGAACCCAGTGAAGACTTTCTTTTCAAGCAGTTACAGTACAATGACTCTACAAAGTCAGCAATATGTGACACTATATTGTTGCATTATTTTTAGTGATGGATAACTGCTCACCATGCCAGATATCGTGTGCTCGTTTACCATCTTAACATTATAAAAATGACCGCAGACCACCAAAGAGTATAAATATATTATTATCGCCGCCAGCAATTCTGTCCGCTAAAATTGACTTATGACCGTACTAATACAATTGGCGTCCCCTCTAAGTTTATTGGATTATCTATTAAGACTTTCCATTTTCCTGTACATTGCTTGACCAGTGATATGTGATAGATATCTATATATTCAGATATTCAGATCTGCATCCCTAAAGGGATGGGTAGAAGTGTAGCAGTAAACATTTCGTAATGTTTTAGGGCGTACGTAATACCACATGTCAGACTCCGTGCTGCTATTCAGATTTTTTAACAGAAGATTCTGACAACACTGCCAGATCTAGGCATTGAACTTGAAATGACACAATCGGATGTAAACTTAAAGCCTCGTATCCACTAGGTAACAATTGACGCACTACACGTGACGGTTAACAAGATCATCAACGATGCACAACAACGCGCGACGTTGCTAGCCGACGCGCAACATGACGCGCGGCTTTTTATTTGTTTCCGTGCAAGTGCAGTTGAGCATCAAATGTTGTCAAATGGGGACGTAAAAAAGCCGCTGAAATCAACACTAGTTCCTCTGGCGACATGTGGCTGACGACTGGTCATGCGTGGACAGACAACGTTGCTAAACAAAGTTCCGCGTTGCCGTGAGTAACAATGTAGTGCAACATGTCGCGCGTCAAATGTTGTCTGGTGGATACCAGGCTCATACCTCGAAACCAATGAGGTAAAACTGTTATTGAAATTGAACTTGAATAAACTTTATTATTGAGTTGCTCATTGATGGGTATATTTGTATCCTGTTATCACGATGTTCTTGTTATGATTCACGGATAGGACAAAGTGTTATTATGTTATTCTTTTTGGAATTCTTAATTGCAATACGAAGTCAAGATATAGGCCCGGTATTTGGCTATGTCCTTGTCTCCTAGGTATGAACAAAAACATTTCCTGCGAAATTTAAGTGTGTTACACATCTGCAGCCTCCTATTGGAGATAAACCGACTTGATTTTATATATGCATGTCTATAAGACAAATGCTAAATAAACTTACCTACTTATTTAATACTTAATATATTATCTTATAGTAAGAAAAACGGCAAACCAGTACCATTAAAAATAATTAAATTAGTGTATGCACTTGCAAAGAAAAGTCGCAACAAAAATCATTTTAATAGTATTATTCACGTTAGAATTACGAAGACTCGTACTGCAATATAATTAAATGTAATAAATAATAGTTTATAACACTAAACGCGACATCTTCTAGTCAATAAAGCGCGCTCGGCCGCAACCACAAAGCTTTCATCTCTACACAAACTTATCAATTAACAATTTCTCTACATCAATGCACACACATGTCCGTAATATGAATGCACATGGATTGTTTGGGTACAGTCTATATAAGATTGCATGGGTGGCGCAGTAATTGAAGTGGTAATGTGTGAGGTGGTTTCGATTCTTATCGGGAGAAATAAATTGTACCTTATAATCGAAGCGAACTTGTATTTTGTACCTGCGATAAAAAAGTACCTCAGTGAAATTTGCCGCTTGTGCTGGCTGCACCTAACTCCTTTTTTAAAGATGTTATATTGCCGATATTACAAGTGTCCTTAGGCTACCATTAAGCTAGTTTTATGATTGTTTGGACCAGAATAAAAACAACAGAATCCTGTATTACAAATGGTTTAAGAAACAATACATACCCAGAGTCAATACGGCATTTCTAATTCACTAAAATTTTAGCCCATGTATTTTTAGACACCATATTCGAATGTAGTTGTACACACACAGATAAAAATAATATGCAGAGTCAAGACAGCTATCCGTGCATTATACAAAATGTTTGCCCATGCAACAACAGTTTTGACTGCAGTCACACACACAAACAATTGACTGCTTTTACTCAAACATTTACAGTTAACATTTTTGACTGTTGTCACACACACAGACAAAGCATACAATAATTTCGCCATAAACATGTTGCTAAATCATTTCTTTGGGGTGGCCGGTCGCAGTCATTGTGCTCTCCGCTAATGTTCGCGGTGATCGATCAGACCGCGACTATTGGTTTTGGACAAATGACTGGTGCGTTCAGTTGTTCTACACCGTATTTTGTTTAGGGTGATAATGAGTATAGTTAATTGTGCTCGCTGTTCATTGTGGCAGTGATTGTATACCACAGGACTCTAAACATACATATGTGCCTTCGAATATAAGTCTTTGTATAAATTTTAAAGCGTAGTTTGGCAGAGGGATGCGCAAATGGCATAGGGGTTAAAGTGGTCGCTTCGCCGTTACCATTGTGTCTTAATAAATGTACGTAGTGTAATGGGTTCAATCTCTACGCAGGAAAACAATTTGTATAATCCACATAAAATTGTTCTGTCTGGTGTCTTGGTGTTTATTGTTTACATGTTTGTGAAGTCCCCCGCGAAACCGTTTACAGCTATTCCTAGTGCGGGATATGTATATTGCTAAGTTTATCGTAATTTTAAAGCGTCGATTGATAAATGAATATAATTTACAATTGTTTACTATGTGCGCTCGATGCACCTCGACACCAACGATAGACACGAGTTGCATTCGATTTATATTCGAATGTATTGACAACTCTTTACATGAGCGTATGCACTGCATTCTTGACCAAGCAAAGTAGGTATTGCGTTGTGCACAAATCAGTTTAATAGAAGCACGTAGATTCCAATAGCATAGCCCAGTGGTCGGCAACCTACGACTCGCGAGCCGCATGCGGCTCTTTGACTCCTCGGCTGCGGCTCTTCCACGAAATGTTTAGTGCAGGCACGGAATATTATTTATTATCTTGCTATATAAGTATGATACCAAATTTTATTTTATTTACTGTTAGTTAAACTAAGACTTATTTGACAAAGCCAAGCCGTGTTCTTTCAATCCTAATTATCTATATATTAATACGTAAAGCAAAAACTTTGTATCCCTTTTTACGAAAATTGCGCGGACGGAGGAGCATGAAGTTTGGCACAGTTAAAGTTTATATGGAGAAGGAGGGGCGAACACTAATATTTTTATAATATATGCATTAGAAATACATGAAATGAATGAAAAAATACTACACGCACACAACCATGCATTTCACACACGCAGTCGAAGCGCGTAACTGTGGTAACATATATCAATATATAATGACATAATATATCAGCAATATCTTACAGGCAAACTTTGGTCGAATTTCGAGCACTAGGCGACCGCTAGTTTCCTTAACTATGTCATCTGCTGAAGCAAAGCTTAAGTTAAAAATATGGCTCTATGAATAGATTTCAATTGTGTATTATCTATATTTGGCTCTTTTGGTCGACAAGGTTGCCGACCACTGGTATAGGGTATTGCTGTCTCCCGTGCTTCTCTCACCTCTTTCATGAAACCTAAAACCACAACAGGCGAAATGTTTGTGTAATACACATCTGCCTATCTCTTCAGGGATATAGCAGTATAATATTTGGCGGCTTCGATGGCGTAGTGGTTAGTGTAACCAACTGCCACGCCTGAGGTCGCGGGTTCGATTCCCGCACAAGTCAAACATTTGTGTGCATGAACATGGGTGTTTGTCTTGGTCTGGGTGTTTCTATGTATAATATGTATGGAATTACAAAAAAATAAAAGTAATTATCTACCTATGTTTGTTTATCCATTGTCTAGTACCCATAGTACAAGCTCTGCTTAATTTGGGCTAGATGCTAGATGTGATAGAATATTATTATATTTTAGTGATAGAATGTTATTAATTTTGGCCTAAAATTATCATATGTTTTATCTCTTATTACCTGTTCACGAGTCCACACAGGAGATATCCCCGCACGGCAGCGAAGCGGCAGCATGTAACCTGTTTGCGCAAGTGTCTCACACTCGCAGTGTTTGCTCACCGGGTAAACAGCGGCACTCGTACAAACGAACTGCTAATAACTCTTTTTCTGCGAATATTCATCGCATTTCCAACAACTTAACTAAAAATTTAATTAGCATAATAATATAATCTGCATTATCATTATGCCAGCCGTGCTATGATAAAGTTTTCTTTTCATACGGTGGTAACAAGCTGGCCTGCGTGATGGTAAGCCGTAGTGTAGCTTGACATCATTTACAATACCAGGGAATACTTGGAATTAAAGATAGGATAAAGGAAAGTAAGGGCAGAGGTAGGTATGCGACACTTACTTACTCTCTGGAATGCTTACTCACCAAGTAAAACGCAGTCATGACTCTTCAGCTGATTTTCTGCAAGAAGATGGCTCCCACGATAAAAGATAATTTAAAAATGTTTGCTATACTTCTCCTAAAAATACCTAACTAAAAACCTAATAACGTTTTGTCCGATTCGGGAAAGAAACCTGGAACCTTGCAATCGGTTATATGACTTAACGCAATGTGCCGCAGGTCCAACAATATAGCTTTTAAGAGAACATCAATAAGAAGTTTTACATGAAGTATTAATATCGATACAAATAATTGTCGATACGCCGCGCCGCGGCGTCGCTCGTCGATCGCATCGATAACATCACAGTTCCTGTCACTACCACTAGCGTTTAATATGAGTTTTATTAAACTACACTATTTCGGTTTTGTAAAACTACCCACACAGCCGCGGACCTTGGACCGCTAGCTCTAAACCATTCCAAAATAAACTACACGCATTTTGCATATTCCGAAAATTCAGCTTTATCAATTGCGAATTTCGGTTCAATATTCTTTGGCGAATATTCCATATGTGACGTAACTAGATGTATAGCAATATTTTGGAGTACGGTAACATCTGCCTTTATTTACGTTTTGGCTGGAAACAGTCGCACAATAGGTGCGGCGAATCGGACGGACTCACAATGTGGCCCGCGGCCGCCGGGGGGCGCCACACTCCACTCGACACGCTTTTTATACACTAAATAGAAAATGACCTTCGGTTTGTAAGAATTGCGATTTTCTGTTCTGATTTGTTTCGCGAAAATACTGCGTCGTGTCCCAATCGTTCGCAATAACGTCAACTTAGCATCTCAATGCAGGATTTCTTTTTGTAGCTCAGCAATACATATCCACCGTTCATGAATTGAAGAAAAATTACATAAGTACATACTTATCGGTTGGACAGTAAACATAAGTGTAAATGTGGTTTACTCTTATGTTTCCTGCTGAACATGAATCGGTTCCTATGTTGGAAAAAAATTTATGATTATGTTTATAGGGAGACTGTTCTTTTTTATAGACACCACATTTTTATATAGGCACTAGGAATCAATCGCGTGTTGCGGGAGACTTTACAAGCATTTAAACAACGGACACAAAGAACATCTAGACTCGAAACAACAATTTGTGGATCATACAAATTTTTGTCCCGTATAGGGATCGAACCCACAACCCAGACGTCTGTTGAAAGTATTTCGAGGCATTTAATAACCAAATGGAGTCTTCAATCTCTGCCTACTTCATCAAACAGGCGTAAGTGTATGTATAGAAAAGCAACTGACGAAAAATAAGGAGGTATTCTTCTCCTTTATCAAACCTTTCAGAAATATGCGGGTGTGATACTAAATACTGCCAAATAAAAAACTGAGCATTTCGTATAAATATCTGACTGCCTTTTATTACCTGGCTTTTGCGGTCTTTGCGTTTATATTTGCAGTTGATCGTGAGGTTTTAAGTTTGATTCCTGGGTCAAGCAAATTTTTCTAGCAGCACGGAGACTGTATATGTTTAGGGTAAACACCAATTGGCGCACACTAGACCGTGAAACTTCATACTAAGACGCCAACTGTAGTACAATACATATCTGCCTACCTTTGGGATTATACTAGCGTAAATATACGTATTTTTCTACCTGACATATTACCTAACTGATTAGGCACCCATTGTTCAGTAGGGTTAACGACCAGCAGTTGAACTTTGTTACTTTATAGCTCACATGACATCGCCAAAAATGATCAGTTGACGCTTAACACTGACCAGGAAACCATATTGTCTGAGAGTGTTATTGTAACGCGTCATCACCCAAATAAGACATAATGGGATGATTAAAATGCATGTGCTAACCTGGGTAAATCAAATCAACGGACGGCGTTTTGGTTTAAGTAGTTGTCTCGTCATTACCACTGTATCGAGTGTGTGGGTTCGATTCTCGCACAGCAAAAATATTGGTGTGATCCACAAATACGTAGTTGATCCGAATCTGGAGGTTCTTTCTTATTTGAATGTTTGTAAAGCCCCTGCGAAGCAGGATTTATTCCTAGTGCGGTAGTTATCTCTTCAAAGAAAATATATTTAAATCTTTTGACTACTTTGAACTGCTGCACTGCTAGAAAACTAATCCCAGAACTCGATCACAGCGTCTCCTACCGGTTCAGTCGTTTAGGAGGTGTTCAGTGGCATACACACGTACTCAAGAACTAATAATATATATACCTAAAGACAAAACTACTAACTACTTGATGATCGGTCGAGTAGTTAAGGCATGAAAGCGTAACAAACATACAAACAAATGAACTCGGATTCGCATTTATAATATTAGGTACTTAGGATTAATAACTACTCTGTAACTTCGCACGACACGTTTTAGAATACCGCGGGTTCGCGGGCGACATATGGCGAGTGTACCCCGCGCTAATTCGCGTTTAAGAGATTGCCATCAATACGAGAAGCAGTATGTCCGAGCCATTAGGAACAAATGGCGTTACTGAGAGCAGCCGCCGGCCGCGCGCCTGCACTGTCGAACTGACTTACGGCCGCGGACCGCGCGCTAATCGAAGATCATTATCGGCTGCGATTCAATCAGAAACATGATTAAAAACGATTTAGTGCATCATATCTCATTCGATACGTTCACTTTCGCGACTCGCGCCTCGCTGTTTTATTGGGCGGCTTCTTAATTTCACCGTGTCAATCGGGTTCTACACCGGGAAAATTAAAAGTAGTCAAAGGATTGGTTGTATAGTTGCTTGATGGATACGTAGAATTGTGTGATCGCTTACGGTCAACCGTGAAGGTTCGGATTCGATTCCAGGGTCAAGCGAATCTCTCTCAGAGAACTGGCGAAATGTGGCAGTGACAAATTACAGGCACATTTCGCTTAAGTTCTACGTAACAGGGGACGAGCCTATCCGTCAGGAACACAGCTAAAGTTCTAACGCTGCTACCAAGAATTTCCTAACAGACAAACTCAAAAGTACTTTGCTTCACTCGGAAATAAAACCCGCAATGCCAACAAGCCCCACACAAATATCCCACGAGACCAATGAGACAATCATATAATAACTATGCTAAAACATCGACATATTAGCACTCATTTTGAGTACTCCACTCTCAGTTAATTTCTTGTAAGGTTTCGACGGATAAACAAGGTAGTTTTTGTAACACCCATTTAGTTCTATTAAATATCTCGTGTTTGTCCTGTCAAAGGAAACATAAATCATTTAATTCGAGCCCTTTACAAAACGCGATTTCAAATAGATAATGAATAGCGTCTTATAGCCATGAGAATGATTGTTACACGGAGATTGGCCGATTTGTAGTAGATTATTGAAAAGCATAAATGGAACTAAATGAATACGCGGCGAGAGAGGTCTGGAGTTTTTTGGTCTCTTGACTCTTTGTAAAAAACACAATCCACGTCGCATTGTGTACCCAAAACACGAGATAAGGGCCAACAATCGCGACATACCCTTCGACCGCCCCCGCGCCGCATATCGACAAAACGAATTAACATAATATGATATCGGCGCGGTGCAGATGCGACACGCCACGGCACGTCTGCCGCGAGACTTTTACTTTTCTCGTCTCGTTGAACTTTCACCTCGAGAATAATGTGATTTACATGTTTTTCGTGTAGTGCACACGTGTGCGTCTAGTAGACGCATGCGATGCGATCGCGCGTCGTCGTCTCGATCGATGGTGCGCGATTGTGTTGCGCGACAATGCGCACACAAAGCGCGTGGGCGCAGCGCATTGTAGCGTCGCTAAATGCGCTCACGCACGCTCTCGAGGGCTCCTTTGTCCATTGTCTGCCGCCCGAGGGTGGCACTGTGACACATTTATTTTAGGCCACTTTTTTACAGCACCCATTGTATTGGAAATTAGACATCGGCGCAGAGTTCACGAAACACGATATTATCGGAGCCCTCTGTATCTGCATCCTCCGACGATTTCTCCCGAGCCCATTGTACCCCGAGCTCGAGTTACAACGGATATTCTAAACAATCATAACCTGCGTATTTTAAATCGAGAGTCATGATGGGTCGTTGAAATAAAAAGAAACTGGTTAGCTTTCCATTTCTATAAGAGTGTACCGAAAATTCGTTAGCCGAAGCGGTTAGGGAGATAGGACTAGTCGATCGGATAATTGATCAAAGATCCGTTAGACGCGCTCGGGAGTCGACTATCAGCTGATTATACAAATTCCTTTCATCTCGCGTGATGAATGACAAGCGAGCAACGTTATGAAAGGGCGGTCAGCGCTAGAGATCACATAAAGAAGTGTCGGGGCTGGTTTTATAGAGTTTGTGACCGTTTTATCGATGGCCGGGAGACGCAGCATCCGGTTTTGTGCATTAATCTGGACAATGTAGCTCTAGTGATGGCCGTTTGGTCACAAACTAGTTTTGGTAACGTTTCCCTAGCCGCGGCTCTAACGTTCGTCGCGATCGCCCTCCTCGCGGTGCATAGTAATCGAATTCTTTTCATTAAAACCGTCTTCTCTATTGAAATGTCACGTTTACATGTAACGGCATCTAAATCAAATGTATATTTTATTAAATTATGTTCCCACGAAACCATTTCGTGGCGTTCTCTATTACTTGGTACATATACAGTTTCAATTGCATCGTTAGATAAATCAAGGTGTCTAATTTATAAATCTTTCAATGCAATTTATATGAAATACTTAACTTAAATTGAAACATGGCCATTTATATTTGGTTCTATAAATAAAATAGAAACAACGTTGATTATCAATCTTTTTCCTTATCCCCTTTCCAAGAAAGATCGTTGACCTCGTTCATTTTTAATTGCATATTAATTTTGATTAATTAGGAATGACATACATAATCATCTATAATTATGAGTAATATAATTAAGATGACATAACATTACAAAACAGATAGCACTAAGAATACTTCCTGTATCGTGTTTTAAAAACTTTCAAACAACAGACACGGAATGATTATTATAAGTTTTGTCGCTTGTGAAGATTGTACCGACAAAACTCAACGTTCTAGCAAGGACGAGACAGTCACTTAATCTACTGCTCCATCAGTGCAGCTAGTTAAAGTATTATGAAAATATTATAATTATATTTAGGTAAATATATACATATTTGCGATAATCAACCTGTGACGCTTATGCCAATTGGACTTTGCCTTCAAACACTATAAATTATATATTAAATTTTCATTTTGATCCATAAGGACTTGGACGCCTTTGAGAGGAACAGGCTGAGATTGTTAAGCTCTGACGCCAGTAGTTCTTCGAAGGGTTAGACGAAGGCGTACATAATATTTCGTCAACTATGCAATCAATCCTACTTCGCATACTTCTGCCACGAAAATCGAACTCGAGACCTTACGGAAACTAACATAACCGCAAACTTCTGCCAACGAGACAGTAATACTTTACAGGTTAGACTACTCTCACACACGGCCTTGCGATCGGTCACAAACTTATGCCATAAAGATAAATTATAGATTATTGTAATAAGCAACACTATTATAGGGGCTAGACGACTTAACACCGAAGTCTGTATCGATGATTCATCAGCATCACAGATTACGTATCGACATTTGATGATCACACATCAAGCCGTATCATGGTACAAATTAGTTAATATGTCGGTTGCTAATGCCCTGTTTACGACGCTCATAAATTTATACTTTCTATAATTATTCCGTTCCGATATTTCACTTTATCGTAGTACGATATCGGTTTCTATGCTTCATCATTAGGTATGTTTTTAAGTTAAAGCATTCGAATGTAAACTAGGAGGCATGCCATAAACCAAATAATTTACATAAACCACTAACGGATCTCACAAGAACCGGTCCAGAGCGTATTAATGTTTGTGATATATTAGAAAATCGGCAACAGCACGCACCAACACACACAACTGTTTCTCTTTGTAGACTTGTTTTTTATTCTAATTTTGTCTTCCATTAATTTTACCATTCTTTGGATATTTGCCCTTTAGTAAGACTGGTCATTTACATATTATAGAGGGAAGCAACTGAATGTACTCAGAGACTACACGTATCTATTTTGTAATCAGTAGCAGATTATTCTTCTTCTATTATTATTATTATAAGACTGCCTCAGTGGTGCAGCGATAGCGAATGCGACTGCTGGACATAAGGTCTCGGACTTCAATCCCGAGTCGGGCAAAGTGTTATCATGTTTCACTGTAAAAGAATTCTCAGTAAAGAAATCTGGAACTAGGCCTGATAGAAAGCAAAAGGCAATAATATCCT
Organism: Catocala sponsa; assembly: GCA_963564715.1. Lineage (NCBI taxonomy): Eukaryota > Metazoa > Arthropoda > Insecta > Lepidoptera > Erebidae > Catocala > Catocala sponsa. The sequence goes on from OY751330.1 coordinate 8,572,027, forward strand.
TTTAGAAATAGACGTATTATAGACGGCCTCGTTGGTCTAGTATGTGAGTGATTGCAAAAGATCGACCTAGAAATCGAAACCTGCACCTCACTATAAATTGAGGTCCAGGTTGCGATTCCTAGATCGAGCAAATATTGATTGTATTGTCAGAAATGTTGCCTGGTAGATAAGCAATACTCACACATTATGACGTAAAACCTAAATATGGAAAATCAAAGAGGAGTGCTACGTTTGACCTTACCAAGATATTCAGTCATAATGATATGTATAATTATATGTATTATATAAATTCTATTCCTTTCTATTCATTAGTTTAGGCTTTTTTAGAAAAATCGTTTAATTATAACTTTCCTACTTTCTATATTTGCGTAACATCACTGTTGCTAAGGTATACAACCAAAGATCAATGAACTCATAATTAGAAATTCTAATACTGACAACATTTGAGGTTTTATGTTCGCTTGTTCAACGCACATATAATGTTTATTGTCATAAAATTAGTGACAAGCACAAATATTATCATAACTTCACTATAACAGGGTAATAAAGGTTCAAACAATGTTGATATCGCATTACTATTGTGAGGGCACTGTGGATGAGGCGCATTATCTGCGCGGGAGCATCATTCCCAGGATTCCGTTAGTAGTTCACATGGCGGCGCCGCATCCCTTTCGCGCGAGTCAAGTGATGAGCCACACAATGGACCAGCTGCCGACCCCCGGCGACCAGGTGATACACCACCACAACCTGCCAAAGGAAAACAAACCTTAACTCAATGCTACATAAAGCTCAAAATGCCAGTAGACAAAATTAGGAATGGAGATACCAAAGATGTTCCTGCTAACGTTAAATATGAATTCAATGCAGCTTTCTTAAGGTTGATTTTTGATTGTTAGAACTTTGTTGTTGAGATGATTGCAATAGATAACAATAAGCTCAGTGATCTGTAACTAGTTCGACAAATAAAAATAATTACGGACAATCCACGGATGCGTATCACTGTATGTATACGGATTCTATGAAAATTTTAAGAATACCGAATCAATATTTATAAAATTTAAACAAAACCTTCTTAGCGATTTACAGTTTAAAGATTGGCGACAAACTGACGCCGATAGTAACAATAGCGGGTCAAAGAAATCCTTTCGTTCGGGGACAATCGCGAAAATGTTAATTTATGCAAAGGGGAAGAGGAAGCAAAAAAATACAAATAAAGCTTATGCACCTGACGTCGCATGCGCCGGCACCGGCGCAGGCAGTGGCAATAGAAGCGCACAGGTATCTCTCGACAACAAATTAATTATACAAGCAACACGGACGCAGCGCACGCGCCGCACTGAAGGGACACTTTACGCACATTCCTGCGCATCTTCTTGCAACATTTACATTTATCAGCAGTTAGTTATAGCACAAATAACATCTGCTAGTGGCAAACAAGGAAACCCAATTACGAATCGTGACTGGATTTTTCTCGAGGGTGACAAATTGTGGCCGCAAAAAGTTTTCTCCCCGATAATTACTGTTCATCGGCTCGTAAACACGGGCTTCCCTGTTTTGCAAGTGAATGGGGAGTTCGATCGAGGATTTTACTCAAAAAATAATACACCTGAACAAAAGCTAATTATACTTTCATAAAAGCAGGAGCGACAATGGGTGGCGGAACAATCGCGCCTGGAGGGCGGTCCTAGATGTGTTAATTAGCGGATTTTCTCACCTTTCGACAATCATTATTTTTTGTAGTGTATTGGTGTGACTGATGGTTTTTTTTAACATTTTTTGTAATTTATGTTTAAGTTTTTCTGCTTACATATTTTTGTAACGAACTTTTTAACTATGATCTATGTAGGAACGGTTTTAAACCGCAGCAATTGTTTAATAATAGTTTGTAACCGTAATATTTACACTCTTACACGTTGAGAAATTGTTTTTATTAGTGTTCAAATATTTATGGCTGCATGGATTTATGTAGGTTGTTACCTACTCTACTTTCAGGTGTTTTCGGTTTAATCTCCATACGGTATAACAATTTGCGCGATTAGAAATAGTTGTTCCCTTAGACTAGGTATTCCTTTTGTCTTAATGTTTTTGAAGTACCTCGTAGCCAGTACCAGCGGAAATGCCAACTTAGAATAAATAATAACATTTAGTTGTAAATGATCACTTCTTAGAAGAAATTAATCTAAAACAAAATGCCATACAAGTTTTTTTATTGTGATACCGATATCGTGGACCGCGATTATTATTTAAGTGTGAAGTAGGTAGAATATCATAATACAAAACGCAGGATTACCATTATATCCACCTAGAATCATCAAAACTGATCGTGAAAAATATCGTGTTAATCACGATATTTTTGAGTAAGATTCGCCTAAGTATCACTTATGGTGCTTGTTGCTGTCGCGAGCTACAAGAGCAATTTACTCGCGCGGGCTACAATATGCGCGAACTAATCATACGGGTTATTTGAGCACCTCGAGTCGATCGTTTACGGGATATATCTATTCAAATCGCGAAAATGTCTCAATTAGCGCATATCACCCGCCTAGTGCACTAACTAATGGTCAAATGATTATAAAATCCTAACTAATATTATAAATGCGAATGTGAGTTTGTTTGTTAGGCTTTCACCTTAACTAATCTACCGATCATCATGAATTTTTGCATTCTCTTTGTCAGGGGTACAGAAAACAAACATAAGAGTATTTGATCTAGAAAAAAATTGTGTTACCAAGGAATAGGAATTTATTAACAAAATCTACATTAACACGAGTGAAACCGTGGGCAAAACTTCAGACAGGACAAACATTTTTGTGGTTGTAATCTAGGTGATCTTTGTGTCCGTTATTAGAGTGTATGTAAAGTCACATGCCACACTGGAAATATTCATAGTTTGGAAGTAGACATTTTAAAATAAAAAAATATAATACGTGTTAGGCTATATGCATTAGTCTATAGTGTAGTATAGTCATATGTAAGTGCTGTACTAATAAGTACTAACTTCGATAACAATCGTAGTGAGCTCGGACGCGGTGTCGCAAACGGAGGGCGCGACCTCCACCTCGGACGCCCTCATCGCGCCATTGTCTACGCACTGCCAACTGTACCTACTGAAAACATCATACACCCAACTGTGCTATAGTTGTAACACTTATAAAATTTAAAATACATTGTATACCTATATACTAGCGCTTGTATATAATAAGTAGCGATAGCGTATAGTGAGAGACCGTTGGACTTCCACGCAAATGTCTCAACAAGGCGCGCATCTCTGACTTTTCCAAGTGATATGGGTCTTAAACAGTTAATTATCGCTCACTTTAACTTTGAAGGAAGATATTATAAGGAAACCTGCATGTCTGAGAGTACTCTATAATATTCTTGAAGATATGTGAAGTCTGCCTACCCGCACTAGACCAACGTGGTGAACTATGGCCTAACTTTTCTCACACTGAGGAGAGGCCCGTGCCCAGCAGTGGGACAGTTTAATACAGGGCTGATATCATAATTATTTTTGTATATACTATAGTATATTAAGAATAACTACATTTCGCAAACTTTGATCAAGTCTATCGTAGTGGGGATGTTTCTGAAAATTTCGAACATTATATCTAAATAACAATATTGGATGCTAGAATCACAGGGTTTCCGAAATCTGAGGACTCATATTTATTTCTTGGTTTTGCAGTTATAGTCAAATTATTTTGAAATAGTATTCGGTCATCTTGCTAATAATCGCATTGTCCGCATACTTAGAGATCGATCCTTGTGCTAGCGTTCAAACGTAAAAGTCACACCTGCAAATGTGATATTGGCTGTTCTCAGGTGTAACCGAAGAAAACTTCAGCAATACAAAAAGCATAACTGATTACTTAGAAAAATACCGAAACTGAAATCTTGCCACATGCAGGTAAAACTACTCTGAATCAACAGAAATACGCAATTTTTAGTTTTTCGAGGTTTTCGATTACGGCAAAACGATTTAGTGTAGATAGTAAACCTATTGTTAAAACTATACTCACTTATACATATTGAGTAGTTATGATATTTTACACATGATATTTTTTGTCAGTACTCAGTAAACGTAATAGGTATTGAAATGGAGTCTGAGTCTTGGCACCGACCGTCTCAAGGCAACGCTAAAACTTTGAACTTTTCTGAACCTGGTAGCGACAGATCAAAATGATAATATTGGCAGAGGTAAATGTACTGAAGTCATGTTCGCTCTTACTCAATGGAAAATCTCGACAAAGGTCAAAAGGCAAGTTTAACATATGGTAGGTACCTATTTAAAAATCTTTTGTGTTATCACAATGAAAGTATCTGTCGTCAAGACACAGGATCAAAGACCGCTATACGAAAAATTGGGTGTGATAAAATGAATATTTAACATGTATTTTGTTTTAGAAATTAGTTATGTATAGTTGAGTAATATTATTTTAAGACTTCGTAACGATTTCAGATGAATTTCATTAATATTATTGTGAATATGGATATACGTGTAGGCACAATAGTGTTGGTCTTTGTGTGCGTGAGTATAAATGTGTGTGTAGAAGATGAGGCACGGGCGACACCGTCACCTCTGGCCTGCGACCCAGCAACAAACACGGAGGGGACAAACGTGCAAAAAATACAATTCTATACAATTTTCGGCAACGCATTTAGCGTCCTTCACTAGTTTTAAGCCAATTATTTATTTTACTTATTCTTTTGAAATCCACTAATATACCAATTTAGTAAGGTTTTATAAGTACTTCTAAAATTTTCTTTATCGTACGCTGCTGCTAATGCTAATGCTTACTACCAACTCAGCTTGCGTTTTTATTGCCTAATAGCATCCAGGTGGTATTATGCAAAAGCAAATGGTATTAAAGCAATGTAGGCGTCTTATTTGGTAGCTTATAGCAATGTACAATCGTATTCCTTTAGTGACACATCATTAAGTAGGATATCTACTGGAGTTTATTGAAGACGTCCTCGAAACTTATTGAATTGGCATTATTGTGTCCCCAAATTAGTGACATGTCGACAATAGCGGTGGTGGAGCTATAACCAACAAAACCAAACAAAAATTTAAACCGGATTTCCAAAATCCCGTTCTGTCGCATCGGCAAGAAGCTCTGTTTTCGATTTCTATTCCGATTGTTTGTTTTTTCGATCCATTGTTGCGTCTGTCGGGGCTGTGACACGCGTACCCATTTTTGCAAAGTCTATTCCATTGTGTTACGATCCGAATGACATTTGACGGACGAGCGGGTGAGTGACGCCGGGCCGCCAGCACCCGCGCCCGCGGCTCCGCTCCTGTGAGGTCAGGCATTTTAACAGCCCTCGTGGACCTTACGACAATAACAAAAACGAACATAATAATATTATATCCGCTGTTATGAACCAGCTCTACAGAATTAGCCGCGGCGCGAGCACCGGGGGCTACGCAACGGTGGTGTCCTGTTATCATATTGGGTCACGTCATCGTGCTCTAAATTACTTTTTGTGTGGTGTAAAAGGAACGAAACATTTCGTCGGTCGACCATCGCTCGGAGCAACACTCGACCGATTTTTGTTTTAAGGGTCTCGCGTACCCCTTTTCTTACCTGCACCTCAGGATGTCTTTGGTATTCATTTTAGTTGCTGTTATTGTTCCTTTATATAGATTGCGGCATTCCATTGGGAGCTCAAGTCGCCGGTTGCAATAACACTGTATTGAAAAGATAAAAGACTAATTAGCGGAGTGTTATAAACATTCAAGTGTATTCGGTAGATTTCATTCATCGCATCGAGTCCGTAGGTGGGTAAAGTCAAACTTTTCCATTTTTGTAGAAACATCGGTTTTTATGTTTCCCAATTATCAGTACACCTACACGGCGCACGTAATGTTCCTCCTATGGTGACAAACTGTCCATTAAGAGCGACATTCGGGCTCGGGAATGGGCTTTCTGTTAACATGTACCTACAATGCTTGTGTTGCGTTTAGTCAATAGAATGTTAGTTAGTACGTGGAGTGGATATTGCGAGACGTGGTTCCGTTAGAGGGGACGGTTATCAAACGGCGACGCTGTCTGTGGCGCGCAAAAAGCGCTCGCTCCTGCGCGTCCGGCGCGCCAATTATGCCCCGCGCACGCGCCTCCAAAAAAACCACCAGCCGACGATCCGAACCATTTTTTAAAAGCCCCAACTTAAATAATAATGCAGTAACACGCGAGAGTATTCGCAAAATGCGATCCGCGAATTTCGTTTCCAAATTCCACCGGCTCCGGGGCTCGGCGTCGTTTTTTGTCGCTACTATTGTCTGTTTATCTTTAGATTTGTGTTCTGCTGTTCTGGCGGCTTTGTCGGTATAGCTTCGGGGACGTTTTCAAATTTTCGTTCGTTTCATTTTCTCTTGGTGGTGTGCTGCGATTTATATTTTATAAAACGGTCGATGGTTAATTGGTTCCTGGCCTATATCGTGGCGAGTGCTGTCAAAGCTTCCCTCGTCCACTCGCGCTCCACTCACCGTAAAGGAATGCAAAATCAACTGTCTGCACCGCGCACCGGCACTCGGCATGGGACGAGGGCCAGAGCGATCTTTTAATAATGTACACGTATAGCTATAATGAAGTGCCCAAAGTTTTTTGTGTCGGCGCACGATTAGTCCCTCCCGGCGATCTGAGGTCGCGTACCCCGGCCCTATCATTACTAAAAACGATTCTAATAATATAATAGTCTTGTCACAGCCCTTTAAGGGATCGACTTTTTAAAGGACAATTTTCATAAGAGCCCATAATGGGCGACGAAATTTGGCAGTTGTTTAGAAAATTTCATCGTTTATTTGTGTCGTTCCTTTTAGTTACCTATACGTTTAGGTTGATCGTCGGGCCATTTAATTTGACTCGTTTTTGTGTCGAGTTCATAATGAATGTTTCCGTCCGCCTCGAGCGCAAGATTTCTATAAAACTCGTCGTTGTAAATTTTGACAAACTCAAATATGACATATCATTCTGAGAACTACACCTGAGACCGGTCCGTGCCACCTGGAATTGAACAACCGTCAACAGTTTTATTATCCACAATCCTGAGATGGATACGACAGATTGCTTGCACTTAAACGTTTATTTATTGCACTCGGGGTAAATTATGAGTTTATAGAATCAGTAGCGAATACAACGCTATAAATCATACTTGGTATCTAGCATTAGGTATTGGTAGTGGTGATGTAGTGTGTGACTGTATGATGCGTCGTGGTCGCTGGTGAGGGTGTGTGGCTGAACGGCGCGGGCGCGGCATGGTGCGGCGTGGTGCCGACCAAATGGCACATTTATATTGTTCATTACGGGCCCCGGAGGTGAGAGATGTTGGCGCTGTCACCGCGGCGGGGGGCGTGCGCTGCAGGGCTGCCTCTGACACATCGCAGTCGCTTTCGCCTCCACAATACATCCTACACACCTTGTAAGGTCATACCTGTGGCAATAACAGTATCATATTTTAATTTTTTTATTCAGCTTTAATGTTGAATATAACTGCCAAATCGCTTGTACTTAGAAGTATTTACAGATATGCAAATATTTACTGCGATACTAACTACTCAATTACATTGCGAGTCTTTTTGTCGTATGGGTTCGTAGATGGCGTAGCGGTTAGTGTAACCGACTGCCACGCCTGAGGTCGCGGGTTCGATTCCCGCACAAGTCAAACATTTGTGTGCATGAACATGGATGTTTGTCTTGGTCTGGGTGTTTCTATGTATAATATGTATGTATTTCCAAAAAAAAATGTATATATGTATGTTTATCCATTGTCTAGTACCCATAGTACAAGCTCTGCTTAGTTTGGGCTAGATGGTGTTGTGTGTACGTGGTAGAATATTATTATTATCAATATCCGTTTATATCAGTAAGGTGTTATGAACATTTTTTGATCTTAAAGGTTAAGGTGTAGTTGTCCAGCAGCCCTGGTGGTGTTTAAGGCACCGGGGGTCCGGTGCGCGCACGTCCGATCGCGTTGATTTGTGCGCGGACTCCCGCCGACAGTATTTGTACAGAGCACGCGTGGGCCGCGCCCCGCGCCGCGTCTCGCGCCGACACGCGGCCGCCGGCCAGCGGCGCGGCGACGCGACCGACACGTACTACATATTCGTTACTTACTCATTTAATAAGCACCACTATGTCCTGAAGAGAACAACCATAGAACGGCCCAATGTTATAAATTAAATTGAGTAATGCCGTCATAAATGTAACTTAAAACAAGAACATAATGCGTGGGACATTAAACTAGGATGAAAATGTCACATAAATCTTATATTTACGTGTTTTCTGCGCGGATTAAAACTACAGCAGATAAAGGATATACCTAGTGTCACCGTGGAGAGACCACGGTTTATAGCACGGGGGAAATTATCACAAAACGTTAAATGAAAATTTTATGCGAAAGTTGGATGTAACTTTCAACACCATAAGGTGTTTAATTAATGAGTTAACATCGACGACAGACAATGATCGGTAGGAATGTTAATGCGGGCGTCGCGCGGTGCGCCGATGACCGCGCGGCCATACGTGAGTGAAACCATCAGCTCCGATCTCACCCGGAGTTTCATTTCGTATCTTTGTCGACGTATTTTCCAATCTAAACGAGCCGAAATTAGAAGGCTAAGACAACTTTGAAACCGGTCAACATAAAATTGGAAACCAACTGTAGTCTCCGAGTTGCGCAAGAGCCGATCGACCAGTTTGGCGCGGGCTCGGCGGACGCGTGGGATCTATGGGTCTGCGGCGCGCGCAACAGCCGAAACGTCGCCGATGCGGCCGCTAACACGGGCACTTACGACATTTCACACCGCAACCTAAATTATTTAGTCTGTCACTTTATTGCCGCGGATTAAGAATCTCGTTGACATAAATTATTATGTGTATAGCACTTAAAATATAGCTAGTAACTGAAACATTAAGCGCAGCACGAATATGTGCGTGAGTTACGGCGACGCGCGACGCGGCAAACTCGCCGCGATTTGTTAATACGGACTCGTTTGTACCTTTGAAAATATCGCCTCCGATATACGAATGATACGAACCGTTAGTATCGACACTCGGTCTATTTTGTATCGGGTTCGATTTCCAGGTCAAGCGAAACATGTTTCAGATTGTGCAAACAAATGATGTCCTTGATCAGCGACATATTGTCGAGCGGTCGGTAGGCGTCGGCCGGCCCGCGGTGGTTACGCAGTCGCTTCTTCATATTTCGTCAACTAGCAATAGATAGGCTCTTGTTTAATAGCCAGTTACGTTAGTATCAAAGAAAGTGTGCCGACTACGAAACGATTTAAGTTCAAAGCTATTAACATATCTCGCATTCATTTGCCTTCACATTAGCGAAACGCCGCGCTTACATTAACAAGTACAGAGTTATCAGACGATGACTTCATTTATAGTCGGTGAGTTCTAAGTGCCAAGGGCTGATACGATGAGCGCGACTCATCTAAATGTTTCTTTATAAACGGGTTGATGGGAGTAGGAGTCAGCGCTCTTCCTATAGTTGTTGCGCACTGATAGCGTACATTGGGTCTTTTATCAATCACGGATCGTACCGCCAGCCATCACATTTCTAAAGTCAATTAAGGACTCACATATCGAAACGAGTTTGAGTAAAATTTAATTTCGTAACAATATATCGACGGCGACCGCGCCATGGTACCGTATCTTGTACGCTTTATAAGATATCAAAGACATTATGGTATTTAGAACTTAATTCAGAATAGAATCGGTGCCGTCGCCATTATCTGTCAACTATATCAGGATTATTGACTATTTGAAATTTTTCACAACGACCTTTCGCTTAATGAATAGTCAGCTACCATTTCGGAAGAGCTATTAAAATAACTCGTAAATCATGTTTATAGTTATTAGTTTATTTATCTGCAATAAGATTTTGTCTTATGCAAATTTCAGTGCGGCCCAAATTTCACGGTCCGAATTACAGTGATGGGTAATCTTCGGCGAATAGCACCGCGGGCTCTATCACGGCAGATAAAAAACCGAATGTAACTAATACCAGATTAGGTGGCCGCGATGGTTACCTGGAGAGTTAAGAAGTATACCGGATAAACCGTCGTGACCACAATTACTGGTGCTGTGGAACACCACCCTTCTAGCGCAGTATTGATGGCTTATATTAATCATAGACAATTTAGGAACACCTGCTGTTTGTATGGATGAGCGGTATATGTCAAATTAATGCTGGCCTTATATTTTGTTGTGGTTTGACGCGGTTAATGTTTTATTTGTTCTGTCCCGGATTGATGGCTCTCAAATAGATTCCCGGCCGTGCTTTTTTTGTTTTCTTGCGTATTTTTATCTTTTTAAGGTTCAGAGACGGTAATCGACTCCCATTGTTTGCTAATTGTTACTTTTAGAATTGTACCTTTGTAAACTGAGTACATTGTTCTTTTTAGTCACTTTGCCTTTCTTTTCTTTATTATTTTTGTACTTATTTCTGTAATAAAATAATTATGCTTATCTTATGAGAACATTAGGTGGTACCACTCTCGGAGTATTCCGCTTTCGGCACCAATTTTTTTGGCACGTATGGTTTCGGCACCTAAGCTATTCCATTTTCAGCACCAACAGGTATTTTATTCCACATTCGGCACCAAGCAAAAATACCTATTGGTGCTGAAAATGGAATGAATAGCTTAGGTCGCGAAACCATAGGTGCCGAAAGCGGAATACTCCCCACTCTCACTTTTGGTAATAAAATTATTACTAACTGGGTTGTAATAGTCCGAATATTGATATTTTTAGATGAATTTTAATAATTAGATAATAGCTGCCGATAGTGCCGTGTTAAGATACATGAGAAATTTGTTATGTATGTATAGGTATGTAGGTATACTAGTTGTACTGCATAGCACTTTATTACATCATATCCCCGAAGGATTAGGGAAAAATGCATTACACCCGCTTTTATTCACCAGTTTTAGCTCTGACGTTTAGGCAACAAGCCTGATATCCTCAAATGGTAGGTATTAGGCTCGTTGGTAGATTCTAATGAGCGTTGTTATAATAATAATAATATTCTACCACATACACACAACACCATCTAGCCCAAACTAAGCAGAGCTTGTACAATGGATAAACATACAGGGTCTTAGGGTCCATGTAGGGTGAGAATAGCATAACAAAGAAATCAGACAAAATCTTATTCAACCCAGGAATCGAACCCGAGACGTCACAATACACCAAATATTATAAGCGCGAAATAATGCCATGGCACCAAGCAACGTGGCAGTCGTAGCTACAGCGTTGACAATATTTCCTTATACATTTCAACTGTTCTGCCATTGGAGGGTAAAAATAACTTCGTGTTAGATGCACGAGCAACGGGCGGCCTTGCCCCGCGACCCCGCACCTCCTCCCTCCTCGTGGTGGACAGTAACACCTACTACCGCTCCGCCCGCACACCTCCCCTCCCCTCGATGGCCGGTGACATTGTTGCAGTAAGAAAACATTCGTGCCCACCTCACATGTGTCTAGCACCGATCAACGATTCAATTATGCTGACAGTTTGAGTGGTTAATTAGTATCTTGTTTTTGTAATTGACACATGGCTGAGAGAATGCAATATAAAAGTTTGTTTCTTCAGAAACTGAGTAAAGCATGATTCTGTGTCCAAGATCTTTTCATAAACATCGAAAAACAATTGCGAAAATAACACAAACAATAAATTTGATTGATTTGTTTGTCTCGTGCGACAATTGAACTTGATATATTTGTCGGAAAAATCTGGATCTAACACTACTATGCCAGAAGTTTATTTGTAGCAGTAGATTTACCTATAACCAGCTTTTATTTTATTCGAGTAGAAGATAAACTTTGCAAATTATTTGGTGACGGTACATATAAACACATAGGTCAATCTTAGCCCAGCGTTACTGTGAGAACACTGTTAATACGTTTACTATATAGACGTCGGATCCTATATCCACTAGGATAAGGGTTCCTAAGACTCACAAACCTATCCCATCCCTTAACTTTCACCCTATATTTTTAATTCGTTTTTCCAAATGTAATCTGTTTGCAGTATCGTACCTCCAGAGGCACGATGCTTACCTACATTTGGAAAAAGAGCATTTGGAAAAGTATACGACCGCTTCGTAAGCTACGATCACCGCTCAACTATGTGACGCGGCGGGGGAAAAACGCCATGGAAAATTATTGTTTACCAATTTTTTTACTAACATTTTCCAGTTTTTTCGATTGAGACGTGTTAATAACGTTAAAGAAACCGTATTAGCGTTGATTTCATACAAATTGGACAAAAACTAAGAAAGTTATTGGTATTTTTTTGAGTTTGTAGGGTCAACTTTGACAGGTCATAGCGTGTAACACATAGCCCGGATGTAGCAAGAACCTTTACCATATGAAAGAGCATGTTCTAAAGTACTAAATTACGCTTAATTTGGCTGCGTCCAAGCTATGCATTTTTTGCTAAATTAATTTAAAGTTTTGCGCGGAAATGCGCGGCAAACTGAAAAAGTCCAATGTACGGTTTCGTTACCGTACATACTTATTCTGTCGACGCAGCAATACTAAAATGAGCACACAAGATCGTTGCAATTTACCTCATATTGCTGTGATATATAATGATGTAATTCATAACAACATGAGAGTACATTTATAACTATAAAACTATACACTTGCCGTGAGAAAGATCACACTAATTAGTTAACTAGTAAACATTTTACTTTAACTTTTAACAATATAACTTTTGAAACTTAACATGTGGTTCTTTCTGTGTACTCCAAAATGTGTAGGAAAACTAACTGGCTCCTACATCCAAAAAGTTCGCAAATCAAATTAGATAATAGGATTATACTTCTAAATATCACTTAAAACCTGTATTTTAACTTTGTTTAAGATTCCTGAACTTTTTTTTCAGTTTGCCGCGCATTGTCCGAATTTCAGCATAACGGAGTTCTTGATGAATTTTTTAGCCGGATCAATTTTAACTCATATCTACAATATATATAAAGCATTTCTGCTCATTTAAGCAAAAAATAATTTTGCATGCCGTTTTTACCCCTCCGCGTCACATACTCACCATCAGGCAGGCTGCATGTTTGTCTGCCATCTTGATGGCATAAAAAAGGAACAACTCTAACACGGCTACTTCTCATTATAATCTACGTTAATGATCACTTAGTTTTTCCATCAACGTGACAAACTTTTTGATTTACATCCTTTGTTGTGTAACCGGAGCCACAGTCGCGACAGATGCGCTCGCGCAGGTGCCGGCGCACCTTAGCGCACAAACAAAAACCTACTATCAGTTACAAGGTAAATGTTCTGTACGCCTTAATGAGTGTGTTCATTTTTTGGTAACATGCAAGCGTATAAATATTGCATTATGACAGATATCCCCGAAGGGGTAGGCAAAGACAGAGGTGTACTCACCAGCTTATGAACGATTTGTATGCGCAAATTTACAAAAAAAAAAATTTGGCTCGGTCTTTGGGGACTGCCGATAGAAGTGAAAACTTTAATCCTTGATCATAAACACTTCTTTGTAAACCAAAAATAATTCAAAGTGGAAAGCGTTCGGTGACGATGACGCGAGTTCCATGATTGTTGTTTACCCAAGAAGTGCTCAACGCGCCTAAAGATTTCACTTCAAAAAGAAAATCGATATTTTTATCCTAGTACATTTAGGTATTTAATATATATTATTTAGGTGTACATGTCTCTGTAACTGAGAAGATTTATTTACTTATTGAGTGGCAGCAATACTAGTTTGTTCGTATTTGTAGCTTCCAACGCCTAAACAGCTGATTCATTTTGATGAAATTTGATACAACAATAGAAAGCTGGGAAAAACAAGAGTACTAACAAATATGTATAACGATTTTGGGGTGACTATATGTGACACTGCAAACTCATTGCCAAGTAATTGTTAACCTACTTCACAAAAGAGATGCTGCTATACTGTATACGATAGCTCTATCTCTCTCCCTCTTAAAATAAGCATACAATATCACTGCTATAAAACTCGTTCGTACACCCGCAGCTCATAGGTCGAACAGGCTTACTTCTTAATAAAACAGAATAAACATTTATGATCAGTCAAGTTATGCCCAACAGCGAAACAATATCCTCAACGATTTATATAGAAATATTTAAAGTAATATTAAATTAAAAAGCTCATTTGCTCGGTGTGCAGAGAGCGCCATCTGTGCGCAAGCGCACAATCAATATCGGTTATTGACGGCCGCCGGCGCATGCGATTTATCGCCTTTATTTATATTAAGTGCATCGCCTGGAATACGCACCAACGCTAATTTGAGAACATTTGTCTGCGCTTCACACGATATTATGCTATTACTACGACTCATCTAGCGTACATAGCCTCATGCTTTTCCTCTAAAGGGGTGGGTATTGGTGTATTTATTATTAGGGATGTCACCAGCTGTTTTAGATACCACATATAGGTCTATGTGGCCTGCGATGATACTGCATGTATCAATAGGATACGTATACCGCTTATATGAAATCAGACGGAGCATAAGCTCACATGCTTCTTTATATAGGAATAAAGGTGAACTAAGAGCAAATATCATGAAGAATAATATATTTTTCGTAATACCTAAAGCAAGAACTCAATAAAATCTCAATAATTTCCTAATGATATTTGATACGCTATTATTTAACAAGACTATCAAATATCCATCAGTACTTATACAGTTTTTCTTTGTTTAGTCATTAAGCTAGTGACTATTGGAAAAATACTTTATGTAGCATATTAATAGTAGGTTACATCCATACTAAGGATATACTTCGATTTTCGCAAGATGGCTGGCAAGGGCTGAATGAGAGTGGCTGGGAATCGTGCTCAGTCGAGTATAAATGTACCTGTCCAGCAGTGGACTAGCATAGGCTAAAATGTTAAAAATTAATATATAGTCTGTCTGCTGTAACACTAAACCGCTGAACTAATTTCATAATTTTTTTTTTCAGTGGGTAGCTTAAAGTTATAGGAAAGAAAAATTATTTTAGAACGTGATTCACGGGTATTTTAATAAACAAATAAATATGACCATTTGGTTAGACAAGTAAAATACCACCCAATATCATATAAAATGTGATATACACCTACTATTATGTGTGGTACTAGGAACTAATGCCCTATCTCGGCCATAAATTGACACCTGAAGCAATTTGATTTTGTAATAAAAAGGGAATTACGCGTATCTATATTACCGCTAACATCCATGTTAATGACAATGTATTTGTCTAATAAAGGCGTTATTACACGTATAAAAATAACATTATCAATGACTTACCTCGTCAGTTACTTGTCGCGCGTGTGTGGCCGGCTTTAGTGTACGCGGGCGCAGGTGCGCGGTGAGATTCCGGCGCGGCCTACACGCGCCGCCCTCACGCACTCACAATTACTCGCAACCACTGTGTTTTAAGTTCACCACCATCGCCTCAATTATGTGGAAAGATCGTAATTATTGTTCATGCTTTGTAACCGAAAACAAACTGTTTAAAATTTCACAGAATAACTCTTTGTTCTTACAATGAATTTAGACATTGCCAGGAATATATTGTTGACAATCGCTTGCCTGTATATGTTCTGATACAAACTTTATATTATGTAAAATACTAGTTGTTTACTGTGACTTTGTTTGTACTAAATGTACTTTCCACACTCCCCAGGGCTCAAGCTATCCCCATGCCAAATTACATTAAAATTAGATAGGTGATTTGACCATGAAAATTTAAGAAACAGACTAAGTATTTTGGTATAAATATAACTAGCTGTTACCTGCAACTTCGTCCGCGTCGATTTTAACTAAAAAGTGTTGGTCTCCGCGGAACCCAATTTTTTTTTCTAAAATCAAAGTAGCTATGTTACTCCTTATAACATCAGCTATCTGCCAATGAAAGTCCCGTCAAAATCGGTTCAGCCGTTTCGGAGATTACCCAGAACAAACAGACAGACAGACAAAATTTTTAAAAACAGATGTTTTCGTATAGGTACCTTACATACTTTCATATGCATTAGATAAAAAGCTGTTATTTTGACATTACAAACAGACACTTCAATTTTATTTATTTGTATAGATATAGATTAGAATGGGTAAGGTTCATATTATTAAAATTATTTAAATAAGTTAAAATAATGATAGACATATAAATGATATATACATACAATTATTATAGTCCCGTGCAAGTATGTAACTCGCATATTGGCAATATGATATGATCATCGTTTCAGTATGTACCTACATAATTAATATTTTAGTGTAGGTAGTCAAATATTTGGTGTTATCTTTATCATTTGTGATTCTGTTCGTTTAGAAGTTACAGAAATAATTACCTACCTAAAATTGCAATTAAAAAGGATGATTTGGTAACTTTGGTATTTTATTCAAATAGACTAATAATCTGAACAACCAGGATGTTACCCTTAACTGTTAACTCTTTTTAAAGTACTATTTAATGTATACATAAATTTAGCGTAACGTGATAAATTGACTTCAAGACACTTCTTTGATATTAATCTTTGTCGAAATAATTATATTGATCTAGTTCAAATCCACTTCAACAATAATTTAAACAACCGGAACAATAATTTTGATGTCAACAACAAATTAGGCTCGCGTAGGCAGGTTGCACGCTCGCGACCGGTGCCACCGGTGCCCGGTTGACAGTTGCCGCGCTGTCGCCAGCTTGTCGGCAACTGTCGCCGGAACAGGAAGGTAGGCGAGTGACATTGTTCCGTATATGTTATTTATTACTCGTACTTTGTACGTGTATGAGTCTATCGAGCTCTTCCTTACATTCGCTTGTATAGGCTTAGTGCCAACTGTTCGTCCTTGTGCATCGACGCGTTTTCCTCTCACAGAATTAAAGTTTTCTTTCGGAATACCTACAAAAACTTCCTTGACTTCGTGTTTTGTGTTTGTAATTTATATGTTTTCAAAGATAATCGGATTATTGTCGTTTTTTGGACACTGACTTATTGATAGGTTCCCAGTTAAGTACCAAGGGTCATAAAAGGTTAATAAACATATATACTTACAATTAAAGAACCTACCAGTTGCATTTTAAAAATAATTTTGGGAGAGGCAATGCACAGTAGTCTTTAAATCTGGAGAAACCCGACTGAAGTAGTACCTTCGCAGTACAAATGATTGTTACCAAATAAACCTTGTGTTGTGTTTCTACGACGAGTTAACTTTGCAGAACTTAAAAGAGGCGCTGTGGCACAAGCAAGAGATCTAGTGGTTTTTGTCAACTAGCTGCTCTTTTTGAGCTGATTGGATAATGTGACAATATTACCCTTACTATTATTATAGCAAGCGTTTATACATTATGATAAACGTTTCCTAATAGGCGAGCCGTAAGCTTTATCTGAAAAGCAGTATAAAAATATTGCTCACTTTAATAATAGACAATGTGGTCTTCGAAAGTGTGAACGTATGTTCATCATTAAGTTATCGTGGTGCCATGTCTAGTACACGTACGATATTTAGGCGTTATCGCACAAAGTGGTTATTTCCTGGTACTCGGTAAACGGCAATAAAACTGTGTGACAGCCGAACGAAGGACCGTGAAGGAAACGCGTTATCGCGCGATCGTCGCACGCGCAGCCGCGCCCGCGCGCCGCGCACCTGCGCACACGCCGCTGCCCGCGACATCACACTGTATAACATTTTAATGCCTTTTTTATTATTAATATTGTTAACCATTGGTCTATACAGAGAAATTATATACCTACTGTATTTATTTTATAGCGTCACGGTTGTATATTTTATTTTTAATGCGACTACCGGCCTTTTCATAGAGGTTCCTTTGCCGCTGTATTTTACAAACAACAGACACAGGAAAGAAAGACTTCGTGCTAGTATTATCCAGTAACACTTTATTCGCCACAGAAATCCTAATTTTAAATGCGAATTTGAGTTGTTTGTTACACTTTCACGCCTTAACTTCTCGACCGATCGTCATTAAATTTACACACATTGTCAGCGGATAAAAAAGGGCATACCTTTAGGTACCTTTTATACAGAAAAAGTTCTGATCTCTAGGGGTTGAAACTTCTTGGCAAAATGTAGATTTACGAGACCGAATATAATTTCATGCTACTAGATACCTAGGAGACACTGAGTCCGTGTCTATAAATTTAATATTGATAAAGAATAAACACAAATCTAACTGCTGCCTAAATCTTAGTATTCCACCGCTAAAAAGTGCAATTATTTTGGTTAATATTTAACTGCACAGCAAAAAAATACTAATTGCGCAGCAAAAAATGCTAATTGATCAGCAACTAATGGTCAGCAAACTTTAAAGAGATCAAACTACTAGACTAGACTTAGTTTGATCTCTTGCCCCGCTAAGCGGGGCTCCTATTTTTGGGTGGGTTTCAAAAAAGGAACCTAACATAACCTAACTCTTCCGAGACGGAATGCAGTGATTTGAGGCGTATAGATGCTCATTATGCTGTGCAATATTTGCTGATCAATTAGTATTTTTGCTGATCATTATATTTAATCCCAATTATTTTTAAAAAACAAAGCAAGTATATAACTTCCGTTCAACCATACATCAGAGAGTTAATAGATACTTGTAATTAAAGTATTAGTAGCGTAAAACACACGCTCAACTTGTCCGGATAGATAAGTGATGTAGCGGAAATACTGGGATGGCGTAGTGGTTTAAGTAGTCGCCTTGCCACTGCCATTTCGCCGAGTTTGTGGGTTCGATGTCCACGGAGCACAAACATTTGTATGATCCACATGTAGTTGTACTTAGTCTGTGAGCTCTTTGTGTCCGTTGTTTGAATATTTTTAAAGTCCCTCGCGATACCTGAAATGTACTATCGGCTCCAGCGACGGATGACCATTTCAGAAAAATTTTCGCTGGCACATGTTGACCAGTTGAGTTTGTATCGCCTTAGAATCAGTAAACAAATGTAAAGTGTAAAAAAACGTGTGTCACGGGTACGGGTAACAAGTGTTGGCCTGCTATGCGATTTTAACCTTAGGAGTGGTCATCCGTCGCTGGAGTCGATAGTACCTAGTGTAGACGATTCTTTATAATTATTACTAGATGTGCCCGCGGTTTCACTCGCGTTTATAGTTACTGCGCCGCCCCCGTGGGTCGCAGCGTAATGTTATGTAGCCTATAGCCTTCCTCGATAAATAGGCTATCCAACACTAAAATATTGTTTTTATTCGAACCAGTAGTTCCTGAGATTACCGCGTTCAAACAAAGAAAAATGTTGTTAAAAATGAGCAAAATTCTCTTATGTAAAACAGAAGAAGTTGCGCAGGTCAGCTAGTACTAATTTATGTCAACTGATATCTATAATCTCGATTGATTTAATTTGTAAGTACTATTTTTATTTTTGTTACTCTGACGGCTGAAAGTACTGGATTTTCTATCAGAAGATTCTCAGTTGCAATACGTGGTTTGTAGATTGTTATTTAATTTTGACTAATTATTGCAATCAAGTCTGCTTTTAATTATACGTTAAATACATTACAGGCACACTAAAAATAAAGTTGTATAACTCTATCACGCGAAAGCCATTAATACAATAAAATAAAGCAAATCAAATATCCCATTACCCACTGAATTCACAGAACAAAACTTCAGTAACATGTTATGTGTGACATTAGCGTGTTGTGTCACGAACATTGTACACTCAAAGGAAAAATGGTCACTGGTGGAGGGTACAGTCGCGACCACATCGGCCTTAAGGGTTCTACCGCCCGCGCCCGCCCAACGCGCCATTCATCAAGCGTATCTGCTAAATGGTAGACTGCTATCGTTAACGCTAATGTACTCCAATGTACCTACGGCCCACTTTTTAATTGAAGATTATGTGTTCTAATTTGAAATGGGATTGCTAGTTTTTTTTTAAATACATACATACATAGTCTCTGACATGTGTATATTTTTGAAGGTGAAGGGCTCGTATTACAACCTCATTTCACAATGTAGTAGAGGCGAGCTTTATACGATCAAGCAAAAAAATTTCCAGACTATTTGCTGCTATTAGGGATTTATTAACAGAAATCTATTTACTCCCAGATCGATCTGGGAATCGAATCCTCTACCTCTCGATTGGAAGTAAACATAGGTGAAACTGGCGGCAGACAGTCAGTAGCTTACTGAAATCTTTATCCAGTTTAAAAAATACTACTTGTGACAACCCATTTCTGTGATCTGACAACCAAACTTGAATACCAGCTGGATCCTTTTGACGCGGTACAGAGACGAGCCTTGAAAGTTGTCGATGAGCCCAAACTCACAAACGGTATTGAGCCACTAAGTCTCAGAAGGGACTTTGCGTCCCTTTGTGTGTTCTACCGCTTATATAATGGATTGTGTTCTGATGAGTTGTTTGAGATAATACCCTCAGCTACTTTTTATCATCGCACCGCTCGCCATCTGTAAAGATTTCATTCTCACACCTTACAACCTAATAGGTGCCCACTTGGTGCGGCAAAAAAGAGAGAAAATTCCAAACGAATTTTCTCCGGCGGACGCTTAGGTTGTGGAATGAACTCCCTGCCCAGGTTTTCACACAAGACTACAGTATGGGGTTCTTCAAAAAGGGCGTTAAAAGGTTTTTACAAGGTCGGCAACGCGCAAGTGATGCCTCTGTTGATGCAGGCGTCCATAGACTACGGTGACCACTTACCATAAAGTGGGCCGTATGCTTGTTTGTCACTATAGTAGTATAAAAAAAATCTATTCAATCTGCGGATCATAAAAATGTTTGCTTGTTAACGGGTTTGAACCTAGATCTCTCGCTATGTGCAAAGCTGTAATTTCAAACGAACTAAAATTTAACTAATCTTAATTACCTATCCAACGCTCTACCAAACCATCTTTGATATAACATACATACACGTAGTCAAAGACTGTGGATATCCATTTCTATGACTAGCATTACATCAGTAAAATACTTAGCAATAGATATTCAAGATATTTATACTAGGTATGTCTGCCTTTATAGTTTGTACTAGGTATGCGCTGCAATCTAAGATCTAGGTATTCCACGATATTTGACATAGAATTACAAACTACTCATTAATGGACACGACTGGAATCTGAACGCGAGCCTTTTTACATTATCTCAATAGGTCATCTTATTTAACACGTAATTATTATTTGAACTATGTCAAAATCCATGCGCTTGTTTCTCAATGGGGTAAGCAGATAGTACATAGTTATATTATCATCTTCCTAACTAATATTACAAATGCGAATGTAAGTTTGTTTGTTTGTTTGTCACGCTTTCATGCCTTATCTGGTCGACCGATCATCATGAAATTTCGCATATATGCTGTCGGGGTAACAGAAAAGGACATAGGGTACTTTTCATTGAGAACAAAGTACTGTTACTTCATAATCATCATCATCATCATCAGGCTATAATAGTCCACTGCTGGACATAGCTCTCCCCCAAAAAGCGCCATAGCGCCCTGTCTTCAGCTTGCCGCATCCAGCATCTGCCTGCAGTCTTTCGCAGATCGTCATCCCACCTGAAGTGGCAGTGGGCTGGCCATATCGCGCGAAGAACCGACAACCGCTGGGGTAAGCGTGTTCTTGAGTGGAGACCGCGACTCGGCAAATGTAGGACGCCCTCCGACCAGGTGGGATGACGATCTGCGAAAGACTGTTAGTTATCTTACCTACATTAACGCGAGCGAAGCCGCGAACAAACTGTAGTATCTTTATAAATTAAAAAAAAGTTACTTAATATAGCACTCGCCTGCTTGTTGTTAAAGGGCTAGGTATAGGTGTAAAGCACCACTTTGTGTCTAGGGAAATTTAGGTTCCATTTAAGACCTGTCTCGATTCGAATCTATTTGTGAGGTATTTGTGAACCACATATATATACTATTATTTTGCGTCAGCAATGGAACCCATAACATTTGGCTCGTTGAAAGTGTTATGACGATCATTTAACCACTGTACCTTTCAGTCAGTCAAATGAAATTCGCTTATATAAATGTAGTGTGATCGAGTTCATAAATTCAATCTGTATTGCCTCGATGGCGTAGTGGTTAGTGTAACCGACTGCCACGCCTGAGGTCGTGGGTTCGATTCCCGCACAAGTCCAACATTTGTGTGCATGAACATGGATGTTTGTCTTGGTCTGGGTGTTTCTATGTATAATATGTATGTATTTACAAAAAAAAGTATATATGTATGTTTATCCATTGGCTAGTACCCATAGTAGAAGCTCTACTTAGTTTGGGCTAGATGGTGTTGTGTGTATGTGATAGAATATTATTATTATTATATTAGAATTAATAAACATAAAAGTGACTGTGTAGTTTCTTTGTTTTGGAACAGCTTACCTAATGAAAGACAAAGACTACTGTTTAAGACGCGATCAATATCGCAGGATACAGCTATCTATATATATATATATATAATGGTAGTTATATCGGTTTACAGTAACCTTAACCTGCTTTTCTTAAAAATGTTTTTGATCAGGACAGCGAATTCTTATCCAGATCCTCCTCTTTCGATTGTCCCATTCACATGAGCTTAACTTTTTCCTTTCCTAATGTCCAAACCGACAATCTTGCATAAGGAATTTAATGAGAGTGAAAGAAGCTAAAGCATTATGCCAGGATCGTATTTCAAATCCGTAGTCTCTACCTACCCCTCGTACCCCTATATATAGCTACGTCGTATATATTACCAGAAGCTACATGTAACAATGTGAAACGTGACCGAAGGCTGACACTTGCGGAAACGGAAACAGTGTCACAATCACTACCAGATACGCGACATACGTCACAGTATATGTATGCATGTGTGCGTGCCACGACGCTAGTTGTCGCTGTGTGCGTGACACAGACAGACATTTACATATGTGCATTGTCTATTATATGTGAGCTATTTTAGAAGAGGATGTTATATAAATATGGTTATGTGTTAGCTCTGCGGAATGTAACATAGCTTTAAGCTTGTTTATTTCTGAAGTGGATAGGTTGTGATGTAGGATATTTCAACCCACATTTTGCCGGTTAGATATTTGTCTTTTCAAATAAGACAACTCCCGTTCAAGGAAAATTGCCTGTCACTCAGGAATTTTTACAAACACTCAAACTCGTTGTTTACGTTTCTTACACAGGGAATAAGTCACACAAGTTTTTGTCTCGTATGGAGATCGAACCCACAAGACTCGTAGGAGTGACAGTGGCGAGCCACTTTCTTCCTTTATATCCTTAGTAAGCAAGCGTACGGCTTGCCCTACGGCAAGTGGTAATTGTAGCCTATGGTTGCTTGTACCACAATGGAATCACTCGCGTGTTGCCTACTTATTAGGAAAACAATCTCGAGTAATTATTCCACAGTGATAAATTTCAGACATAATATGTGTAGGCTCACATCTGTATTAATAAAGGGATAAGCAGCTATGTATAGCAGCCACATTTCGCCAGGTATGTGAATAAATTCCCCGTAATAGAGGGTAAGCATATTTGTTGCTATTGAAAGTTTGCTAAATAAAAACCTAACCTAACTTTTATCAACCCGGGATTCGAACCCTTTGGGATTGACTAACTAGTTTTACTGAATCCGTAGCAGCAAATATTTGGTTGTGTCTACTTATAGAAAATCTATAATTCAGCCATGCGCCTGCATGTCAACCAATTCAAAACTTTAATTCAGTAATCAAAGGTTCCACTACCACCCAGTAGTGATGTGACCCACTGAGTACAAATCCAAACTCAGTGCCGTTCTTATGCATTTTCTGACAAGTTTAATTGTTGAGTAAAGTATGTTTTGCTTGAGCTAAGAATCAAACCCAGCGTCACAAAATCTGCAGTTGCGCGAGGTATTAGTAAGTTATCATTTCCATTAACCGACCACATCGTACCAGGAAACAACACGAATTATGATGTTCTTGCCTCTCTACTAATTGTTAATATCCTTTAGATTATTTACACAAGACGTAATCAAAAGAATGCAAAGCCTTAAATTATATTAATGTAAATAAAATACAATCAGCCGAGTGTGGAATTTGGACTCGCGTAACCGAGGTGGTACTAATACCACCACATAATAACTCGCTGACTTGCTGTTGGCCGTTTTGATATTATTTGTAGTATTACTTCAGAGTTTTCACTATAGCTACGTCAGTTAAAACATTGTGTCTATTACAGTTTTCTTTTAAAATACATGTTTATTGTATAGGGGTTCTCCGAAATCTTTTCTCTTTATCATTCAGCATGCTAACCACATAAGATTCTACCAATATTTCAGTTGATTACCAATTATTGTACATGGTTCTTTTGAAAGCTTTTAAATATTGAACAGACAGATATATGAACTTAGCAATTATTACAATTAAACAAATACCATAACAGTAGGTACATAATCAGTTTAAAGAACTAAATAAATAATAAGGAAATATATATAATTATAATATTCCGCTAAATATTCGATAATATTTATTTATATTCTACACACCAAAATATCGATTCACATATTTAAGGCTTGCATTATTTCAGTTAGGTACACTTTGCAGTTTTTGTATCCTTCTCTATGACATGTAATTTCAAAGTCATACAAAGAAGACAAAAAATACTGTCCAAGGTCTGATACTTACGTTTACTACTTTAATACTTAGCCTTCAATTGATGCAGGTGACTCGTAGCCTTCACACGTCGTGTCGCCGCCGTGTCGTGACGTATAATCAGCTTCATCGTACACTCGTCGTCAAAACGCCAGGCAATTAATAAACTCCACAACGTAACAATGGCGCCAACTAATTCACGTTCGCCTGAGCGACACATATTTCTCACACAAGTAATATTATGTTACACTAATATGTCGTATGACCCATATAGTATATGTATGTGTGTAGTACAAATATCGGCGGGCGTTGGGCGGGAACTGTTCGTCCACCCTCGTAAGCGAAATGCCCTCCAATAAAAGTGCTTTGGTACAAATGTTTGAACAAATACTGAGCTGGTGTTATCAAGGTTGGACAAATGTCAATGCTGCATTTTTTGTGTAAAGAGTAGTGTTTTAGTGTTTTGTGGTTTATGTATAGTATTTGCAAATCAAAAGCACGGCACCCTAATTTAATGCCCGTTGATATGACTGGGTAACTATAAAATGCAATAACCTCGTAAAATGCACTTCAGATACACTAAGGCCCGGTCACTACATCAAGAAACGAGTCGTTTTGACTATGTGCAGTTTAATTGTGGTATATTTTCATATAATTTGTGTCCATGATATAAGAACCGGGCCTTAGACATATGGATGTCGAAAGCGGTCACCTCCGGCCACCGCACCGACTATTGTGAGTTCGAATCGTACATGGATATTATTTGTATGATCTACAAATAATTGTCCCCAGTTTAAGTGTACTCTGTGTGTGTTAATTGTATGTTTGTAAACACAGGTTTCGTGACTCAATTCTTCAGCCAGAGAAGCCTTTTAAAAAAACCGCATTACGGATTTTATATGACTGTACTGACTGGTAAACAAGGATGTATTATACAGAATAAAGCCACATATCTCTTATAATGTAGTTGTTCTTCTCTTTCGACGGTATTTAACGCCTATTAACATTTAATACATATAGGGTTGTTCTTATATGTGTGGAAAGTCTTAGTGTCGTACTAACCTTGCCTAAAGGGAAACCAGACCAGTACAGCTTTCTTAATAAACAAAGGTTTGTGAAACTTATTATAAAGGAAGTTGAGATTATTTATCAATATAATATCTTTAGTAAAATTATATTTTTATTGTTGAATGCCTTTGCTATAGTGCAAGAAAATAAATTAATCTTTGTTTTTTTAAAATATATACGTTTAACTCAATATGAAATAGGCACAATACCCACTAAGCCTGTTTTATTTGCCGAATAATTAAATTGCGATTTTAACAACTAACCTGTGTCCTTTTTCAGCTTTCAATCAACGTACAAATTTAACCAATATATTGTTGACTATTTAGTTAACAAGCTGACAAAGATATAAAGCAACTTATTCATAAATCATATTAGTATGGATGAATATGTATTCATAATTCATAATGTTATAACTATTAAGGAACTAACTCTAACCTGCGGCTTTACTACCTTGCTTAAGCATTATCCGGGTAACCCCTAGTTTTAGAAAAGTTAATCAGCGATGTGTCAAAATTAAGTAAATGTCAAATGACTCGATTGATGGATTGACCGTTTGCAATTGCGTCAGTCAATCACAGCAATTGACATTGCACTGAGAGCTATTTTAATCTACTTTTCAGAAGCCTTGTTGAACTAGCCTATTTTACTTCCCGGTCCCAAACCATCTTTACGCAAGACATCAGCTCGATTCGTCGCTCCGTTTCTCCATTAAAGACGACACACCGACAAATATCCATTACTTTAACAACATTATTAAGGATAGTAGCATTTATAATTAAGTATAAAAGCAACAAGGACAACAAATAAAAACAGCAATTAAAAAAAACTATTTTATTGCTTCGATAAACATAATATAGTTGATACAAAGCGCGGCCATTTATTATTTCTGGCATTTCTTAACAAAACTGTGGTAAATAAAACTACTATTATATCTTATTTACGTCTACGTAATATTATGAATGTTAAACGTTACTCCGGCAAGTTTACCGATCATCTGAAGATGAGGCGTGCCGTCTATTGTAGCGTATTGAGAGAGAGGAATATGACAACCAAAAGGGTGTCAAAGGAGAATAAGAGCCTCCAGATTAATTTTGGCCAAGGCAGTCAATCTTATATCAACAAGAGATATTAAAGTGCACAACTGTGTGTGCAACAACGCTCTCTATTCCCTAACTCTTAGAATCCGAGAAGACAGCAATCCGACTCGACTAGAGAGAGATCAGATGCACGACCAACGGCTTTGTTCTTTTCGGGTCACGGAGGTGTAAATCTGACACTACTAGTTACATCTAGGATTTATAATAAAATCCCAGGACATATGTGTAAATTATATAACACTAGATGTGCCCGCGGTTTCACCCCGTTTATGATTACTGCGCCGCCCCCGTGGGTCGTAGCGTGATGTTATATAGCCTTCCTCGATAAATGAGCTATCCAACACTAAAATAATTTTTCAATTCGGATCAGTAGTTCCTGAGATTAGTGCATTCAAACAAACAAACAAAAAAGCTCTTCAGCTTTATAATATTAGTATAGATAAATGCCTTCAAAATTGAATTTAAAAAAAATTGTCGACAAAGCATATCATAGTATTAAGGAATATCTAGATGACATTGATATTAATGATTCGCATAATAATTTATTCATTGTTTTCGTTTGACATCATGACTTTTATTTGGTCTCTCAATTTTTTCATTATTGTATTTCCTTTTTTTACTATTATTATAATATTTTATTGTTATAATTATTATATTCTGTAATATTTACATGACCAAGGATGGATTATGGAGAAACTAAACATAATTCTAACATATTGATTTGTTTTGATTTGATTACAGTCCTAGCTCGGGGCTGCTATTGAGAATTTATATTGACGACTCGATGGCGTAGTATTTAGTGTAACCGACTGGCACGCCTGAGGTCGCGGGTTCGATTCCCGCACAAGTCAAACATTTGTGTTCATGAACATGGATGTTTGTCTTGGTCTGGGTGTTTCTATGTATAATATGTATGTATTTACAAAAAAAGTATATAATATGTATGTTTATCCATTGTCTAGTACCCATAGTACAAGCTCTGCTTAGTTTGGGCTAGAGTAGTGTGTATGTGATAAAATACTATAGAATATATTATATTATATTAAGTACCGTAACTTCGTATGACTTTAGCCCTGAGGGGTGACATTGACCCTTAATTGGAAAAAGTTTGAAGTTCCCACTATCATACTTTTTCCAATTAAGGGCCAATGTCACCCCTCAGGGCTAAAGTCATACGAAGTTACCAATACGTGGAACCTAAACAACATGGAAATTTATTGACAAAATGTAGATTAATACGAGGGAAGCCGCGGGCTAAATCTAGTGAAAATAAATCTTTGACTGCACGGATGGAGTAGTGGTTTAAGTGGTCCCCTCGCCACTGCCGCCGCGAGGAGTGTTGCGTGTTCGAATCCCACAGTGGACAAAACTTTGTGTGATCCACAAATAGTTGTTTTGAATCTGTGTGTTCTTTGTGTCCGTTGTTTGAATGTTTGTAAAGTCTCCCGCAACACGTGATTGATTCCAAAGAAGGAAGTTGTCTTTTTAAAAAAATAAATATAAATCTAAGTTAATAAAAAAAGGAACTTTTAAAATCTAAGCAATTATTGCGTATACCGAAGGCGATAAAAAAAATAAGTTTCAGCATTGAGCTCGAAGGTTTATAACGTAGGAGTTAATTACGTCCCGCCGATGTCCTTCCGCGTCCGTCGATAATTAACGCGGGCCTCTATGTACTAGACAATAAGCTTATGTTCTCTTTGTCTATGGATTATTTAACAATATCATACATATACTTATTAATCGACGCCATATTGGTCTCTTGGCATCAATTTGCAATTTTGTTTCACTTCTTCTTTGATTCTATTACTGGGTTTTTTCGAAACAGGCTGCTTAATGACTATTATACTGTCGTAACTCTATACAGATATTGATCTGTATATGCCCAATAGTTAAGCTTACATAACCTCTTCTAAGTGCAACCTATATTAGGTGACACTTATTTTAATTAAAAAGTCAATGAGACATTTATTTTATGTTATTGTTATATTGTGCAACCTGAAGATGACACACAAGGATATGGATCGCTCAAATGGTAAGTACAATAGCAATGCTTGAACAACAAAGTAAAATCCCAAGATAAATAAAGATAATAATATAATAATAATAATGTTGTCTTGGTCTGGGTGTTTCTATGTAGGTATAATATGTATGTATTTATAAAACAATAATAAAAAAGTATATATGTAATGTTTATCCATTGTCTAGGACGCATAGTACAAGCTCTGCGTAGTTTGGGCTAGATGGTGTTGTATGTATTATAAAATTATATAATATGTAAATTTAGGTTAAGGTATTTATCTATGGGCCTATCCAGCCGGAAATAAATGATTTAAATGAGAAAAAAAATATATTTGGGCTAGATGGTGTTGTGTGTATGTGGTAGAACCACATACACACAACACCATATAGCCCAAACTAAGCAAAGCTTGTACATATGGGTACTAGACAATGGATAAACATACATATATACTTTTTTGTTGTTGTAAATACATACATATTATACATAGAAACACCCAGACCAAGACAAAAATCCATGTTCATGCACACAAATGTTTGACTTGTGCGGGAATCGAACCCGTGACCTCAGGCGTGGCAGTCGGTTACACTAACCACTGCGCCATCGAGCACAAAAAGTACTTTTTTAAATATAACACCTACACTTAGGCCAATAATCTTACTAATATTATAAGTTTGATAAGTTGTTTAAAAGTTTACTATTCAGTGCCTCAATTGTTGAATTGATTTAGATAAAACTTAACACACAAGTAAATAGCGATAGTACTATTTTTTTTGCGGGGAATCATCATGGCCTTCCTCCGCCAGAGGCTTTTTGAAGGGATGCGCTAGAGTATACTGGCTAAATCACCATTGTGAGCCAATCCAATCCCCTCTTTGCTTATGGCTGAGATTGAGGGGTTGGAAGTAGAGATAGTCTTAAATTATTGTAAACTTGGCGATTAAAAAGAGTGGCTATGAGTTTCTTGCCGTTCTTCTCATGAGCCCTACACCCTTGCTTTGCTAAACGTAGCAGTAAATGTAAATTCACAGAAACAATTTAGTGTAACTTTGACATTTATAAGTGTTACCTTGTAACCTAACTTGAATAAATTTATTTTTGATTAACACATAGGATACTTTATCCTCTTTGTCCCAGTAATACCGATTTAAAACACGGACAGAAACAAGTCTAATATAACACTCAATCAACATAACCGCAAGAATGTTAATGTTATACATAATAAACATAATAACAAAGTATTTAACATAGTGTTATGATTTAATTTGACACGCGTGAATACAGATTATACTTATTAAATTGAACAACGTTAAGACGCTAAGTGCCTATAGATAAATTGTTATTAGTTTCAAATCGCGTGCATATGCATATCGTTGAAATATACTATTATTTAATTTACGACTTATAATTTATTAATAAAATTAATTATTGTATACTATATTTTGCCTGGGGTTTTGCTCGCGTTAATCTCTATATTTAGTCAATAAGCTATCCCTAACAACAATTTGATCGGCAGAGCCTGTGGTGAACAGGACGAGTCCATATCGCACCTACTGTGTGAATGTGACGCCTTGGCTGGATTGAGAATGGGTTTGATGGGATTGGTATATTCAAACCTCGAAGACTTCAGGCTTCTCCGTCTGAAGTGTACGCTGCGACTGATGCAGTACATTCATAAGGAGATAGCTAAATGATAGATCTTGGGGCCGACACTAAAGATCGCACTGGGTCGAAGTGTCGTCATAAGATAAGATAAGCTATCCCTAGGCTACAGTACTTTTTCCTGGATGAAAGGTACCCTATGTCCTATTCTGTACCCCTAACAACGTGTACGTAATATTTGATGACGATCGGTCTAAAACTTAAGGCGTGAAAGCGTAACAAACAAACAAACTCACATTTGCATTTATAATATTACTAGATTTTGTCTGCGGCTTCGCTCGCCTAAATGGTCGCCTAGGTTAACAGTACTTTTTCTGGATGAAAGTTGCCCTATGTCCTATTCTGTACCCCTAACAACGGGTATGCGAAATTTCATTATGATTGGTTAAGTAGTTAAGGCGTGAAACGTAACAAACTAACGAACAAATTCACATTCGCATTTTTAATATTACTAGATTTTGCCTGCGGCTTCGCTCGCCTAAATGGTCGCCTAGGTTAACAGTACTTTTTCTGGATGAAAGTTGCCCTATGTCCTATTCTGTACCCCTAACAACGGGTATGCGAAATTTCATTATGATTGGTTAAGTAGTTAAGGCGTGAAACGTAACAAACTAACGAACAAATTCACATTCGCATTTTTAATATTACTAGATTTTGCCTGCGGCTTCGCTCGCCTAAATGGTCGCCTAGGTTAACAGTACTTTTTCTGGATGAAAGTTGCCCTATGTCCTATTCTGTACCCCTAACAACGGGTATGCGAAATTTCATTATGATTGGTCAAGTAGTTAAGGCGTGAAACGTAACAAACTAACAAACAAATTTTGTCCGCAGCTTTACCTACTCTCCTAAATGTGGGTTAGATTAGTAACAGTACTTTTGCCTAGATGAAGCTACCCTATGTCCTTTTCTGTAACCCAGGCAACGTTGATGATGATCGGTCTAAGGCGTGAAAGTGTAACAAACAAACCCACATTCGCATATATATTATTAGTTAGGATTGTTTATATGGAAGAACCAATCGTAGCCAATTAATTGATGCCGTTTGATTGATTCGACTTGTGTTTAGTTATTGTAGAAACACAGTGTCTGCGTTTTACCCTATGAATAACAGTCCTGGTGGTTCCAATACCTATCTCTCCTATTTCTTTCCCTTCCTCACACCATACGGTAGACTGTGATAGCTCTGGTATTACCTTCAAGTAGAGAATACCCTTGCTAGCCACCTAGGTAGTATATGAATGACTAAAGGATGCCCGCAGCTTTGCCCGCACATGTTTTTTATTTATCCATTTTTTCCCAATCCCGTAGGCATTTCGGGAAATTCCTTCTTAGTGCACCCCTACAAGATCCAAGGAACATGTCAAATTTCAGCTTCTTGCGCCCAATAGTTTCGGCTGTGCGTTGTCTGTCAGTCACTCAGTAACGAAAGAGTTTTATATATATAGATAGTATATCAGACATACCTATATACAAAGACTCTACGATGTAATTGTACTGACGTATTAGCTGTAAGTTGAAGCACCACATATCTTAGCCCCAAACAAGTAGAGAGAGATGTAAAAATACATTTCAACAGTTGTCTTACGTATTGTACAAGAGGTTTTGTACGTCTAGGAGTATAATTATCAATTTTTCTGTACTACTACAGAAAAAAATCTCACTATATATACTTAACTTTGTTTAAACGAGCATCGTACCTAAGTCTTCCGATCGACAGTTATGCGCAATAACACATAAGCTATTAATAATATCTACTTGACCGTTTCCTCAACCTAACACCCACTTTGTATTCACGTGATAATCTACAATTCACGTATTTATAATGAATATGTAAATAATGTAAATTTTCACGGGAACATACATACAAATTTACGTTACAATCCACAATTAAAATTCACCAGATTATAATTCTAAAGTTCTACATTGCTCAAGCACTAAGGATCTTAAGAAGCAATGTAGAAACTTTAGAAACTTAAAAAACGCTTTTGTATCATACGGTCAACAGTATGATACAAAAGCGTTACCATGGTAACCAGTTCTGCAGCCAATGAAAAACCCTATCAATCAAATCGATAGTCACGAACCCTGTATATTGATCATATAATTAATCGATTTAGTCACATACAATATATCATAATTCATAATCGCTGAATTTATTAACTTAATTATAATAAATACTTTTAGCGTACACATCGTCACGTCACTATCTAACAACAAAATTATATTGAACAACATTCCCGTTGTTAGTGATTATGTTTATAAAACGAGCATTAACACCTGGTAGATCACTTTTATATTTATAATTAATGCCAACACAACTAATTAATTTTTTGTTAGCTGTGTAAATTACTAAAAATATACACACGTCTATATTTACGCTCGGCTTTTATGCTTTTAAATGCTTAATATAGAACAGCTTATATCTGATAGATGCGTAGACTCGATCACTAAACCGATCAGAGATGATTGATGTGCATTAAATTTACAACTTCCTATGCAACATTACGATTATGATGCATCGACAATCGTTTGCGAATCGATTCTTAGCCAATTAGCATGTCGTCCCGTTACCACAACAATAAGAATCCCTCCGTCCCTCTGACCGTCGAACCGCCGTCTCATAATAGCACATAACTCGTTTATTTGCATCCACTAACAATATCATTATGTAAATAACTCGGCTCAATCACAGAAATCGAGAGTGATTCGAGAACGATGTATGATCGGTTAATTACTATTCGATTTTGTATCGGTACGGTAATCGATTTAGTTTGAATATTAAAGTAATGATGGTGCATTAATTGGGCGATAGCGGTTTTATAATAATGCCATATATTTGTTTAAAACTAATAGAATTCATTCATGAATTACTATCGAACATACTTTGTAAGCAAATCGAATGGGAATGATTAATTTTACGAGCACCAGTCAATGATTGATGCAACAATAATATGCACTTGTGCATACGCATGCGTAGTAAATAGAACAATTAAATAAACTTCAATAATAATCGCAATTGCTGAATGAATGAATAAATATTTATGTAGAATAACATACAGACTACAAAGCCCGCTTAAACTGGAGTAGCCAGCCTAGGAAAGTACCTCTAAGGTATTGAAGGTTGCAGCCATATAGTTCTCTTACGTTACTCTTAGGAATATTTCTTGTAAGATTCTTTAAGGGAGGGTTTTGCTATAAGCAACAAGGAGCGGAGAGGTACAAGTAATCTTTGCCCTTTTGCTGTGAGCGTAACGCTTTCTTTTCCTCCGTCTACAACAAACGAATGATATCTCAAGTACTGTAAACATCCTTAGGCAATTATAACCGCTAATTAGTGGGCTAAATGCCTGTTTGAATTTCAAATAAAAAGGCCTATCTACTTACTTTACAAAGGTAAATACCGAAGCACACGGACTACATACCATCCAAAGGTCACTCATACTACCATAACCTAAACCGTGCCAAAGTCAAATATCATTTATTCAATTATGTCATAAAGTAACACTTATGAGCCTCAAATTTTAGTGAGTTTAGTGAAGACTGAATTAACATTTAGCTCAGTCACTAGATTGGGATAAAAGATTGAGCCTATGAAACGATACCTGCAAGAAGTTCACGGCGAACTAAACATTACTATTCGTTAAGTAAACCGCACAGGGTACGACTATCTCAGAGCGTATGGTTTTGACCCAACTGCGTCCAGGTCGTATCGTCTAGACACTCAATTGCAGGATGTAGTTAGGTTCGTCTGCTAACGGCCTATCAATCACAATCATACAAACAATATTTCAATTAATTGATAACTGTGATGCATACGCAATGTGTCGTCGGGCCGACGCGACGGCTTTTTGTTACGCCTTCCGTATTCGTTGATGTCATAACTTCAGGAGGCCCTAGACAAATAATTTTATTTGTCGATATAAGATATACAATTTTCTAGTAGCAACAACAAAATTATATATCTTGACAGGCTTTATATCGAACAAATGACATTTCATACATTTTTATCTGCAACTGGCGTTACTGTTGATAGAAATGTTGTCTAGATCTTCTAAATATTTTCTTATATTATATATTTTATAATCTTTGTCATTCCTTTTCTTTTATCCCATTTTAAATGCCTCTATATCAACTAGGGTCAGCAAGACCCAAGTTACATTCCACGCAAGCGAAAATAGGCTACGGTAAACTCTTACCATCAAGCTCGTATGCTTGTTAATTGTATAAAAATATTATAAAATTCTACAGTAATAATGACTAAACTATTTAAACTACAATAAGAATTCTACAACACACAACTGTCCATATGCCAGCTGCGTAAATAAACGAACAGCGTCTTCATTAGCAAAACCTAGACAACATTAAAAATATTATTACAGACTAGTAAAAACTAAATCCTTAAACTAAGGTCTTATTTAATTATAATGTTTGATAAATCAAAATAATTACTTTAATCATTTATAATTATATATTGCACTGAAAAACTTGAAGTGCATATGATTAACGCTGATATTTAAATTAAACGTTAATTATGTTACAAATATCAAAACTCGGTTTAACAATACATAGTTAATTAGAGATATGAACAAAGATTAATATAATAATTTCAGCACGAATTTTGGATATTGTGATTATTTCGCACCTTAAATTTGTTTAAAACAATTTATATTAAGTAGCGTCTAAACGCTGTGACATCAGGAAGCATACCTACTTAAAAAAAATCTAACATCATGCCTTCTTAAGTTTGAAGGTTTTGGCAGAAGTGTAGAACACCCTTAATTTGTATAGAACTCACGTGCGACGAAGTAAATCTATTGCCATCTACCGACTTCTAGACTTAGTAGCGCCACTCAAATATTCCTAACAGGAATATTAGAAACATTTTACTCGACTCAAACATTGAAACCGCGATCACACCATCAACCTTCTCCACCAATGAGGCAGGCATACAATAACATTTTGCTCTACGCAAACATCAAATTATCATCAGACAAACCAGAAACTCCTACTAACCAGAGGTAGTTATAAACACATTTAAAATATAAACAGAAAAGTGAGCTCTTGTAGATAAAGATAATCTATTAGCGGACGCTAATTAACCGAAATACTTGGTATAGTGGCTCTATAAACTAAGATTATAAGTAGGTAGTACTAAAGCCTGTCCTCCGACCACTTTAATTGATTCGCCGTCCGTGTTTTGAACACTACACTTTAGGCAGCAAAAAATTAAAATCACATTCTTCATAAACAAAAAACTGGCAATGTTGTCACATAAAAAGTAACGTTGTTTGATAAAAACTTACTGTCGTTGTTTATTAGATAAGCTTTGAACTGGTTTAATGAGGCTTTTTGTTTAAGCTTAAACCTATTTATAACTTATTGTTATAATGTACCAGGCACTTTTCCTAGTTTTTTACTGCTACTATGAGTTTTTGAACGTATAAGCTTAATAACTTTCCCTGAGCAGAATAAGAACACAGGATTTCACGATCAAGAGACGTAAACAAAAACTAAAATACTACATTAATAAACGATTTCATGATATAGACTACAGTTTACCAACCAATAGTTCTATCAACAACTAAAGAATACCGATAATGACATGCAAAACAGTTTTATTCACTCATTACGATTCAACACTCAGAATATTCATACTCATTACCGTAAACACTTATTTCAACAAAATTTAAAAACAAAACAGTGGGAAGAAATCCTGTCACTCTTTTATTGTCAACGATAATAAATGCTATTAAGTGGAATACCGAATTCGCATGTTAAGCCATCATAACGTACGTAATAAAAGTATTGTTACATTGTAGGCAATACGTCACGATATGCTAACGTATAATTTAGTTCAATACGTCATATATTATGTTGAAATATGTATAAACTGAGCAAAAAGTGCATAAGTTGCGCTATGTTTTAGTAGTCGTAAAAATTACGACGATAGGTATATCCCCATATGATTAGGCAGGTGTACAATATACACATTTTGCCAGACATGTTTAGGCCTGAGGGTGAGACAATAATTATCGTTATATTTTAAGACGCCTTACTGGTTCTAAGGCTAATGAAATATGCCTACGCGTACGTCATATGACTTTTATTGCAATCGCAATGGAACATAGTGATGAAGCATGTAAAAGAAAGATATAAATTCTAATAATTATCAAAACTTGTATATACAAATTACTATATAGTAAATAAACATGAAAACTTACTAAAAGTCTAAACGCCACCAATATCCTTTTTATTTAGTACGAAGAACTCGTAAGCAAACACAAATACAGTACTAAAATTTCTCATGTCAATTACAGCAAATATATATCTTTGTTTTTGACATGGACATTTCCAGACAAACCCGGACATTCCATCAAAATCCCCGAGTTTTATTACTCATGATTCATTTTATCATTCATTCTATAACAATATTCTCCATATCAGTTCAATTACAATGCGCATCATTTGTTATCAATACATCGGGAAAAAATTCGGTACTATATTATCAATTAGAAAAAATTTCAAGTGTTGAGCATGGTTCACTTTATTCCCTCATTCCCGTTATGATGTATACGGTAATGAGTTAAACAGAATTGTACACGCACGTTTATCTACACACGGTATAGCTACTTCAATGAAGTAGGTAGTATACTAGTAAGTGCGTGTATACCAAGTACCTATGGTAGTGTATGTGTACGTATACTACGCGATATTGTATGAGATATGTATTTCAGCGGTGATTGGTTGTCGGCGAGGGAGGGCGGTTGTAAAGCGACATCTATCGGCCGTGGCTCGACACTGGCTGTAATGGCTGTACTACAGATACTGTCATAACGAATTTGTTCCACGGAACGAGTTATGTTCCGACGGAACACTAAATAATGGTACGTACTTTACCTACTACGCAAATTCGTAATATACAGCTAAATGTTAAGTTAACATGTAGTTGTTTGTATTCGCAAAGTGGGTAGACATTGTGAATGAGGCTGTAATTATATTCCCAGAAAAATAAGCGCTGTGTTCATAGAACTATGTTTCCTCCGCTAGTTAAACGTGTATCAAGAAAGATAAAGTTAAGAATGCTCCATTCTCCAAAGATGCTAAAAGATGCCTAAAATTTGAGCTCATTTATAGCTCAAATTTTAAGCATCTCATCATAATCGTATGTGCAATAATCCCCTGCTCCCCTAAAAACCCTTCAGGAATATAAAAACAGTAAAGATGCTTAGAAAACTGAAGTTAATATTATCCCTTATCGCCATAATGGGTAACCCAACTGTTCATGTCATTAAGCATATTAATATAAAGCGAACTAAATAAAGTATTAAAATAATCATGGATTTTCCCGAGTTGCCTATGTACAAGATATTGCACTCGTCGAAAGCGTTTAGACTTTTGACAGTAACCGCTTATCACTAGACGGATCGTAGGTTTGTGTATCAAATAAAAGGTATAAAACAGTTTGTTTTTTGGGATCAAATAACGAAACAGCTTCATAATATAGAGGCTTTATATTATTTGTGTCATTGTATTATTCTGTGGGAATTTCAGTGACGTTATTCTCACAATAATATATAACTTTAATATACACGTAACATCACGTGCGTGCAAACGTGCATATTATTTGACATCTACATTTGGAAAAATATATTGATGTCCCACTTTTAACTGTGAGAGCCTATTGTCACATTTTCAGATATTACTATCAAATATGTCCTTGCAGAAAAACACAATATCTAGTATTTTGCCCAATCTGAGAGTCTTATTCGGAACCTTACGGTTGACCTTAGATACATGTAGGAGCAAACTTGTACTATCGGACCAAAGATACACATATATGTATTTAATCCACGTAGGGTATTGTTTTTGTAAATGACAACTAAGACTGATTGATAACTTTACATGCCTTCCAAAGATAACATATATTTATTCACCAATATCATTTGTAAGTGTACTAAATTGTAATTTTTTGGTAAATAAATTATTATTATTATTTGTTTCTCTTTCACGGGTATATTCCTAATACGTTAGAAAAATACCCGGCCCTTTGGGAGGCTTACACGGAGACATGGGTCCAACGTGAAGAGGCCCTTCGAGAGTTTTAATCAAAGGTGGGATGGAACACCTACAGCGGCACTAGTTGCAGCAGGCGTAGGACTATTGCTACGTATAGATTCTAATATTTGGGCTATGGGTATGGGTGTTTGATGGACTGGTATATTGGTAACTATGGATGATAAAACGGCGTCTGCCCTGAATACTCAAATAGCATCAATCGAATGGACAGACGGTTATTATTATTATTATTATTATCTTTTAGAGACATTAACAACACAAAGTAAGGTTTTGATTCGATCGCGAGGTCTTAGACTCAGACTTCAGAAAGTGTTAACGGCAGTTTTTTAAAAGTTAAGAAATTCTCCGTAACAGCGCGGAGCTTATAAAATATGCTTGGTGGACCGCGATAGATCTTATTACTATATCGTGCGTCCTAAACACATAACTACTGTAATGTGTCTATGTCCACTCTGCCTATCTCTGTAAATACTAAGACGACAAATTTTCTTCTGCGATTGCTACCACAATTATTGTAAAGAATTTTCCAAACACATTCGTTTCTCCAAGGTCTCTTACGTGAATGTGGAATGTATGACAATAACTAATAGTAGTATGTAGCAACTGTTGATAGGCGATAGTTCGCTAAGTGTTATTGATGGTTTGACTCCCACGCAGGTCAAGGATGAGGCTTAGTGAGCCGATGGCTGTCACTAGCAACGTGGACAGTCATATGTCCAAGGAAAAGTAATTGTCAACGCAGCGTTACTAATTTGTATCGTAGAAGGCATAGCGGTTTTACATTACAAAATGTATAGACAGTTATACCTTGATGTAATTAAAGCGGCGGTAGCCCAAAGGATAATTTGTTATCGAGAGTTCGTGGGTCCGAATCCTACCCATCGCGCTATGGACAGAGAACAACGTGGATCCAACCTATAATAATAATAATATTCTACCACATACACACAACAACATCTAGCCCAAACTAAGCAGAGCTTGTACTATGGGTTCTAGACAATGGATAAACATACATATATACTTTTTTTTTGTAAATATATACATATTATACATAGAAACACCCAGACCAAGACAAACATCCATGTTTATGCACACAAATGTTTGACTTGTGCGGGAATCGAACCCGCGACCTCAGGCGTGGCAGTCGGTTACACTAACCACTACGCCATCGAGGCCGACAATAACTCTGGCTTAGTTCTAATGACAGTGCAACCATTTAAACTATTTTACCATTCGTACGACCAGCCCATTTTCTCACAGTACAATCAGTAGTTACTAGGTGTCATGCCTCAAACAATACTGTCTTTTCAAATAATTGTATAATAGCGAATAGCTTAGCTATAAATTTAATGATCGCGTGTGCGACCTGCAGCCTGCGCATAATTACATTAGCAGTTACAACCTGCCTAACTCGCTTGATATCCTCATTTTGCAAAGCTTGCTAATTCTATATAACTTACTGTTATTTTATACTAGTTTTTGCCCGTGACTCCGCTTAAATTGACTTTAATTTTTAAGTGCTTTTTATCCTATTCCGAGGGATTTTACACTCTATGTCGATTTAAGTGTCAAATTTAAATTTTCTAGATTTGGGGTAACTTCGAAAGGGCGGGCAAAGGATATATGAGGTTTTCTATAATATTCTTAGTAACAACATGGAGTCCTGAACTAACGGTAACAATAGGTTTTTAAATATGTCTGTTTATCAAAAATTGACAGGATAACAAGCAAGTGTCCAGACTTCCTAATGTTAGTAATACTACCACGGGGCCTTGAAATGTGCCTGGGCAGGCTGACTTGGTACTAGGCTTTTGTGAAAGCACCTTCTCAGGCCGTCAAAGTAGAGACCTCAACATCGCCTCGGCTGCTATGAGGGCGGTGTGGAGGCCACTGCTCTTAGACCACACGACTGCTTACCATCAGGTGGAGTGTGGTCATTTTGACGAGCAAAATAAAAATAAAAAAAACTAAAATTAACCAGCAAAACGTGAGAGTAACACTTATGTACCCCTACTTACCTATCCCTTTGGGAATGTACCGGTCTGCTCGGTGTCTTACGTGTCCCAACCTCTAATATTAAATGCCTATAGGCTACGGTTCTTGCATGTGCCTCTATGTTACTTTGTTAGTAAAAAAAGTACAAGGTACTAATAAACTAACCCATAACTTATTTATTCAAACGCTACGCTTCAATAGTATCATATTTTCCTACGCTCACTTTTTCTGTATCCACCCTTAACTGGACGTTATGTGCAAACGTAAACAAGCTAACATTTACAATGAAGCAAAAAACCTATCGTGCGCTGTCCAATATTTATAATAATGTCAAGGAGTAGGGAGGTATGTAAGAAGTTTATTTTTTATAAGACGCTAGCAATGGTTCACTAAACATCAATATTTTTGTGGTGCCTATAAATTTATCATCATTACATATTATAAAACGAAGGCCCTAGCCGCCTCTGTCTATCTGTTCGCGATAAACTCAAAAACTACTGAACGGATTTTCTTGCGGTTTTCACCAATAGACAGAGTGATTCACGAGGAAGGTTTAAGTGTATAATTTGTTAAGGTTATGTATTACCCGTGCAAAGCCGGGGCGGGTCGCTGGTTCATTATAAATACATGCAGTATCAGGCATATATCCCTAAACGCGCTGGCAGAAGTGTTTTACAGTCACATTTCGCAACACATGGTTTAGATCCCACATAAAATCGAACCTATTGACGCCTTCTGGACATAGATTAAAAGTAGTAGAGCCTCGCTAAAAGGTATTAGAGCCTCGCTGATTTCAGCATAAACAGCTGACTGGTACAGGCAACCACAAAAATGCAAGGCAGATATTTAACATATTTATCTGTAAAATAAACAGGTAGGTACAATACAATTTTGGATGAAAATAAATAATATTGATTTCAAAGACTGTTTCTACAAATTAAAATAAAATTAAAATACGAAAACAGCGGGTGGGAGAGATAATAAAAGCTATAAATAATAGGCAAATGAAGTAAACGAAAAAAATATATGAGTATTTTATGAGTAGTAGAGCTTCGCTGATTTCAGCATGAATGGTTCGACCGGGGAAGGACTACCCTCTCACAGAATATCGACGTGAAATAGCAGTATTCCTACTGTTGTGTTCCGTTCGGTGAGTGAGAGTGCCGGAGGCCACCCTGTTTCCCCCTTCCAGCTCCTTCTCCTTCCCACTTCCTTTTCCTTTCCTAAAGGATCAGCAACGCGCAAGTGATGCCTCTGGTGTTGCAGGCGTCTATAGGCTACGGTCACCACTTACCATCAGGTGGGCAGTAAGCGTTTTTGCCACCTTAGTTGTATAAAAATAAATCCTTGACAGACACAAGAACATTTTACCCGACCCGGACATCGGACCCGAGACCTCATGCACAAGTCTTGTTTACTACTGCTCCGCTACCTACACTATCTGTATACCTATATGTATACGTAAATCATTAATTGTTAAATGATAGAAACTACTACGAGCTAATGGATATTACAACAGTCACTATCACTGATTTATTATACACTAGCTGACCCACGCAACTTCATCTGCGTCACATAAGATAATTTTTTCCGTATTTGCAACATTTTGCATTGATGCTCCGGTCATATTGGTCGTAGCGTGATTTTATGTAAATATCGAAAAATAGGCTATCCAACACTAAAAGAACTTTTCAATTCGAACCAGTAGTTCCTGAGATTAGCGCGGTCAACCAAACAAACAAACAAACTCTTCATCTTTATAATATTTATTTTCCATGTCAATGTTGACATATTTATTGCAAACTGTCATTTCAATGAGAAAAATATTAAATAGCAACATTTTCCTTCAATTGTATCACAAAGTAAAGACAATTTTATCAAATTCCCAGTATTCGAACAATGCGAAATTAACTTTGAGTTTGACATAAGTTTTGTAATAAAATAGAAATAAAAAGATCTCTGCATCAATTAACGAGTGCTGTTTTGAATTTTATCCATGGAACAAATAACAAAAATAATCAAC
Source organism: Catocala sponsa (assembly GCA_963564715.1). Lineage (NCBI taxonomy): Eukaryota > Metazoa > Arthropoda > Insecta > Lepidoptera > Erebidae > Catocala > Catocala sponsa. The sequence goes on from OY751330.1 coordinate 8,614,550, forward strand.
TGCATGTATGGTGCAATGATTTAAGTAGTCACCTCTTCGCCGATTATTGCGCGTTCGGCGCCATTTAGGAGAATATATACCATTAGTAAATATTTGTACTGAGTCTTAGTATTATTTGTGACCGTTATTTCAATAGTTATAAAGACCCTCACGACAAAACATTGTAAAAACAAATAACAGAAAACCCATCCAATCTATTCCGAAAACCCAATTATAATTTTCTTTATTTACGTAGTAACATAATTTATTCAGCGAGCGTTACCATGGCAACACAAGTAGCCTAACCATTTGCTAACAAATCGCAGCTAACCTGCAAATGTGGCTTCGTGTGTTTGAGTATCAATAAAAATAACCAGATCATCGACCCCGCATTTATTGGGCGCCTCTAAGAGCACTTAGCAAAGTATCTCTCAAATTGAAACCATTGCAATAATTGCTAAATAGTCTAATGTTAAACTAGATGATAAGATTTCTACTATTAAAGGAGTTTTAATTATTTTATTTGTAAGTGATAGCTCAGGTGTGACGTTTTTATTGCGATAGTAATGATAGAAGCTGTTTTTGTATTTTAGTTAATCACCGTACTATTTATTTGCTTTTTGAACCGTTATAATATCTTTTAGAAAGTAGTCAATTTAAAGATTAAATCGTTCAATCACTTAATTAGCCTTACGGAGTCCACAGTTGGCCACAAACCTCTCCCAGACGTCTCAAACTCAAGTTTTACAAAATACACATCCTAAAAAGGTTCGTTCATTGAAATAGATAACATTTTGAGATGCATATTACTAGTCAGAAAAAAATATTGAAAACATTTAGATCATAAAGTCACACTTGTTACAGTTAAAATTTAATAATTACGTACGTTTATAGATGTATATTCTAAAAGAGAAGACAGATGAGTATTACACACAAACATTTAATTAGTTTTGTAGAACCTTAGTACCAGAGAGGATAGCTTTGCGGATGGTAAGGAGTGAACACAACTTTTGGAAGTTTGGGGCATCAAGAGCAACACTTAAACGTAGCCAATCTTTAAAAAAAAAAGTTGCTTTGCTAACAACGCAAGGGACATAAATTACTGCTCCCTCCCTCCTTAAGAAGCCTAGGAACCTTAATCACCGAATCTGCAGAAACACAACACTGTTTAGCTGCAATATTCTATAGAGAGGAGATACTTCTACAACTAAGCTGTTCTCCATACATAGTCTCACTGAAGAATAGTAAGAAGGTTCACAATTACATTTCGCCGGCTATTATTTTAAGTCCTGCCTTATCTCTATAAGGCAGGACTTAAAATCATAGCCGGAAAAAAGGCAACTGCCCTTTACCGAGCCCAGTTCCACACACTATACTACTGAGAATTTTTAAGAATAAAGTCCTTAACTCTATGTTCTACGCGGGTAATAAGCCATGACCATTTCCTACCTCTGTGACACTACACAAACTGCCTCGGTCTTCTAGCGAAATACTAGGTTCAAGCGAGAATAGGTTGTGGGACCATACTACCGCCTCCCGGTACGCCGTTTACTAGTACTTTGCCTTTTTATAAGTTTATAACGTGTTGATGGTGTAATTATAGTTCATTAGCCGACGGCAACACAATGCCACATTACACTAACTTCTACGTAATAAAAACTTGAGACTGTTTAAGTGACAGCTTATAAGAAGGAAATGAACCTTCGAGACCCCTATTTATTTTGTGATCTAAGCATGTAAATTAACTTATATAGAGTTAACTTGACGGATGGTACGTCGGCTTACGTGGTCGATACAAAACCCCATATTAGGTGTAATAAGAGACTAAAATATATGTAATATTACACAAATAATTGTAACTTGTCTAGGTGATATAGGCAGAAATTAAAAAGTACACAAAATTACGCTAGCTGTCATTTTGAATCCAAGTAATACAGATATATTGCTTAATGCATTCAGTCCGAGCATCGAGAATTTTCTAACAGAGCACCCAAGTAACACTTTACCTCACCTGAAAATCACACCCGGAAGTTCACGATCATCCGAAAATTAATGACCAAGACCACCGAGTCAGAATTTAATATAGTGACTGAACTGCGTAACAAATTCAAGAATTTGAACTATAATATAATAAGTCACTATTAGCTTCTAAATGTCTTATCTCTGTATTTCATATAGATCATTATTTGTCAGTTCTTGTCTTATATGGTAAACAACAAACGCATTTTAAATCATTTCGTTACTTCTTTAGATTGTATTAATTCTCTAAGAAATAGAGATTACCGAAAGAAAGTCAATACAACCATAAAGATGTCTATGTTGTCTCTGGGTATCGAATCGACATATTTATTTACGAAATAAGACATTTTATCTCATTCTTATTCGTCTCGTGGAATATATCACAGTAGATCGTACATTAAGATCAAGTCATTTGAGTGAGTGTTCATTGTGCAGTAGCGGTCAAGTGTTGTGTCAATTGGCCAGTAATTAGACGCACTGGGTCACCGAGGCCTCGATGTCTCGAGCTCTCGCGTCAACGACTGACAACTGTCTATGAGTGATATATATTAAAACATTATGATTGCACGAGTTTAGAAACATGTGATTCAAATATCGAAGTGTTTAGGTATTTAATAATAGGATCGCGACTTAAACTTGAACTCAAAAGAATTCATTCAAATTTCAAAGAATTTAGGTATTTAAGCATAAGTGAGCCTGCGATTGCGACGAGTGTCACCTAAGTATCTTTATGGACAATACGATTGACATATCGTTTAAGATCTCAACTGATTTTAATTATAAATTACATACAATCTCACGTATATAATTAATTAGCGTCTAATCCGAAAAATAATCAACTAAAACATTATTCAGCGTGGGGTTATAGTTGAATAATAGATACGTAACGGCGGGCCGTTATTCAAAACTTAAACGTTGATCAAGAACTTGTATTCAGTTAAGCGACAGCTTATCTAAATACATCACTCAAAACTACATCCATATTGGGTCAGCTACTATAGAAAATAGCGCACAGAACGCACAGACAAATAAAAAACAAATTTTCAATTGCTCTTCAGTGATGCCATAATCCTTATCCTTACTAATATTATGAATTCAAAAGTAACTCTGTCTGTCTGGCTGTCTGTCTGTTACCTTTTCACGGCTAAACCACTCAACCGATTTAGATGAAATTTGGTACAGATATAGTTTAAAAGTTGGAGAAGGACATAGGCTACTTTTTATTGATGTAGGTACCACGCGGGCGGAGCCGCGTGCAAAACCTAGTGATGTATAAGGACGATTGTGAATCATTAGAACACTGATGTGATAGCACATATAACATAGGTAAGTAATTAAACTAGGTAAAAAGTTCTTCATATGCAATTTCTAACCACTCATAATCTTATTAAAACACATATGTTGTTACCAGAATACCAACATAATAACCTAAAATAAAATAAATAACTTCTATAACATCAATATGGTATGGCTTATTAGTATTCAATTGTAACATTTATGTATTGTGAATTCATGTTTGAGAATGAATAAATATGTTTAATAAAGCTGCGGTAACCAGATAACGAAAACAAACAATCACAAATGAAAAAAACCTCTCAATTTCAATGTCATGACTATTGACAACATTTATACGTAAAGTTACACCTGTAGACTAAAAGGGTTAGGCAGAGATGAATTATTACCTACGTTCATTCTACTATGTCTTATGTCTTATGTAATAAGAGTGATATTGCCGTCTTCCGAACAAATTTTTACTCAGCGCTACTGAAAATGTTTTACCAGAAAATCATAATAATACTTTTCCTGACTAAGAGCAAACTTATATAACGATACCTACTAATGTCACAACATGAACCTAAAAACAAATATCCCCTGTATCTGGACAAAAGATTTAGATAAGAATAATTTCCGCGTCTAGTTTTTCATCAGCCTATTATTTTATTAGAATCTTTAACCATCAATATTAATACCTAATACGTACTTGTGAAATATCATAAAAATCAAACATACACATTTTATATAGAGCTTTTAACACAAAAACATTTTACTATTTATTACCAAAAAATAATTAGTGGCATTTTATTGAAAAATGAAAGTAATAAACCAAATGAAATATAATACATATATTTCATAAACACAAAAGTTACTGTGTATCTCTATATGTTATATTTTCAGGACTAAATTTCTGAACCGATCTATATGGACATAGCTAGAAATTAAGGGACGCTATAAAGCAACGCGAAAGAATTTGCGATATTAGATCAAATCAGCCAAGACAGGTTATTTATTGTATGTGCATAATATAGTTACCTAATAATTGACAGGATTACCTTAGACATAAACGTTGGTGTATCATGATACCGATTACAAAGAGTAATTAAATTAATGCCAGTTAGAACGATACAAATAGCAATGATGTAGGTGCGCCCGGGCCGCGCACACCGTAAGTTAATACATGCGGGTTTAAATACCTTACTTTATTGTAGTAACAGGGGCAAGAGGAAATTATTTAAAAATATAGAATTCCAACAATATTTCTCTTCTATTGTTCCACTAAAATGTAAATAACTAAATGCTAAAGTATAAATGTATTGTGGCTAAATTCTTTAGCGAATGTTTGTTTCGTAAATGTTGAGTTTTGAAAATGTTTTTGTTTCTTACTATTACGGCTGTGTAAGGCAGAGTTGTGTGATACAAGAATTTTACTAGTAATATTTAAATCGTATATCTTACTCGAGTTTACTTTGTTCTCCATAGGACCAAGACTCTACCTACGATCGTGTGCGATGCCTAACTCGAGATTGCAATATAAGACTTCATAATCAACTAAAGTAGTCAATATTTTAAGTCGCTAACCTAGTAAATATGTTACTATAATTCAGGTAAACAATGCCTACCTACAGATGGACCGTATTGACATCTACCACTTTAGTGATATAAATAAACTAATTAATATATGGTACATTGAAATTAAACTCACGGATTTTATCGCGTTGTTTATTTGACACTTTAAACTACACGATAAAATCCGTATATAGTAGTTTAATTTCAATGAATAACATTCGCATATACAGAAGACAATATAATATGTGGTATTCTAAATATACGTTATAAATACTATATTATCTAGAACATGAATACAAAGACAATTGGATATAATTATACATTATCAACGTATCTATTAAACCGATGCGCTGACCTAGTAACTAACATCCCATAAAAAACATGACTATTCATCTATCATATAGGTATATAACCTACAAATTTAATTTCCCTCTCGTCAAAACATAATTAAATTATTTAATTAAGTCGCATCACTCAATTTCATTAATATACAATAAAATATTTGATTAATTAATGTTCTACAATTTTATAACAAAATCAATCAACATACTAAATGGTTAATGCGCAAAAAATGTAAAAAAAAATTAAACTGTCAATAAGAGTTGCCAGTGGAGAAAATAGGTAGGTTGTTAATAATGTTATTTAGTATTATATTTAATTAATGTGCTTACTGTCTACTTGCAATACACAACTTTCTTCTGCTATATAAATAATTAATACTATTAAATTATTAATTACATTTTTCGCTAGTCTTTGAGGCTAACCAATTTGTCTAAATGTGTATTTGTGACACTAAGTTTCTGTGTCATTTATGTAATTAAATGTGCAGAAATTAACATGATTATGAAATATTTTGTACCTATTGATTACTTTCTGTAAGTTGAATGAATAATTAACACTGAACATTAATTATAGCTTATTCTATTTTGTTATAAGATGAAGTTAATATTGTGACATTATTGACATGAAAAAAGTATTTACGCTATTTATTATAATTTGATCTGTGTGAGTTTTCCGAATCTGTTTACTTCAATTCTATCCCATGTCACTGAGGGCTTACAAACGTTATAATAACCAAAGCATAGATAAATCGAATAATTCTTAACACTATTGAAACTTTGAACCTGCAGCGCTCGGTGGCGATTTATCTGTAAAACTTCTACTCCTGCGTAAACTTCCAATCACTTTCATATCAGTTAAAAACTATTTTTGATTGGATGTACTAACAAATCGCTTTATTACTATTAACATTAATGCTTTTATGAAAAGATGGCTATCATGAAACTAATCTACACAAATTTTACTCTTTGAAATCATACCCATGAATATACCTACTATAAGAAATAAAACTGCCGAAAGCCTAAATAACAACACAACACAAAAGATAAGCACATAACTCATGGCCCTCTGGTCTGTGGTTTGTGGTCAGAGACCACGCACCGTGAAGTCGAACCTTCTTAGCATATCCCTGAACCACCACATATATCATAATTATACGTACCTTTTTTAGTTAGGTACGTATATTACGTTTTCATAAACAATTAAGCCAACCATTTTTCTTAGTTTTTTATTGTTAGCAATTAGATTTTAACTTTTGTTAACGTCTGAAACAATTTCTTGTAACTTATATCACCTACACAAACTTCTTTATACTTATATACTTCGGAACATTGGAAACGCGGCTTACGTCATACAATTTATATTTTATTTCTACCAACGTCATTCTCAAAGTTTTCTAGATGAAAACGGAATTTTAATGTGTGTGTGCGACGGCGACGTATTTTCACCGAGTTCTCTGTGTGGGTATTACGCAACCGTCTTATGTTTGACAACGGAGGCGCGTGACATGTGTCACGCTCATATGTCACGCTGTGCTTAGACCAAGGACTCGGCGACACAACTACGGCCTTCTTCAGCTATCAGTCACGTAAGAGTTTCCGCTACGGAGCAACCGCGCATTTGTTACCATTGACATTTTCCACGCGATAACCAACAATAAATAACGCTTAAACAAATTAGAGTACCTATATAAATACAAATTCAATTGCCGCGAAAATATTTAGTCACCTCACATACGTATATCCATGATAGGCCATACTAATAATTTTGATACGAAAGTAATTATGTTGAATTCCTCACGATGTTTTAGTGTTTTATTATCTAGCTTGAAGTTGACAAGTTGTCAGTCAATATTTGATAGCCAATAACATTGATTAGCTGTCTCTTTCGAAATTTGAATTTAAAACTTGTGGAAAAGAGATGAATATACGTAAGCTCTACAGTTACAAAGTTACATAGAACCTAATCAAAAAGTGGTAGTACATTTTTGCGTGCAAAAAGCGTATCCCTATATGGTTGATGGTCATACAATGCTTAGGTAAGGTATTAAGTCAGCTATTCTTTTATTTTTTGTCTGAACTATAAATAAATAAATGGTGTTCAAGTTTCTTTATATCTTTAAACAATAATAATGTGTCAACCTTGCGTTTACTTGACGAAATGTTTTGTACCATGTTCCGTACACGAGCCATAGTAAAAATTTGCTCAAATACACACTTACAAGTAACCGATAACATCATTTTAGATTTTAATCTTTTTATAAGCCTGGTATTTTGTTTAATTAAGTAAAGTAATATACCATATTGGCTACAGATTTATGGCGGTCTAACAACATTTCCAACTTTCTCTTATTATAGCGATCGTATTAAAATCATAGATGTATATATTATAAAATGCAAATTGATATGTTGTAAATCTCGGATATGTACAGAGTTATTGCTTTGATCGCGAGAGCAAATTTCCGTGACACATGGGAGGCGTTTTATTGTGTTTCTATCGAACGCTTTTGTTTGTCAATCTGGGCTTTTTATGGTTCATACTGCAAATTACTACATTACAGTGAGTGTGTGGAAATGACATGACGGTAGGTACGTTGTCCGTCGGACACGATGCGCCTACGCGTCAAGTCACGCGTGTGCAAAGGGCCGCGGCAGAACAGCTAGGGACGTGCGGACCGCTCGCGGCGCTACCAAAACCGTGGAGACTATAAATTCAGTGGAACATGGCCGCTGATAAAGGTGGCCTCGCCGCCGCACCTGCCGAGACCCGACGTTTTTTAAATACATATTTTACGACAAAACGCAGAAAAACTGACAGGTAACTCGCTACGACCACGGCTGAACCATTGTCGCCGCAACGCACACGGAACAGATCTGTCGCGCGACATTATAACACTATTGAAATAATTTGTGACGTAATGATTATATAAAACTTTTAGATCCGCGGGACATGAGTAACAAGCGACAATTGTGGTATTTGCATGCAGCCTTCTGCTGTGATCGTTTCGTAGACGGCGTATGAATGCAACAAGAGATAAGTCTAACAAAAAAATGATTTTACGTTAATTTATTCACAAATAATAGAGTGTGCGTGTGTGTGATGTAAATAAGCACGTGTAATTAATGTATAATCATAAATCAGAGTGAGACAGGTCGCGTCGCGAGGCAGCATTCACTAGATTCACATTCGCGCGGCACCTTTACATTTAATTTGTATAATTTTCGCCGCTAGCCTCTTCGACACGTGTCGTCACATCTGACACATTATTTAACCCTCACAACAAGCACCTAACAACTAAAAAAAGAACATTTAGCAACTGTTTTATCTACGTTCGAAAATAGTGCCATTTATTTTAAATGGTAATTGCCTAGTAGCAAGGAACTTGAATTTGAAACTTCAATAAAGAATTCCTGTTCATTAAGATTACTAAATGAATGTCAAGAAGAAAAAATAAATAGACACATTCATGATTAAGCGCGGAAATTTGTGGCAATTCTGAACTAGCTGGTTTCTTGTAAGTAGAAATGAAGTGGGTTAATGTAGTTGTTGGATATATAGCCGTTGTTCTATGTTTCAGCGAGGTTCATGTACCTATGTGTGTGTGTGTTTGTGTGAGTGTGTATGTGTGCGAAGGCCGCGAGGTATTGATGTCGCAGTAACGTGTCGAACCTTGAGCGCGGCTAACAGCCAGAACGTCTTGCCATTATACATCCTGCACTACCGACCATTGTTCTAACAACAAAAAATATCTGCCAAGCGTTTGTCAAAAAACAACACAAGTTTCACTGTAAACCTCTACCTACCCACACACTCACATAATATACATAATATATATTAAATTAATGTTGAATGCCAATTAGCACCTATCTAGATATCCTTAGACCGAGATCGTTATCTCTAATTATATTTGAAACTTCAAATTTGAATAATAAAAAATGACATATCAAAGTCAACATTAGTGTGCAAAAAATGTTCTAATCATAGATTCTGTTGACCTAAATAATTGTGGTTAGATAACACTTATTGACAACTAAATACAAAACAAAATTATTAATAAAGTAAATTTTATACAATTGCTTTAGATATTTCGGGTACACCATACCGCACGGCTTTTCTATCAATTAAATGATTTGACAATGGCGGGATAGCGACGGTCTACGTTTTTTACAACGAACATTCTTGTTCGATGGTGAAGGCAAAAAGTCTGGGGTTAACAGGCGGAAACCGACGAGCGATTATCGTTTTAATTCTATAAATAATATCACAAACGGGACAAAAAAACATTCTGCCAAACAAAAACTATCACTTGTGTTCGCGTGTTTTGAACATTGCCAATGTAAATAAATACAATCATAAAATTTTAATGGCTAGTCATATTTAGTTATATAAATGTTATCTCCAAATGCGCAATATTAAATGTACGTAATAAAATAAATATAACATCAACAAAATAAGATGCAAGTTACTAACATACGAAATGCTAGTAACAAGTTGCTTCGACCCGTTTCCGATGACGGAATACATTTTTAATAAATGTAGATAAATTCAATGTATGTAATAAATGCATTATATGCATAACAATTATGAAATAATTGCTTCGAGCGCACAATCGGTTTGTGTGTAAACATTACTTAACGAGAATGTTATTTATAAGCTAGTTATTTGTTTACATTTTCATTCATCAAATATTAAATGCACTTTGTGTTGCGTTAAACGTTTTCATGAAGTGTAAATAAGCGTTAGAACGAAAATGACACATGTCGTGATGTTTCCTGAAACAGTAATTTGTAGTGATCGTGTGATATTTTTTCAGTGCGTTGTACATGAATACAGTCGGAGGTTTCACTGGTTGGACGCTTCATTAGGCAGGTGGAATGTCATTTGGTCCATGGCGCGAGCGCGGGCCAACACGTGAGGTTTTTGCGCGCGCAGCCAACACCACTATCGACAACAACTCCTTAACATTTTTTGTGACCGTCACTATTGACAGGAGAAAGCTATCAACGTTGCTGTTCGACACTATTTTTTTCTTCGTCTACGGCCGAATATAAAGCACTTTTAGTTTAATTGCGCCGCCAAGTTTACTCGATATACAAGTTGTATTGGAAACCTGTCCGAGGACTAATTATTCATTGAGTATTTAAATTATGTTTAGATTGCAACAGTAAAATTGTTAACGTGTTATAAACGTTATTCATACTAATGTTATAAAGTAGCTGTCGTTTGTTACGATTTAACAGCTAAACCGATGAACAGATTTTGATGAAATTTTGTATAGAGATAGATTGAAAGCTGAAGAAGAACATAGGCGAAACTTTAAAACCGCGAAAATCTTTTTATAAGAAAATATCTCTGCATTCAAAATAGTTTAGCATCCTTTTAACAATAAATATTGTAAGTCCCTTCTTTTTAAAGATGAAAGCAGCTGTTAGTTTTCTAACAAAATGATACCGATGCAGTTTATTACAAAACATATAAGAAAAAGTAAAATAGAATAAAGAAAATATATTAATTATAAGAATATTATCCATTAAATTAGTCTGTTTTAAACAAACTGATATGTTGATCACTTTAAATAGGAATAAATGTAATTGAAAGCTGTATTTAGATCAGTAAAAATATGAATAAATGTAAGAAGCTTAGTGTTGAGATAATATTGTTCGGACTAATAGCAGTCCCAGTGTGTTTATACAACAATTGTTATTGTATACAAATTATTGATTGTAAGACTTTAAAACATACAACAAATGTCACTATTATACATCTATCAAATAAATATTAAGATCTTAGTAAACAGATTGAAATGCAACGTTCGAAGTTCGAACAAAACGTACAAAAATTATGATCACATTTATGAATAATAAAAAAATGTGCGAGATTGTGTGATAGTGACAGTGTGTTGTTTGTCAAATGTGTGATGTGATGTGATGTGTGTGTGTGTGCGAGCCGCAGCCGCGGTCGCGAGCCGACGGGCCCGATACCGACAGGTAAACTCCCGGTACCTGGCCCCGGCTCTACCCTCATAAATAAAACAAACAAACAACACTAAGCCTTGGATTTTTTACTTATAATTATGACCTACTGACCGGGATTCACTCAATAATAAGTCTGTATTAAAATATTTACTCTGTTTTATTAAATACTTAGACGATAATATAAAATATCATATCACTAAGTAATATTTAGTGCTATGTAGTTGCATACCTAACTCCATCGACTGCGACGTATTTACATTATTCATCTAGTTCAACTTTAGTAAAACATTTCACCAATATCTGAGCTTGCTTGTCAATTGTAAAAATACGCAAACAGTTACCTCTAGAACTATACAAACATTGCGCGCCGAGTGGTGCGCTACACTAGCTCTGCACGCGGCGCCGCTCGCACCACTGAACAAACAGTACTATGTCTGGCGAGGCAGAGATTGACAGGACATCTTCAATAAAAGTCATTTCCATATTTCAATTTCTATAAAGAACTTTTTTAATATATATCATCATATACGTCGTAGGTACATTATTTTATATAGAAAAAATACCTATTTTTACAAGTATTAAGTACCAAGGTTGGCCACAAATACATACAAACGAAAAAACAACAAAACAAGTAAAAAACAGGAATAAAACCATTTTGGCATCGTGTCTGCATCCTTTTAATAATATTTTTTAATAAATTATGATGTGGGAGCTAGGTGTGCGCCGAGTGCGTAGACGCGCGGCTCGGGCACGCGCGGCGGCGCGGGCGCTAACACCAACAGGCGAGCCGCGCGGCCGCGCGTCCCCGCGCGCGCTCAGAGATACACCGACGTGGTGCCTCTCACACTCGGATCGTCTCATTACAACACTTAAAATAAAAATTGCACCTATTGACTCACTCGTATTCCCTTACAAAACGAAGCTTCGACCCGATTCATATTTTTTACTCTCGTCCTCGTCACTAATCATAAATTTACAGTAATAGCAACAATTTAAATTTATTCCACACCACAATGACTCCCTACTGACAGGTAGGCATGTATGAACATCGTTAATTTGTAATATCTATAAATAAATTCGATGAAATCGTCCTTTACAAAAGTGTTAGCGCCACGCACTCCTCGCCGGCGGGGCCGCGCGGCTAGCGGGCGCGGCTGGCGGACGCGGCGAGTGCCACTCTGTGGCGAGCTCGGGTGTGAATATCGACTCATACAGCGAGAGTGTGTAGTGTCGCCGTACTTACCGCACGACGGGCTGAGCTGCGCGGCCGCGCGGCGAGGGTGCGTGAGCGACGCCGGGATCCACCTCCGATTAAGCTCTTATTTATCAATTAGACTATCTAGCTAAACGTATCGGCGATCACTCCGAACCTCGGCGCTTCGATAAAGTATAAACGATTACTGGCTTCGATCTTAACATTACGCACATAATTAATCAATGACTTCACTGAAATTATAAAGAACAACTTAAACGTTAGCGTTCGGTCCTGAGGACGGGGCGTCACACGCGAACGTATTTACATAGTGGGCGCCCACGCCTAGGTCGTCACTGTGCGCCGCGGGCACGTCCCGGCGCGCGGCGCGTATGTACACTATTCTATGTACAGGGTTATCCCGCGGGCGGGGCGCTGGCGGCTAGTGCGGCTCCGCGTAGTAGGGCCGCGGCGGCGCCCACGGGGCGAACTGTTAGTGCGCGGCTAACGTATGCGCGCCCTGCGGCAGCGGGTGCTGCGGCGACAGGCCGGGCGGTGAGTGCGAGTGCTGCAGCGGCGATCCGTGCACGTCGCTGTGGCCGTAGTGCGCGTGACCCATGCCCTCCATCATCTCGTTGCCGAGCGTGTTGGGCGGCGTCATGCGCTTCTCCTTTTGACGCCGGTTGCAGAACCACACGCGCACTACCTCCTTCTCCAGCTGCAGGCTGTCCGCCAGCGACGTGATCTCCTGCGCCGACGGTTTCGGCTGCTTGTGGAAGTGCTGCTCCAACGCGCCCTTCACCGACACCTCTATTGATGTGCGCTTCTTTCTTTTCCTGCCCTGGGCTGCTATTTTGTCGATGCTCGTCGGACTACCCGTCGTAGAGTCTGCCTCTTCAAGCCACTTCTGTAGCAACGGTTTAAGTTTGCACATATTCTTGAAACTGAGCTGTAGCGCTTCGAACCTGCAGATAGTAGTCTGCGAGAACACATTGCCGTAAAGGGTGCCGAGCGCGAGGCCCACGTCTGCCTGTGTAAAGCCGAGCTTGATGCGGCGCTGCTTGAACTGTTTGGCGAAGGCCTCGAGGTCGTCGCTGGTGGGCGTGTCCTCCTCGGGCTGGTCACGCTCCATGGCGTGATGGTGCAGAGGATGCGGCGAAGGCTGGATATCCCGGAGCATATGGTGCTGATGCATGGGCATAGGGTAGCCGCCATGGAGGGTCACGGGTGAGCCGGCACCATAGTGCGGGCTGACGACGGGCGCGTGCCAGCCATGGCCTGCGCTGTGTAGGTGGCGATGCTCGTGCGGCGCAGGCGGCGGCTTTACGTCGGGCTGATGCGCGTGCGCGTGATGCTGGTGCATGCCCCAAGGGTCCGCCGGTGGCAACGACGTCCAGGGGTTGCCGAGCACGGGCGCACCCGGCGACGGCGAACCCCCGGCATGCAGAGGGTGCTGGTACTTCATGTCCGCGGGCTCGGCGCTCCGCGGCGACGCTGCGTGGTACCCGCCGATGGTGTTCAGATCCATCTCGGCGGGCATGTACGTGGTCGCCGCCATGGCGCCGTACCTCAAATCCACGGTGGACGGCGTCTTGCCGGCTCGAAGGCTCTCGAGCCTTCAACTGGCTTACTCGGTCGCGAAAATAGCGCGTGTATCGCGCGGCGCTGCGGCAGCGGCGGGGGCCACCTCACATCACCGGGGACGACAGCGAACGACATGCGCGTGCGTGCGCGGCGGCAGCACGGAGCGGACTGTGGGGCGAAGCGCCGCTGCGCGCGCCCGCCGCTCGGAGAGGGGCGGCCCCGCCCAGCGCCGCCGCCCGCTAATGACGATGTAATTACTGCGCCCCGCCCGCCCGCTCCCCGCACGCCGCGCGTCCCCCCCATAGTGCCGCGCACCCCGCGCCCTTCTCCTCCCGCTCGCCGCCGTGAGCCGCGGAAAATTCTGCGTCGCGTCGCTCTACACTTGGCGCTGTGAACTACGGACTTGGGAACAACTGTGCCGACGGCGCAACAACAACTCTACACTACTCTACTGTGTTGTATGACTACACAAGTTATCTAAACATACTATATAATGATATTAATGTTAAAGTTTAATGATCAATATATTCTTTTCTTTTTAATATTAATAGAAAGTTTAAGTTGTTTTAAATATAAAAAATAGCTGTGAAGTTTTGATGTTTTATATTTTAGTAGCTATATTTTACCGACAAACCGATCGATTTCACAAAAAATATTATGCAACTTTATTGTAATTGTAAATTCAAAAATGATTCACTGTTGACAGACTATATATTACAAACGTAAATTTCATGTTTTATATAAATATATAATCAAATTTTAATAATGACTCAATTACCATTATATATTTATTTAAAACGAAATAATCAATACTAAAACATATTTCACCGACTTTTACCAAATAATTAATTATAATTTCAAACGGCTTGCCAATTATAATTATGCAAAAGTGATTAATTATTCACGCACGTAACTGATGACTGTAGAAATACATTACTTTTGATTTGTATTCTATTTTATTTTAAATGTCGCGTGTTACGACCGCAACTAAAACTCTTACTTGAATATTTCTTCACTAACTTTAAAAAAATATATTTATTTATATAAATATTAATAATATATGCAAATGTTTGTATGTCCGCGACCTTGGCCAATAATGCGCGATCATCACTTGCCTACCGAATATATGAATAAACGACAATAAGTAAGTAGTTTAAGTTCATACACATTAATATTATTTGGTCTCTACCACGGTAGAGCACGGCGACATCGACGTTCTTACCCGCAGCGTAATTTAGGATTTATTTATAAAATTATCATCAAATAATCCTATCTCAGAGAACTCTACAAATCCTTGTTGCACTGTATTGTTATTAGATTAAAGGTCCTTATGACTTATCCTGATAATTAATGACTCTCTTTTTTGGAGTGTGAATTTCGCGACTTGTCTTTGGTATTCTAAGTGCAGACTACGACAATTATTAGGCGAGTCATACGCTTATTATCTATAATATAAAAATACAATCCCATTGACCGTAGACCTTTGACTCTACATGTGACTGTCAACTTTTTTTTACTGTACTCCAGCGATTGATCTCAGTGTAATGGGGGACATACAAACAAAATACGCAAACCGGTATAACGAATTGTGCGTTACACATTTTTGTATAATACGGGAATCGAATTGGATTCAATGTAAATGCATAATTAATTATAAAACACATATATTAAATCTACGACTTTTTAAATAAATATTCTGTAGTAAAATTTAATATATTTAAGTGTGTTTGTATGCTCTACATTCCTACATTCTCTCTCTACGACTTTTAATATAATTCATGTTTTCACTATTTCTCTACCTTAACCTATCACAACGATATTTTAGAATGTAATAATTATAATTTATTTTAATGATTGCCTAATGTGAAACAAATATTTGCACTAATATATAATATGCCGTTTTTATATTAATTTTATTAATTTATATAAATATATACAGTTTACGATTGCATCCACTTTACATCGTTTACATAAAACATTTTATTTTATATATTTCGATTTCTGATTTTAAATAATATGCATAATCGAATCATTTAGCAATCGTAAAATCGTGTTTTACCATTTATAACTTGGAATTTGGCAATTTTGACGATATTTTATCTGCAATTTTATATAAACATTTAATATCTAGAATATGTCAGAGGTATACTTGCGGCGGCTTGAACAACTCTTGACAATAGGTTGGCCACTAACCACACGAAAAATATAATAAAAGAATCTGGAAAAAGTAGGAAAGTTTTATTTTATTGCCTAAATTTACATTTATATATGTAATTAAACCTATATACATATTTCGAAACAAATATCTACATATATATAAGACTAACAGACGTCAATCGTCGGGCGCACGACGCGGCCCGATCGGCAAAGTAAGCAAGCTACAAATACGTACAGCTAGCGCCATCTCTTATCGGATAGGGAGACTACAACTCAACATTCAACTAAATCAAGAAAGTTAAAACTTTATTTTTATTATATTATATATGAACTTAGGTACATTATTATTGTAAAATTAATAATAAAATAAACTGTTTGTTGTTCGAAGTACACATTGAAATTTATTTATAAGTTAAAATCGTTTTATATTTATTCAGTTATAATATATTACACAATGAATGTTTTCATTGGATTTTATCGAAATTTTAAAATACTTTTTGCTAGCTATAGAATAATTTTACCATGTTTTGAAAGATTCTTCACCTAAAGATTTGAAATAAAATTAAAAAAATTCATAAAACGCGATTGCAGTGATATCGTGCGGTGAATAGCAAAACTATTTGCTACCCTCTCGGGGTAGCGAGGGTTGTAACTAGTGAGGGCGCTTTACTCAGAGCGATGATCTGCTTTACAACAGTGGCGCTTTACACTGAAAAAAGGTTACACTTTTAAGAGAAGTAAACAGCTAAATGAAGGAGCTTAGTAGATATCCAATTCTTATGATAAAACTGTTTAAAATAAAGACAGAGTACAATTTAATGTTCACATATTTTGACTTGTATTTTAATTAAACATGTGAACATTTATAGGCTATGGATATAATATGTATGTGGTATTTATGACATAGAGACTAGAACAGCACTTTATTTTAAACAGTGTTTATTGCGAGAATTGTTCCTCTGAACATGAATGTAAAAATAATCATTATAACTATTATAGCACAATTTTATATTATAATATTCTATCACATACACATATATCTATTGGTCTAGCCTTAGGGTATCGTTAGCCTTCGGGTTACGGAGGTCAGATGGCAGTCGCTCCGTGTAAAAACTGATATCCAGTCAAATCCGGTTAGACTAGAAAGCCGACCCCAAGTGACTTGGGAACAATAAAGACAAGGGAGAAGAAGAGATACACATATATCTATCCCAAACCAAGCAGAGCTTGTACTATGGAAACTAGACAATGGATGAACATAAATATATCTATACTTTTTTTGTAAATACATACATATTATACATAGAAACACCCAGACCAATGCAAACATCCATGTCAATGCACACAAATGTTTGACTTGTGCGGGAATCGAACCCGCGACGTCAGGCGTGGCAGTTGGTTACACTAACCACTACGCTATCGAGGCCGCCATGGATATAAATATAAAATAAGTGGGTTTTTATACAAGAAAACTGTATAAAGTAGTTTAATTTCAATGCGTAACATTCGTGAAAACGTATGAAAATGAAAATATTACGCATTTTATAGGTATACAGCAGTATACCGTGTTATAAAGTATACTCAGAGTTCGAATGTGACTTTAGGATAGTTATAAAGTTTATCTTTGAAACTTCAAAAAAACCATTAGAATTAGAGCATAAATAAGTACGACAAGACATAACTTGACCAATAATTTAAATTAAATTTGACCAATAGATATTTTATTTTCAAGAAGCGTTTGTACCGGTCGATATAATTAATGTAAGCGATCAAACAAATACATGTTGATGGTGACATTGATATCAGATCTATTTTCTATATTAACTATAGTTCAATATTTTTGTATTTAATCTTAGATTAAGTCAGAGAACCGCGAATTGTTTTACTTACATTGAAACAACGGACACAAACCTAGACACGAAACCATATCAGAGGTCAATTCGCACGGTGATTTGATGTCTAATAGAACTACGTAAAAATTTTTTTTAACCGTTCGGTTGTAACATACGTCGTACATTTTAACTCGGCTTAAACAAAAATGTCAACGATAGCCTAGTGGGAAACCGTCGGAGAGGTCTCGAGTTCGATCCCAGGGCGCGCAGGGACTTTACGAAGTTATGTGCTTATTAAATAGTTAATTATCGCTCGCTTTAAGGTGAAGGAAAACATCGTGAGGAAACCTACATATCTAAGAGTCCTACATAATGTTCTCTAAGATATGTGAAGTCTGCCTACCCGCACTGGGCCAGCGTGGTGGACTATGGCCTAACCCTTTTCACCTTGAAAAGAGGCCCGTGCTCAGCAGTGGGAGAGTATAATACAGGGCTGATATTATATACCTATAAATTATAAAACAAAATGTTTATATTGTGAGAATTATTAGCGCCTTGCTAACACGCAAGTTAATTTTGATCCAATACCACACGTATTGGCAGCGGTAATGTGATCAGTAATCATTCCATCTGACAAATATTATTTTTATTTGGGTCTTTCTATTTATGTTGATTCTTATAATATAAGAAACAATTTCTAATAAGTACGACACATTTAAAAAATGTAAATGTATGCCACATTCTGGAGTTAAGCACAGGGCAAGAGACACTAAACCGACCCATGTGATGAAAGTAAATGTAGAAAGGACTGCATGTATGGCATAGTGGTTAAAGTGATCGTTTCGTCAATGCCACCCGGCATGTTGTGGGTTTGATCCCCATGTAGAGCAAACATAGGAGGATTCCGGCAACTGGGACCACTCATAAATAAATACAAAAGTCTATTGTTCAAGCCAAAAACAGTACAGTCAAACGAAAAAATGTTTAAAGTAAAAATTAAAGACAAAACTCCTTAATTCAAAAATATAATTTATTATTACAATATAATATTAAAAAAACACCCTTTAATTACCGTTCTTGTTATTTCATGTCTAGGATAAGTAAATTATAAAATTATATTTTTGAAAGGAAAAGAAACATACAAACAAACTTTGAACATTTTTTCGTTTGACTGTACTGTTTTTGGCTTGAACAATAGATTTTTGTATTTATTTTTGGGTGGTCCCAGTTGCCGGAAGAAAAATATTAAAATTAAATGGATCCGGCAACTGGGACCGCGGTCCGAGTTAATTGTGGTCCCAGTCGCCGGAATCCTCAAAAATAGTACCTGTTGTTTGAATGTTTGTGACGTCCCCGTGACACAGGATTTATTTCTTGTACGAGAGGAGTCTTCCATTTTAAAAATGGACATATGCAAAGATCGTAGCAAGTAAAAAGCCGTAGTCTTTACCTACACTACAACAGCTATGAGTATATGTATCTACATACATATTTTTCATCGCATGTTTCAATACATATTAAAATATGCGGCCTATATAAAATATGTTTTTATAATGGGGTATTCTTTTTATTGTTTAAATGTTATTTTATTCAAGATTAGCGAATTGTCCGTCTCCGAAAAATCCGTGTAAACATAGAGATATTTACACGGATTGTAGTAATATGAACCCAATTCGCTAGAGCTATAGCTAGAGAGCTAAGCAGCTAGATGTAAGTAAAAATGGATTCATATCAGAAATGCGTTTGATAGAGTCCCACAAGATTTCTCGCTGGCAATCAAATGTTTGAACTATTATGCTACCATTAAGAAGACGAAATTTAAAAATGAAGTATTGAATATCTAATACGAAAGACGGATTCATCTAACTTGAAAAAATAGTTTATTATCCGCTCGCTTTAACGTCGAATGAAAGTATCGCGAGGCAACCTACATGGCTGAGAGTTCTGCAAAATGTTTTCAAAGATGTATGAAGTTTGCCAACCTGCACTGGGCCAGCGTGGTGGAGTATCGCCTACTAACCCTTCTCACACTAAGAAGAGGCCCGTGCCCAGCAGCGCTGACAGTTATGATGAATGACGATCAATTCGTAATACTACTCCTTTTCATAAATCTGCAATATAAGCCTATCATCGCCTGCAATACCAGCCCATTTATCGCAAATATCTCGAACGGCTTACCATGAGACGTAACGTATGCTACTTTGCTACCTTTCTTGCATAAAAAACGCATAGTTTCATCAAAATTTATTGATCAAAGATAACTCTGTGACAAATTGCAGCGGCATACGTGAATAACATATTTTTTAACCATTTACACCTATTGTAAACACATTTTGACATTTGACGATACACTAGATGACATCGTAGATATACACAAACATCATGTCTTGAATCCAATTATATATAACATTTAACACTTTTTACACGATGGCTAATAAATAAATGTGTTCGCATAATGGAGTTCATTGAGTTATTAACAATTTAAATTCCATAATCGTTAATCGTTGTAACTTGTAAATTTTGTATCGAGTGCATATCTTGTTCCGTTGGTATTGTGAATTATTGCAATACGTGTTTCTTTTTTCAATCTAATAAAAGGCATAGTCTATGTGCAAAAGGTTGTCTTTCTATTTAGTTGTTTATCGTTACTTTGAATCCTAGTTGGGCAGTGTTCAAAAAATTTATAGGCGGTAGCCTAATAAGTAAGATATTTGACTTCTTATTGGATCGAGAGGTAGTGGTTTTAAAACCCACCTATTTTACTACTTACGTGAATTCACAAGCATATTAGCTTAGTCGAAGGAGTTAATAGTAATGTTTACCTAACTAAATTTCTAGCAAATTTAATAAAATATAATCGAATTTATCACCTTTATATGGCCGGTGAATGATCAGTGGTAAATGATCGATAAGACTCGGCTTTATTCCCGTGTCAAGTAGCAGTACATTTAGGCACTGATACTACTAGACCGTACATTGTTCCTATTAGACGGTATTATGCTTGCACTCTATTACGTGGAACCCAAAACATAGCTGACATAACATGGTAGTGCTGGAGGCCCAATCACCCCTTTCCCCTTTCCCGCTCTTTCTCCTTCCCACTTCCTTTCCTAAGGGGTCGGCAACGCGTAAGTGATGCCTCTAGTGTTGCAGGCGTCTATAGGCTACGGTGACCACTTACCATCAGGTGGGCCGTATGCTAGTTTGCCACTCTAGTTGTATAAAAAAAAAAGTGAGTAATACACTTTTACCTACCTATTAAAGAATACAAAAAGATGATGTTTTATATGTACCTAAGTATTTTGGTTAAATGCAAGTCAAATCTTATTGGAAACATTTAGAGAGGCAGTCAGGCCGGATGTTTGTCAGAGCCCGTGCTACCTGTGGCCGCCACGCTAGTGAGATTTATTACGACTACGCATATCCGTTGTCCGATATTGAAGAAACATTATCATGTTTTAAATCGCCGAAGAATTATCTAAATGTATTGTTTAACAAGAATATTTTTCTTATTTACTAGTATTTTTATACAATTAAGATGGCCTATAACTCATTTGATTCTTTCACTTTTATTATATTCTTCACACACGCTCGAAGATTTGATTTAACCTGCCTTTTCTTCAATATATCGCCGATGTAATTCGAGAACATTAACCAATAAAAAGATTATTTCTTTCTTCTCAAATACTTAGTCTTGAATGAAATTTTTTTTTAATATACCTAATTTATACATCTTAGGTGGCAAATAAGCATACGGCCCACCTGATGGTTAGTGGTCACCGTAGCCTATGGACGCCTGCGACACCAGAGGCATCACTTGCGCGTTGCCGACCCTTTAGAAAAGGAAGTGGGAAGGAGAAGGAGCGGGATGGCGAAAAGGGGGTGATTAGGCCTCCGGCACTCTCACTCACCGAACGAAACACAACAGTAGAAATACTCCTATTTCACGTCGACATTCTGTGAGAGGGTAGTCCTTCCCCGGTCGAGATGGCGCATTCATGCTGAAATCAGCGAATATACATTTCACGAAGTAAACCTAGATATAAAACATTAATTTTTGATTATACAAAGAATTATTAGTGTCTAAAATAGGATTCGAAACCACAAAGTTAGCGCTATGGCAGCGGCATGGTGACTAGTTGCCCGCTACGTCTTTCGTGCTGTCAGTTATAACGTAGCGTTAAAGTAATACCAATACATTAAGTGAAATGTTATAGAGAGGGTGCTCCTAAGCAAACAAGGGACCAAGCACAAATACTATCAGTTCGCGAAAGGAAATAAAGCGCGGCGACAACCAACGACGTTGACTCTACACTTGAGATTGGTTGCCACTCGGAATATTGCCGAACCAAGTAATTGTACATTGAAATTAAACTACTATATACGGATTTTATCGCGTTGTTTATTTGACACTATTACAAAATTTTGAAAAACTGTTACACTACTATTACTATTAAACTTTACAAATTTTTAAGCTAATTAAATTATTGAAACTATTAAAACTATTTATACTATTATTATACTATTATACTATTTATATTTATGTTACACTTTCCCCGACGTAATAAAGTGTCAAATAAACAACGCGATAAAATCCGTATATTATTATAGTAGTTTAATTTCAATGAATAACATTCGCGTAAACAGAAGACAAGTAATTGTACTTTAAAGTGATAGCAGGTTATACAAGTCATATACGAAGTTGTTGAGACGATTGTTACTCAACCTGGATTCATGAAACGGATATGGATGTAACTTGGCTCACATATAGATCATGTCTTGGATTACAGCATAGAATACTTTTTACTCGTATCGCCCTCCCGTGATATTAGGGCAGAAAGTATTAGATAACATATTATTACAATAATTGGATTCCAAATATTTCTTACTAGTTTTCACCCGCGGCTTCGCTCGCGTAAATGTAGGTTAGGTTAGGTTAGGTTTGCAATAGTACTTTTTTCTGGATAAAAGTACCCTATGTCCTATTCCGTACCCCTGACAACGTGTATGCAAAATTTCATGTTGATCGGTTGAGTAGTTAAGACGTGAAAGCGTAACAAACAAACAAACAAACAAACTCATTTTCGCATTTATAATATTAGTTAGGATATATGATTTTATCTATTTGGTCCCATATTCACAAGACTACGAGTTCAATTACCGAGTAAATAGGTGATTTTTGCGAATTACAGGGGACTTTAAAACTACTAGGGTATTTTTTATGTAAACGTTCATAATTTTTTTATATAGTAAAGTTTGTTAAAATAGAGACATGTTACAGATCCAATAATCAAACCTAAAACCTCACACAACAGTCGGAATTACTACACCTGCACTCCCGATATCTATGTATGTGTGTACAACGTTAACATTTATAATCTCGACTTTATGGCAAGAATTGACTTCAAGAATAGCGTAGTATCTTTAGTTATCGCCCTACTACCGCTGTGCCGAGGTTTATGGGTCTGAATCCCACAAGTTATTCTAAGGGCCACTTGCACGACAACTCACAAAATATGTTTAGCACTAAATAGATTTAAAATATCGTGGCATCTCAGTCACCTTCACACGGATGACTAAAGACAGCATGATGTTGTAAATGAGTTTAGCGCTAAACGTAATAAGCAAGTTGTCGTGCAAGTGGCCCTAAGTCTAATATTTTTTTTTTTAAGTTTGTGCAGTCCTCCGTATTAAGCAAATAGCGAGAGTTGCATCTTAAAAACACTGTACGAAACATCTGTTCTTATCATGTTAGACGCAATGATTACTTAATATGATTTCGTACGAACAGCAATACCGATAACTATGGAGGTTCTAAGGCAACCTTCCTGCTATTAAAAAAGGTCTCCCGTTGCACCGCCCGAGGCGCGAAGCCGGCATTTCGCAGAAAATTAATTTGAATTTAGCAAAATCCACTCCATAATGGTTAAATTTAAAACTAGCCTCATTTACTTGTCATTATCTCTAAAGTTTAATGGACAAAGTGACATTCAAGATAAGATTTTATTTTTATTACTTAGATAGCAATCTATTCTCAAATGAAATCAAATTAAACATTTAATCATTTAGTTTACAAAGTAACATTTATGAACGTCTAAGTAAGTGATAAAGTTGATATAAATATAAAACAATGGGTCTTAATTATGAACCAGTGACCATGATCTATGCAAGTCGGTCGAAACATCGGGAAATAAATAGGTAGGTATACCTTTCAATAATTGCTAACACAATTCGGACCCTTCGTCTAATCTATACAAATAAATAAAATTGAAGTGTCTGTTTGTAATGTCAAAATAACAGCTTTTTATCTAATGCATATGAAAGTATATAAGAAAGCTATACGAAAACATCTACTTTTAAAATTTTTGTCTGTCTGTCTGTTTGTTCCGGGTAATCTCCGAAACGGCTGAACCGATTTTTACGGGACTTTCACTGGCAGATAGCTGATGTTATAAGGAGTAATATAGGCTACTTTGATTTTAGATAAAAAATAGGGTACCGCGGAGACAAACATTTTTTAGTTAAAATCTACGCGGACGAAGTCGCAGGTAACAGCTAGTACTATATAAAGTATGTGTACAAATTGCGAAAGGCTAAAATTTTTACTAAAGTTACTAGACTTCAATTTATATTAGTTGCCAGGATCAGACAAAGGGTAACGTGCAAAAAACTTACGGCCATTCATCGTCGGTCTATCTGATAATAACTATATGTATAATGTCCTCCAGACCGAATTTCGGTCACGGCGGCCAGTCAACGGAGACTGGCCATCGGCGCAGGAGATATTATATTGCACAAGTGTGTGCGCAAACACGAGTGCACTCTCTGTTCCTTAACTCTCATGATCCGATGGAACGACTAACCCGACACGACTGGAGAGAGATCAGGCGCAGGACCAACGGCTTTATGTGCTTTCCGAGGCACGGGGGTGTCTAACACCGCCAATTTCCTAACTCCGGGCTCGTATTGAGATTTCTTAAGAGAAAAACCCAATAACTTTTTGTTGGCCCGACCCGGGATTCGAACCCGAGACCTCATGCACAGCAGTCGCATTCACTATCGCTGCACCACGGAGGCAGATTAACTATATATAATAACTATCGGATATAATGAAGTAGTAGTAGCCAATGGATAAAGACCGAGAAGAAATTGGCCTTGCGTTCGAGAGGTCGTAAATTCCAATCCCATCCATTACACTACTAAAGTGAACCCACCGTTTCACGTTAGTAGGAGGAGTTAGGAATGCCACATATTATACACTATATTAGATTAGTTGAAGGGGTTAACAGGAATACTTACTAATAATATTTTGTTATATATATATGTTATATAGTTAGTAAACAGTAAAATACTGTAACAGAAAAAGTGGTGTCCTATGATCGATGCTAAAGCGAATATCGTTGGACTATTTTCTCCTTTAAGGAAACATTCAGAGATAACAGTAGTTCAAGTACATAGTCACCTCGGCCCTGCCTGTGCGCCGAGTTCCGTGGGTTGAAGATCGAACACATTAAGTCCAGTCAAATTATCCAATCTGCCACTGTGCGTTGTCTGCGTAACGCCTTACTTACCGGTCGAAACGCCTACTCTTACATATCATAAAAGGGGGGTTCTTCCATGAGATATCCGACTCATTCGTATTGTCATCAGATAAATAGCAACGGCGTGCTCTTCCAATCAATAAATAAAAATATCTCGAACAATTTAAAATTTAAGACCCGTAACATTTTTTATTAATAATTACTAGTGAAATAATAGACCATTGCAACAAACACACAACAGTTAATATAAAAAAGATGTCAATAAATTGATTTGTATTGTTAAGAAACATATTGTAAACATATGGCGATTAAAAAGAGTGGCTATGAGTTTCTTGCCGCGTCATCTCATGAGAGCTCTAGCTACTCCACAAACAGGCATTTGTCATTGCAGAAGTTGTATTTTATTAATATATTTGTCAAGTGACGTGCCCAAGAAGAGTACACACATTTTTAAGAAAAAACAAGTTTTGACTTAGACTTTGATCATGATTATTCTATACTGAGAGGCCAATTTCTGAGACATGTTTTGGATAGGCACCACTTTTAATGACCCTTAAATTATTGACAAAATTTTAATGTTACACACTGTATAAGTTAAAGGATCCAGCAATATATATGGTCGTATTTCGATATTTTCAATTTACGGGTTGTACGCGGGCGCGGCGCGTGACGGATCAATCAGTTCCGACGCCTGCGCCTGCGCCGATACCATCGCACTACACCGAACAACATATTTTTATGTGAAATCGATCTTTCTTACAAGAAATTTTATTAAAATATATTATTAGTTGCAACTCGAGAATCTGGGGCATGGTGTGAGATTAACGTACAACACAGTAAAAAAGATTTCTTGTAACTATAATAGGAAGTAACATTTACCTACATATACCTACAGCGGGTAACAGGTGTGGTCACATTTTAAGGCCGTGTAAAAGATCGATTAAAGATTGCAATTTTTTTAAATATGTTACCTGCATAAAAATAATTTTAAATATTTTTCCTGCAATAAGCATAAATATATTTCAAAAATAAGAAAATTACCTTTTAAAAATTATGACAGTGAATTTCACATCATATAGACTTGATAACTCTGGCCATTGTGCTAATGGCAGCGAAATTCGTCCAGGTATGTCCTAATTAAAAAAAGAAAGCTAATACATGATACTGACATTTTCAAACCGAATTTAGAATTGTGTATCACTATGTCTATAAAAATAAATAAAATAAAAGCTGTTGATCCTGCGGCTGATCTATCACCGATCGTTCGATATTGCCTGCCCATCAAATAATGATAGGGAACCAAGAGTGCACTTGTATTTGCGCACACTATTTTGTGCACTATAATATCACCTGCACGGAAGGCTAGTCTCTCATTAGTTACCCTGATCAAAATTCAGTCTAGGAGGCCATAGATGCTTGCATGCGATTACGCTTTCAATTCCCGAGCAGAGTGTAATTTAGTTTACTATCATATTTTCGAATCGCTTAACATTTTGCTTGACTCAAAAATCGAGCAAGTTACTGCCGAGCCAGTCTTGATTTGACGTTCGTCTTACACTTACAGAAAGAGGCTGTATGCTACATGAAGGCTACACACGGCGCTGCGGCGGTCGGTAGCCCGGAGCACCGCCACTTATACCATAATAAAAGTAATGATAGCTATGAGAACCCAATATCCGCATATTAATCACGACGACCCAAGCTCAGACTTATCGACGCTCCTACATTGCAACGAATAATTTGTAATGTATACCCAGTGGTACACTGTCCAAGCTTGAAAGATTGATTGAAGTGTGAATGTAATTACATGCTATAAATAACAATGCAAGACGGCAAATAGACTGTACAGATGTCATAGTGGTGACAAGTGGTGGCTTCGCTTCTGGCATTGTGCCGAGTGTTGTATTCGATGCCAACATGGGACAAAAATATGATTGATATACCAACTTTTATTGCGATTCTGAAGATCCGTTATTTGAGTGTACGTAAAGTACCCCGCGACACAGGATTTAATACTGGAGGTGCTGATGTCTTTATAAAAAATAACATCCAGCAGTAGACTAAGGTAAGCATTGATTTGAAAAGATAACTCCACACTAGGAACTATCTCCCAGATCATAGTCCACCGCGTAGGCTCAATATAGATATTATACAAACTTCTCATATCTTTGGGTACACTACCTATATAAAACTCACAAGTATGCGGGATTCCTTAAGATATTTTTCTTAATGTTATAGCTAGTGTATAGTTAATTATCGTTCGCTTCAACAGGAAGGAAAACATCGTGAGGAAACCTGCATGTCTGAGATTTCTTCATAATGTTCTCGAAGATATGTGAAGTCTGCTAACCCGCACTGGGTCAGCGTGATGTACTATGCCCTAACCCTTCTCACACTGAGAAGATGCCCGTGCCCAGCAGTGATAGTAAATATTATCCAACTATTCAATACGCATGTACATTGTAATAATTCAACAAACGACGTCGATGTTTAATATTTAATGATTCATTTTATAATGTATTAGTGAATGTGTACACATTACTAATATAATAAGTATTCGCGCCATTGCTGGCATATTACGTAATAGGGAATGCTGGTACGTCATCGCCATACCGCCGTAGTCATCAAGCATATCATGACGTCAGCAGCCGCTGCTGTCTGCGTAAGCGCCACTCTATTGCAAATATTTATGGTCCCATAACACGAGACAGTACTTATGTGTTATTTCATAGCATATGAATAGAAAATTTCGTTCTGGCATCTCTATTAATAAATTAAGTGAAGTGACAAGTGTTTATACTCACGTCTGTCTATCGGAATGGTACTTAAAAGTAATCCTGGAATAGCTCTCTTGCTTCTTCCTATATTGAGCGCTCATTGCTTTCGCTTTGTTCTTTATTGCTGTTAGTGGCAAGTGAGCCAGAAGGCTACCGATAACAACTCATGGTCATGGCTGTGTTTCCTTAGTAGCATATCATACGTTCGAAATTTGAACGTAATTAATATTTTAATGTTTAAATGTACACCTTCTCCAAAGTTTTAAGTCATAGATGCAGGCTACTATGTTTAAATATAGTTATCGTTCTGAACGTTAAGTTGTAATGTGACACAGACATGCCAATATGTAATCTGATTTATCACGTTCATTCATATTGGAAATTCTACACTATCGTTATCTGTCATTTAAATACAATGCGTGAGCTTACTTTTCTTGGTGTGGACACTTTTTTATGCGATCTCAGTACGGTAAGAGTATATCTATAGTTTGAATTTTTGACTTTTAACTATACCAAATATCACACTTTTACGCACGACCAATAAGCTTAAAAAGTGGTACGAAGCTTTTTCTCCACTTATTATTACGAGTAAATATAGATAGATATATTGAAGTGCTGGGAAAGAATAAATATTTTCAATCCCTTTTTTTTAAATAACGTGTTCGAGGTAGCGGGGTAATAACTGGTATGTTTATTAAATTATTGATTAAAGCCTCAGTTTTTGCTATGTCCACTTGGCCTCTTGTCACTGCGAGTGTCGCTTGGGAAGTTGCCATTATTATAATAAGTTTAATTGACTTAATAGGGTATCAGTACTCAGACACCCGCCTAGGCGAATTACATGTCCAACTACCTTAATTGACAAGTCTTGGGCTAATTCGTGATCCTCTCAGTTCCGTTACGTCACTAAATGAGATGTGTTAGTTTCATTAAGATTATCATGCCTTTATTTTATACATGGGTATCTGCAAGTCGCGAGGGTATAGTTATATTCTAGGTAAGCGTGCTCCATCGTCGACTGCATCGTTACTTAACATCAGGTGAGATCGCAGGCATAAATAAAAAATTGGGGCAGTCTTTGGGGACTGCCGATAGAAGTGAAAACTTTAATTGTTGATCATAAACACTTCTTTATAAACAAAAGAAAGGGGCGGGTCGGATTCCTGATACTCTCTTAAGAGTTATTAAGGGGTCAAAATTTCGTTATTTTTTGCGTAGGACGCACAATTTCTAGGATATTGTTAATATTTTAAAATAATTCACGAAGCGTGACGATGACGCGATTCTATGATTTTTGTTCACCCAAGAAGTGCTCATCGCGCTTAGAGAAGTTTTTACTTCAATAAAAAAAAATGTGTTAATTCTCACGCCTGCATTCGCGAAAGGTAAGGCACGATTGTATTGCAGGCACATTTCGCCAGCTACCATTGTAAGTTCCGCATAATAGAGGCGAGACGATTGCTGTCTACCGGGCATGCTACCAGACCCTGCTGGTACTGAGAAGTTATTGACATAAAAATCTAAAACACTCTTCCTGAATCGTGTATTGATTTTAACATCTCATGCACATCAGTCGTATGCAATACCGCTGTGCCACCGAGCCAGTTATTAAAATACAATATTTTCATAATATTGTCTTCTGTTTACGCGAATGTTATTCATTGAAATTAAACTACTATATACGGATTTTATCGCGTTGTTTATTTGACACTATTACAAAATTTTTTGAAAAACTGTTACACTACAATAATCACTATTAAACTTTACAAATTTTTTACAAATTTGTAAAGTTTGTAAAGTTTAATAGTGATTATAGTAGTGTAACAGTTTTTCAAAAAATTTTGTAACAGTGTCAAATAAACAACGCGATAAAATCCGTATATAGTAGTTTAATTTCAATACAATATTTTCCATAAAACCTACTTCCAAACTTTTTCCTTTTGTGCCCTTCGGGAATATAACCATTACATGCGTGTGTTTGTTTGTCTATACGTTACCCAAACACAAATTATTAGTACTAACAATTCTCTATGAGCTATAGACTGTGAGCCAATTTATTTCGTAAGCGATCATTATCTAAGTAATGAAGTGTAGCTAATACGCCATTTTTTTAGTTGAATGCCTACCAGCATTTTATCCCTTCGTTTTTTAGCGGCAAGGTAATAGCCACCATAACGCGTCTTGGACACCTATTAAAATAATAAGCGGTTAATAAACACTAGGCCAAAAACATGTTCTTTTTATGTAAATGTCGGTATTACCAGCTTCCATATATGTTTAAGTTACGTATCATGTACCATAGAGGTGCGTTTGAATTACGAGTGTAAGGCGTATCTGTAGAGATAGATACCTGTGTATATGAGTGAGTTGAATGAGTTACTGCTATTGTTTATGTGTTATTTTCAACTATTTAATGGATTTTATTGTGTCTAATTTAAGTTTATATAAATAGGGCTTATACAAGTTTAAATAGAGACTTAAAAAAATATTTAGAAATTTAAACAATGCTATTGTTTTGCTTGACAAATAGATTCTTTTGTGGCAGGGCAAAGGCGACTTACAAATAGTTCCAAAGCCTAAACCTACCAGAAGCATCGTGACTTTTTTTTTTGAATAAGAGTATATTGCATCACACTCTTAATAACATAGGATAATTTGAAAATTACAGTCTTCATGAAATGCTTACCATATGGTAGCGTGATTATTTTGTTATATAACACTCAAAAAGAAAGTAAGATGCATATTGAACTAATAAAATGATTTAAGAAATATTTTGTTCCTAGTATCACAAATATTAGGAAAAATAATTAAGTAAAAAAAATGTCTAAATAGCAAGTATATTAGAATTGTATGCAATAAATAATAACACAATTTGGAAACTATTGCAAACAATTCTAACATATATCCTATTTAGATTTACGGCATTCAAAATAATTTTAAATATGATGTCATCGTATTTCTAGAATAGCTTCGAGCTTATGCGATCCAGCGGGCGCGGGGGCGGTGGCGGGCGCGGACCTAAGCGCCGCGGGCGCACCGCGAATCAATTTAGTGTAGCTACGAGTCCACCGGTCCGTATATGGTCATACGAGGTACCGCAGTTTAGTGAGTGCGCTGCAGAATGTTGTGTGCATTCCACGCAGCACTTACGTTATTTATATACTCGTCCCTATATCGTAGGACTATTTGTTCATATCTAATATATGTGTATCGTGTTGGGAGTAGACAGAATTTGAGTGACAAAATGCGGTGTCATCGTTGTATTTTTTTATAGTAATCGTAAATGTCAAGTTATTATATGTTGAGTTTAGAAGCTTTACTATTTAAGTAGTGCTTAGTAGGCTTAGTGGTCGTTTTGCACGAATTTGTTCGTTAATATTTTTTTAGGTGTCGATTCGCTCACCTACTTTTACAGACCGGGTCGTTTCGTACTCAAATTATACAGATGTGTGTATCGACAATTAGAAATAATTTATCTATATATTAATACGTGAAGCAAAAACTTTGTACCATTTTTACGAAAATTGCGCGGACGGAGGAGTATGAAATTTGGCACAGTTAAAGGTTATATAGAGAAGGAGAGGCGAATCCTAATATTTTTATAAAATATGCATTTAAAAAAACACTACACGCACACAACCATGCATTTGACACACGCAGTCGAATCACATTCGTCGTATTTCGGTATCGTTCGTCTGACGTCATCGTACAATTCTTTGTAACTATGGTTACCTATTTATATGTAATAAAGAAAAAAGAAAACAAACTTGCAAGCTTAGGAGCCAAGCTCAGGCTTCTATTATTATATTATTATATCAGTATATTGACGTGTCCAAGAATTGTTTATACCTTTATATGGAAATAAAGAGTTTTGACTTTGCATTTAACATTATTATTATAAAAATGTTACATGTTAACGAATCGAGGGCGGGGAGGCGACTGACGCTATGCAGCGCTCATACAATCGCGCACCTGTATATAAGACTAATGCGCCAGCAGGCTGCCACTACATAATGTGTCGCTACAATAGGTTAAAGATCTACTCAATCATCGACTAATTCTGAATCTAAAGTCTACTCAAAGGACGTGTGTGACCCCCAGCTAGTATCACACATAGCTCAAGTAACCTAACGTCGGTAGAGCGCAGTTGAACTTAAATTCAAATATAATTATATTTTCACCCTAAATATCCCAAAGGGTTGGTAAACATATTTTATAGCCTATATAATTTAAAATTTAACACTATACTGGCCACATAGGCATAAAGTATTGCAAAATAAAGCCCAAAGGTCTAAATGTGCATGCGCACTGCGTGCAACTCGGAATCAATTCGGCGAGGTCGCGCCTTAACTAGCCCGAGGCGAAGTGACCTGCCGCACACGAACGGACCACCTTCGTCCACTGTTATTAACACTCTAGCTAGCTTTACTCACCTTTAACAAATGTTAGCTTGCGTAAATCAGGCATGTACGTCATATCTTTAGAGTTTATATCGGACTATATACAAACCATTATGACATATGCATTCCGAAAAAGCTGACTTGATTGCAAAAAAGACAATTCCCGTACTAGGAATAAGTCCTGTGTCTGTGGACTTCACAAACATTCAAACAACGGACACATACAATACCCAGACTCGAAACAACCATTTGTGGATTAAAGTCTAAGTCTTTGCCGGCCTCGACGGCGTAGTGGTTACTGTAACCTACTGCCACGCCTGAGGTCGCGGGTTCGATTCCCGCACAAGTCAAACATTTGTGTGCATGAACATGGATGTTTGTCTTGGTCTGGGTGTTTCTATTTATAATATGTATGTATTTACAAAAAAAAAAGTAATATATGTATGTTTATCCATTGTCTAGTACCCATAGTACAAGCTCTGCTTAGTTTGGGCTAGATGGTGTTGTGTGAATGTGGTAGAATATTATTATTATTATATTATTTGTTCCGTGTGAGGATCGAACCCACAACACTCGACGCGGTGGCAGTGGCAACGTGACCACGTAAACCACTACGTCATACGTGCAGTCAAGTCCAAAGTACGGCGGGCAACTGGGATAATCCTACACGGATCAATTATTTGTGTGTTTGACAAATTAATTTTATGTCTTAAGTGTACGTTGATTGAACGTTGGTAAATCGTAGATAAGAACAAAAGATTTCGTGAGGCAATTCTCAGCATTGAATCCGAAACTGGGTCTGTTAGAGTAGTAGAGCCTCGCTGATTTCACCATGAATGGGCCGGGTCGACCGGGGAAGGACTACCCTCTCACAGAATATCGACGTAAAATAGCAGTATTCCTACTGTTGTTTCATTCGGTGAGTGCGAGTACCGGAGGCCCAATCACCCTCTTTCCCCCTTCACGATCCTTCTCCTTCCCACTTCCTTTCCTAACGAGTCGGCAACGCATAGGTGATGCCTCTGACTTTGCAGGCGTCTATAGGCTACGGTGACCACTTACCATCAGGTGGCCCGTATGCTTGTTTGCCACCTTAGTAATATAAAAAAAGTATTCATAGCAATAGCTGCATAGCTAGCAAAATTGTGTGATCTCGTGTGCGATTCCTGGTTCGGATAATGTGTTATTGGGTTTATCTATCTCAATAGCCGCATAGGCTTTAAAACTGTACCTGGTCGACGACATTAAGCTCACCCGCTCGAAAATCTAGTAAAATGCTGTTATTATTTATTTAATAATTGGCAGTCGCTCGAGAACTGTATTTTTTTTCTGAATGAAATGCGCCCCATGTCTATATATGTCAACGTGTGTGGGAAATTGCCTGATGATTGATCGAGTAGTAACGGCGTGAAAGCGTAACAAACAAACTCGCATTCGTGTTTATAATATTATTAGGTTTTCTATCCAATCTTTAATGGTAGGCACTATACTCTGATAAGATGCTGTATGCTTTATACTACTTGATATCATAACAACTAAAGGGAACAATATGACTTGGTACAGATTGTCGTATCAAGTAAATCGTCAAACTATTGAAACGCCTGCTATACAAATAACAACGACACATTCTAAGACAACACGAAGGTTGAAACATAAATCCGGTATAAACCAGAAAACGACTAGAAATAATAAAGACATATACGCTTGCAAGAAAAATCCAACATAAAATGTACTTGACATCGAAATCGCATACAATCAGTAATAATTCTATACGTGAGCAGTAATTAACTGAACGTAGATATGGCATCTCGTAATTACAAGAAGCCGACATGATGACGGCTCGCTTGGATAAAACATAAGACGGTGTTAGTAGCATAGCATTGCCTTCTGTACTGCCCTCATAAGAAAAACGACATATCTGCCAAAAAACAATTAATATAAATATGATTATGTACTTGCAGATGCGTTTTTTTTTTTGCTGATTCCAAATACGAAAAACTCAATTTCGAAAAAAAATTCATATACGTCTTTTTCCTTACTACGGCAGACTGTAGATATAATAAGTTGGACAGAAGTAGTTACGGCATGCGATAATTGCCCGTCACAAGTGGCATATAGCATGGCGTGCTATGCGGCGGTCGGTGCGCGGGCGCAGGCGTACGTACTTGTCCACGTAGCGGGGCGGGGCCAGCGACGCCCTCTAGTGCACCATCTTGTGATTGTCACACACGTGTAATGTGCCAACAATTATCTATATGATACGAGTTATAGATATAAGAATTATGTGATATACTAGCTGTCGGAGTGATTTTATATGCGCGAATATGGTCATATTTTCCCAACGCACTTTGAAATAAAAAATGGTAGTTAACCAAATGCTTTTTTATTTGCCAATCGATTTAATCGAAATAAACAATACGATATCAACCCTAGCTTATCTTAATACATAACTGCTGAAAATCATATAGATTTATGTCAAGCCAATTAGTCCCATAATCGCACGAAAATTGTAATACCTATAAACCCTTTCCCGGACGAATGGGTGGCCCCTATAACACAGGATTTTCCTAGCATCGGGGGCACTGTTCACATTAATATGTACTTTAACTAATATGTAACCAAATTATAATGTCATACAATATGTACTCTCTTGGCTAATAAAAATTATTATTATTATTATTATAGTTTTGTTTTATATTTAGTCTCCCTTTCATTTAAAAGGGGTAAAAACCTGACACACGGGCCTTAGCCAAGTGTGCCAGAGGGGAAAGAGTTAAGAAGTAGATGATGCAAGAAATTTACGTGTGAGGCGACATGTGTTAAGAAGAACGGCTTTTTGTATGAGTGTGATTGTAGATTTCGGCATGTCAAGTATGCTCAGGCTATTTCGAAGTGTCTTAGGAACTACGCCGGTTGTAGATATGACAATAGGTATGATTTTTACAGTGTCTACCTGCCATTGCCTTTTTATTTCAGTAGCTAAATCAACATACTTCGACATTTTTTCCGCATGCGTAGTGAGGAGATTATGTGTGTTACATACTGCGATGTCTATTATGAAAACAGTTTTTTTTGTTTTGTCTAGTATAGTTATGTCTGGTCTATTGTAGTGTATGGTTTTGTCGGTAATAATGGTCCTATCCCAGTACATTTTTATTATTATATACAAATATCACACCAGGCATAATGTATTGCGGTATTCTTTACAAAATATTCAGACAACGGATAAAAAGAACACCTAGCCTTGTAAAAACAATTTGTCACTTTGGATATGGGCGTAAACATACAAATAAATAGTAACAAAACGAGGTACGAATTCAATATAATTATCGATAGAGGTAGTGGCATTGTTCAAACATCTCTTTTGAGTAAGTGTGAGTGATGAGCAGCGATAGCTCAGTGGGGAGACCAACAGACTGCAATGCAGAGGGTCTCGGGTTTGAACCCACGTCGCGCACCTCTGACTTTCGGAAGTTATATGACTTTTCGAAAATAAGTGCGTATTGATTGACAAATTATCGCCTGCTCCGTGCCTCGGAAAGCACGTTAAGCCGTTGGTCCCGGCTGCCATGAACATCTATGGCAGTCGTTATTAGGAGTGTCGACACAAAAGATCCCACTGGGTCGAAGTGTCGCCTGTCTGTACTGACTGGCCCCCACATAAGATAAGTGTGAGTGATAACTTTAGTATCCATAGTATATCATAAAAGACTACGATCAGTATGTACTCCAATCCTTAGGAGGCATCACCAGAAATTTAAACTTGACTTTACCACCTTTATAACGAGAAAAGAAGCAAGAATCTCGTTGTTCCATACATCGTTACCTACTCATACTATCTAAATTGGTTTGGATGTTCGTCACTTAATCATGGGTAAATTGTTTAAAGGATTTGGATGAAAAGTAGCATACATATAAACTATGACTGGATTAGTATAAAGTTTACTTTTATCCGGGTATAGATCCCGTAGGTTACACATGGGCGAAGTTGTCGGCAGAAGCTAATTTTACCCAAAAGACATCAACGCACTCCGTTAACAAAGGTTTTCAAAATAGAAATAAGAAATAGGTAATATACATAAAAAAAATATCTAGTCGTAAAATACAAAGTAATTTGAATACAATTTGCATCATTTAAATTTAATTGACAAATACAGATTTAATTGCGATTCATTTTTAAAAACATCTTTTAATTATTAGAACCATTTATATTCCCAAAATCCCCGACGTTTCGTTTGCTTTCTAATAGCCCTATGGCTATTCACAAGGAGATATATTTTAATTTGATGTATAGTATTGTGTATTTGCGTAAACGTAAGACAATAAATAGAATTGCCTATCAGAAATGCCTAATATCACTTGCCGTTGAACCTTGCCGACCGCAAGGTTCAACGGCAAGTCGGCAATATTAGAGCTCATTTGTCACGAATGAAACGAGGTAGTTAGTGTTACTTTTTAAGTCATCTCTCACCCTTGGTGTAATTTCAGTATAGAAAGAGCGGGAATCTTTACAAACATTTAAACAACGGATAAAAAAGCACCTACACTCGGATCAATCATTGGTAGACCACACAAATTTTCTGGCCCACGCGAATCAACTTCTTAAACCACTACGCCACATATAGCCACACAAAGTAGCTATATAGCATAGATCATAGAATATCATAAAAACAGTCGCGTCTAAGTACAGATCGGTATCCGCGTCAACTAAATCGATCTATACTTAGATGCGTCGGCGCCCGCGTCGCATTACACTCAACGTTCGACGCGAGAATTACAATTTGTATCACAATGTCTCGGTAGATACTTATCATTTATATTATATGATTATATTATCTATTTACTGAATGTCAAATTCTAATATTTTACTTTTATAAAATCATTTTGGATATTATTTGGACGTCATTAATTTTAAAAAGGTAATATAACTAAACAAGAAATAATACAATATAGAAGATTTCGGACACAATATTTCTCGCAATGTTTTGCACATTTTTTACACGCTAGCTTTTCAACGCCGTTTTTAGTCTATATTCTAATGAAGATACATTTTACGTAAAATCATATATTAGTAGTAAAGTACATAATAGTTCGCCCAGACGTAATTTACGTATTGCATAAACTTGACTTAAACTACAAACTGATTGGAGTACCAAACTGAAGAACCGCATCAAAATCCTTTCATTGATTTTTGGGCAACAAAAACACAGGCAAAAAAAGAATCGTTTTCGTCAGCTATGCTTAAGTCCCAGGTATAAAAGAATAGCTAACAGGAAAATTTGCTGATATTATTAGGTACATACATATATACCGAAATTAAATAATTAATTCACACTTAGACTATAGTTAAGACAATACCATGAAATCTCCATTACATATGTCCAAGATTGTTGATGACTCGTGTCTATATTACTACTAAGTAATACATTTAAATGTGCATTATGTTGCTAACAATGTACATTGTATGCTGATTATAACTATTAGGGTATTTACAACATGGCCGTGAACTTCTTGCTACGTGCTTCTTCTGTTTGGTCAGCTTTTGGAGTCTGGCAATAGCTTCTTAGTTTTATATTTAGTTCACTTTTTATTTTGAACTATATATTGCCCGCGGCTTCGTTTGTGTGCCCCGGATAATTGGTGGAGCAGTTAAGGTGTGAAAGCGTAACAAATAAACAAACTCACATTCTCATTTCTAATATTCAAAGTTAAAGTCAGGTCAAAAATGTTTATTTCCATAAAAATTCTTGGACACGTCAATTAATATATAAGATATAAAAAAAGAATAATAAAAAGGAAATAAAAGTGTTGCTTTTATAAAAGCCTGTTCGAGGAGTAGAGCTTACATGAGAAGAAGCAGGCAAGAAACACATGGCCACTCTTCAATCGTCAAATGTTTATTAACATTATATCATTTTCTTTTTTCTCATATGAGATGCTGTGTGTTACAATTGTAGTAACAATAGTTTATTGCAATGAGATTTTAAAATTAAATGTTTGGTGAATCTAATATATGTACATATTTATAAGAAATAAAGTAATAGTCACAACAACTCATATTTACAATTAACTATTAATATAATTAGAAAATAAAAATATTAGTAACAGAAAGTCAAATAAAAATATTTGTGGGGATGCAAGCCTTTTTTAAACATAACTCCCACGCTAGAGATAAATTTGGTTCACAACTGAAATATAGAACTTGTAATAAATATTTGTGGGCCAGACAAATTTTAGTCATGATCGAAACCAAATAGAATTGAATCGAAACACTTGGAGTATTGACAGTGGCGACGGCTAGCCATCCATGCAGATTAATATTTTATAGATTCTATAAATTATAGCAAAGTATATTATGTAATAATCATTTCGATTTAAAGTATTAAAACTAAAATTTTAATAAAGCGCAAGATAGGACGCATCCTGGCATCGTAAACTGAGCTTCTCAAAATTGTAGACGTTTAATATAAAATATTAAAGCTCAAATTGTTAAGCGCTAGATAGGACACTCCTTGGCATCACTAAGTAATGGTTCGAAAATTGTGGTTTCTTGCCAGTTCTTCTTATTGGTTCTACGCCCTTGCTTTCCTTAACATGGCAACAGGTAAATGTAAATGTAAATTCACATTAATAAGTGTAACTTTGTTACTTAGTGACCTACATGAATAAACGTATTTTGGTTTTAATTTTTTATTTTGATTTTGCTAGAAAATTAGATTTAGTGACGTAAAATTATAAAAGCTTTCGTGGACTGCAATAGAATGATTGAGTTAAGTATGTATTCACGTTAACACTCCGAACTAAACTAACGTTGTGTTCATTCCCACCAACATTTAGAAGGCCTTGGCATTCGAATTCGTCGTACAATAGTATCCAAAAATCCAACCAAATCTATTTACTAAACATTAAATATATTAAATATGGAAATATACAGTTTATGATTCGCATTATACTGACTATGTTACCAGACATACATACATATATTCTTAACCAGACATGTTTCATATACGTACGTGTTTTGCTAGAAAACAACAAGCTTTTGCACTCTGTAGTTGCGCCACGCAAGAAACAGCAATAAGAAGTGACCCCTCACAACTGGCGCTCGAGTACACCCGACTACACTTAACTAGATAAAAAGTATGCTGCTATAATCAACATCGGCCTTTGGAGTTTCTTACAACCGTATCTACATCGAAAAGTGTGGTATTATTTTAGATATACGAGCTGTCAATATGTCTGCTTTCAACCGTTTGAAACGTACCACCTTGATATCCAAGCGAGGAGCATTTTTTATATTCTCTAAGCACTTATCCATTACCTAATACAGTATGTATTAGAAAACTGGTATTGTTATTTTGTAATGCGTAAAAGATACAGGCAAACGCAGATCACCTGGATGTAACCGGCTTCGGTATGACGCTTAATAACTACAATATTAACATTGAAATTGCAATAAGTGTGAAACATTTGTATAGAATCATCGGTTAATTAAAACGGAGTGTTCAACTCATTCAAAATATAAGTAGGTATTAATAACACTAGCAAAGTGTTATTATCACATGCCATAATACAAAAGGGCAAGATAATAAAATAAAAATGTCTGTTTAACATTTAATATAATTTTATCGCAGTTATTACGGCGGATAGCAGTGATTAAATTCAATGAGTGATATTCTCTCTCTCTGGTTGTGAATAGTGCAGAATATAGGCCCTGACCAGTCCATATAAGGAACTATTTCTATCCCTGCTAAAGTTCGCAACGAGATAACCATGAAAGCTGAAGCATATAATTTTTTTCGACTGCTTTTCTATCTGCTTCATTCAACAGCTAGTTAAGATAGAGTAAATACGGAGTTTTTATAATTTTCTTTGTTTTAAAAAGATAGGGTTAAAAGATAGGCTCACTAGGGTTAGTCCCCTTCTCACGCAGATCTTTATAAACATTAAAACAACTCAATGGATATTCAAATTCAGAACAACTGTAGATCAGAATGGCAGTTAATTCTGAGATGAAGAAACATGAATGCAACAACGAGCTTAAATGAACATCTCTAAAAAAAAATTGGTTGTCTGTAAAGTCGGTTTACGGACGATAGTTTAACGTGACAACGTCATAACAAAATTTCTTTCCCGTAACGTTACAATGAGCGTAACGGGACAATGAGCGTAACGGGACAATGAGTCATCCTTTTTCGTGCGTGCAACCGGTGTTCATCGATTTATTAGACGTTGTCACGTCAAAAAACGATTCAACCGGCTTACATAGCAAACCTATTTTTACATTTATAGCTAGAAATAATACATAGACCTAATCAGGAAATCCTGTCGTAGGAAAAACAAGATTAGATCGGTATCATAAACAAGTCGCGTTAACTGATGGTATCATAGGAAAATTGTACGTAATTGCAGCTCAGTCTGGTATGTAGCGAGTCACATGCAGTGCCTATATGTACCTACCTTATATACAAAAAGTGAGGAGCGCGGTGCGACCGCCATTAGCTATCTCTAATCAAGTGCCGCACACTAATCATGATGATTATGACCGATCCACACTCTTGTGCTTACTTGCAGCTGTCACGTGGCGTCGATATCACGTAATTTCAGTAAGTATAGGCTTATTAGAACAATTTATTAGCCTACTGTATGTATTTTTTTTTTATTAAGTCATTCAATCACCGAATTCTGGTCACGGCAACCAGAATTCAGCCTGAACGACTAATCATAACGCCGACTAAACATTTGCGTTGGAGATATTATAATGCACAAATTTGTTCACAAACACGGAGTATCTCTGTATTCTTTAACTCTCATTGTCCGATGGAACCGTAATCTGATTCAATCCAAGAGAAATCAAGCGTAGGATGCTAAGTAACTTCATGTGCTTTCTGAGGTAAGTGAGTATGCAACACCACCAAATTCCAACTCTGGGCTGCAATTGTGTATTTCTTGACAGTAAAAACCCAATCACTTTTTGTTGGTCTGACCAGGGATTTGAATCTGAGACCATTAGATCTTGGGTGCATGAGCACAACTTTGTTTTTTTTTTATTTATCATATTCATGATTTTAATAATAAAATATCATATTCATAATTCATATTCTACCTTAATTCAACCTTATCTATTATCTTATAAACTAACATAGTTGCTTTAGACAGGGGCTCAGCTAAAATACTAATGAAAGCACCAACATCCATCATACGTATTTCAAAAGATTGAAGCATTATAGTTCTTAGCCCCTGGGTTCTGACGCACTCCACCAATAGATGATGAACATCGTCAAGAGTGCCGCACTCTGTGCAATTCGGGCTGGTACTTTTCCCCATGAGATGTTGAAACCTGTTGAGTGGGGCATGTCCAGAACGAAGTCTATGGGCTATTACTATACATTTCCTTTTAAGAGTGGTATTGGCAAACCAAGGATTATGAGGAGGTTCACTTTGTACAGTTTTATACCAAATGCCTTTAGTTAATGATCTTTCATTAAAGTATTCCTTCCATTCCTTCTTATATTTAATTTTATATTTCAACAGGAGTTCAAAATGGCTAGCAGCTACATCAATAGAGCACAACTAACAGTCCCTTTCACTACACTACGCCACCGACGCAGTTCGTTTAGTATTTAGGTAGTCATCAAATCGTATACTTGCTACAAATTAACCTGAATACATCGCAATGCTGAATCCATATATCGTATCATCCAGTTTCAGTCTTCAGGTTTTTATAAACCTTCTTTATTACGTTGGATCTAAATTTATTTAGCCTTCGGTCGTACATCGTCTGTAAATTGCAGCTTAATAGTCACAACTCACTAACGTTA
Organism: Catocala sponsa; assembly: GCA_963564715.1. Taxonomy (NCBI): domain Eukaryota; kingdom Metazoa; phylum Arthropoda; class Insecta; order Lepidoptera; family Erebidae; genus Catocala; species Catocala sponsa. The sequence continues at coordinate 8,657,007 of OY751330.1, forward strand.
AATAATACACTGAGAAAACTGAATTATAAGCTTATTTCTAGTTTACAATATTTTGTTAGCAGTCTACGTTCACACAACGGCTATTCACCAAGTGAATAGTTGTTTGTTTGTAAGTGATTGGATATAAATGCAATGAGAACAGTCCTACTCATGCTCTATAGCTTGGATCAACCATAATCCAACCATGTGTCACATAGCGATGCTACACAATGATTGATAGAACATAGCGCTCATTAAACAACCAATAAAAAGACTTAAAGATACTAGGAATCACTTCTATAAATCATCAAACAATATTAAAATTGTATAACAAACTAAATACCCATCCTTTTATATTTTATTTTATCCTTGCTTAACCATTCAACAAAAACCGTATTCTCCAAATACACATAACAACAAGGGTACCAAGTTACCCAGTATTCGAATCCAGTAAAGCGAGAATGTAAAACGTATGTGCATGCGCAAACATTCGACAAGTTTATTTTAAGAAAAAAAGGACGCAATGACGCAATCGTTTTCCGCGGACACATTTTCAATGATTCGTACCCAAACAACGAGTTGAGTGCTACTATGGAATTATAATACACCATGCTACATCCCACATAATGTACGTTATAGGTCATGTGATGAACACTTACTCAATTTTGAGTGAGTGTGTTGACTCCCCGATCGCTTATAGAATACCAACGGGTGTTGGAAGCGGGTGATGCGACTAATTTGTCGCTGTTGTGTCACACTGCGACTGATCGAGTGCCAACATTCTTAACATCCATCATTGACATGTTTATGAACCTCTGTGGCGAATTCTAATTGAATATTACCTACACTTATTTCTTAGGATTTATATCGATGGTGCAAGTAATTACGAGTAATGATGATGTCATCTTAGTAATTTTACCATAAAACCTTTTGCTATTGTAAGGAAAACATTTTATAGTTCCGGAAAGAAACAAAACGTTGATGCAACGTTTAGTAGTTTCACTTTACATGTGAATTATATGATGTCACATTTTGTAGGCTAATGTATAGTTATATCAAAAATTTAAACACTAATGCTTCATTTGCTAAATAGCAAACATTTTATAGGTACTTATAAATTATATGTGAGCGACTTATGTCTGAACATTGTGTTGATCATCCTTTGGAATAACCAGGCTTTTATAAATTCAAAAGAAATATTACCTAACTTTAAAGTACAATACGAAGTTACACGGTTTTTTTTTTAATTACAACTTGTAAAGATTTTAATATAATAACAATGATAATATGTTGGTTTTGAACTGTCCTACTGCTAGACTTCTTTTTTGTGTAAAATGAGTTAGGCTATTGTCCATTGCGATGGTTCAGTGTGAATTAGCTGACTTCACACATCTTAAGGAATGTGTTCTTCACCTCTCAGACATGCAGATTTCCTTAAGATGTTATCGTTCACTTTCAGAGAAACGATAATTAACTATTTAGTTTTCATATAATTTGTAAAGGGTAGATAATAATATGCGTGTCTTGGAATCAAACTCGAGAACAATGTTCGACTGCTTTGCAGCAACAATAGTCACGGGGAGACTCAGAAATAAATTGCTTTTAAATCAAAGATTAGTGCCCCAAGTATGATGATATTGATGATGAATTAAAAGCTGTAGTAGTTGACGCAAACGATGAGATAATTTTTTATACGATTAACGTAGTAAATAAGAATTCGGACAGCTGATAAAGGTAACTACAGCCTTTTAAATGGTTGTAAAACGCAAACGCTAGGTTTAAACCGCATGTAGGTTTGAGTAGCGATGGAAATATTTTGCACAAAAGCTATTGTAACTAATAAGTTAGTCTATCACTTAAACACCAGAATCTGAGGATTGAGTTATTTTCGATAAATATTATTGAGGAATAGGACACTAGATTATTTTACTACGATTTCTATTCTGTAAGGTGAAAGTGGGTTGCTCTAGTTAGCGTAACATCCCAGGATTAAGGAAGGGAAACAGCAATTAATCTTAAAAAAGAAATCCTATATACTGATAAATAGACTGCTATTTTTTACTGCTATTTCATACCTTGTACCATTATATAGAATTTAGACAATATTAATTTAAATAAACCTTGTCTTAGATTTAATATCGCAGTTAATTTCTTAGGTATAATTTCCTCGATAAATGGCGTTATACCAGTCGGCTGAATCACGCCATAGTTTTGTAAGTTTTTAAATCAAATGTCTATGTGTCTATGTCTTGAAGAACGTATTACTTCACACTTTGTGCATAGAATATTTTTACTTAATACTATTTCTTGATCATGTGGTAATGTAACATTCACATATTCGTCAGTTTACATATAAATGTGAGATTGAAACAATGTATGCTTACTGTGACTTAGTCTCGTCATAATCACGTTCGCTTTTCCTTATTATTTGTTTATTAATCGATAAATTATACGCTTTTCTCGTAATCAATTTTATTATTCGTATGTTGTGCATCTATATTACAAGTTTTGTAACAATATGAGATTTTTTAAGTATATATGTCCTTGTTTGTCTAATTAATAGTATTGTGCTACTTGAACTGAAATTTTTCTATTTGTATATTACGTAAGAAGGGAGAAATAGCATCCTAACTAATATTATAAATACAAATGTGAGCTTGTTTGTTTTTTTTTAACTGTACCATCGATTATTCAATAAATAATTCCAAACATTTCATTAATTCATCTGTTGTCTGATTTCGAATTGTATTCATTTGTTTAATGATTGTTTAAATCCTGATGAATTTTAATCTCTTACCTAAATGTTTGTATGCCTATTCAAGGTAGATTGTAAAAATAAAAATTGTTAACATCTATATTTCATGTACCTACAATCAATGCAAATAACATTTATTCTATTCTATTCTATTCTATCATGAAAATTGGCATACACGTTGTCAGGGCAACAAATTATCATCCAGAAAAGGTACTGTTTCTAACCTAACCTATATTTACCCGAACGAAGTCGCGGGCAAAATCTAGTTATCTTTAGAGATTTATCTTTGTATGTAAATAGCGTTTTATTGTGTAATTTGTCTAATAATATGTATTCGTTTATTTATGTGTACCACAAATAGTCATTCCGAAACTACGCTTGGTAACAATTATCTCAATGTTCGTAAATAAAATTAAAATATTTGGGTGTAGTACATAACACCTCAGCTATTAAGCTGAGGAACGCAATGTAAATAAATCTCTAAATATTACATAACTAGATTTTGCCCGCGGCTTTGCTTGCGTAAATGTAGGTTAGGTTAGAAACAGTACGTTTTCTGGATGATATTTTGTTGCCCTGACAACGTGTATGCGTATTTTCATGATAATTATCATGAAATTATAATCGATGGTACAGTTAAAAACAAACCAAATAAACTCACATTTGCATTTGTAACCGACTGCCACGCCTGAGGTCGCGAGTTCGATTCCCGCACAAGTCAAACATTTGTGTGCATGAACATGGATGTTTGTCTTGGTCTGGGTGTTTCTATGTATAATATGTACGTATTTACCAAAAAAAGGGATATATGTACGAGTATGTCTATCCATTGTCTAGTACCCATAGTACAAGCTCTGCTTAGTTTGGGCTAGATGGTGTTGTTTGTATGTGGTAGGATATTATTATTATAATATTAGTTAGGATTTATTTATTTATTTAAGGATTGCTTACAGTTATTACATTATTACTTAATCTAATGACATACATAAGGATTATAAGCTAATGCACAACCACGTTGAAGCAAACACAACTTTCACAAATTATATTTGTTCTACAATACATAAAAACTAAACTAAAACTAAGACAGAACTAACTTATTATTTTAATTATATAGACATCTAAATTAAGGACTAGTCAGGTAATATTTTATAAGTTTATATTAGTACTAATTTAAACTAGTGATTAATAATTTTTTTAAGAATTCGACGAAATCGTGACAAGGAAATATTGAATATATCCAGCGAGCTGCTGTATTCATTTGCCATCCTAATCAAACGGCAGATTGGAGAATTTTCGCCTAAGACGGTTTTTCTCAATGGTGGGTGGAAAGGTGTAATTGTGGATCTGGGATATCGCGATGGAACACGAAGTTTGATTTTACTGAGAAGCATCGGACAGTCTATTTGATGATTCAAAACTTTAAACAAAAATATCAAGTCAAGTACTTTCCTACGTTTTGCAAGTGAATCCATTTTAAAGTACTTTAGTTTTTCAAAGTAGGAAAGCGTTTTTATTTCATTTTTATTTCTGGATGTATTTATTAAATGCCACATGAAACGTTTCTGTATACGTTCTATTCGGAGACTGTGAACAGAAAAATGTGGACGCCATACTATACTGCAGTACTCCAAAGAACTTCTAACAAAACAATTATAAAGTAGTATTTTAGTACTAGGTTTTTGAAAAACCCTGCCGTTTCTAATAATAAAACCTAGCATTTTGGAGGCTACTTTTAATATGTTTTCCATGTGCGGAACTAACGTCAATTTCCTGTCCAGAGTTACACCCAAATCCTTGATACAGTCAACTTCTTTCAACTTGTTACCATGTATATAATAAGTAGATGGGATTATATTGTGGTTTCGGGTAAATTTTATGTGATGACATTTGGAAATATTTAGCTGCAATAGGATGCTATTTCTCCCTAATTAAATAGATTCACGCCTGTAGCCTCCGAAGTATTAACTTCAGAGGCTACAGGCGTGAATCTATTTGTATAGAATACGGATGGCACGTTGGCTTAAGTGGTTATCTCGCCACTTCCAATGCGCTCTATGAAGCTTGAGTAATTCTCATATAGTTATTCCTAGTTTGGATGTGACTCTGTCTTTTATTTTAATTAAGTCAGTCACAGTCACATGAATATGTGACAATACAGTCACATCTATATGATTGTGGATTACGCAAAATAATGTGGGAAAAACAAACTCAGTCTTAACAATTGATAAATACAACTATAGCGCTACAAATGCGATAAAATATAATTAGTAATAGTGTAGTAATTCTAACCAATATACCTAAAGGGATTAAATATAATGATCATCAAAAATACTAATTGGTCAGCAAATATTGCACAGCGTAACGAGCATCTATACGCCTCAAATCACTGCATTCCGTCTCGGAAGTGTTAGGTTATGTTAGGTTCCTTTTTTTAAACCCACCCAAAAATAGGAGCCCCGCTTCGCGGGTTAGTACTTAGTTTGATCTCTTTAAAGTTTGCTAGCCATGAGTTGCTGATCAATTAGCTATTTCTGCTCACAGATAATATTTTTCTGCTCACAAAAATACCAATACTATGCTAACCATTTAAATAACACCCATACCTAAATGTAAACGTAAGTTTGTCTGTTTGTTTGTTACACTTTCACGCCTTAACTACACGACTGATCGTCATGAAATTTTGCATACATGTTGTCAGGGGAACAAAAAAGAACATAGGGTACCTTACATCCAGAAAAAAAGTACTATTACCGTGGGATAGAAATGTATTGACATAATCTAAATGAACGCGAGCGAAGCAGCGGTCAAACTGTAGTATCTCTATAAATCGATAAATAAAACGCATTCATTATAATCACATAAAACAGTTCACCTCGTAAAATTACATATCAAAAACTGTTATTGTTACATTTTCATATAAGGAAACAAAACAACACATATGATCCAGTTTGTTAATCCTGTAATGAGTTTCAGCAGCAGAGTTTCAATCAAGTTTTTAGACTCGACGCTATTGAAAGCTGTACAATAGCTGCCACCACTAATGGCATCCCTTTATAAATAATAATCGCCGAGAGCTACCTTTAAATTGTGAACGTCGAACATGATTACTCCTGATGTCCATCTTATAATTGTCGCCGTGTGAGAAGGCGGACCTGCCGATATGACGAAGCGATTCTGTGTACATTCCAACTAGCACCACCGTGCAATATATCTGAAGTATTAAGTGCTCGAGTATAATATGACACGGTGAGACACAGTGTTCGTTTTAATGGCAGTGAGTGGGTGTAAGATCCTGGTATCGGATGGCGAGCTAATGCAATACATATTGGGACATTAATATTGAGTATCGGTGCGCGGTAGGATTAATGTGGAACATTTCGCAGTGTCAACGGGCTAAGGGGCTGGTTGGACGGTAGCCACAAAAATTACACATTCATATTACTGGTAGTTTTTTGCCAGTCAATTCTGCGATTTGCGACGCAATCTCGCTTAATGACTGGGTCTGTATGTATTGAAGAGATTAGATTGTTTCACATTTAATACGCAGGCTTCACGATATTTGCGGATTCAACACATAAGTTATTACAATCCTTTTACTTTATTGCCCCAAGTTACTAATGGAACGGTTATCTTAAGTTCAAATTTGAAAATATATCTTGTAGCTCAATTTTATTTCAAGCTTACAAGTTTAGATTTATTTACACTTATTTCTTTTTTTATTAACCGGTAGTTTTTTTGCCAGTCAGTTCTATTTTTGAGCGACCCGCAATGCAATATCGCTTAACCTGTCAATTGTTCGAATTTAAGACATAATTAAAAACTCAATAGGTTAATGATTACTGAATCTAAATTAATAAATGTAGTGAAGAGATCACATTGTCTTAATGATAAATAATATTTATTTCACAGAAAATGGAGGACATTTAAGGATGTTGTGGTATAATTAATTCATTTAGCTCTTCCATTTAGTCACAATGTGGCAAGCTAAATGTTTTACATTCTTAAAATAATTCTTATTATTGCATAGGTATGATAGTTAAATTAAATTAGTGACATTGTTATTTAAAAATAATTTTGTAATATTTTATCATATAATAAATTGTTTAATGTAGAAACAATCATTCATCTTACATACATTACTATACAAAGCTATACCTCAAGCTAGCCTAAGCTTTGATAAATTGAGTATGGGTTACTAAATACTATTCGTTGTACAAAGTAGAGCTGGCATAGTATTACGGGCGATCACGTTGAATTGGAACATTTCTCTGGAATCCGTCCGCGCCACTCGTTATACGGCTACTGTATCATCTCCTGTACAACACGCTAAAATCCATTTCAAAAACCTCAACCCAATTTGTATCATACAAGCTTTATGTTAAAGTTGTTATTTGATTAGCCAGCTTGAGCTGTTACGTCGTTTATACAGGCAGAGTGTTCAAGTTAAATGCAGAGTTTATTTCATAAGAATATAATTAGTGGGTGGAGTTCAATCAAATAGTTGTTGTAGCGAGCGGCTGCCGAGCGCCGCGAAATAAATCGACCGCCGCCGACGAGACCCGACCAACGGAATTCGGATGCGCCTGCGCTCAATACAGCAGCGTCTAATCTTCGATGAGTTTTTTATTGTTAATGCCTCCCACACAAGGCAATAGCTACTTGAACTTGTTCTATAACAGATTTATTGATAAACTTAATTATGTTAATTGGTATATATTGTAGGTATTAATATTAAAAACTACAAGGTGAGGATAATGCCTGTCCCTGTACGTCGCATAGGATTTTATAAACATTAATATCATTGACAAAGAAATTCATATAACAACAATTTTTTAAAATGCCATAACGCTACCGTTCAATAACAAGGTGACTTAAACTATTGCGTGAACCGCGCTCCATAACGCTGCGTTGATTTCAGGATTGGGCCAACAAAACTGAGAGATTTGTTGAAAAATCTTAATAGCAGCCCCAAGTAAGAAAGTCAAATCAAATCAAATGGTTTATTTGTGATACATGGGTTATATACAGTTCATTACATAATTATATAAGTAGTTAATAACGTCCATTCCATGATCAGCCACTTGGGCATACAAATTATTTAATAATAATTACAACATAAAAGATGGCGATGGTTCTGAGCCTGATCTTTCTCTGGTTGTGTCCGTCGGCCTCGATGGCGTAGTGGTTAGTGTAACCGACTGCCACGCCTGAGTTCGCGGGTTCGATTCCCGCACAAGTCAAACATTTGTGTGCATAAACATGGATGTTTGTCTTGGTCTGGGTGTTTCTATGTATAATATGTATGTATTTACAAAAAAAAGTATATATGTACCTATGTTTATCCATTGTCTAGTACCCATAGTACAAGCTCTGCTTAGTTTGGGCTAGATGGTGTTGTGTGAATGTGATAGAATATTATTATATGTTTCTCTTTCACGGGTATATTCCTAATACGTTAGGAAATTACCCGGCCCTTTGGGAGGCTTACACGGAGACATGGGTCCAACGTGAAGAGGCCCTTCGAGAGTTTTAATCAAAGGTGGGATGGAACACCTACAGCGGCACTAGCCGCAGCAGGCGTAGGACTATCGCTACGTATGGATTCTAATATATGGGCTATGGGTATGGGTGTTTAATGGACTGGTATATTGGTAACTATGCATGATAAAACGGCGTCTGCCCTGAATACTCTAATAGCATCAATCGAATGGACAGACGGTGACTCGCCAACTCACTAGATGGGCCCCCTAAATAGCCACTATAGGCATACAAGCCAGCAGCAGAGGGCAACACCGGTGCGAGCGGCTAGGGATGTCGAGCGGTGCGGCGCCGGTTTCGCCATCACGAGTCTCGTGAAAACGGAGACCCGGAGCGGGTTTCCCCGTAGTTATGCCCTTGAAAATGACACTTCCACCCCCAAGCATGTAGCTCTAGCGGCCCCCCTCTGACCGGCCGATCAAGGCAAGCCAGAGTTGAGAGTCCTACGGGCGCTCTTGAAGTTCCACCCCAGCCAACCAGTAACGGCAAACTGGGGACGAGGCCCTCACCGACTCTCTGAGGCATTCAGGACCGCAGTGTCGCCACTCACATTCAGCTAGCCACAAGCTGCCCTGCGGTTTGTGCGTTTTTATTTAACCTAGTGATACATTTTTTGTTTATATCACAAGGCGAAGATGTTAGTTTAAAAGCTAATATACTATACCCTCCGGTATCGCGTTAGTCTCATTAAGAGATAACGACTGTCCCTGTATTATTATTACATCGCACAATAAAAGTGCGGGGATAGAGAATCCACCTGTGTTCGTGCAGACATTTCTACAGTATAATAACACTCCTGCATAGACTGCTGTCGAGAACGACTGCTGTGACCGAAATTGACTCTAGAGAACATTATGTTATACCGATAAATGCCGATGATCTTTAACTGTGAACATGAATCGAGATTACAGATAGTGCGTGTTTGAAATGTAGGCCAATCACTTAGGTTTCTACGGTCGATTTAATCTAGTTGACAAAGCACAGCAGTTAGTAAGAAATGTGTTATAATGAAACAGGTTACAACTAACTCCGTCCTACGCAGTAAATACATGCGCTGTATTACAACTTCTAAGTGTGTATATAACTACATGTACATATATACATACATAGATTCACGCCTGTTTCCCAGAGGAGTAGGCAGAGACTACGCATTTCCATTTGCTACGATCCTGACACACTTCTCTGGCTTCATTCACTTTCATCACATTCCTCATACACGCCCGTCGGTTCAAGGAGCTCTTAACCAGGCCTTTGTCCAGAACGCCAGGTATATAACTATAACTACATGTATATGTACTTAAATTAAATCAATTCAGATTATTTGCAAATGAATGTTGTACAACAATAGGTAATACAAATTTGAGTAGTCCATAACATACATATTTTATGTACTATATTTAAAATGTTGTAACAAAATTAATTAACCTCAGTAGTCACTTAATAAAAAACTATTACACTCATACTTGTATATTCCTGAAGGGGTAGGCACAGGCGAGCTACATACCCACATTTCGACCGCGATATTTTTAAGTTCCACTTATGTTGGGTCGAGTCAATTCTGACGTTATAAATAAAAAAAGACGTGTGTGCCAGTACTTTTACATTTAATATAAAAATTATGACAGATTCGTCATTTTTTACTGATTCTGAATACGTAAAAATCTCAATCACTAAAACAATTTTAGATACGTCTTTTTTCTTTATGATGGCAGAATTGTCCTTTGTAGTATACATTTTTAAAGCAGCGGGAGGCTGCTCCGTGCTGCTTCTTAGATTTTCCATACAAATATATGCTACGGGACCACAATATATGTATACATACATAGTTTCGCACCTATCTCCCCTAATGGATAGGCAGAAGTTATACGGCTACATTTCGCTAACTACGGTTTAAGATTCCACGTAATAGGTGGCGAGCCTATTGAGGTTTACAGGGCACACCACCAGATGACATGTTGTTACCAAAAAGGCTAGACAACAAAAATAACCCAATAACACTTTGCCCGACCTGGAAATCCGACGATAAAAACTATTAGAAATTGATCTGCGATTCACAGTTAATACTCTCATCGACGATAAATTAAAATCGCTTCATTTATCCCATGAAGGGCTGTAAGGGCGAGTGGGTGTGGTAGGACGGGAGGATAGAGGGACGAGGTACGACAGGAGGTAATCGGCGGTTCATTACGGGCTCTGGTCGCGGCCATGTCGCGCTAAATTGGCCCGCTACCCGTCTTACCCGCACTATGATTTAGGAATATTAAGGCTCGTCCCACGCACTCGTAATTACGACAACGACACGACTGCGAGACGACAACGACATTTAACGTCAACCGAGTAGTTAGACGCAACGTTTTTGTTGCGAATCATTATCTATCATTTGTAATGTAAGTACGCAGACAATGGAGTGAATAGCTCATTACTGTGGGCTGTATCCGGCCGTGAGCTTTTTGTTAATCGAAAAAATAAGCAGTAAAACATCTGACAGACGCTATATTAGTGTATTAACTATAGTTTGCGCATGTAGCTCTACTCAACTCATAACGCAAATAAAAAATGTATCAATCGTTTAATGATGTATAAGTGTCGGTAGCTCAATGGATAAGGCATAAGACTTGCAATCAAGAGATTGTAAGATACTAGCTAGCGTCGTGACTCCATTCCCAAAGCAAGCAATAAGGGTATTTTACGGCGCTCCATGTTTTGACCAGGTTATACATGCCCTGGTCACAAGCTAACCATAGTCAGTCAGGTTGAGACCACGGCCGATGTAACCTGATTGAAACATCGAGCATTTAAAGGTGAACTGTATTATGAATGATCACGGTACTTGCAGATTTTAATTTCAACATAAAAGTTGTTACAAACATTTGGTTTAGCTAGATGAAAAGAATAGATAAACCTTAAAAAAGAACATGCGTGTTTATATACCTAAGATAGTCAACAGCATCGCGAACTGTTTAGTGCTTCTTACATATACATTGCTAGCGTACTAGCTTCTTTCAATCCTAAACTCTTGGAAAATTATCTCTTAAGGCAGTCAAAATAAAGACCATCTGGCTTTTGCAAATAAGTGATTGGCATGGAGGCCTTTATTTTTGGAGTCCAGTAACACCGTTCATAATGCGGACTCGATCATTTTAATAGATGACGATTTTACTGTATGTTTCGAAATAATTAGTTGTACAAAATCTATACAATATCTTATATGCAGTGGTTAACGAACTTTCTTAGTCATTTGTAACATAAATTGCAGTTAATCTCTAAAACGAGTATTTATTTGTTTGTCAAAATAACCTGATAGAACTAAAACATCTTGAAACATATTCTTAGACACCTAGTCGCAATAAAGGCAAGTTGTCTACTATCGTAACAGGTGCGTTCCAAAAACTCTGTTATACCGACGAGTGACAGACATATGGCCGATCAATTCCTAAACCGTACTTTATCTAATGTTGCAAGTTAGTAAAAAGTACGCACTAAGTTATGTCTCGCAAATACTGTTAGTATTGCGCGGAATTCGGCGCATTAGACGTTGTGACACGACTGGTTGTGCCCGAAAACAACATCAACAACTGCGCCCTATCGCCACTCGGTTACTTGAGCTATGTGTAATACTAGCTGTGTCCAACACCTCGTTTGAGTAAACTTGAGATTTTATTTATCTGAATTACAACTTAAAATAAATAGTGGTGAATTGATGCAGTTACCTATATTATTATTCAGTCCTGTGTTGTGGGTTCTATCTTTAGACAGTACAAAAATAAAATTTATGTAGTCCACAATTATTTTTGTACACTCTTTTCGGTTAAGATTATATTTTGTAAGCGCTGCCGCCATATTGAAATATTTCAATGCTGATATCGATTTAGTTTCTACTATAAATAGTGGAAAAATTTATGATCTATAAATTTACAGATCATAAATTTTTTGTGCAATATAAAAGTAAATCCAAGTTTATGAAAACTTATAGTTATACAAAGAATCTATTTAAAATATTAAAATGTCAGGTAATTTTGAAGTCACCTGCCAATGGTCATCTACCAATTAAATACAATTAAAATAGGTCAAAATCCTTTGAAATATGTTAGTTCGTGTTACCCTAGAAATGTATATGTAAAGAATATAATATTATTATAAAACGATTCGTAATGTTCGTATCCCTAGTTTAGATTTAAATGCCTTCAAATACCATTCAGCAAGCTGAACATTTGTTGCCACGCTAGAAGTAAAAGCTTCTAATGTGCATTTACAAATCTTTATAAAGATACCCCGTGCCATTTTTGTGAAATAGTGGTAGGCAAAAATGGTGCAGTTTACATTGTACCAAATAAGAAAACATTTTACTAAAGTATTATATGTATAATAATAATAAATGTGTACTACAAACAAATGTAAGACATATATGCATAGCCCTCTGGCCGATACAAATATTCTCGCTGCGTGTATGAAATCGAAATACTCGGACACAAGCTATGCACTAGCCTGTCGCCTGTCTGTCTACGGCCACCAAATTCTAAAGAACTTTATTAATAATTTATATTACTACTTAACAATACCATATCGCATTCAAAATAATCCGTGTACACTCAACGGTACCTACAGTTTTATTCATTTACATGTTGTAACTCGGTGGTTGAGGCTTATTAGAATGTTTGTATTATCGTTTTAGCTGCTTCTTTGGACCTGTGGCATAAAATTAAATGTGCTTATTGTAAGGTTTTGAGTTCAACTCTCGGGGCAAGCAAAATATTTGTAACTGGAGTAAGATATTCTCAATAGCAACACAGACTCTAGTATTAGTCTATTGGTTGAATTGTTAGTATATGTTCATACAGCGCCGCCAATTATCATGGTAGCATAACAAATATTCAAGACAGAAAGAACTAATTTTACGGGCATTGTATATAAGAGTGTAGGAACTGAACAAACTGCTGTATATTAAGACTGTTTTGGACGCTTGTAACACCACAATAATCGCTAACGCCGACTTGGCAAAAATGCCGTCTGATATTGCACGAACGTAACTCAAATCTTTCTGGCTGCAATCTCCTACAGAGTGGAGGTACTTTTACATAGTAGTAATCTAAGTTACCTGTGTTTGTATGAATATAGAATTCACTGAACGGCTGCCACATGCCGAAACAGTAGCAAACCTGTCTGGTTTTTCTCTCATTACTTTCTAAGTCATTTACTTTAGGATCCAGACAAATTACGACATAATGGTATGATTACGTTGCAAAATTGTTGGTTCCCTATTACTCGGTCGATTTGTGTCGGCAATTGATAGGAATTATAAAAATAGCGGTGCGAGGAATGCGGGCGCGATTAGTGATGCATCTAAACACGCTGCGCGGGCACACCTGCCGGGGTTTGCCCACGCCAGCGCCCGCCACCGCTGATGTACCCGCGCCCGCGTCCGCTCCCGCTGCACTTTACACCACATCACGACTCACAGTAACTACATAATACGTAATAATCGCTTGTTAGACACGCTTACGGTATTGAACACAACATATGCGAAGCGATCTCATTATATTCAAATTGTTGCGTTTATATTTTGGTTTTATTACTAACTCCACATTATTGTAAGACTTTGCTCGTTTTTCTTTCACGTAGAAATTAGTTTTGAAAGCTTCGATCATTTTAATGGTTAAAAAAGAGTAAGATCCATAAAATGTTGAGGAAGGTTACAAAGTTGTACAAAAAATAAACTGAAATAAAATGTATGTTTTAGTATTAACTTAGCTTCTAATTCCATGCCGAACTCTAGATACATCTTTTCTTTTTGTTTTCGAGAAGATGGTCACTAATTACTAGAATTCCTATTTACTTATTAATTATATACCCCTCCAGCTAAGCTACAATGCTTATCTCAGGAGTGGGTTTACGTCAATGGTGATTGCACTATCGCCGTGAATCTGGGATTCGTAGGCATGATATCCCGATCGCTAGCCTAATTTCTAATCCATCAGGCTATTGCCTTTTTATTTGCAAAATATTCTACTCTTGCCTATAAAAAATCTTAGTCTGTGTAATTCTGAATGTTAAAAAAAGACAACATATTATTTATATTTACATTCCTAAAACCTAATTACTAATATAGTTAGATATTCAACGTAGCAAAAAATAAATATCCTAACTAATATTATAAATGCGAATATGAGTTTGTTTGTTTTTTTCTATTTTACGCCTTAACTACGATGATTTTGAAATTTCACATACACGTTGTCAGGGATACAGAAAAGAACATAGGAAACCTTTTAACCCAAAACAAAGTACTATTGCCGAGGGATGGAAATAGGTATATTATAAATGTCATATATCATTTGCGAAAGTACAAAGGCCTTTTTTTAGCGTAGGAAGCTGCTAAGGCAGTGGCAACCCGACGGCAGTTCCCGTGAATATCGGTTGTCGGCCGATGACACGCCTCCAGCCTGCGAGGTTTAAAATACAACTAGTGGACACCACTGCCTTCCGGATTATTTATCTCTGCCATCTACAACCTGCTTAGAAGAAAACTCTATGAATAGCAACGCCTACAATTACGTCACTTTGCATAATAATATAGCTATAATTTCTTGAAATAAAGATGTTTCCTTACGGTCATCAAAAGACCTATGATCATGATTGCTGAAAGAAAATTTAATCTTAATAAAAAGCCGTAGAATGTATAAAATTTTAATGTGCTAAAATATTATCTAATACAATTAACATTATTAATCAAGTCCAATTTTGGAGCTCTATCACGGTCAAGTCGTCCTAATAACGCCTCGCGTATACGCCAATACGAGTAGAAAAGTATCAATTTAATAAATATAAGCAAATATATAGTTATATAAATAAACTTGTGGCCCCCACCTGTCCCCACATAATGGCTTATGAGTTTCATGATCATTTGATCAGGTTTCGAAACACTTTAACTACAGAAAGGCTACACACCTGCTGAACCATTCATATACTAAAAATGTTTAAACATTAATAATTGACTTAGTATAAAACACGTAAATATACCTACTCGTACTATAGTGGATTTATTACAAGAAACTGAGCAGTGCGAGTGGGTCGCCAATCGAGCGGAGCAGTAAATTCGCGCCGCCCCCGGCACTATTTGATCATCCCGCGACTCCGTCCGCTCGCAACGGTAATTACGTTATTAAAAAAATAATATTTTCCTACTGGTTGTTTTGTGGCCGACGCAGGCCGCGCGGCCGCTACGCGCGTTTTTTATTTATTATTTATGCACTTAATTAACGGTTGACTGCACCCGACACAACACTACTCTTATTTATGGTACAAGTTTAATCGCTCGCTAATATTTGCCGATAAGAGATAATTTTGCGAATACATCGGCGAAATTCACAACAAATGGTACGACTGAAATTATATTTGAGTGCACATTATAATAATTTGATACTGTTTTGAACAAGATCGACCCAGTGAACTCACAAAGCGGCCAGTTTACTTGGAACAATCAAATTAGCAGGCTGTAATCTCGGCGAAGCAATTGGGGCAGCAGTCGTTGTGTATATTGCGCGCATTACGGCGGCGAACGCTACGAGCGAGCAATATTATACCGACGCGATACATATCGAGTGAATGCTACCGGCGACGACCGACGACGTCTCACAGTCTACAAAACGTCGCCAATTCCTACATTTTCCTCGGAACTTACGACGTTTTAAATTCCACACGCACATATAATTTAATTCGAGCGGCGGCGGTTAATCTGGCGGGATCACGGAGAAATGCGCCGGCGCTCGCCGGACGCGAATTTATTGTTTATGAAATTGTTTTTGCATGTTCCAGATTAGCCCAGTTTAATGTTGCGTCGTATGTCGCAACCACACAAACGACTGTAGACTGCTGATAGTTCTGTGAACGTTGCCAGAATCACAGATCGAAACTCGAAACAGCAATCCACGAATACTTCAAGCGTGGTGCAAATGAGGGCCTCCTGCGGCAAGTAATGAGATAGTTAAAACCACATTTCATCATACCTACTAATAAGGTGGCACAAATACATACAGCCTTATACATATATCTCAGTATGCAGACAAACATGTTATATATCCACATTTTCCAGATCCTAATTATATCCATTCTTGAATTTCTTTCATTCCTTATTATTATCCTGATTCCAGAAGCTTATTGCCGTCAAACGGACAGAGTTCTAGTCATCGGGCTGCTACTGAGATAATATCCATTAAGACCTTAGCCAACCTAGGAATCGAACCCGTGACATCAGGCACTATACAGCTATACCATCGAGTTAGTTCACGCCATAGAAATACCTGTCTATGAACATTGCATCTGACAAGTTACCGAATTAGTTAAAAAGCTGCATTTACTATGCAAGGGGCAGGACGCAGTCGCTATCGAGAACACAGTGCCTCTTTAACGAGTGAATATAACCTCTATATCTAGACTCAATGAAAAAAGCCTTGTGTCTGAGCAGGCCCTGGAAACGGTCTGGAGGATGAATGCGCGAGCGATCTTTACGCCCCGCCCGCGATTTGCCCTAGATTGTGAGAAGGAGCACTGGTAGGCTTAGTCGGTAGGACCGGAGCTTTCTTCGGTCTTTTCCCAGGTGAGGCCGACTCGTATCGCGGAAGGGTATGCGTAAATGCATTCCTCCACGTAAAAATGGCTCTGGGAACCGTATCCTAAGAATCTAAGGAGAAATTTTGGAGAAATTTTCGAGAATAGAGCCTTCTTTTTTCTCTTCAATACAGGCTTAAAACATTATAAGTCGCTGCTTTGGTGACGCACATGAACGCAGTGCATGTGTTTTTGAGTTCGAATTCCGGGTCGGGCGAAATGTTATATTAATCTTCCCTCATAAATTTTTTACTAGAAGCACAAAGTCTACCACAGTGCTTTTGGCTAGGCGTATTATATGGAACCTAAAATCAAAATATTTTTTTTTATACGACAGATGGCAAGCAAGCATACGGCTCACCTGACGGTAAATGGTCACCGTAGCCTATGGACGCCTGCAACACCAGACGCCTGCATCACTTGCGCGTTGCCGACCCTTTAGGAAAGGAAGAAAAGAAAAAGGAATCGGAATGGAGAAGGAGCGGGAAGGGGAAAGAGTGTGATTGGGCCTTCGACACTCTCACGAACGAAACACAACAATAGAGATACTGCTATTTCATGTCGATATTCTGTGAGAGGGTAGTCTTTTCTCGGTCGAGCCGGCCCATTCATGCTGAAATCAGCGAGGCTATAGCTCTGACTATAGATAGACGTGAGACTATTTACAAAATATTTTAGCATTAGATTTTGTCCGCGGCATCGCTCCTGTTAACCTAGATGTTATAAATAGATTTCTATTCCTCGGGAACGGTACTTTTTCTTCTGAATAAAAGGTGGACAAAGTGTATGCAATATTTCATGATGATCGTATGACTAGTTAAGGCATGAAATCATCAATCGTCACGAAATTTCGCAAACACGTTATCAGGAGTACAGAATAGAACATACCTTTCATCCAGAAAAAAGGTACTGTTCCTGAGGAAAAGAAATTATTTGTTTGTCTGTTACGCTTTCGCGTCTTAACAACTCGACCAATCAACATGAAATTTCGCATACACTCATCCAGAAAAATTACTGTTACTATCCCAACCTAATCTACATTTATGCGAGCGAAAGCGCGGGCATAGTTTATAATAATAATAATAATGCTACCGGCGACGACCGACAGCTTGGGTCCAAGCTGTCGGTCGTCGCCGGTAGCCCGATGTCGGTTGTTCCCGATGTCAGTGGGTCATTTCAGTTTTTATATCTTTAAATATGTATAGATTTTATATTTATATTTAAAAATGTAATTATTAGAAAGAAAAAGTAATAAACAGAATAATAATATAATAATATATTATATTTTTATTTGCAATTTGTGTTACAAATCATTTTTCTCTTATTGTATTATAATGAAAATCAGACATTAGGTTGCCGTTGACGACCGTACTAATATTAATTTTGTTATAGTTGTCAGCGTCTTCCACCCTAATACCAATGGTTTCATATTGAAAGGAATATTACATATTAGAAAGTTATTCATAATAATTACAAAAACAATAAATTATCAAATAGATTAACAATATTACATTATAACAGAAATAAAAATAATTTACAAGTATAGGATTTATTTACGAGTTAAAATCAGTTAAGTATTTTATAGATAAATTTATTATTTGGAGATTAATTATAGGTATAATAATAAATTAAACAGCTAAGTATGACGCTGAGCTTCCATTTACCACAGTCGAGAGTTGAGTGGGTGTATGTCTGTATGTGTATGTGTGTGTGCGTGTGAGTGTGAGTGTGTGTGTGTGTATGTGTGTGAGGGTGTGTGCGTGTGTGTGTGTGTGAGAGAGTGAGTGTGTATGTATGTACCAATGTGTGTGTGCATGTTTGCGTCCTGTAAGAGCTACTTAAGTTTTTGGTTATCTACTTTGGTTCTCATAGTGAGAAGAGGCCCGTGCCCAGCAGTGGGACAGTTTAATACAGGGCTGATATTATTATTATTATACTAATTCTTCCGTTGTTTTATAGTCAAGCCCTTTCATCGTACGTACTATAATATTAGTAAGGATATCAAGGTTCCCTCACAATATATTCGTTCGCCATTAAAACGAACAATAATGCTATCTCACAAGTGACATATTCACGTGTAGCTATGCAGACTTGTGAACTAACCTATTGTTTGATATTCAGTGCCACTCATCGTAGTTCGTGACAAATAAGTACTTTACTCATCACTTGTATATGTGACGTTGTATCCTGTAAACTAGCTACGTGTTGTTTCCTTATGTCAGTCTTATATATATTGGCGTTTGACACCAGAAGGCACATGTTTCACGTCTTCGGATCGTAGTTTGACTTATGGAGCTATGGAACTGCCTTGGTAAGGAATGCAATTGCTGTGCTTGACGTCTGGGGTTTGGTTGTAGGGTTCTTGTTAAAAATTTCGCAAATGCAGCACGATAGAGAGCCATAGAGTCGCTCCTTTAGGTGGGAAGTATCACAGCTGATGAGATGTAGGTGTATTATATTTCTGCCTATACCTTCGGGAGTACAGGTATAAGACTATGTGTATATGTATTTAACTAGTTTTTATCAAACACGTCTACACTGTCATAGTTAGACATTAATAAATATATAAGATAAGTTACTTAGTAATCCTAACTAATATTATAAAAGCGAAAATGAGTGTTTGTTTGTTACCTTTTCACGCCTAAACCAATGAACCGATCTTACTGAAATTTTGCATATACGTTGTCAGGTGTATAGAAACGGAGATAGGTTACCTTTCATCCCGAAAAAAATTACTGTTCCCGAGGAAAACAACAATAACGTTCTTATGATAATAGATGGCGCCACGTGTTGTTTGAATTATTATTGAATTATATTATTACAAGCAAAGTACAACCCGAATTGATTGTCAAATTCTAAATTAACGCGAGCGAAGTCGCGGGCAAAGGCTAGCTCTGTTATAAATACAAAAAATCTTCACAAGTCGCCCAGTTACTAAAATTCGACCGTAACTTATTTTGAGAAAATATGTTATTTTGGATTATACCCGTCTGCAGTCTTCCTTCAAATAAACTTTAATTATGCCAAATATCACTTCATCCACTCATTCGTAAAAAGATACCATGTCTTCTCTTGAGGTATTACCACCAAATTATTTGCGCATTCGTTTTTTGTGTATGCGATGAAAAGCTGCCGTCTATAGTCCCTGAATAACCTCACATAGCTTGCTTATATGAGGTAGATAACTCTAATATCTCTCTGTGTGCACTCCACTTGTTTCATATTTTATTCAAATTATGTATGAAGGACATAAAGTAGAATGATTAATTGCTGTTATGTTAGATAAGTTTGTGTGAGCGGCGAATGTACGCGGAACGCGAAGACATCGCCGTCGCGCCCTGAACCACTACCATGAGCTCACTGTGTTGTAGTCGCGACTGTCGTGAGTGACTATAGTCGAGACAGTTGTCGCTATAGTTATACTAGGCTTTTTCAACAGGCCTATATTTCGACTTTACGTTACAATTGTATCTTTAAAGGCAAACAATGTTTTAACCCAATAGTGTGATCTTATAATTGGAGAGCTGGATAATGGTGTATTATAATTAGTCAGCAATATACCATAACAATATTTAAACTAAGAGTATCAAACCACGGGTGTAGTTTAAAATATGTTAACTCCATATTATAGACAACTTCATAGACAGTATACTTCGAAATTTTATTGTATTAAAATAATGAAATATATTGATATATTAATTCAGTCAAGTAATCTGTCAATAGCTAAAATGACAGTTATAATAGAAATTCATTTTGAATATATATATTGTATATATTTGTGTCTAGCTACTCCCGCTAAAGTAACAACTTAAAATGTTAATTCTCTAAAACATTTTTGAGAAATATTAAACCGTGTTAAGTTAACATCACTCCGACGTAAGATTCATGGTAGGAGCAATACCTACTTATAGTGACGTGCCAGTCACGGCTATTATTTTGTTATTTTGTGGTAAACAATGCGCGGTCCATCAGAGGCGCTCGGCGTACAACATCCACGTACGGCTCAATTACGTGCCACGTAATAAAGACATATAAAAGCAGAATATTTGCATGTGACGAGTGGCGGTACAGACGCGAGACGGCGCCACGGTACGCGGCGGTCCACAGATGTGCAACGATAACCCGCCGCAAGACAGCGCCGCGACGGACGTGAGCACACACACACATACACAAACACGACTAGAGTCAGGAGTACACAAGCACACGAGTTGTTGTTGTCTAGTAAAGACAATAATATCCGAGCGTTAGCACTGGCATCAAATCCCACGGTGCTAGGTCGTTGCCTGTTTTGTTTTGGGCTTCGATTGCATCTCGTCACCTAATGGCTAGGAGTAAGATGTTGATATGTTTAAGATTCTTGTAGCTAATTTCTGAAAAGCAGATCAAAACAAAAATTTGTTAACAGACGGACGCATATTAGCTGTTTGAATTAGCTGACTGAATTAGCAACAGCCAATCAGATCACTTGACATAAGTTTGATTTTGATACGTCGTTGATTAGCCTTTCAGAAACCTGATGCTATTCACAAATTTACGTCGCTACTACTTCTGCGCCTTATTTCAGTGTTCAACCTCCACAGGGGACAAAACATTGGCAATTCGTGATGAGCAAGTAGGAGTACCCACACTGCGTCCCCGAATACCTCTGACAGTCAGTTAAGAACTTATCTCCGATTAATTTATGACTGGTGGTAATGTAGCTCTAAGAGCGATAGCAGAACTCTTAACTCTAGCTTGCCTTGAAAGAGGAAGATTTTCTTCTTTTAAGAGGGTAGTTCTCTTCGGTGGAGTAATCGTTACGAATGTTTGTCTCCTGTTTTCTTTTAAGCCTCTTGATATGACTCGACTCTCACTACTTCTTTCACTTGTTGGACAAAGGTACGTCACGATCTTCTCCTTCCTGTCCCTCTTACAATTTGTTATTATTCCTTCCAAGATTGTGTTTAAAAATTTGTCGTGTCATATCAAGTGGCTAATTAAATTTCCTCTCCTGTCATTTATGGTTCTCAACAACTTTTTGTTGTTATCAATCATATGAAACACTTCTACATTTCTTTTCTTTGATTGGATCTATGTCCTTTTAACATAATCAAATGTACTCTTCGACAATTATTTATGTTTATGTCCATCAAAAATACCGCAAATCACATAAAAACAATTTTTGTGATAATTAAATATTATTATTATTATTATAAGATTGGCTATCTGTGTGTATGTCATTTGCGAGACGCGAGAAAACAGACACATAATCCACATAGAAAATGATTTGACATCAAGTCAGCTGGATGCAAGTCTATCAAGTGCGATTTAATTCGTCTAGGCTCAGACATACATAATGCTTCTATCATTTTCTCTCGATATGGGTAAGCTGGCAGGCAAATTTACCATTAGTGGTAGTACGGAATTAGAAACAATTTTGCAGTAGCCATGCTGATTATATATTATTTGTGCCCTACAAATATTGCACGATGTTTAACGAATAGATAAGTAGGTACTTTAAAATAGAAACCGTCAAGTACCCACAGCCAGCCAGGTATTTATTCCTCAAAATACCCAAAACATTTGTATATAATAAATTGACTGTATAAGGGTTCGAATGGAGTGGATCGCAGTAGCATAGCTTTAAACTTTTATAAGAACATTATCGTAATCTTTTGCGTTGTAAAATTTGCCCCATGTACGTCGCATGTTGAATACGCAGGCTGTTTTATGAAGCTTTGTCTGCAAAAAAATTGCTCTTGATTATACTAAGTGTAATTTCAAAATGTATATTCATTTGTTGGATATAGTGTTGAGTTGGTGACAGTGGTTGTTGCCAGGCGGTGCGTCGGCGCAGTACATACGCGCACGTATGTACGGGAGCGGGCACGTACATTCAGTTTCTAACATTGTGAAGCCTCACGGAGGCACTAAAGCGAGCTGCTTCGTATGCGGCGCGCGCGCACAGCCCCGCGGAATCACAATCGACGCTCGCGGTAATAACTCGTCGAATGGTCGCGCGCCGGAATCAACAAATAGGCGACGACGCAGCGTATAGCGCATGCGCATAGCCGACAAGCTCACTGCTAACACCTCTTTGTCTCGACCACCAGGACCTTGGGAACGAAGGTCACCCTACACGTGTCATATTATATTATTAACTAAATATAGATAACGAACTTACTTGTACAAAATAAATTGTCTTCGTCATGTCTTAACTAAAATATATATAACTTTTCAAAATGTTAATCGAACTTTTGGAATCTTAAATAAATAATAAATAAATATTATCGCCCAAAGAAACCATAATATCCTATGAACTATAGCGATAATTACTTTTATGAAATATAACTCCGGCTGGATAGATTGCCCCTGTGTTATAGGCAACTTTATAAAAATGTATACAATGGAGACAAATCAAATTTAGAACTACAATATTTACAGATCAAAAGTATTTGCTTTGAGAGAGAATCGAAACCATAAAACTCGACGCTTAAGTATTGGCGAGGTAGCTACTGAAATCAATTAAGTATACCTATATACATAGTTCAAATATTCCCAATCGAAAGCACAATTACCAGTATCCACACAGCTAAAACCTGCGACCAAATACATACTCAAGTCTCAAAGACATAAAACTCTATAAATAGAACTGTTACTAGCGAGAACAGCCATTAAAATAACAAACACAGGATAAATAAAATGAACATTTGATTTAGTAAAAGTATAATGTTAATGTAACAGCATCAAAACGTTTATCACGTCACTGTGTTGACACCAAACTAATGACAATTATAATGGCGTGTCGCGTCAAAGTTAAACAAAAAATAAACAGCTCGGACAAACATTATTGATATTCATGTGATTCATGGAAACGTTAGGCGACGACGAGCATTATTCAGATGCGATCGAACCCGTCAATCACTCCTCACCTCGGACCCAAGATCCATCACATCACCTCCGCCACCACGCTAATATCAACCTTAATTACACCACCTAAGATACATATTTATTATGTAAAAATAATTCGGTGTAAACGAAAGGTAATATTTAATAGGTCCATAGTAATGAGGCAGCTGTGACGAAGGAAACTCTGCATGTATTTATTTAAATTTATGAGAATTGGTATAAATGTAAGACTGAATACACATGGTGCACATCTTAACTGTGTTCATGCTTTAATTTGCAATAGTAAAAACTATCCTTAACATATGATGGAGAAACTCAAGGTAATACACAGCGGGATCCCCGCCAACTATGATATTGCCCTGACAAGACATGAACTCTTTTTTTTAAAGATCAGCCACTCGTGTATGGCTTTTCTTAAAGGTACGGTAATTTAAGCCTATATAGTGAACCTTTAATTTTTAATGTTCAAAATAAAATGACTAGTTAAGGTTAGTTCGGCCTTCTAAAAGTGCGTAGAAGCGCTGTGCTATCTGCAGGCATTTATGTGAATCTTTATTATTGGTTCCTGATGCGCTTGTAATGTCCTGGTTATACAAATGTCCATTAGTTGAGATGATACTTACTATCAGGCAGGCCGTATGCTTACATCCCACTTTTCACTAATATTATCTTACCCAATATTATAAATATAAAAACTTGTCAAGGTATTTAGATGTCTGGTTTTCAATCACACGTAAATCATTAAGCAGATTCGGATCAAACTTAGCACACAGGTAGACCATGACCAGAAATAACACATAAGATACATTTAATTCTGGTATGAATTCTCAAGGAATGCACGCAGGTGGAGCCGCAGACAGAAGACATAAAACCAAAAATCTTAAAGTAGCTGCTTCTAACACAACATAATAATATACTAGGTTATGCACAAGTGAACCGATGACGTATTTTCCAAAAGAATTATTTCTAGAAATTTTGTTTTAATTGGAAGTGTCATTTACGTTACAAATCGGCAACCGAAAGAAGCAAGGCCGCATTTATGATATACGACAATTAAATATTAATTCGTCAGCACACGTTCAATAGCTATTTGTCACAATCATCATATGACGGTATATATTAAAGACGCCTATACGTAATTGTTCATACATATGGAACATACTAGCTCGTTGTTTTCGTGGCATAAGGTTTAGGTCTCTGGGTGTTGAAACCGGGATACAAAGATCAGTCAACACTTAAATTTGGAGCCCGGATTCAATTGCCAAGGTCCTTACTGTTATATCTCAAAGCATTGTTATTACGTGCACGAGATTGAGACAAAAGTATACACACTGTGATGCTCTCTCGCAATCTCAGGAATGCAATAACAATGTTTAAGGGCCCAGATCGAGCAGTATGTTGTTGGGTGTTCCTGTAAAAATCTCTCATTAGCAGGACAGTATCTGGCAATAGGTTATATTACGTGGTTTTTAAAGTTGCACTCGGAAATATGGGTTCAATACAGATACGGGGAACTAGATAAAGTAATCATGTAATTTATAGTAGTTCTTTATTGTATTAAGGTAAGGGTTCTATGAGGCTAACATTCCTTTGTATATCCATTCCTTATCCGGCTAAAACTTAACATATTTTCAAACCAAATAAAGTAGTAAGTTACTATGTGACTAATGATTCGAATGAATGGGTACTATTAGTACGCGTTACTAAGTGCAAGCAAAAATTTGAGTCTATGAGAAGATCCATGATAGGACAAGCTGCCTTCCGAAGACAGCGAGTTAAATTGCGGGTTACGAATCTGAGTTTGTTTGTTTGTTTGCTATGCTTTCATGCCTTAACGACTCAACCGATCATCATGAAATTTTGTAAACACGTTTTCAGGGGTACAGAAAAGAACATGTACCTATGTTCTTTTCTGTACCCCAGAAAAAAGTACTATTACCTACTAACCTAACCTAACATACATTTAGGCGAGTAAAGCCGTGGATATTATCTAGTTAATATGTAAAAGTACCAAAACTAACTAAATATTAAGAAAATCTTGTACGTCAGTGTGTACGCACGTTTGCACAGCATTGCGCGCCGAACCGATTTGAGCGTGCGCACGCGCGTATACTAAATAATTCATTAATTTACGTCGTTATCACTTGGCTATTTGTGTTTTTACACTATACCTAACAGGTATAGACCTTTAGGAACCGGGTGGGTACTCACCCATCATTTTTTATACCTAGATACTCTCTATTGCTGACTGCGCAATTCATTATAAGCGACAAGCATTGGGCATGCGATCGAGGGTGTGGCTTTGTATCTTACACGATGCACTACCGAAGTGAACTCACTCCTAAGACAAGCATTAAATGTCGATATAACAAGGCGTCGCAGTATATAGATGTCGTTGAAAGGTTATCTAAGAAACAAAATTCGATGATACGACTTTCGCACTAGGAATTCCATTCTAGTGATTAGCAAAAATACTAATCATTTGTAATCCAAATAGATTGCAATCTTTAAAAAATAAATTGCATTGGCTTGTTGGTTTAAGCTTCATTGCTGGGAATGCGCTATTAATTACAAATAAGCGTTATTTGTTACAGTAAAAAGTTGCATCAACCATCTTTGATCCCGTGTCATAAAGTCTTACTGAGTCTTAGGTCGATCGTGTGGTCTCGGCGCTGATTCCTGAAGTCGAGGCAAAATTATATTGCAGCATCGAATCTGGAATTCTCTTATTCATTCCTATATATCCTTTTAGGTTACTATAACTATATCGTAAATACAACATTTTAAAAATATATTTGGATACTAGTTACGTGTGATAGATTAACATATAACATTGCTATCCCAGTATGCGTCCCCGTGGGGTTGACGCAGGCAAAGCTGTGGGCTGAAACTAGTATGATACAAGTAGCACAATAATGTAACCAACGTACCGCTCTAAATATGGTTGAAAATCAGCAAATGATTAGGGCAACCAATAGTCTATTTGCTTACCAGTTTATTAGTTAACATGATCGCACCTTCTCGCTATGCAATAGACGCATTAAATCTGGCTATTAGGTACCGTTGCATGCGTTTACAATTTTAACACTGATGATATAATATTTTCAACTTTAAACACCATTATACTAGTTCATCAAACACCTATCCCCTATTATTATTATTATTAATAGTCCTGCCCCGGCCACAGTAGATGCCTCGGTAGATGGTCCCATCCCACTTCAGATTAAAACTCTTAAAAGTCCTCTTCGCTGTGGACCTATATCCCATGTAAGCTTATTAAAGGGTTGTGTATTTCTTTAACTCACGTAACGCTACAGATTAAGCGAAATCTCGCAAAAATGAGCCCAGTGACTACATTTTAACATAAATTTATCCTTTATTCAGATAACATATCTGAAAATATTGCAATAGGATCTTGTTTAAAGTATACTTACCTTTATTGGCTAACCTGAAGTTCAGGCTCGGGCAAATATTGTTCTAAGAACGTTTGTTAAGAAATTGTTCATAGAAGAATGAAGTCTGCCAATCACCCCGGTAGATAGCAAAAGATTCCCCTCCTGACGTGGACGTCAGGATCCGGAATCTTTTGCTATCTACCGGGATATGTTCCAACATAAAAGATCCCTAGCCAAATGTGGGTATATAATATATAGGCGATAGTCCGTATAAAGTATGATCTGTGATCTAAGTTGTTTTGTTGTCGAAACTCGAGAACTATTTCCTCGTGGGTTCACAAAAGATGACACTATTAATATGCACCACAGAGGCTCTATTTCCGACTGTTCTCGGTCCGTGGGAGCATTTAGTTTTTTAACAAAAAAGCCTCTTTATGTTTCCCTTTGGTACATTAGGTGAAGGCACTATGATCATAGCGCGTATGATGTACAGTGACCACAATGTTAAAACTATAAAACGGTGACTAAAGTAAGAGCTTGTTTTGTTTTTTTTTCAATGTATTTTTTTGGTTTACAAGTTACAAGCGAATAACTGTAAATATACGACAGTCAAATACAGTTTGAAATTAAAATTAAATGCAATAATAGCTGTATATGTTCGATGCTGTCGCATTTTTAATAACGTTGAATAGAGACCGACAATTTTTAACAGTAATTAAAGAAATTCTTAAGCTCAAATATTGCATTTTGGTTACCATGGACCATGCGGTTTTAAATATTGAATAAACTAATACTATGTTTTTATTATTTACAACATTTACATTGTATCTCCGCAAGAAGGTAGTCGGGCAGTTTATATTCACAAATCGTATTTTTTTTTAAATCCCATATAACAGAATGCAATTTTATTGCTGCTACAGAGAATTTTCTTTCAGTAAAATCAAATACCACTTTTCCACACAATTAGCCACCTTACGTTACGGGCCAACGAAACATCCCTTAATTACACTTTTAATGCCACGCAACAGATATAATAGAAAATCTATTGTCTCCTGAAATATCAGCGATCGTCGTGGCGCTCAAAATCTTAACTAAACATAATAAACACAGTCTCAAGCCTCTATCGGCGAAGAATTAGGCAAATATTACATCCGCATTTTACCAACTCATGTTTCAGGTGCCACGTAATAAGGGACTTGCCTAACGCCATCTACCAGGTGCAGATAATTTCAAGACAGTAAAACCTAATCAGACTTTGCCCGATATAGAAATTAAACTCAACACCTTGTACGCAGCAGTTATATATACTACCGCTACACCACCAAGGTAGTCTTATAATCTAAAATGATTAGTCAATAAACATCGAATGAATTCTTGCTTCTAAAAACATACAATATCCTATAGTAATCAAACAGTATGTCACCACATCGACCCTGTACGAGTGTGAGAGTCCCTTTCTGTCCCGGTGCAGCGTCTGAGACGCAGGAAGCCACGTCGGCGCTACGTGCCCCGTCCTCACTCCCGACGACCACGCCACCTCGTACACACAGGAAGGAAATATATACTCACGTCAACTTTCATACGTGGCCATGAGCACGATTTAACTCGTTTATAACAAAGAAGGAACTGAAAACATACAGGAACATGTCACTTATAGAATAAGCGTCGCGTCGCTAAATTGATGCGATGTTACTACGAATCGTCTGTCGTCTTTATTGCTCACAGACAAGACAATATACATACGTAGTATGTCTGTGGATGTGTGTAAAAGGTAGCCCAAGATGTATTTATAAGAACCACATATCTTTTCTTTTCTTACGATCGTAGGTTCGAACCACATTTATTGCCGTTGAGAGGGCTCACTAATGCGAGCCTATCTTAAAGTAGCTTATATTGAAATAATAATTATTTCCATAAAAAATACTTTAGGCCTTGCTGAAGAGCTATTAAATTAATATGCATTCAGATTTTCAAAATTATATAAAACTTTTGCAGTGACCATCTAAGCTTTTGTCCTCTTTATGCTTATACATAAACTCACGTATTTTCGTCACCAAAGTGGTTATTATACAATACATACATTTCACTAGCGATGTCATTGGGTCCCAAGTAATAGAGAGCCATACTATACCATCCATTAGGCTCAATCCAAAACGCCATGTTCCTGGGCATTTGCTAACAATAACAAAAAATCTTTATAATACATAGTTCACCTATCAATCAAACCTGGAGTTCCATACCCAGCCATATGCCTAAGCAAAAACATTTAATAATGTGAGAAATGTATGAAATACTTATTGTTACACGTGACTGCATTAACATATCTATAAAAAGATGCATACGTTCTGCCCGAACTACAATCATTTGGCCGTGAACACTTAAAAGAAGACGGAGCTATTGCCATATTTATAACATTACTTAAATTCATCAATACCGTTAAAAGTTATGAGCAAAATCAAGTCAAGGTCTAAAATCCTTTTTCATTTCGATCACAAAGTAACACGTATGAACGTCAAAGTATAGTGGTTAGTAAGTTTGATAACGTTGAGGAAAGGACACAAGGTGTGTGAGCACACGAGCGCACGTCTGGTGCCGGCATCACGTAACGCCGGTGGTTTCCGGTTGTACGGTCACGTGCTGATAAGGGTAGTGATGCCGCCCCCGCTCACACTACATACCTCACACTCACGGACTGGTAGTAAGCACTACAGGCAAAACAGGTGTGCCAGTGTGATCTGGGATTATACCTACACGAAAATAATATAATCTATATATTAATACGTGAAGCGAAAACTTTGGATCCCTTTTTACGAAAATTGGGCGGACGGAGGAGTATGAAATTTCGCACACTTATAGTTTATACAGAGAAGAAGTGACGAATGTTAATATTTATATAAAATATGCATTAGAAATACATTAAATTAATGGAAAACCACTACACGCACACAACCATGCATTTGACACACGCAGTCGAAGCGCGTAACTATGGTTACATATATGACATAATAATGTCAATATATATTATTATATCAGCAATATCTTACAGGCAAACTTGGTCGAATTTCGAGCACTAGGCGATCGCTAGTAAGTATAGTTAGGTGGATGTGTATTATCCGTACTTAGCCTCACAATTGGACTATAGTGCTTAAGTGACCGACGCTAAAAGTTCTTCGTTTACCCATGCCAGCTCCGTCCAGAAAGATAGTAGGGGATCGGTATTGCGCTGTACTTCCTTCATAGTTTCTGGATTCATATAATTAGGATAATATACCAAATAAAATGTTTATTGGCATCAAAAGCAAATATAATCGCAATGGATAGACTCTATAAGGATCATACGCAACCGCGTGCCAGAATTTTAATCGAAATAACATAAAACTTGTACTCAATGATTACAAAGTAATTTTTTTTTTAATATTTTGCAATGGTAGCAAGTAAGGATATAGCCTAATAATAAGCGGTTATAATCGCTTGCAAGTAAGATCAAACATCTTCGGATAAAGAATTTAAGTAAGCGAACAATGAAAGAAATGCAATATGAGAGGTAAGTGTTTCGTCATCGCTTCTTCTTCGCTGGCTGATCGATATAAAATGAAAATCTTAAAAATATATTATTTCATCACTTGATTTACTAAACCATGCGTGGTTAAGTACATCGAGTAACGAAATAACTGCAAGATAAGACTAACTCATAGACACTCTGCTATATTTACTGACCGTGTAATACGCGTAAGGAATTAAAATACATAATACTTAAACACAAAAAACATAAAATTCACTGTGTTTATAAAATACTAGCTTTTGCATGCGGCTCCGTCCGCGTGGTACCTACATGAATAAATAGTAGCCTATGTCCTTCCCCAGGTTTTAAACTATATCTGTACCAAATTTTGTCTAAATCGGTTAAGGGGTTTAGCCGTGAAAAGCCGTGAAAAGGCCGTGAAAACAGACAGACAAAGTTACTTTCGAATTTATAATATTAAGTAAGGATAAGGATAAAAAGCTAAGTTTTATTATGTTTATTATGGTCTAAGTTTTGTATTACATTAAAACGAGTAACTAAATGATTCAGTATCGAGCCTAAGGTTGCAGACTAAGGCAAGCTCAATTCATATTGTTTGCCCCTTTTCTTTGACAAAACTACAATAATAGATTATTAATCAAGCATCTTAGTTAAACAAGCCAGACTTAAAGCATATATTTATGAAGGTACACACATGTAGATAGAATTTCCAATTTCTTTTTATGCGCACATTTCGTTGAACTCTTTTGTACGGTATAGAAACTCGTAGATAGAAGCTTCATTTTCACTTCTAAGCAAATTTTAATCGTGTCTATATTTTTTATGAATGTTAGGGAAGGTGAATAATTGATATATAATGTTGTCTGTATGCCTATCATAATACATATAGTAAATAACAAATTGGCATAGTCTCTATACTTCAGTTATTTTTACCATAACATAACACACTGGTTTAAATTGTCTTTAATGTATTGTCTTATTCTTATTTCGTTATTTTAAAACACCTAAACTAGAAATGATTCATGTGTCGCAGGTAAGTTAACAAACATTTAAACAACGGACAAAGAGCATTTAGCCACAAGATTTGTGGATTAAACAATTTTGCCGCTGTTGGGATTGATTTCACTACACTCGGCGCAGTGGTAATGGCGTGAGAAGAAGCATACAATCTGCCTGGTAGTAAGCGGTTACCGTAGGCTATGATCGATCGATTATCAAGGTTATTACTCGTACGCTGCCGACTGAGATAAACAGAACTGAAATGGATGAGGTAGGTGCTTGAGCCTCCGTAACTCTTACTTACTGGGCGACGAGTAATAAAATTGAAGCTAATCTTTAGCCAGTTTCCTATAAGAGATCAGATCATATCAGTTTCCTACAAGATCAATGTAAAAAAGAAAGAAAATAAGAAAGCTATATAATGACTGATAGACTGCTCGAAGGATATTTTCTGTCATACTACAGCCGAATATTTAATGAATATTGAATGGTGACGACCACGACAGTCGTCACTAGAGTAGAACGAGGTGACAATCGCCGCCTCTCACCCTTATTCGTGTAAATGTGTAATTATAACATAGAGACAGTTTTGAAAACAAAGTTTTTTATCCAACTAGCCCTTACCGCATTTCCTTTATGGACCATAGCTTGGCGGCGGCCGTAAAGCCTAAAAGTTTTGCAATGTCTCTATACAGTAGCTAAACGTTTAAGTAATGTATGTGAGCAGCGACAGCTCAGTGGGGAGACCAACAGACTGCAATGCAGAGGGTCTCGGGTTCGAACCCACGTCGCGCACCTCTGACTTTCGGACGTTATATGACTTTTCGAAATTATGTGCGTATTGATTGACAATTATCGCCTGCGGAGAGCACGATAAGCCGTCGATCCCGGCTGCCATGTACATCTATGGCAGTCGTTATTGGGAGAGTGTCGACACAAAAGATCCCACTGGGTCGAAGTGTCGCCGGTCTGCACTGACTGGCCCCCACATAAGATAAGATAAGTAACGTATGTACAAAGGTGTAATTTTATAAATCCTTCAAGTAATTGATTACGAGTCAGTGTTTGTCCAATGGGTACAACTGTGGCTATAATATAATGTTTCATGAGTTGTCACATAGCTTACACCATCGTACCACAAAAAGCATGTAATATCAACTTGACTTAAATTAAAACTGAAGTAAAGTAGAGACGTTTTCAAACATTGCAACTAAAGTTTCATACATTTTTAAATTAATGTCTCAGTGGCATAGCGGCAGCTTATACTACTGCGACAGCAAGGTCGGTACCCGGGTTGGGCAAAATTCTTTTGGGTCTTTCTAAAATGATATTTTAGTAGCACTTTTATACTTTCGCGTGTTGCGCTCAGTTACGTGGAATCTAAAATCATAGTTGGCGTAATGTGGTAGTACCACACAACTTGTTTGTTAGAATTTTTTTATTAATATTTTAAATCAATGTTTTAATGTGCTGTATATTCATTATATTGTCATTTTTTTCCTGGATTATATACTACTAATTAATTAATATCAATATGTAATTTCAATCATTTGCATGTATTTATTTAAAATTGTATTAATGTAATTAATTAAATTTTGCACGCCATATGTGGCAGAATATGCAACACAGATTTAAAATTAACCATATTCTGCAAATAAAGATTATTATTATTATTAACTCCCTTCTATTTAAGGATATTTTATAATGTAATTCACAGTAACAGCCTGATAGACGGCTATATAACAATCCATTTTACGTAGTCCTAAGAATACAAGCCATTGCCTACCACTAGGTATGCCTAGTCCAATGTGGTCTTGTAACCACATTGGACTAGGCATACCTTATTTGTATAAGACACAAAATTTTATTCATAAAACACAAAAAAAATACATTTGTATTGAAACTAATGCTATGTACCCTAAATGTGTTTATTTAGTTAAATTTTCCTTATAAGTATCTAATTTGAATCAAATAAATATGTAACGCAGTAGATATTAAAGGTAATGTGCATAATAATGATCATTTGTCTCTGAGGAACATTCAACTTGTCTCGGGGCGTATAGTTTATAGTCTATTGTTAACAGTATATCGGGCTCCAATACTTTAATACAGTCACATAATATTGTGAGTAAACATAATTATCCAATAATGCGCTTACTTGTAGATATAATACATAAACATACCTTGGTTCTTATATTAACCTATTGAATGGTAGCGGACCACCGGCGGTCCGACAAAATAGGTTTTAAATTCTGTCTGGAGTGCCAATAATTAGGTTAACCTATTAAGCGGCAATGGTCCGCTAGCGGCCAGACACAATTGGTTATCATTATAACTGGCATTAAAGCATTGACAGGTTAAGAACCGTTAACGCGTTAATGTCCTCTGTACTGACAAATTACAAAATAAACCGAGAACTACATAAATGGATGCCTATCTCATTTGGAACGGGACTGCCGGTAAATAAAACAAACGTGCTCGCATAATACCTGTGTTTTTTAACGCTGACGTCCCACGACTTACGACCGGTAATCGTATTCAGAGTTCGTGTCCGACCAATAAAAATAGCACCTGCGAAATATAGCACAAAAAATGTATGTCGCCGCTCGTAAACGCTATAAAGCAGTCCTCCACCGATCAAGAGAACCCACTGCACATACATAATATGGACTTATACCGAGGTGCGTGACGCGGCAAGCTCACCGCGCCGGCAATGCCGCGCCGCACCGAATGCACGCCGCAACTGCATTTGCATCACATTCTTATTGAAACGACATCATACCATCTGACCAACACTCTAATTAGCCAATTTGCGTATCAACCTGCAGACGCTTGACGACAACATTGAGGAATCGCACGACGTCCTAACTGCCGAAACGGTCGCTGTTCCGAATAGATATCAATCGCGCCCGCGTTAGGGCAGATAATCGCGGTGATAGCTCCGCTGTTCTTGGCA
The DNA here is from genome assembly GCA_963564715.1 of Catocala sponsa. Taxonomy (NCBI): domain Eukaryota; kingdom Metazoa; phylum Arthropoda; class Insecta; order Lepidoptera; family Erebidae; genus Catocala; species Catocala sponsa. Next base: position 8,691,641 of record OY751330.1, read on the forward strand.
GCGGGAACTAAGACATCGGCGGAATTGCTGATTCCTATTGTAATGTATGCAAATCGGGTGTGACCGCGACAATTAGGCTAGGATGTGCGCGCCTCGGCCGCGGTCGTGTCGCCGCTGCCGTCACGCTGCATTGCGAACAGCAATTAGTGGCCCATCGCTGCATCCGAGCCGTCTTTATTTAATCACGAGCGCATACGTTACGTGCGCGTAGACCATGCGACGCACCGCCTGCATGTTAACAGTCAGAGAGACCAGAGACGTGAGACTTAACTCCCCCGTACTCTCTTCCAGAGAGTTAACGGCGCGGGGGCGTCACTCGGAGGCTCATAACCCGCTATTTACCGAATCTCCAATTCAAACCACGTTATTAATAAGGAGAGGTCGCCGCTCGTGATCGGGCCGCGCGGCGGCTCCTACGCCCGCGCCGTCGCAGCCGCCGCCACACGAACAAAATAGTCGAAAAAGGTGCGCGCGCGGTCGTGACGGGAATGTCGCTGATGTTATGTATTTCAGGTCGCACTCATTGTATTTTAAACCGCCATTGTTTCGTATTTCGCGCCTGCGCACAGAATGCGCTGCTGCGCGTGCGCTGCGCCTCCGCGATCGTTTTTCACCGGAGTGATCGTCACTCACCGAGATGTGCTGCTCTATAAATAGAGTATACTGTAGACAAACGCAGGTACGATGATTAGTTACCTGGTGATGTATATAACGTTGAAGAGTTGTCATCACCAGATTGGAGGTAGGAGGGGAGAGGGGCGTGGGGAGATGGCAGGTGTCGGGCGCTCTCCCACGGTCGCGATTGATTAACGGTGCGGTTCGCGCTACCGCGCACCACGACTCGACGTGAGAATGCCGCGCTAATGTGCGCACGCAACATTCGGCCCGTGTCGTCGCCGCGTGACAAAATTGCAAGAAAACTGCGGAGCCGCTCATGTACCGCGATGACAGCTACTAACACTACTAGCGCGAAAACACTCACTCTACACGACACATGTCTATTGACATTTGAATAGTTCAACGTTTTGGTCAATTTACATCGAACTTTGGTGTAAACCCGTACATATTAAGGTTATGAAACATAGTTATGAAACCGAGCAGAGGGAACCAGTATAGATCTGGTAAATACTTCAGTCGAACAAAACAAAAGACCCTATTACTAAACATACGCTTTCTATGACTGTCGTTAGCATCCTTGGTGTAAAGAATCCTAAAGGGAGCTATAGATTCAAAAACAAGTTTGTTTTTCATGGAGGCTCCTAGGAGGACATTTAAAACTATTGCTGCAAATCAACGCTGGAGTTGCCTTTATAACCATCATCATGTTAAGCCGAACGACATCCTCTGCTGGACATAAGCCTCCCTCAAGTTTTTTCACACGATCCAGTGTTGCGATTATGCAGTGAAATAATTATGTCATTTATGAATATCAGAATTATATTATTAGCAATAGCGGAAGGACACACTGTGGATAATAATGTTGATGTAGCGACGCGGGCGCGATGACGCGGCGATAGCGCACGCGCGCCGCCTGGGAACCGCCCGCGAGGCGCGTCTCCCGAACTGCCCTCATATGATCCTGACATAAGTAGACTCATACACAATAATATAGTATAAGCTTACAATATAGATACGAGATCTTTTATTCTAAAGGCACAGCGGTAGTGAATGTGACTGCTGGGCATGAGATCCTGGGCTCGATTTACGGATTGGGCAAAGTATTATTGTCATTTTCTGTTAAGAAATTCTCAGTATCAGCAAATTCCCCCATTACGTGGTACCTTAAATCATAGTTGGCGAAATGTGTGTGTATCTGCCCATTTCAAATTCCATTCGAAAATAGAAACGTGAGATTATCTATGAAAATCGTAAACCGTACCCGTTAATTGGAGATCGCAACTAAATATATTTAACTTTGTGTTGTGTTCCTACTAACACAACATAACCTCGACCAGGGTAATGCGAAGTCAGGGTACCTTGTCGCGCCTCGAAGTGTCTTTCATTGACCATTAAAGGCTAGGGTGCTCTAGCACCGTAGCCTCCTGTATATTAAGACCTCAATGTCTACATTGATGTCTTAACATACAGGAGTTTGTGTTGTTAGCCGGAGAGGAGGCTGTCAGCTCACATTCGAGCGTCGAAGTTTTGCGTGACCAATGCATCCTCTTTCCAGTAGTGAACGGAACACGTGATGCATGGAGTTGTAAATGGTAATAATAAATTGCATGAGAAATTAGCCAGCATTTGTGACACAGTAGTGGTGAATGCGACTGCTGTACATGAGATCTCGGGTTCAAATCCGAGATCTAACAGTGTTCATGGTAACAGCTTAGGCTCTGGGGCTGTGGCCCATAGACGGCTCGCCCACTATTACGTAGAACCAAAAATCATAGTTGGCGATATGTGGGTGTAACACAGCTCTGCTTATCCTTTCAGGAATAGAAGTGTAAGACTGTGTATATTTTTTTTTATACATCTAAAGTGGCAAACTAGCATACGGCCCACCTGATGGTAAGTGGTCACCGCAGCCTATAGACGCCTACAACACCAGAGGCATCACTTGCGCGTTGCCGACCCTGTAAAAACCTTTTAACACCCATTTTGTAGAACCCTATACAATAGTCTTGTGGCAAAACCTTGGGCAGGGAGTTCATTCCACAATCTGAGCGTCTACAGGAGAAAATTTAGTTGGAACCGTATGTATTTTGCTTTCAGTTCTCAGCACTCTCTTTTCATATTTTCCTCATATTTGCAGCTAGTTTAATGATGTCAGTCTGTGGTTGTAGTTGACATGATCTAACCACCGGTCTTACGGTCACGTCGCAGCCGCGCCGACGTGTTTGCGCACAAATGAACCGTAACGTAACCGCATACTTCTTAGATGAAGACGCGTTGATAGCGGCGCCATCGCTCCGCTTAGCTCCATACTACTCCGCTTAACAGCCGTCAACAATGAACGATTACTGACTCTAACAGAAAAACAGCTTACTTTCATGTTATGTAAGCTTTGCATACTGTCAGACAACTTACTACAAGGTGCAATTTTGCTCCTTATACGAAAACTAGCTGTTACCCGCGACTTCCTCCTCGTGGAATTTTCTCGCGGCACACTAGTTTCTTTATAACATTAGCTATCTGCCAGTGAAAGTCCCGTCAAAATCACTCTAGCCGTTTCAGAGATTGACAAACAGACAGACACAAAAATTTTAAAATATGTTTTTTTTAAGTAAGCACAGTATATACTTTCATATGCATTTAGTAAAAAGCTGTTATTTTGACATTACTAACAGACGCTTTATTTGTATTTATCTATATATTAATATGTGAAGCAAAAACTTTGAACCCCTTTTTACGAAAATTGCGCGGACGAAGGAGTTTGAAATTTGACACAGTTAAAGTTTATATGGAGAAAGAGTAAAGAATCCTAATATTTTTTGATAAAATGCATTAGATATACATTAAAATATTGAAAAAATACTACACGCATACAACCATGCATTTGACACACGCAGTCGAATCGCGTTCGTAGTATTTCGGCATTGTTCGTCTGACGTCGCACAATTCTTCGTAACTATGGTTACATATACCTTATTTATATCTAATAAAGAAAAAATTAAACAAAGTAGCAAGCTTAGGAATATCGTGCATGAAAGAGTATAGTTAAGTAAAGAATAATGTGTTTGAAATCAATCAGCCCACCGCAGTCCACTGCTGGACATAGGCCTCTCCCATTTTACGCCACAACATCCGGTCTTCCGCCTTCCGCATCCAGTCTGACCCAGCTACCTTTTTCAGGTCATCAGTCTACCCGGCCGGGGGGCGTCCTACCTTACGTTACGTGTGTTTGAAAAAGATAGGTAAATTAACCTGTATAGCCTTGGCGAAATCTAAATGAAATGATATTATAAGGGTAAAGTTATAGACAATAAAACCTTAATAACGATCAAACTTCAAATTTAAATTAATTATGGTCGAATTTTGACCACTAGGCGACCGCTAGTTTGTATAGAAGTACAGACAAGGTTTACTGGTCCCTGTTCAAAATCTGTATGTATTATCTCAAAGGAATTTGCCAGATATTATACCTATGTTTCATCTGTTTATAGTCTCAAGTGATAGGAACGAGCTTTTTGCTATCTGTCAGTCAAATTTCCATACTATTTGAGGCAGTGTTGCCAAAGCACTGTGACTTGTAGTTAGAGTAGTACTATCACGGTAGGCAGCGGTTTGGCTGTGGGTACCCTTGATATTGCGGAAATCGATAAGTGGCGGTTGACACTTACCATCAGGTGGACTGGTAGCTCGTCTGTCATCAGGTGTAATAAAAATAATACCATACAATTTAAATTTATTCTAAAATTTAAAAGTTTTTGGTTAATATACCCTATGAACACTTATTTAAAACTTGGATCTCTCCGATCAATGCAAGCGTAAGATTGATAGAAACTTGGCACACAAATAGGACATGTCCTGAATTACCACATAGGATTTTTGTAGTGAAAACTTCTTTAGCGGCGTTGTGCACTTTTTTGTGATGGGTAAAAAATGATAAACTCGCGTCAGTCGAAAATTCGTAAGACGGAGGGAGAATTGTCAAACTCGCGTCAGGACAGGTGACCTGATCGAAAATTTGTAAGACGGAGGGAGAATTGTCATGTTTGTGTACGATAGCGCAATAAATGAATATTGTATACCACATAAATGATAGTACTTTTATACTGATAATTAAAGCAATTCGTGCAAAATTATTCCCTAACTGTTCCAAAATATCAAAAATGCACAACGTTAATATTCAAGTTTTCACTTCTGCCGGCACTCCCGGAGTGCAACCCGTTGTTTTTTTTTACCCTGGTACTGCATTCGCATGGGATTCACGAGGGTTAAGCCGCGAGTAGACACTAATAGAGCATATTTTCCATTTATCGTATTTCGCAACCACTGACCATCCATATATCATACTATGAAGCAGTCAATTGCATGTATATTGCCGAAGAGGTAAGTAGAGGTGTACTCGTACATCCTAACTTTGACAGCTATATTTATTTATTTATTTTATTTGGGACAACAAACAACAGTGTATTATACATTACAACAATTTTAGGAGTAAAATGATAGAATTAACAAACACACTGCTCACGACGTTATCCACAAATTACAATGTTATATAGTATAATTGACAGTTAAGACAAATCAAGTGCTATAAATATAAATATACCTAAATACTTACTCGTTACTCAGGTATGTCTTGACGTTAAGAATTGGATAAAGATGTAAGATAGTTTTAAGCCCACGTAATACGCAGCAAGCACACTATGAAAATGTCCCTACAGGTAATCCCAATAACACTTTTACCAATCCAGAAATCAAACTCACACGTAGACATAAACACAAACTTACTCCACTGGACCCACAACGTTATATTAGTAACAACAAAACGATTCAATCAGATTAAGCGATTAATCTTGCAACAATGTTCGCGGCGGCAGCCTAGCTAACCGGTAGCACATGCCTAGTTTGTAATTTGAGAGCAACTCGCCGTTGAATAAGAATGTGAAACAATTTCAATTCAGTTCACACTTGCGTTGTCGACGCGATAAACTGCGACTAATTAATATTCTTTTGTAAGACATCTCTTCTGAGTTGGTACAGAGGCGGCGACTTTGCGACGACGGTGGCGCGATCGCACGACTAGTCGACATTTGTAATCTAAGTCTAAGGCCGAAGCCGCACTGGTCCACCGATGAAGCGTCAGCGACTACGTGAAAACATTATCTTATAAACAAATGACGGTGGATGCATCGGCGCTTTGTGTATAGACTGTCCCACTGCTGGGCACGGGCCTCTTCTAAGTATGAGAAGGGTTAGGTCATACTACGCCACACTGGCCCGGTACGAGTTGGTAGGCTCCATACATCTTTGCGACCATTATGCAGAACTCTGAGACATGCGAGTTTCTTCTCGAAGTTTTCATTTATCGTTAAACCAAGCGTTAATTAACTATTTATTTAATACTTCAACCAGTCGGAGATGCGTGCTTTGGGATAGAACTCGTGACCAATGTGTGTCGCATCGCCGCCGCGCCGCCGCGTCGCCGTCGCCCTACTAGTGCAGCCTCGGCCTAAGTTGAATGCTGTGTGACCATTATTTGAACCTTATCGTGTTAGACGTCAAGTTAGCCAGTAGTAGTCATTGTACGTGGACACGCACCAGTATACATAGCCATAGTACATACCATCTATACTGTAACTGCTAATATGACGCAGTGATAGGTATTATTATTATATTATCTTATGTGGGGGCCAGTCAGTGCAGACCGGCGACACTTCGACCCAGTGGGATCTTTTGTGTCGACAAGAGTGTCGACACGATCCAACTGGGTCGAAGAAGGAAAGCATGTTAAGCCGTTGGTCCCGGCTGCCATGAACATCTATGGCAGTCATTATTGGGAGAGCCAAATAACGACTGCCATAGATGTTCATGGCAGCCGGGACCAACGGCTTAACGTGCTTTCCGAGGCACGGAGCAGGCGATAATTGTCAATCAATACGCACATAATTTCGAAAAGTCATATAACTTCCGAAAATCAGAGGTGCGCGACGTGGGTTCGAACCCGAGACCCTCTGCATGTCAGTCTGTTGGTCTCCCCACTGAGTTATCGCTACTCTAGTTAGTAGTTTTAGCACAGCGGTAGGTAACTGCTGTGCAAAAGCCTCAGTTCGATTCCTTGGTCGAACGAAGTAGTTGGGATTTTCTGTCCAGAAATTCTCAGTGGCACAGAATCTAGGGATGTTCTTGGTAAGATGGCTCACCACCTATTTCATAAGCTATATTACGTAGAATCAAAAATGGTGAAATTTGGGTGTAACACGCTTCTGCCGGCATCACCCATTTCGCTTACCATAGGCCAGTACGAAGTTGTCCCTTAAAAATGTATATATTGCAGATTGCTGGCTGAAAATAAAAACGCACCATTATACCTCAAACGTCAGCTATTACAAGAAAAACAAAAGGTTGACAAAACTCTACTCTTTTGTTGAGGTTAAGTTGTACGCCGTTAGCCCAAGACAGTCACATTTGTTACAATTACGTTTCACTTTTCCGTTCATTCACCCAACAACCAATGGTCATTGGAAAGTTCGGGGAGGCGCTCTTCATGACGCATGGACCCCCATCAGCTAACAATGACGTCATCGGTAAAGGAGCTCGAACGCAATGATTAGGGAAAGCCTGCGACTGTGCCTGCGCCCACTCTCGATGCGGAATAATGATGAAGGCGCTTTCAAAACACTTTCCTGACGCGCTCAAGGAGAAATGCGAAATGCCTATGTCTTATCTACGTTTTGCTAGAAAGCCAGGGCCCTATATCTCCTTATATGTATCTTTTTCTCTTTAGAAAAATAGTCGGCGACATATGTCGCATATGAGAGTGATGTATAGCGCGTCATATATATCGACATATTTTAGGTTCATAAAATATTGAGTATGAGCCGAAAAATAATTATTGGGCTGGTCATCCAAAAATCTACATTTTGTCCAAATTTGATTTTATTAGACAATTTCGAACACGATTTATTATATTGCCACTTGCCAGTAGTAGTTTTTACGCCGCCTTTACTGTTTTTAACCTGTTAACTAAAAGTTCCTCTCACGCACCTACTTCTTCCGTCCCTCGTCTTGCTCAAGACAGGAAGAAAGGGAAGAAATTGGAGTGGTATCTCTTTCCTTTCTTTTTATTCTATCTTTAATTCCTTGCTCCATTGGTCAATATACTGCAGTTCGTACCTCTGGTATTAAAAGCGATTACAAGCAACGATAACCGCTTACTATCAAGCATACGCTTGTATACTATGCAGTATAAAAATATCAATAATAATTCTGTACTAACCAATCAAATGACGAACAGAGCATGCTCATAATATTGCAACTTAACATTGTAATGTAACTGTAATGCTTTTTCGACTAAACACTTGTCCAATTAAAACAATAACATGATACAAATGACTGTGTCATGCATAGACAGAGGTCATGATGTCCCGGTTCAGTAGTGCGGCGCCAAAATCAGCGACGTTGCTCATAAAAGCTAACGGTAGTGGGAGCGAGCCCTGCGCATGCGTCACGAGTTCACGACCGAGCGCCGGCGCATGTGAACTTGTACTCACTAGTCACTTGTATTGAGACTTCACTGTATTATAGTGTGATTGAGATATTACTCATGTGTAAGCTAGTATGAAAAGCACTTTCAATGAACTAAGCACTAGCTGGAACTTAGAAAGTGCTTTTTATATTCCTGTACAGATGGCGTATTGGTTTAAGTGGTCGCCTTCCTTTTACCACTGCCCCGAGTTGTGGTTTCGATTCCTACATGGGACAAATGTTAATGTGACCCACTAATGGTTATTCCAAGCCTGGGTGTTCTTAGTCCGATCAATGAATGTTTGTTTCACGGGGGACCCACGACACACGAATTACTCCTAGTACGAGAGTTGTGTTCTTAAAAATAAAACATAACAAAAAATTCTAGTGTTATTGAGATATTATTGACTCGTTAGCAAGTATGAAGAGCATTTTCTATACTGTGCGCTAGTACTTAGAATTTAGAATATACGGCTCCTTTCTATCACCGTACCACTCGACAACGAAGCAGGGTTCATCCATATCACCTGGAAGCGTTCAATTCTAAGACGGTACGCTTTCAGCGATCATTTCTCCCACGTACGTGCAAGCTCTGGAATGAACTGCCAGCTTCGTTGTTTCCCGAGCGCTATGATATGTCCTTCTTCAAACGAGGTTTAAAGAGAGTTCTTCTTTCACGGTAGGCAGCGGCTTTGCTGTGTCCTGACATTGCTGAAGTCCATGAGCAGCGGGGCCACTTGCTCGTCTGCCACCAATGGCAATAAAAAAAAAGTACTTTTATACTCCAAAGTGCTATGGCATAATTGACTAATCGGATAGCGTAGTGATTAAAGCGATGTCACGACTGCCATTAATCATAGTTTCTTTTACAGCTTCTGGTGGCAGATGAGCTACCAAGTTAGTTGGTGGTAAGCGGTAACCGTCACTCATTGTTGGGGTTGCGTTCGGGAATGTTTAAATGAATTTTTGATAAGCTGTCACTTATTATTATAAGAACTTGTATGTTATGTACTTATTGGCAATAAATTTATTATTATTATTATTATTAATGTTGTGAATGCACCCGGTCGCGACGGTTCCGAAAAGTACACTAATTGATGTTAATGAATTAAGTAATATAATGCGTCGCCGGCCGGGCACCGTTCACGTGTTCGATGCCAGCATTAAATCGAACATCTTGCCCAGGGCAGAGCTGAGAGAGATGAGAACATGATTTAACAAATGTAGGTATGATGTTAATAATGAGAGGTAATTATAAAATGATACATAATGAAAGACAATATTTTATTTATCTAAATGTTAGTAAAGAAAAATGACCTTTACAGAAGTTTTCCAATGAAACACAATCATGCTGCCAACTGTAAACCATATACATAGGTGGTAAGCAAGCACATGGTCTTTCAGTGTATTTGTTGTTGTAAGCAGTTACCTCAGCCTATGTGAAGAGATAAGGCTAAAGTCACGTCAAGTCAGTCGAGGTATATTTACAACAAAGGTGGTAAGGCAACACATTGGTCGTCTAAGTATGATAACCTATGATCGCTTGAAATATCTGCGGCAGCAATCGCATATCTTGGACATCAAGTAAGAAATGGGTAAGATATGTAGGTATATGAACGAGTCTTTAACAGGGTTACTACTTTTATAGGTTGGTTTTTTTCTGTACGAACCGACTCTTCATACCGTCACCAATTGGCAACGGCAAGCTCTACCACTCAAATTACAGTTTGCTCGACCTTGAAACCGGTTTTCATTATTGCTAGTTGTACAACTAGTTAGCCCTATGATAGATAGGCGCGGTGTCTTTGAAAAAGGTAGCACGCATGTTCTACGCCTATCAATCAAACTAAGAGGGGTATATGAGGACATCGTGTATGTTCGTGCTTCAGGCGGCTGTTGTGTCAGGTTCAATGTGTGATGACGTCACGTACCCACCGCGACCGTGACGAATCCGCACCGAGAACGCGCCGACACCGAACAACGCCATTGTCGACTGCATACGTCACACCTTCTGTTCGGAGGCTCAACACAAACACGATGGACTGGCTGCTCCGTTTTTCTCCAAACTGTCGTTTGTTTACCCTCGCCTGCTTTGTGCCGCCGCGTTAGCAAACAGCGCTCAGAAACAAAGTCCCCCAATATTAGAACAAGAGGCGGACAAACATGCCGTGGTTCTTGGTACTAGCCCCGCGTTTGGTAGTCGCTGGTAGCACCTTACACCACCATCCCGCTACTTCAAACATCTTACGCTTACACGACACTCCAAATCGATTCCGAGGAATGTTTCAAACATAACAGAAATCAATACACATCGTTAACTTTTGAGTTTTTAGAAAACGAGCTACGTTTATGTATGAGGCTCGATGTTATCTGCTAAAGACGCATTTATTGTAATATAGCGGACACAACGGTTTAAAAAATGTGCGCGACGGCGGGAACGACGAGATCCTTCAAAAACAAAAGTCGTCCTGCTCATCATTTAAGGACAGGACAGACGAATCGTATCAATACGCTGATGGAACTTTTAGGGACGTATAAAATACGAAGTCATTGTCTTTTTTGCGCGTTCGGTTTGCGCGCGCGACGCGGCCGCGGAATACCAACAAGGTGCGCCGGCGCGCTGGAATGCGCCGCCGCCATTCGCGGGACGCCTGTCACACGTCGCTCGCATCGCCACCGCTCATCACCGCTCCGCTACGTCCGATTCAAACCCTCGATCCACTGACTTAGCACACACTTTCCAAAACTAGTGTCAGACTCTTGAAAAAATGTCATTCAAAACGTGATCTCCTAAAATGACCATCAATTTTAAACTTTATATCTCTTTTATTAGTGTTCAATGTCACTTGGCGAGTTCGTCGTCACTTGTGAATGCTGATGGTCTTTGTACGAGTTTCGGACATGGATTTGCTTAGATAACAATCGCGCTCCGAGTGAATCTGAAATGTTGATTTCTTTATCAATTTCTTTTGTTACGAACGTTGCCTGTTTAAGATTTAACGACTGGCGTATAGCGTACCTACCAAGATTTTATCGGTATTAATTAATTAGTTTCATTAACGTTTTATGTGACTAATTAAAAGTAAATATTGTGTGAGACTACTCGAATAAACATTTATTATTCGTAGCTTGACCATTGCTGACAGCAATAACGTACCTAGTTATGACCTAAAGTAAAGTAGGTACGTATACAACATGTACTTAATATAATATTAATTGCCCATCTGGTTACTTATAAGCACAGCTATAAGCATAATTATCAAATACTGATAAACCACCATAACATAGTTTTTGAGATTATGTGCCTTACAATGATCTCTGACTTCAGTGAGGCAATACCTAATTAAAAAAAATGCATATGCGTACAATCGCTTATCATCTACCACGTTACAAATCATATCTTATCTTATCTTATGTGGGGGCTAGTCAGTGCAGACCAGCGACACTTCGACCCAGTGGGATCTTTTGTGTCGACACTCCCAATAACGACTGCCATAGATGTTCATGGCAGCCGGGACCGACGGCTTAACGTGCTCTCCGAGGCACGGAGCAGGCGATAATTGTCAATCAATACGCACATAATTTCGAAAAGTCATATAACTTCCGAAAGTCAGAGGTGCGCGACGTGGGTCCGAACCCGAGACCCTCTGCATTGCAGTCTGTTGGTTTCCCCACTGAGCTATCGCTGCTCACAAATCATAACGTTCTTACAGAATAATTCATAACATTATGGCTGAATCAGTAATCAAACTCAAGCTTAAGCTCTAACACAAGCATAAGACTCGAAAAAATGTACAGTATATAAATATTTGGCACAAAAAGACTTACTAACAGCACAAAGGTAACAAATTTCTGCTGACAAACCCCTGACCTGACTCTAGACACCCGCACAGTGTTGGAATCTTCAACCCTGCCCTCGGCTAGATACTGATAGGCTACCTATGGATACTTCAATTTGTCCAATTTAAAGCAGTTATCTCCTATATACTCAAAAGAGACACGATGACCCACGAAATATCTAAGGACTATCTGGAATATTTGCTAATTGGAGCACATAAGATGGTGATGGTATTACATAACAGCAGTGGGTCCTGCTTAAACAACAACAGGATGTACTTCCACCCTGGATGAGAACACAGCTATGGTGAATTTTGTCGGTAGGGCCCGGGACTTTCCATCTTTTCCTGAATGAGCCCGATATATCCTCTCCGTTCCCTTTTCCTCATGATGACAGTGGTGCAAATGCCTTCCACTTCGTTAAAAAGAGATTACAGCTAAACAACACTCTATTAACAGTGTTTGATTACTGCGGTGGGTAGAGTTAGGATCTTTAAGCAAGCTCTGTCCTGTCAAAGACTTTGTCCCTTGCACAGACAGCACAGCGACTTGAATGTATTAATGTGTTCTTGAGTATAAAATAGACATATATAAAGAGATATAAGAAGATATATAAAGTACATAAAAATCATACATACATATGTTACAACCTAACTATATACTAGCACATAAATGACAACCGCGCTGCGCCATCGCATACTTGCGTCTGCAATATACACAAACAAATGCATCAGCCATTGCTGATGCATTTGTTTGTGTAAATTAGACTGTAGGGACATTTCCCTACAGTCTAATTTCGAAGGTTTGACATAGCACAGGTGATTAGCTGTATTACAAGGCGCCAGTAGCGGCATAACAACAGGTAGTCCATACATTTACCAACATGACTATAAAAAAGAATACCAATATAAATTTGATAAAATACCATATAAGTTCAACGGTGTCAGGTCTTATGATAAAAAAATTACCTCAGAGTCCCAGTTCACGTGTCTATAAATACGGTTTCCTCTGCCCCAAGGGAAGTCTCATTTATAGACATCAGTATGTATGTACATTCCTAAGGTTGCAAAACACATATCATAGAAACACAGACGCAGTTACTATTTTTTTAAATGTCAGCAGGTACATAAATTAATGTACACTTATAAACATAGATAATTGAATAGAAATAAAAGTCACTTTGGTCCTATAGCATAAGTGGCCGCTTACGTTATTGGGTGATCCTGAAGTCTTGATCAAAACTAGAATCAAAATTCTTGGAATGAGAAAAGATTTAAAGTTAGAAAGTTGTAGAGGCACGGGCCTTATGGTAGCATATTAAAAAATCAAAACTTTCTCGAGAAAATTTCAAAAGAACAATAAACGAAATAACAAAATTTAAATGACCAAATGTTTTATTTAGAAAAATTTTAGAATCCCAATGTATGTGACATCAAATGAACGACTGATCAAAAGTTGCTAGATGTAATTTTAAAATATCAAATCATAACAAATCAAATTTTATAATCACAAATGATTTCTTATTAAGAATTATTAATTTAAATGTAAGTATACTTATATTTATTTCCATATCCCATATCCCGAAGTTAAAATCCCGAAGAATTAATGAACTAAGGGGAGTTTTAGATGGAGCCCTGCTTCGCGGAGCTCCTATTTCTGGGTGGGTTTACAAAAGAGAACCTAACACAACCTACCGCTTCCGAGTCGGAATCGTACGGATGGCCTAAGTATTAGCCAGCCAGTTTATTAAATGTTTATTTCATATATTATTTCGGTATTTCGTCCATTCGGGATTTCGTCCATTCGGGGTTTCATCCTTTCGGGCATTCGGACACCGGTATTCTATGTTTCGATATAACGGCTATCGGCAATTAAAACTTTATCGGCAATTAATTTATCCAGTAATCCATTTTGACTTTTAAACGATTTGGTCAATAGTGTAATAAATAATATAAACATTGATATTCCAGACTTTGGTCAGCTAAACTTTTGATCAAATAACCATCGTTATTTTAAACTTTGTTGATTTGTACGTTGTTCTTTTGAAATTTGCTCAGAAAAGTTTTGATTTTCTAATATGCAACCGGCCTTATACAGGTTGTCCAAGAAGTAGTTTTTAATATTTTACTAATAGCTATTACAACTTAGCCTGTTACCTGATTCTGGCTTGACGCCAACTTCTGGGACAGCCTGTATATGTATGTGCCCGCTAGAGAGCTATAAGCTCGCTATGTTACATGAGACGTAAAACATAAGTTCCTAAACATAAAAATCATACACAGACTATAAAATTATATAGATATACATATACATGACTGTTCTCTAAAGAGTGTTTTTAGATATTATACTTCTTGCTGGCTAACATGGTAAGTTCGGAATTGAAACACATTTTCACGGAAGTGCTTGCCACTCTGTTTGCGTATACTGCACATGATGTTGAATATTGAAATAAAATTGTATGTTATCGCGAAATACTTCTTTCTATTTCATACCTTACTGATTTAAAGTAGTTAGTTTTACTCAACAATATTATTGCAATCAACTCAAATAATACTCAACATCTATCAAGACAATCATTTTCCCATGATTCTTTAAGACTGAAGCACAGATAGGTATCAGAAAAATACAAGTACAAATTTCGTCGTTTGTAGTGCCTTAGTTAGTATATAGTGCACGATTTATTTTTTACATAATTAACTAATAAATATTAAATTAATTTTAAAAATAAAGAAATATGTTCTTAAGTACGTTAAAAAATGGTTAAAACAAAACTTCATGTAATAAATTAAGTTCTTTATTCTAACGATATGGTTCTGATAAAGCGGAAGATATCTTGCGTGCTTGCATCCCATTTCGTATATATTGATACTATAATGTAGATACAGTAATTATTGTGTGATGTGTTTATCACAAGATTAATGAAGAATCATTATTTATTATCATTACTATTAGGGGTGCAAAAACATTATTTATTTAGTTTCTTCACAGCGTTACAAATTCTTAACAATCTTTTGCGACACATTTATTAATTGTGCTATAAATCTGGACAGTGTCATAATTACGACTGAGATTTATTACCACAAGTGTTAAGATCCAAAGCATTTTATAAACTGCTATCTAATTGACGATCAAGATACCTTTATTGCATGCACAACAAAATCATTCAAGTAAGCTGTCATAATTTTCCTAACGCTTCGAGCGTTGTGTATATCAGCATAAAATAATTTATTACATATGGACATAAGAAGAGTCACAACTATGTCTCACAGAAGATGTAGCCAAACGTATGCTACACTAACAATTCACTAGCTAATACATATATTAGATCCCACGTATTGCCATCAATCGAGCGCATTTCCAGCCTCCAGTTGCTATTCTGAATTTTCTAATAAAGAAAACCATTTCCTCTTCGCCCGACCTATGCAATCGATCGTGATGGTCTAGGTTCTATTGGGGCAAAGCGAAAACATGTGACAATAATTTGGCTTGTCTTGTATCCGTTATTTCAATGTTTGTATCTTTTGACATACCTACCCATAACTCCTAGTAAGAATCTTCCCTATTTGTAAAACCAGCTATCATAATATATATCTGGTCTTACCATATAAAGAACTTTCAGAGGTGTTCGAACAACATATCGCGGTATTTTAGGGACGCTGTGATTTGTTCTTCTTTAAACAAGGTTTAAATGGAGTATACTTCTAGCACGGCCCACCGTGTTAGTAGTAGGTACTTTCTCTGCACTCGACTGCAGATAATAGCGGCATAGCTGTCTATACTCCTGACACTGCCAAACTGCATAAGGAGTGATTACTACCTACCCATCATCAGGCAGGCGATTGGCTTATCAACCACCAGAATAATTAAATTCGGCCTCGATGGCGTAGTGGTTAGTGTAACCGACTACCACGCCTGAGGTCGCGGGTTCGATTCCCGCACAAGTCAAACATTTGTGTGCATGAACATGGATGTTTGTCTTGGTCTGGGTGTTTCTATGTATAATATGTATGTATTTACAAAAAAAAGTATATATGTACCTATGTTTATCCATTGTCTAGTACCCATAGTACAAGCTTTACTTAGTTTGGGCTAGATGGTGTTGTGTGTATGTGATAGAATATTATTAGAAATATTATTATCAGCCACCAGAATAATTAAAAAGATATTATATTAACTTTTGCCCGCAGTCTCCCTCCCTCGGAAGTAGTACTTTTTCTGAATGACAGGTACTATATGTCCTTTTCTGTATCCCAGACAATGTGTTTGCAAAATTTCATGATGATCGGTTGAGTAAATAAGGCGTGCAAGCATAACAAACAAACTCACATTCGCAATTATATTATTAGATAGAATTTGCTGTAAAATTATCTTTAACTCATGGATCGCTACCCTACTGCTCTTTAACATAAACACAATGTACTCTAACCACTTGAAAGTAAAAACATACTGTCATTCAACCGAACATATTAATTAGTTTTATTAAATAACACTGCTATCATATTACATGCACACTCCCATATCATCATTGATACATTACCATGTATTAACATACACAGTCTTCCAATCAATAAACATGAACAATTGTTTATGTGTTCTTGTTCGTGTTTGAAGTTTAAGAACAAAAAACTACTAAATTGTAAGGCGGGTTTACTACTGCGTACGTATTATAATAAGGGTTATCTATGTTAGTAGTAGAATATGTTATGATGTGATGTAAGCTACGTGCATTAAAGACAAGTATGAGGTACAGCGC
Organism: Catocala sponsa; assembly: GCA_963564715.1. Lineage (NCBI taxonomy): Eukaryota > Metazoa > Arthropoda > Insecta > Lepidoptera > Erebidae > Catocala > Catocala sponsa. The sequence goes on from OY751330.1 coordinate 8,708,364, forward strand.
CACCGCGACCGCGAACGATGCGCAAGCGCCGTCCTACTCACACATGCTAATGGATCTCAAAGCTTTTATTGAGTTATTATATTTTTATTTATAAGATAATAAGTATTAAGTATTATTGTATGTAAATATATAGTCAGTTTGACGAATTATGGTATGTCTAAATAAATATGAAGACTATTTGAAAGTTGCGAAGTATGAATTCGTTACGAAAATGAAAGACAAAAGAATAGTCCACCACCGAAAATATTTACAAAAAAAACGATTCGAGAACTTTTGTTTTAAGTATAGACTCGATAATTACATTATTATTATGACATGTTTAATGAAATATCATTCAGTAATTTATAACAAATGTCATAGTAGTGAATGTAACTACATCAAGGTCCAAATTATTTATCGTTTTATTTATTATATATATATATATGGATCAAATTTAACAAAGGTACCCTTACATAAACTTTCTAAACTGCAAATTCATTCTCCTTTCTAGGTTAATCTGCAACTTAAAATAGTACTTAATGGAATGTGCTATTTATTATGTCTTTCTTGTACGACTTTTGTTGTAACCAATCCAAATCAAATCAATCAAAGGCATACATACTGCTGCCAGATATTACACTACTGCCTAGTATTTAAAAATTAAAACGCATCAAACTTAAAGTCTATCTCTGTTAAAATACTTACCACTTATAGAAGATTACCCATAGTACAAGCTCTGCTTAGTTTGGGCTAGATGGTGTTGTGTGTATGTGGTAGAATATTATATTATATATTATATTATTATTATTGAAGTGACATCACATCGTACTTGTCCTTGTTTTTGTTGTTCGGCACATCAATACGTGGCGCCCGATTGTGTCAACGGCTGGTAATAAAGTTGACATATTATATGACAGGCTGTGGAAAGTTTGAGGCTCACTCGGTGGCACGGACCGCTGGCGCTGGTTGCCGGCCGTCGCGACACACCGAGACGCAAGAAAATGCACGCCCTCATTACTCATTCCGCGCTCGTCTATACAATATTTATGTCACTCAGCAGTGTTTTTAGAGCCAGTCGTTGCTCAGCGAGCACGCACGGCGCTGTACCTCTATAGATGTTGTGTCGTCGGTTCATTTGAGTTTACTAAGCGGTTGCTATGCATACATCCTCTAAATAATATGTTTTAATGACGCTTTTGATTCTACTTAACTTATCTGCGATTGTAAACAAACTTTATGGACACAGAACTCGATTTTTTTTTATCGATTTTGTTGCTTTTATTGTTGGCTTTGTTTGATAACTTTCCAAATCTGATTCTGTCGAAATATTTTAAGTGGACAGCTAATGACAACAGCTGTAAAGAACTCGTTTTTTTCTTTTTGTTTTATTGTCTCGTCGCTTTGTTCTTAAATTCTGTACACGTTTGGTGTCATAGATTACACAATAATACACCTGCTAGTACTACATTGGAAGTATAGCGTGATAGTTTCCTTAGCCTGTTGTTGTCCGTCATAGCGGATAGCTTGCGTGTTAAGCGATAGATCGGTGGTTGAACATATGAGTTTTTCTGAACTTACAATCAATAAATAGTCCCGCTCGACTAAACGCAGGCTGCTGATATTTACGGTTTCAATACGTGAACAAGCATATACGTGATATTGCCCCATAACAAGTATCTACATACATTTTTCTTAGCTGAGAGCCGCCATGCGTAACTAAAATAAACTAATACTAATATCAATAGTTTGATTTCAAATATTACTCACTTAATGAACGGTAAACATGCTCACTACACTATTATTATCGAGACGATGGGTCGACAAGCCGATATATCATTTATAATCACACTAGACAAGGACTAATAGAGTAATTTTTTTTTTTTTATGATATCGTGAGCAAACGAGCAGACGGATCGCCTGATGGTAAGCGATTACCACCGCCCATGGACACCCCCAACACCAGAGGAGTTACAAATGCGGTGCCGGCCTTTTAAAAATAACTACGCTCTTTTCTTGAAGGTTTGTAGGCCGTATTAGTCCGGAAGTACCGCAAGCGACAGTTCATTCCACAGTTTAGTCGTGCGAGGCAAAAAAAATCTGGAAGAACGCACAGTTGTGGACTACCAGCCATCTAAATGATGGGGATGGAAATTCTGTCGCGTAGGACGATGGCGAAAAGAGGCGGCAGGGATCAGTCCGAACAATTTCTCGGAGTAATAAGGATATACTATAACTACAAACACATAGAGCTTGTATTAATACCCTAAAGCTCCTTTATCATACCACAAATGTCTACAGCTAAATTCAACCTAAGTTTGACCACTATTTGGGTGACGTCACCGATTTATGTATTGAAGTACTATACCTAATGTATTGCCGATTTGTAAGACGCCTAGGCGCTATTACGCTCTACAATTAATAGACGCACTTTGAAGGCAAATTTCTTGTGATCTTGAATACACAACATGTCACCAGCTTTTTTATCTTCTACTGTAATAGAGGGCGAGGCTATTGCTATGTACTGGGCAAATATTTAAATCATAGATATACCTTCAGTGGACTAAGATTACACGAAAAAGTGTCCACACTAAGAACAGTGAACCCATGCATTATAATAAAATAATATCAGCCCTGTATTAAACTGTCCCACTGCTGGGCACGGTCCTCTTCTCACTATGAGAAGGGTTAGGCCATAGTCCATCACGCTGGCCTAGTGCGGGTTGGCAGACTTCACATATCCTTAAGAACATTATAGAGAACTTTCAGACATGCAGGTTTCCTCACGATGTTTTCCTTCACCGTTAAAGCAAGCGATAATCAAATATTTAATACGCATTTAACTTCGAAAAGTCATGCGCGCCTTGGGTTCGAACTCGAGACCTCTGCGTGGCAGTCCAACGGTTTCCCACTAGGCTGTCGCTGCTACATACATTACCTCAACATAATAGAAAACAATAGTGTACAATTCAATATGAGTGTGCGTGATATGATAATACTATTTGTAATACAGATGTCATGCTGGCGTTGTGTGTCAGTTTACTACTTTACGTTCAGAAAGGTATTTAAGCATTAATGGTGCCACCTATGATTTTAATCTTTGTTATCGGGCACATTTCTAAATTACTCAAACCTAATAGTATATTAAACCCAGTACCTAACACTTAACTCCTATCGTACGAAATCTTAAGAAATAAATTCAGGAATTTAAAACGCAGTCATATAAATAACGTATGCAGTTTAATTATACAGAAAACAATCTAAAGCTTTATAGACAGGTAATCATAATACATATTGTAATTTCATACACAGTTGTAAGTACTGGCGGCTGGCTCACCGTGTGCTTATAAATGCGATAATTACTCGAACTGTGTGCTAACTGGACGCTTGAGTCCACGGTCAATGTCAACGAATGCGTCGAGACATTTGGCATAATATCATAACTTCTTATATCATCGTATGAATCGAGTTCGTTCTCGATACCTGTAAGGAATAAACTGCGGCGACAAAATTTTATGCATTTACTCTTTTTATTTAGAATCTTGATGGTTTGTGTGCTATCACAAGAGTATATTTACTTTTCATGAATCTAAAATATTTTTGTTAAATTTAATGAACACCTCTAATTTTATTTGGTTCGGACGTGCATGAAGGTCTCAGGTCCGAATCCTCGGTCATACAAAGTGTTATTTAGTTATTCAGTAAAAAAAATCAGTAGCTGCACGGAGTCTAACACTGTGCGCGGTACACGGCAACAGACTCGCCAGCTATTCTGTAGGACTTAAAATGCATGGCGAAATGTGCGTTCGTTTGTGTCGACTACCCATTGACATAGATATTATGCATAATATCTGCCAATCAACAAATTAATACAAAACTTTAAAACTCTCATAAAAATCAATTCATTGTTTTGGCATCATGCCAGAACAATAAAGAAATAAATACAACAATCTTTCGAAAACCATTGCTTCGTGTCCAGATTTCCTTTAGTCTTCCAATCAGTTCAAAGTACTAATCAGTCGTCAAAATTCAAATACCTCGTTACAATAAACATTTAACATACCTATTTATAATCAAATATACAATTTTATTTTAATAGAATTTTTTTTGCTATTTGACTACAGCTGTTGTTTTATCATATTTGGTAAGCTTATAAGCTTAAGCGTAGTAAAAGCATTATTAATGTCTTCGCTGCAACAGCCCGCCTCCGGCCAGACACAATTGTTTTTCAATTACGTCTGGCATACCAGCGATTGCCAGATTAATGTATCGTGAAATTAAATTACGTTCATAACAGAATATGACCAACATTTGAGCGTGTTTTCATTGTTGGTTGTGGAAAACAAGTAAGAGTGAAGCGATACAAAATGCACATAACATGAATACTGTACTGGTTATAGAAGCGAGCGAGGATCGACGCTGAGGTGCTGAGTGAAAGTATTATGTCTTATGGCTGGAGTGGCCTTAGGGAACCTGTATAGGTTAGTTTTATTAGTATCTTTGCCATATAAAAACATAGATGCGATTGCAAGCTAATGTGTTTTCTTCCTTCTAATCCTAGATCTGTTGATTCCTATTCGCAGTTTCCTTAAGGCGCTGGTCGGTAAGCAACCGTAGTAGTTTTAGTCGATATGCCTGGGTCCGTCCAACAGTCTAACATAACCTCTCCGCCTACCAGCGAATATGCTTTTTATCTAATATATGTTACGTGAATTCCTAAATTGTCGTTTAGACAAAAGTCCAGACATAATGCTTTTGACGTGACAACGTCTAATAAATCGATGAACGCCGGCTGCACGCACGAAAAAGGATGACTCATTGTCCCGTTACGCTCATTGTCCCATTACGCTCATTGTCCCGTTACGCTCATTGTCCCGTTACGCTCACTGTCCCGTTACGCTCATTGTCCCGTTACGCTCATTGTAAAGTTACGATCGGAGCGAGAGCGCTACACGAGCGAGCGAAAAGCACGTTATGACGTTTTCACGTTAAAATATCGCCCGTAAACCGACTTTACAGACAACCAATTTTTTAACGTGACAACGTCTAATTAATCGATGAACGCCAGCTGCACGCACGAAAAAGGATGACTCATTGTCCCGTTACGCTCATTGTCCTGTTACGCTCATTGTAACGTTACGATCGGAGCGAGAGCGCTACACGAGCGAGCGAAAGGCACGTTATGACGTTGTCACGTTAAACTATCGTCCGTAAACCGACTTTACAGACAACCAATTTTTTTTAATGTGTTTAGATATGGTTATACCTTGTTATTAAACGGTGCGTAACAAATTTTATCAAAAGCTTCATAGTGAAAACTGCTACCAGACAATAGTACAATGATTAATACATATAAATATCACACATATAATAATGTTAGCATTTATTAATGCATCTCTACTGTATCACATTCGCATGAGAATAAATTAGTGCTTTGAATTAATAACATCTTCGATTTCTCTTTACAGCCATTCTTACAAGACAGCGTGAATAAAATGTACATTTAAAAATGAGTTCTGTGGTAAAATTTTGATGCGAGGAACTCCCAATTACGTAGTAACGGTCTTTTCTTTAAAGAGATTATGAAGATCTCGTGTGGGGCTTTTGTGAACATTGAACCAATAAACACAAAATACTTAGGTTCAACGCAATTATTTGTAAATCTTATAAAGTTTTATACAAACTTTTCACATCTTACCCCTTAGCCTCACACACGACTATCTGAGCGCGATCGTTAATAACTTTTATAGAGCCTTGTAATTGTTAAGAAAGAAGGGTTTTAGAACATTTACATGTAGGTAACATAAAACATTGTATTCTAAAGTGCAAAGAGGAGACACATGGTTATTCGCCGGAGCCCCACATGCTATACATAACTACGCTTTAATGTATTCAGTGATATTTTCTCGTAACGTGTAAATACGGCTGATAATGGTAATAGTACTACAATGTTGCACGGAGCTGATATTGTAACTAAACAACACGTTTCTAAAGCAAAACAACTGTATAATATAATAGTCTAGACATACGGCCATATTAATAAAACTTACAAGAGGGTTATAAAATAAGTAAAATTTCTAAAAAGTATTGTTATAATAATGGATAAAAATGCGTGCTTGCACACGATGCTAAAAACAAAAATAATTTACATAAAATTTATAAATAAATATCTGTTATAGTGCATTTATTAGACATACTGAGTACTTTAACTATCTATCCTATTAAGCCTTTAGTAAGCTATTTTTATGAGAAATCCATTAGGGAATAAAATGTCGGTGACGTATGCATATTATGCTACATATATTAAGATTAACGCTCAACCTCATTATCGTGAGATAATAAGGCTAATTGCTAGCTAAAGTATTAATTATATTAATGGTTCTGTTAAAATAAAGTCAATGAGAAGATTGCAACGTCTAGAACTATACTCGATAGGAATAGGCATGTTCTTTGTTATATGAGACCTTATTACTGCGAGAACTGCGATTGCATTCGAAAACGTACAATATTTCGAATCATTCGATATTTCCTTATAACAATTGCACATCGACACCACGAGCCCTATATGCATTAGTATTACTTATCACGATTATATACGATAGATGGCAGTAACATACACATACAATGTTGCAGTGACGGCAACATCAACTGAAAACAAACCCGATGTAATACTGCCACTCGATCTTGCAGCACAATCATCTTAATATAAGACATCGCAATACCATTATTTCACCACCAATTTGAATCCATACCTTGTATATCCCCGGCGGAGTAAATCGAAGAGATGAATCCTACCTACATTTCTGTGCTATGTGTTCAGTAGCGCAGCGGTTGTGGATACGACTGCTGTACATGAGGTCTCGGGTTAGACACCCGGGTCGGGCCCACGTTACACAAAAAGCCGTTGGTCCTGCGCCTAATCTCTCTCCGGACTATGAGAGTGAGGGAACAGAGTGCATTTACCTAATAGGCGTAACCAAAATTTGGTCTGTAGAACATTATTATTGATTTAAAACCTGCGCGGGAGCGGCGGGAGAAAACCTATTGATTTTTGAGTGCAAGAATTATCTTAACTTAGTAGAAGTGAATAATAATAACGCTAATAGATATAATTTATTTGATCCATTACCTACTAGTAATGGTTATATTGCATGATGGTACTTATTTATTTCTAATTATGTTCTTTTGTTCGAATTTCAGATTTATTTATTGTTAATTACCTACAACAGTTTTAACACCAATTACTAAAGATAATTAATTAGTGTAACGCAGAATACAATTTAAAGAGAAGTTTCACAAAACTTGCAAAGCAAAATGACACATTAATTACCCAAAAACTAATAAATATAAAAGCAGATATTCGACCTAACCCTAAAAAAGAAAACTAATTTGATCTGTAAAACCATTCATATTGGGGATTCTTGACATGCATTTTAATGATCAAGTCAATAATTGTCATATGTTTTAATAATACAAAATATCAATAAAAATTGCAAATTATCGCTAGTAAGAGTGATTAAATATCTTGAAGATACTCATGTAAATAAATGCATGTTGTTCATAACAAAATATCTCGTTACATCAAAAACCGTTATTAGAGGAAAAATAGGGGTGGACTTTGTTACGAGGCATCCATCAAGACCTTCAAATGTCATAATATAATAATCATTCGTAGACTATCCAAGCAGCTCATTAGTTGACTTTCGACGGTTGGCGTTAATCCATATTTATATTTAATGGAATAATGGTTACTGGAAAAACAACTTTTATTTTATGGATTAGGTACTTGCAATTTGGTTACAAATTGCTAGTAACCTATAATAGCTAATATTCGTTGTAACCCCTCGAGCTAAACTTTTCTTTTTTTAACAATACATTTCCCGTACTAGGAATGATTCCTGTGTCGTGGGGGGCTTTGCAAACATTCAAACAATGGACTCAAAGAACATCCAGTCTCGGACGATTTATGGATTAGACAAAGTTATGACCCGTGTGAGATTCGAACCTATAACACTTAGCGCAATGGCAGTGGCGAGGCGACAATTTAAACCACTATACCATCGGTGCAGTCGAAGTGGAAGCTATAATATTTGTGTTAGTAATGGATTTACGTCGGTAGTGCAATGTGGAGAAATTGAAAGTGGGGACCTCTCGATTGTAAGTCTGATGCCTTATTTATTAAAATCTGCTCTTTGTTACGCTTTTGCGGCTAAACTGCTGTACTGATATTGATGTATTTTGGTATGCATATAGCTTGATACTTGATAAAAGACAGGTAAGATAGTTTAAAAATACTATAATGTAAATTAATAATAACAGAAAATGTATAAAGAAAACACCATTATTTTCTAATATTAATTTATATTGTATTATATTATTGTATTTTTAATTTCTATTATTACTAATTTATATTTTATTATAATATATAAATCTTTTAATAATAGTAAATAAAAAATGTCAAAGTCCATCACAAGGCAGTAGATAGAACAAAAAATCATAACTGGCAAAATGTGGATGTAACATCCTTTGGGATAAAAGGCGTGAAAAGGTTCTCGCAAAGAAGTGCCGATGAAGACTTCGCCCGACGGCAATATTTACGAGTACTTAAGCAAATACTCTTTATTACAAAGCATATTTTGTATACTACAATGGCATACAGATATACGTATCTACAACGACATAAGTCAAAAACAATTTTAATATTTTGAATTGCTTTATCAATTTATCATACACAGTAATGATAATTCGTAATCTTTTACAGCAGTTATAGTTAAAAGATTGGTATTTTAATCACAATTTATTAATATAGAATATTAACTTAAAATTTTCATTTATAAAATTCTGTTAATAGGTCATTCAATGTTTAGCTACTTAGTATGTCGTTGACTGTATAACGGTTAGAGGATACCGTAGATTTTAAACGCTCACTACAATGATATGACTCTCATAAAACCTTGAAAAAGAAATGACTGCAAGAAGTAAAAATCAAGAAGATTAGGCTCGCTGACGTAACTTGTGAGTCCTGATAGACAAGTCTAAAGTGAACTGCAATGATCATAAAAATAAAGTCGAAAATATTAGGTTCTAACCTGCGCACTATTTTACTTACATTAAGTATAAATACAAATTATTTTATGAATAGGTATTACCGAAGGCGTATAGAAAAGTTTCTCATTCTTTCAGAAGAATCTCATTTCCCCACGTACGTCTTACATAATATATTACCTTAATTTAGCAATAGCTCCAGACATAAATACTTCTCTTGGCATCATATTTCATAAAAAACGAACCTACTTTAAGTAAAATCGCAAGCATGTAATTATTTTGGAAACTTCCCAGATAACTCTCAGACTATATGGAAGATTAGCATTGGTCACGTCTGTATATCGCTAAAGAGGTAGACAGAGTTGTAAGTAAGTACACGTTCAATTTCGACAACGATGTTTTAGCTTCGACGCAATCAAAGACATGCCTATAGCCAGACACAGGTATATAGTGTAAAACTATGGCTGGACATTCCCAGACTTCTTTCCCCAGAAAACTCCAGTTGTACTACATCTTTAAGTAAAATACAAGTGCGTATTTGCACTTATCGTCAGTATGCCACGACATACACTAGTTAGTCGAGTGCTATATAAGCCAGTGTCCAGTACTGCATAGCTATTATATTTATTGTGTAACTAGACACGCGGCCATGTTATGGTTGGTGAGCCAGCGTTCATGTCCAACATCTAGTTTTTACATCGCATCGGCCACATGCCTGGCTGACTAGCCCAGTGCGGTGAGCGGCGGCGACAGCGCCACCTATCGCGTACACCACACACCACTGCACGCACACAGACGCACGCGCATCAATCCGTCCGCCCCACACTAGCGTGACACCCGTGACATCACTTAACTTTCAATGTATACGTACACTGAACAAGATCGACAGTAAACTGACCAACGCAGGCAGAGCTCCACACCCGCCCTCGCATCATACCAACGCATCTAACAGAGAGGGCGTGAGGAACAAACCTCCGGCTCAAGCTACGCTGGGATGCCGCACAATGAGCGGGCTCAAGTGCCGGCCGTGCAAGTGAGTGCCATTGTTTTTCATGCGGCGCGTTTTTTCGCCGCATTTCGGCGGCAAACGTCGTCCAATAGCGAGCGCGCGTCGCTCTCATTGGCGCACCGCGCGGGGGCGGCAGCGGCGAAGCCCGAGCCGACCCGAGCGATACGTCGCGATCGCCACGATGTTTGTTTTTAGAATGCGGCCCGTTTTCAAAAATGTAATGGTGTTCCATTACACGCGAATACACCTCTAGTCGCGACGAGTCGCCTCGCCTGTCCCACTCTACCGACAAGATTCGATTTGGCATTTACTATTTGGCTAACAAATTTAATAAATCAATGCCCACTAGTAATTGCTGCCTTATTCAATGATAATTTATTAAATTACCTAACCGTTTACGAACATATTCTGATTACGTGGTTTTAATTCAACGATAATTAAATTATAAATACCTTTATACATTTAAGTTCTAATTATATACGTCGGTATTTATCTTAATAACGAAATAGGGTAGGTAGACAGTATGTAATTGATGTGAATAGACAAGTACAGCATGTGTAATTTCGCAGTAGAGAAATGCAGGGCTGTAATTGATTCGGACTATAAATAGAGATATTCGATCAGATCGCATCGTAAGGGATGAATTATAGTCTTGAAGATAAGTTGATGGCTATCGAAAGATAACCAGATAGCTCAGAAAATACGGATAGAACGACCATAATGGTCCAGAAAATAATATATTATAAATAAATTGTTTAATTTACATTGAATTTTAAAAATCCTAGAAGTTACAGAGCAGAATTTAAACAAAAGAATCGGTAGCCACGAATATTTTTTTCTGAATGACGAAATTAAAAACGTACTGTTTTACCAAAACTTCATACATTTTTCGTTTTTTGCAAATGCTCATATGAGGGTTGTTATCATGACGTAATTATATCTAGGCACTCCATTCGATCTTAAGCCATCGAAAAGTCTTAGCGTGACCCCGCTCTTTGAGTTGTGTCTGTCCATTTCATAGAATTTAATAAATGGTAAAAAATAAAAGATAGCTTTTGCTCGCAGCTTTGCTCGCGTAAAAGTACGATATATATATTGTCATAACAATAGATTTTTTAAATGAACTATATCTTATGTTATTCGCTGATAATACAGCTTCCTAATGGTGAAAGATTTTTTTAAATCGGTTGAGTTGTTTTAAAGTTAAATCTTTACAAACAAACAAAAAACAAATAAAAAATGAAGAAAAGGAACTTTATAATATTAGTATAGATTATTATAGAATAAAAACCAGTTTTGCTAATTTCCACCTATTCCGACTGAAATTGATTATATGTCAAATAATGATGCGTATAATTGTATTTGAATATCATTCGAACACAGGAGGATTCGAATCCATAATTCGATATCTCATTTATATAATAAAAGGCACAACGCATGCCCCCATGTAACAATTTGCTAACATCATCTCCTAAAGCTTGTGAAATGGATCCATGATTATATTACTAGATAATATTAAAAACTAGGTTTTGCCTGCGGCCTCGCCCGCGTTAATCTAATTAATGTTAATAATTTTTTATCCCTCGGGAACAATCCTTGTTTTCTAAATGAAAGTAGTAGCCTATGTCCTTTTCGGTATCCCTGACAACGTGTATGCAAAATTTCATGACGATCTTTCGAGTAGTTAAGGCGTGAAAGCGTAACAGACAAACTCACATTCGCATATACCACGTTAATTAGGATTAGCGATCTAACTCACTGCTTTAAACATTTATTACAATGAAGAAATCCATACGAATATAATTTTATAAATGCCACATATACAAAAAATTTGCGTTATTCATTTAGCTCACTCATCTATTAATTAAAAGAACAAAAAGCTAATTCCAGATGATACATTAAACATGTAATAAGTCTATTAGTCAGAAACCAACACAATAAAAAAGCATTGTTTGCGAGCCCTGGACTCCAAGCATTCACCACGAGATAAATTACATTTACTCTAGATTCATTATAGTTTATAAATAAATCAAAAGTAATAAATACATTTAAATTATTCATTGTCTTGTAAACATACTTTAACGGTATATTCTTTTAATTTATTAGGAAAACTTACAATAGGCGCTATGGCGCTCTTTGGGGGAGGGCTATGTCCAGCAGTGGACTATCATAGCCTGATGATGATGATGATGACAATAGACGTGTATATAAAAACTCGAGGTATGCATGCAAATGATTAAATAATTTTATGTACCTATATTAATTACATGCATGCAACATTCATTTTTCATAGATAGGTGTTCGTGTACATATTTCATACGTATATGATTTATACATAGATTATATTTTTAATTATTCGTAGATATTCAATCCGTGTTTATAATTATCAGCTTAATTTTTCAGCATTACCGTAGAACAATATGTTTAATTAAGCATTTAAAATATGAATATGAAATATAATTTATGGATTCAAGGAATTATCGACTTGGCATGAATTAATTACACCTCAAAACTAAAATGTTTTGTGCCTTATTTTTTATACCGCAATTATCATTTTTTATATATTTTATGCCAACTATATAAAAATATACCTACACCTAGGTGTACATTATAAAATAATAGTGTCTTTTCTTCGTTACATTAATCGCCATGTTGACATTGAATATATTTAACATAAATTTTATTGACGTCGAAAGCAATGCCTACTTATTAATCTTTAAGAAATGAATGACATGGCGGCACCTCACTGTACTTTAGAGCTTGAACTAGAGAAAGCGCTGCAATAGATATTTATAAGCCCAATAGCATTGTGTTGTTTTCCTGCATCCTTCATTTCTAGGTTAATCTGAAGAGCTTCGTACCACTGTCAATACCAAGATCTTTACAAAATAATTTACTGTACGAACAGACACTATGATTTCTTCGAATCTGAAAACACGTACGCATCAGCTTTGTCATTTAGATACATTTCTAGTTCTGAAAGTTTTACAGACAACCACATCAAGCTTTTAACAGTTCAGAATTTGTATTAGAGAGAGATAATTTCATTCTAGGCTACAAGATCCCCTTTTACATTTTTATATTTAAAAATTTATTAGTATTATAATATTGAGTATAAACCCTCAAAGATTATAAAGAGGCTTCTTCATATTAGACTTATGTTATAAAATTTCCCGAACTAGGAACATGATAATAATATTAAACAATGCTCCAAAGACAAAAAGGCTGTAATTTTCCATTTATAATACAGCCAAAAGTTGTCAAAAGCAGCTTTTTAGGCCATTCCTATGAAACATTAGTGTTTCGCGAGTGACTTGGGTGATAACTTATGTTTCGATATTAGTCAGCCAAGCAGTGATCGCATTGATAATGTCGGATGTTAGTCACTGTCATCGGAACGAATGACCACGTTTTCATTAAATAACCCAGCACCTGTAATTATATATTGAATTAAACAAAACCACCTGCTTATTTATTGCCCAATAAATATGTATACCTAATATCAATACCACGATATAATAATCGCATCAATTTCTTTCTGGAATGATAATTAATTTGTAAGTGTGTCGCAAGGGGCGAGTAGTGGCAAGTAGGGGCGAGTGGTACAAACGAGACAATTACTCGACACAGGTGTCGAGTGGAGTCGCATACGAATTGCAAACCAACCCGCGGATAATGAGCGCCTCTCTCCTCCCACCCGTCGGCCGTGCGCAAGAGCGTCACCACGCTGAAGGAGGCTGTTCTCTGAGGGGGGGAGGGTGCGGTCGGTGCCACTGAAGGACACTCACAACGATATTAAGTTTGTTTTGTATCACGAAGGGCGCACCTCATTTAAATGCGAACTCGTGTTGCATCTACACGTAGGGCTACCGTGTTGTAAAATTCTATTAGGACTTTCAAAAAGCTTAAAACATTCACATTGAGCCAGTATGTTATGAACCTCTCGCAAAAGGGAGCGAGCATATCGCCGTCTATCTTACAAATGCCCACACTCGTAGCTGGTGCTTAAAATCATTACAGAAGGACCCATTAAAACATGTTTTATTCGGGATCGAAGCCAAGACCACATGAACGTTCACTTATACTATTCCCGGGTTAATGGTGAATATTTTGTCAAGCAATTTTCAATAACATCATGAAAACTGTGCTTCGTTGATGCCAACAGACTCGGCTGCTATTACGAAACACCTAAAACCATAGATGAAATAAAATGGTCCTAATACTCCTCTGCTTTCTCCTTTGGGATATAGCTCATGGTTGCATGTCCCATTGTTTGCATGTATTTTATGTTACATAGTAATCTTATTGAAATGATGCGACAACCCTATGCAGTGACTAACCCGCGGTACTTCTTGCTCAGGGTGTTACACTCAATCGCGAGGTGTTATTTTTATTTGCGCGGCTTGACTACCTCCCCATTCCTCTACCACTCCTCTCAGCTCCTTTTTGAAGATCTCAAACAATCATCGTTATGTTCAAATACAATAAGATCGACCCGCCTCTGACTGACGCTTACATCACAAGTATCGTGCTTCAAATCGGTGGCCACTACGCTGAAGTATACGATTTGAATAAATAAATTTAAAAATACTATATTTGGTGTACATATATAGGCTAGCGTTTGACCACAATTTTATCTGCAGCTAAGCGATATGGTCGACGATGGAGTATGCTTACCTAGAAGGTATCTACTCACTTGAGACTTGATTTCACTGTGATTACAGTGACACGTTACATAGGCAAAAAGTTCTATTTTAGTTAGTGCTGTATAGGAATTTTATTTTATCTATATCATTATCGTTAAATCTACTTCTTTAGGCTTGTTCGTACGATAATCTACCTAAGTGAAGAAGTAATAAACTACTATTTTGGTTTCCAGTAATTCCTTCACACAAACCTCGAAAGACAAAACATAGTAAAGCGTCCAACTATCCAATTATTTATGGATCAAACATATCCCGTATCGGATTCGAACCTACAAAACTCAACGCTGTGGAAGTGGCGATTGCTTGCCCGCTATACCATGCACAGCCTGTCACGGTGGCCTAACGCGAGCTGCCATACATTTTCAAACATTATATGCGTATAAACATGTTTTTGTTCAACGCTAAGCCGAAGAATAATTAATTACTTACTCTCTAATAACTCTGCACTGAAACAAAACAACCCTATTGAATTTGGACTCGTTAGATTTGTCTTTACAACAAATGCTTTCATTTTAGATGGTATCTAGTTACTGCTGATGGAACCTTAAGATGACTACAGAAACTCCTCATAAAGTTAAAAACCTTACACAGTACAATATAGAAAATATCCTTACAGCATTTTGGGCTATAAATTACAATTAATAATAAATTATTTTTACTCTTCTAGCTAAGCTAATGTGTTAATTACAATGGTTCGAATTAGCACATACGACATTGATCGCAAGTCTAAGTCTTATTTGCTTTAGAACCACTTAATTTTTCTTTTTAAATAACAGCTTGGTTTATAAATATTTTCTCCTTACACTTGATTATATGCGTCTCCTATCCAAGGCCGGAGACGGTGCGTACTATTCCTGGGAACACCAGTTCCCAGCCGGCTGCGTCGTGCTTAAGCGCCGTCGCGCACTCACGACATCGCGGCCGGCGCAGCTCACACGCGACTTATCTTTATTGCCGATGGTATCTTATCGGGACATGCTCTCCGTCGCGATACTCCTGTGTGGTCGACACTATGGTGTTAGGTGGGCATTATAGAGTCTCTCTATACTGTGATCTAAGACCACGCCAGCTATGTTATAGCTTTTAAAAGATTTAGTACCATGTTTTGAAGTGTACGGTGGCACAGCGGTAAAGAATATGACTGTTAAGCATGAGGTCGGGCAGAGTAGCTACCATTTCTATTAGGAAAATCACAAATGCACTATGAAATTTTGTTTTTCTTGGAAGTCGGCTTTAACTCGCCTCCTATCCGTGGAACTAAAACTATAGTTGGCAATAAGTGGATAAAATACAACTCCGCGTCTCTTTATACTTTCGGAGATATAGGCTTGATAACCAGAGAGAGAAAAACAGACAGACAAGGCGTGAAAAAAATGACCCATGCTTAGAATCCTGGTGTTTAGTCGTTTCACTAAGATTCTAATCTACAATCGATAAAAGCATTATTATTAAGATACTTACCGGGATAGATATCGTTATTATTTAACTAACTATATATCGTGATCATAGAACTTCTGGACATCTATAGAAGTCTAGGTGAATCCAGACCATCTCGCAACCATATAACGCGTTGTTTATTAACACTGAAACGCTTAGTAACACTGAAATCGTCCGAAACATGAATGAAGTGATGACACGGGTACACCAAACACAATAAAGTAAGGAGTTCCCCGTGTTAAGCTCAATTGTCAATTAAAAGAAGTAAAACAATCACGTACCGGTGTTTGTGATGCAAATTATTTGGCGGGTGATCTCTCCCGAGTGCACCCGAAGTGTTCCGATGTCACCCGACGTCAACACTCTTGGTGCCTCTACAGTCTACCCTGTCTGCTTCAATCGTGTTTTTACATAATAATAGACAAATTAATTAGACAACATCGCTTTCGACAAATCCGTTTTTCTGTTTCAACGAGTTCACTTCACATAATAAGAACGTTCATTAATATAAATTAAATATATTATTTGAGATATTTTCTTAAATATATTTTATTTAGGAATATAAGCGAGGTTTATATATGCCAAATGGATATACGTTATCATCACAACGAAGTGAACCATCTTCTGGCTTTTTGTTTTAAGGTGAAAAATAAATAATTATAAGACTTATCTGATGTACCTACAGAATGTTCTAAAATAAAATATATGGATATCATAGTTAGCTTACGTGGCTAATTATATGAAAATTCGTTGCTATTTGAGCGTAATTTTATAACAACCATCCAGTTATCTAAACTTTCACATTGATGATATTCGTCGGATTATTTCTTCCTCATATTCATCTTGGACTTACAAATGCTGAAAGTTAACTTGCATATTTATTTTTATCAGTCATGAAGACCTATGTATAGTTGGACAGAACTTAGAGTGGTAAGGAAAAATGGTGGCGCGAAGCCCAACACAAAGCCCATCAGGCTTCGTGGGCCTGCCCGCCACCCGATCAGCACCAGTTCCGAGAGAATACATGCGTGTTCTCACGCGCGCCTCTATAACGTGTCTTCGTCTCCCCGCAAGGGGAAAAACGGGTAGGTCTTTTTGTGTAATGGCCTGCCGTTTCACACGGCGGCGGGCCGAAATCTCAGCGGCGTCGCGATTGCATGTGAAAGCAAGTCGCTCGGCCCCGCCAACTATGGTTATGTCAAGGAACACCGTGGTAGGTTTAGTCGGTATTACCGGGATATATTTCCTCCGTTGAGTTCGACATAACCTCTCCGTCGCCTGCGGAGAGGTATGCGTCAATGCATATTCACACGTAAAAACAAAAAAAAGCGGTAATGACTTATAGATTTTCCAATCCATTTAATTTCCAACTTGTTTGCCATAAGTCTGTTTTACGATCAATTTTTCTCTTGCTAGCGGTTGTACCGACCGTTGTATCCATCGCAAGTCATTTGAGAGTTTTGAGACATCACTAGACGTTATCTGTACTAATGACTCCAAACCCGCGATTCCTACCGACTTCACTCAGGACAGCCTATATATTTATATATTTGTTATTTTGTCAAGTAATTCGTTGCTTCTATCAATAGGCCAATAATTCGAATACTTAAATCCATTATCATCAATGCATCTTCTAAGACCTCGTTACTAATTCTTCATGGTTTACGATGTCAAATACCTCATACAACTTTAATGGTAGTTGGCATAAACCACAAAAGCATTATAAAAACATATTTGCAAAATTTAAAGTCCCAAATAAACTTTAAAAACAAAAGCCTAGACACCCCGCCGTGACTCAACAACCGCGCCAAAACGAATAATAAAACGTATATGCAAACTTTTCATTGAACTTCATCCGATAGATGATATTGTATTGCGTATGGGGAGACGGGGTGTCAATCAATCGGTATTGCATAGCGGTCGCGTGTCGATCTAATGAATTGTTTGTCAATACGGGACGCTGTGCAAACAATCACGAACCTTTGTTCTGCTGGACGCATGACGATCGTCGGCGTATTGCGACGAGGGACCGCGGCCTCTCTGCGGGAGGCGCGGTCGCTCCGACCGAATGTTCGCACTGGAAGGGTTCCCATAATACTATTAAACCAATACTCTAATGATCCGTTATACGTCAATATTCGTAAACACTATTGAACGCAAACCTTTGTTGTCTTGTGCGAATTTATTCGTCACGCTTCTTTTACGTGCTTTCTCAAATTACTGCTGTGACAAGTAAGGTAGAATGAATAAGGAAATACGTTATTGCCACCTCATTGGCCCGGTACAGGTTAATACATAGGTCTTAAAATACAGAATAGAGGAAATATATCAAAAGGAAATTAAACCTAAAACAACAGGGTCCTTATCTCAACATATTATGCTACAGCATCAGAGTGTTTCAGCGCTGGTTTTCTGATAAAGGATAAGAAACAAATATCCTTGTCTATACTATAGGTTATCTTGTCTCTGATGCGTTGAGATTAAAAATATCTTGGTTTTTGTCGATTATTTATTGAGACAAATTATAACCTAAAGACTAAGATCCTTAAGACCGGCGCGGGTGAAACCGCGGAACACAGCTACTGGTTTTGTATATATTACACAGTAATACCTTATTGCCTATATTTTGTATAGACAATAATATAAATAATATGAAGTCACATCCTCGTTCTTTATTTTGTTGCCCGCTTATCTATGGAGAAAAGTGTTTACTATTTCCAACACCTACATATCGCACTCTTAACTTAAAATTTAGAAGTAAGGCAATTTGAACTCTAATTGCGCGACTATAATTCTAATATTATATTTGCGTTAAATAATTACAACAGAGTTTAAATTTGTTTAATCCGAAAAACTCAGATAGGTCTCTGTTTTATTAAGAGTGCGATATGTAAGTCCATAATATGTGCTGTGTTATAGGTATTTTTTGCAGGTTCCTAGATAGACCAAGTTTTGAGTATCGAACGAAACACGGTGTTTTTTATAGTCACCTTCATTCAGGTGGTGAAAGTTGCATCCAATATCCCTACGAATGCGATTAGTATCCTAACTAATATTATAAAAGCGAAAATGAGTTTGTTTGTTTGTTTATAACCTTTTCACGCCTAAACCTCTGAACCGATCATCCTAAAATTTTGCATATATGTTTCAGGTGTACAGAAATGGACATAGGCTACCTTTCATCCCGAAAAAAATTACTGATCCCGAGGAAAACAACAAAAACGTTCTTATGATAATAGATGGCGCTACGTTTCTTTCGAATCATGATTGAATCATATTGTTACAAGCACAGTACAACCCGAATTAATTGTCAAATTCTAAATTAACGCGAGCGAAGCCGCGGGCAAAAGCTAGTTATTCTATATAACCCCACAGCGTTGACCGGGTTGAATCTTTCACCTGCGTCGGCACTTACAAGATGGGTACTATGAGGAAGTGTTACTTGTGAAAATCCGCTACATAGTTTTTTTTTTATTGTAATATGCTTGCGTTTGAGCGCGATCTTACCTGGTTTTAATTAATGATGCAGTCGACGATGGAGCAAGCTTGCCTAGAAGATACCTATTCGTTTATAAACGTAGAGCATTGGTTAATATATTAACCTGTACACTAGAGTTCGTTATTATACTACAAAGGTATAAAAACATGATATGGATGTATTTTATCTTAATTATTTTAATACTTAAGTAATATGTTACTGTTTTCCGTTATATTTCGAATACAAGTGTAATTCTTATTTTTAGTTTTTGATTTATTTAATACTAGCTTTTGCGCGCGGCTCCGCCCGCGTGGTAACTACATCAATAAAAAGTAGCCTATGTCCTTCCCCAGGTTTTAAACTATATCTGTACCAAATTTCATCTAAATCGGTTAAGTGATTTAACAGTGAAAAGGTAACAGACAGACAGACAGACAGATAGACAGACAGAGTTACTTTCGAATTTATAATATTAGTAAGGATGTAGCACATTGTTTGTTATGATAGTACCTATAGATTACGGATGGTCTCGTAAAGTCAAGTAAAGCTTTTTATTTAATTGTGGGTATGATGTGTACAGCTTTTGTTGGAAATCCTTTAACCAAATAAAATAATACGTTGATATAAAAAGTTAATTTTATAACAACATGCTATTTAAATTTCTTTAGGTTTATATATTAAATCTAATGTTGACATATTAATAAACTCAACTAGCATCGGCAATTATTATTTTTGCTTTTGCTAACGGTCAATAATTTTATTAGTCGATTATCAGATGATAATTAATATTGTTATTAATATTGTTGATTCATTTCATATAATAATTGGCACTTTTCAGAGTTAATTTGTAACCTAAATTGTAACTAATCTATCTAAATTTAAAATATCAGTACGTTAGTATGGAGCAATGGAGACGAGAACAATCGTCTTACTTTTTAATTTGCCCCAGGACAACGGTCGGCGGTTCGCGGGGGAGAGGGTGCGCTAATCCCGACCGGAGCAATAAGCTGGGATCAGGCGGCCTAATGAAAACTGTCGCTGGCAAACAAGCCCGATAGATGTCGTCGCTAAATTAAACTATTTCGCGAATACATTAGCAGTTGACACCGTCCGGGACGGTACCTCACATCCCGCGCACCGCACCCCGCAACCAACCACTCGGACATGCGCCACCCACTTGGATATTACACATTTATTGCTTTCGTCTGCTCTTTGAGCTTTTAGATTAACATTTTAATGTATTAAAAGATCGTCACTAGAATTTTTATACACATATGTACCTATGTGTATTTTATACGCATAAGTATATGTACACTTATGTCTACATCCGAAGGAAAAAGCAACCGTGTGGTATATCCACAATTCGTTACGTTATAAGAAGCGGATTTATAGACATTCAAACAATGGATTCAACAAAACACCCAGACTAGAAACAACCATTTGAGGATCACACCATTTTTTTAACCCACAGCACAGCGAGCCGACTTCTTTAAACCGTTGAAGATCTCAGCCAAGCAACAATAGTACTGATGTGAGTAAGGTTGCACTTTAAGGAGGCGCTATTCTGTTGATAGTGGATCAGTATACTTTATCCCTTCACCTAAAGAAGCACAATGCTTTTATTGCGACTCTTTTGTAAAAGGTTGACAACATGCGAATGATAACTTTGTAGTGTCACGGGGACTTCACAAACTTTCAAACAACGGACACATAGAACACACAGACTCAGAAAAACTATTTGTGGATCACACCATTTTTTTAACCGACAACACTCATCATAGTAATGGTAGCGAGGCGACCACTTAGCTACTACCTATGCCATCAGTGTAGTCAATATAACTGAACTGAACAGAAATATACGTACACACTACAGAAGATTCTAGCCTTACAATATTGTACTGATATAAGTAGTGTTGCCAATTAACCTCTAGTGTGCCAGGGGCTCGCATGCGAGCCAGCAAAAAGCTCTTGTTTATATTTTACTACGTAGCTGACATCATAACAAATTCTGTAGTACCATTTTTTTGATTCTACGAGCTATGAGTGGGCCGGTAATTAACAATAACAAAATCTCAAGTGGCACGCGGCGATAACGGGCGATAATGTAAACATCTAGCTGTCTCACAAGAGGTTAAGAGGTGCTATGCTGGCAGCGGTCGATCAGTAAACTTGGTCCCTTTCACTGAATACTTTCAGCTTGCTTTTCGTACATCTCTTTAACTGCAGATTGGCAACACGCGAATTATACCTTTTTTGAGATGCTGCCAACTTTATAAACACTCAAACAACGGACACAAAGTACCCTTTATGCGGATCAAATAAATTTTTGTTCCATGTGGTGATCGAGTTAAACAAATACGCCATTCATGCAGTCAAACATTCAAAGGCTACGGAGACCGCTTACCATCAGGCAAGCAATACCTATGCTTGCTTGACAACGTAATGGTAGAAAAACATTAGCCTGAATCAATACATAACTAATGATATACTATTATGTATCCAATACGATAATTGACTCGATTATATAGTCAACTATTAGTTTGTAATGTATGAGTGAATTTACATGCGTTGCACGAATTTAGATCAGACGACACGACACCGATATCACGACACTAAACCTAAACAATATCGAGACATCAAAATTTTATTGTATCTGGACGACGACGTCCGACCGCCAATGGACGAAATAATTTGCCATCGTAATTAAATTAACTAGTAATATTGTTCTTATTGGCTGTACTGTCGCATTAGGTTTTTATTCTGTAAAGATAGTAAATAAAATAAGTAAATAAGTTTGATAAAATAAATAATTGAAAACCCATAATGATCTAGTAAATGCATTACATCTAAATTCATTCAGCAGGAGCGGTGACGTAGTGTGGGTGAACCGTCATTCTCACGAATTAAGAATCAGTAACAAATGTAGTAGGTATTTAGTACATTATATTATTATCGCTGTGCTTCGAACGCTCAAGTCATCTGAGTTACATCTTCCATGCACTCATACGTCATTGTCTATGAATCATCTTAACCTCTTAGAACATGTTCTTATAGAAATACAAAGTACAAGAATATCCAAGCGCCATATCATCAGTGCTGCCTATATGCCACCCAGAACAGCTAATATAATATACGAACAACATTTTGAATTATTACAAGCAGTCCTAAGTGATCCAGGTGTTGATGTTTTCTACGTAGTGGGTGACTACAACCTCCCGGAAATAGGCTGGAATACACCAGGTCCAACAAGTCCGCTAAACGTTCGTATATTGAGCACAAGTATGCCGTGTATTGAACTTTTAAATTTAATTTCTTTACTTGATGCTTTACAATACAATGATGTAGTTAATGCTAATAATAAAATTTTAGACCTTGTCATCTCAAATCACCCGTGTAAGGTCTCTGCAGCAGCCTTTCCTCTTCTTTCAATTGACACTCATCACCCACCAATTGTTTGTGAAACAAATCTAAATGTAGACATCATTCCCATGAAAAAACGTCCGTTAAATAAATACAACTTTCACAAATCGGACTATGTGCAGATCAACCATAAAATACAAAACACTGACTGGTATGAACTACTTACCCCTTTGAAGTCTGAGGAGGCCCTCAACTTATTTTATAATAAAACTGATGACATTATAAAACAACATACGCCATTGGCCGCGCGTAGAACTTCCTCTTTTCCTGTCTGGTTTTCAAAGCCGTTAATTAATATGTTTAGAAAGAAGCAAAAGGCATGGATAAAATGGAAAAAATATAGCAATATATCTGATTATGAAAATTTCGCTAATTATCGGACTACGTTTAAGGAAATGTGTAAAAAATGTTTCTCGCAATACATTAATTCGGTCGAAGACAGCATACATAAAAACATTAAAGAGTTTTGGGTGTACATCTCGAATAGAAAAGACAAACCTGGTATACCAAGTAAAGTTAATTATAATAATAATACATCTAATGACCCTCAAGTAATCTGTAACATGTTCTCTGACTTTTTCTCTTCTGTTTATGAGCCTACTTCACCCACTTTTTGTCAATGGAATCCCCCTTCGGGCACACTATCTGATGACCTAAACCAACACAATATGTATATTGCTGATCTCCACTTTGAAGAGGCTAACGTTGGGGCGGAATTAAAGTCCCTCGACACAACTAAGGGCCCGGGTCCCGACGGTCTGTCGGCATATTTTCTTAAGAACACTGCGACCGTAATCTGCAGGCCTCTAACTATTATCTACAATAAATGTGTTCGAGAGGGAGTGATGCCGACTGTATGGAAATATGCCAACATAACGCCTGTTCACAAAAGTGGCTCCAAGATGAGCGTTGATCAGTACCGTCCCATATCGATACTGTCTACCTTGTCGAAGCTTTTCGAGAGACTGATACATAATGAGATATACCCGTCAATTCACAATATTATCATTCCACAACAACACGGTTTTGTGAAAAAGCGCTCCACAACTACTAATTTGATGGTATTCTCGGGTTACTTATTCGACAATGTTGATAATCGTGTGCAGGTTGATGCTGTCTATACAGACTATCGAAAAGCATTTGACAAGGTGGACCATGAACTGTTACTTCATCGTATTGCTTACAATGGGATTCGTGGCAATCTATTACGTTGGTTCCATTCTTATGTTAACAATCGTTGTCAAAGGGTTGTTATCAACGGATTTCGATCGGATATAGTGAAGGTCACTTCTGGTGTTCCGCAGGGGTCTATACTCGGACCATTGTTGTTTAATATATTTATAAATAATATAAATGAGTGCTTCCATCATTCAAAATTCTTGTTATATGCAGACGACCTCAAAGTGTACAAATCTATCAATAACATACATGACTGTTTTCTTCTTCAAGAGGACCTTGATAGACTTTCAGACTATTGTCGCACAAGCAAGCTGCAACTTAGCATTCCGAAGTGTAATTACATTAACTTTACCAAAAATAAAAATCTAATAAGTTATCCGTATACACTGTGTACTGTTGAACTGACGAAGGTAACCTCCGTGCGTGATCTTGGAGTACAGTTCGATTCTAAGCTTTGTCTAGACCTGCACATTGAGCGAATAATCAACAAAGCATATCAGATGTACGGATTCATAATGAGATCAACGCATGATTTTAAAAGGATTTCCTCATACCTCTGTTTATACAAAACTCTAATACGTTCGCAGTTAGAATACGCCGTAACAATTTGGAATCCGTACTATATCAAGTATATTGACATGTTGGAAAATGTCCAGCGTAAGTTTCTTCGTGCAATGCATTATAGATGTCATAGATCTTTCCTACCTTACGATCGATTACTCAATAAATACCAACTTCTGAGTCTCAGCTCCAGGCGTAAACAACTTGAGGCAATTACTTTGTATAATATAGTTCACTGCAGATATGACTGTGTGGATTTGAATAATGTTTTGTGTTACTCAGTCCCTAGAACAGTGCACAGACGGCGGGTGCGTGCAGGCAAATTGTTTGCTGTAGGTACTTGCCGTACTAATACAGGGTTAAGATCACCAATTAGGCGTATGACTGATACATACAATAAAATGTTTGAGCATATTGACATATTTCTATGTTCTATTGGGCAATTTCGCAAAATGTTATTTGCAACACTCTCCAATGTGTAATTTGGTTGACTCAGTTTCGGTCACCGTTCTGATATATATTATTATGTATTTTCATTCTAAATTTACTATTTACTATTATTCTATATATAAATATGTACTTATATAATGTCTAATTCGATGGTATAAGATGTATCATCTGTTCTAACTCAAATCGATGGTCACCTAGCGCTAACCTTAATTTTATTGTTAATCTGTGAACAGCGCTGTGGGCTTCACTATTGTTATCATTTGAAATGTTCAACATTAATGTAAAATTGTATAGTGTTGCTGTTTGTTGTTCCTTCCTAATAAAATAAAATAAAATAAAATAAAATAAAACTTTGTTTATTGTTTTACAGATTTTAGACCTTACATTTTATTTTAGAGGTATCCCTTTTGTAATTGCCGCGAAAGTATAGCGCTTGCGTTGTGTTTCGTCGAGTGATTGAGGATACAGTAGGCCCAACCCCTCCCCCTACTTCTCCCGTCCGTGGGAGAAGGGCAAATTTAAAAGGCTGGCAACGCATTTGTGACTCCTCTGGTGTTGCGGGTATCCATGGGCGGCGGTAATCGCTTACCATCAGGCGATCCGTCTGCTCGTTTGCCACCTATACCATCTCTCTCTTTGCCTAGCTTTATCCCATTTCAATTGGGGTCGGCTCTCCTCGTCATTCTTCGCCAAATGATTCGATTGTGGGTCGTCGAGTCATTCACTTGAGCTTGCTGCAGGTCATTGTTGACTACAGACATCCAAGTGCCACCTATACCATAAAAAAAGTAATTGTACCTACTGCCGAAATCGTGTAATAATGTCGTATCGGTGTCGTTTCATGTAAATGTTTCTGTCACCATTACCGTTGCATTATAGTAATATGGAAGTTAATTAGTTCATGAATATCATTTTGATTATACAGCGCTGTAATTCATTTCCTACTGTAGAAAGCTTTCCCCTTAAAGTGAAGACAACTGCAAAAGAAGTAAGTAAAAACTTATCGTGCACACGACTTATTAACTTTTTAAAGATTACAGGCAAATTATAAACTATTAGTTCTTGTTTCAAATTCGAATAACTAATTTATTTAAAAATTTTATTGGGTTATCAAGTGTTTTTGTTGCGTGTTGTCAAAAGAAATAACGGCGCGATAAATGTATCTAGATACACCTACCTGTATATATTGACTGGTAACAGTTACAAAATAATAATATGAATACGTACTATACATATTATTATTTTGTAACTGACTGTAACCTGAGTGGTTGCGAGAAAAAGACTGCCGCTATCACATACCTATCTGCCTGAGTATACATATACTAAAGCGTCAACAGTTCCTACAATATTCCTCCCTTTAACAAAAATTAATCAGGAAATAATTGAATATTGAAAAAAGCCACTTCAAGGAGAAAAGCTCTCATAAGAAGTAGCAGTCAAGAAACCCATAGCTAGTCTTTTCAATCGCTAATAATATGTGAAATAAATAACTGCTTATATAATACATAGTATCTTTATTTTTAAATACAATATGCTTGTTTTAAGCGTGGGTTGACTTTGTATTTAAATGTGTGGCAATCGAACCCCGAACCTCTCAATCGCCAGTCTAATATCGATAGGACTTACGCATAAGGAGAACTCAATGTACCAAACTCTAAAATCTGCATTAAAGCCGTCGAGTGTTTTATGTGTGATACCGATACCAACAAATATACAAAAAATATTCTGCAAAACATTTTTAAGTACATTTTAAATAATAATCGAAATTAATACCACTTAGTAGTTTTACATGATACTATATAACTAATAATAATATATAATATTATAATATAATATTCTACCACACACACACAACACCATCTAGCCCAAACTAAGCAGAGCTTGTACTATGGATACTAGACAATGGATAATTATACATATATACTTTTTTTTTTTTTGTAAATACATACATATTATACATAGGAACACCCAGACCAAGACAAACATTCATGTTCATGCACACAAATGTTTGACTTGTGCGGGAATCGAACCCGCGACCTCAGGCGTGGCAGTCGGTTACACTAACCACTACGCCATAGAGGCCATGTGTGGATACAGGATATGGTATATCTGTTCTGTGTGCGAAGTTGCATTAAAATCCGTGTAACTGTATATGCATGATCAACACATTGAAAAAACACAATAAAAATGAATTGATCGCGATCATTTATGACCGGGATGACATTCAATGTGTTAAGTAAAAATGATATTATCTAACTTTCACATTTACAAAACTAACTAGCTATGCCCAAAAATGTAGATGTTTTCTCTGGAAAACATTACTTTTTTTGTGGTTGAAACCTTTCAACCAGTAAAAAGAGCACCTACTCTATGTCCTTTTTTGTAGCTCTTAAACGTGTATGTCAAATATCATGATGATAAGTCGAGTAGTTAAGGCGAAAAGCATAACAAACAAACAATCAAACAAACTCGCATTCGCATTTATAATTTTACTAGTTTTCACCTGCGGCTTCGCACGCGTAAATGTATCTAAGTTAAGTTAGGATAGGTTTGCAACCGTTATTTTTTCTGGATGATAGGTACCCTATGTCCTATTCTGTACCCCTGACAACGTGTATGCAAAATTTCATGTTGATCGGTTGAGTAATTAAGGCGTGAAAGCGTAACAAACAAACAAACAAACTCACTTTCGCATTTATAATATTAGTTAGGATTAGGATACTAAACTAGACTGGATATAGATGTACACCCCGTTTCGATAAATAATTGTCTTGAGTACTCTAGATGACGCTGAATACATGATGGATGGCTTATTACCACAGACCATCTTATTACTAAGAACAGTATTTGCATATTGAATTATACGCAAACTGATCAATATATTATAACGATAATCTTCTTCATTGAAAAACGTGTGCGAATGTTAGAAACAATACAATGATAGACTATAAAAGACTTCCATTATTATAGAGATTTTCTTTATTATTAAACAGAGATTTCCTTTTTCAATGACTGCCTTGTCCCTTGGCACAACGTACGGGTGATTGCAGCGTGCCGATGTGCGATTTTAGAGGCACAAAAATTTAAGAGATTCTGTGTAGAAATTCTGAAGAATGAACGTCTTAAAGGCTTATCCTTGTTACGTGGCAGTTAAAACATAGGTTGCGAAACTTTCATTTCATTTCATTTCATTTATTTACTTGCGAACATGGGTACATAAATGTTGATATAATAGGCGGTAGGTTTCTTCCACATTCAGCCGTTTGGCGTGCAAATACAGTAATTAGGTATTCATGCATTCATTATACAAAATCAAACATAACAAAATTTGATTAGGGTTTTCTGTGTACTACGATCGTTTTTTTTAAATAATGTTGAATAAATGAAAATAATAAAGTGTCAAAGTTCAAATTAATTAACAAATGTCAGGATTGTTACATGTCAAAAATTATATGTTGTCAATTACCTACCTATGTCATTAGTAATATAATAAAAAAAAAATAAAAAAATATAACAATGTCACTATTAATGATAATATTAAATTTTATACAAATTAATAGATATTTCTACTTAGAGAGTAGGCAGAGCTTCAAGTGAGTTTGAAACTACTCCTTTAAGTACATACCTAAAAATGTGGTCCTAAATATGTATTTATAAACATATTAACTGCATCCTTATGCATATCAATAAATTTGTCAAATATATTCTTAACGGAACGTTCTAGATCTTTCTAGAACGTTCCCGCTGTTAGGCAAATAAATAAAATGGACATGTATGCAATTTGCAAATATGGCTAACAAATTACTTTCATTTTATCTATTTCAATTCAACAAAATTCAAATTTTCAATTTTAAATTTTTGTTCAAGAATCTACGACCAGTTTTAAACCCAAACTAGCTTAACTAACAAAAGATTAACAAAAGCACGGCGGTTTAATAATTGTCATTATGTTGGTAATTAAAACGCATCGAGGCGCGAACATCCCAGTGTTGGTACCCCTGACACACGACGTGGTGACGTCACATGTCGTGCACAGCGCAAACAAACACACGCGCCCAAATACTGCACGTTATGGTCGGTCCACTGCCTCCCTTGTACTTTCGCACCCCAAAATAAACTCATTTAACAGACATTAAGTCTACTTAGAAAAGCGTGATAATAAACATTACGACATTTATTCTTGAAGGGTTAGAACTATTTGCTCCTGTATGTATGTGCTAATAAAGTTTATTTTAAATATAGTTTACTAGTGATTTGCGATATTTTTAATAGTCCTTTCTCTGTATGTGATTTTCAGACTTCAATCCGATACGATCAGTTCTGTCATGGTGAATATTGTGATCAAACAATCAAACAGACAGACAGACAGGGAGCGCGAAACAAATTAACATTTAAAAATATGCGTTTATTTATATAACGTGTATATTATGATCAGATATAATATATTATCAGATTAAGGATAATTATAATTTATTGTAGTATAATAATTATTTTAGACTAATAACAAAAATGTATACTCCTGTATTATTATTATTGAATAAATTAAAATTAAAATATAAACTGTCTCACTGCTAGGCAATGGCGACTTCTCAGTGTGAGAAGGGTTAGGCCACATACGAAATTAAAAATAAGATATTAATCAATATAATTCAGATGGACACCTTAATTTATTAACATAATATTTAAAAAATAACCCATAGAGACCCACAGACAAACAGAACATCATTACTAGGTATATTATGAAGAATGATATACCTAGCAATGCTTTTATTATACAAAACATTCACTCTCAAAATAGTCTGTATTGCAGGGGCCTTTATAAACATTGAAGCACGAGATCCCAAGAATACGCAAATCCCGAACAACTGTTTGCAAACATCCTTTTTTATCTCATGAAAGCATCGGATGTACAACATTCGATGGCATTGACAAGATGAGCACTGAAACCAAAGCTCCATCCATGCACCAATCAACTACTGCATTTCGTCCAATGACCTATGCTTTACAACCCAAAAGTTATGACATTATTCGCATCCTGTCATAAAGATCATAATCACATTTTCTAGTAAGTGAACGGATAGTTTTTATACCATTCATAGGCACGTATGCAATAAATCTGCGCAACAACAGCGTTCCACTACCGTGAGGACCCAACACGTGTTAATGAACACCGAGGGTCGATGTTATCAGTCCCTTCCACAGAAATCACGCTCTATTGAAACGTGCACCTGTATGGCGACCTGTCCTGATCTTTACTAAATCATATCTTGACAGTATCCAAGTAACAAGCTGTGAAGGAACCCTTTGAATGATTGGCCACGGTTGCCAACGCGTTGTAGCACCTTTGTCAGAATTGCGCGGCTTAGAATTGTTTTCGAAGATTTATGTGGGAGAAGAGACTAATATAGAATGTATTAGTATAGAAAACTAGCTTAGACATAGACAGAAGACAGCTGTATTTACTCATAGACGCAAACGTGCGATTTCAGTTCAAGTTAATGCGTCAATGTAATTAAATAAGCCTGCCGTCGCTAATTTTATTGGCTGACAATATGGACGAGCCCGCGTATAAAAACTACCATCATAAGAGTATCAATACTCTTACGTCATTTCACCCGGTAAGTAAAAGTGACGACAACTCACATAGCTATCTCTCTCATTCCTTTTCTTTTATTGCACCTTCAAATCATTTCCAAAGTTCCAATAGTCAGCATTGCGTGAGTGATACTTCTGGTATGGCAAGCGATCATAGGCTATAGTAATCGCATATCATCAGATAGGTTGTATGCTAGTTTGGGAGTAGTATAAAAAAGTCGCCCGTAGTTGCTGTTGGTCAACACATTCGAATTCGCCGTATGCATTTGCCTATGTCCGTTTGCATTCGCGGTTATTAAGGTACATGCTGGCCATCTGTATTTGCTGTATCTGTGTAATCCACGGTAATACATAACGTATTTGTAAAGAGATGTTGGATATAACACATTGGTAATTAATTGAACGAACAGCTCGTTTGTATGTGAAGCACGCGAGCTATTCACACGACTTGGCTTGCATCCAGCTTCCTATTCTTATTAGCTTACCCGTGAGTGTAACTGGTATGTAGGCATATGCCTACATTATGTACTGCGTCATCGGTCGATGATTCTTAATTAGGTATTATCGGAAGATTTGCAAGTCAATTACAGCGTAAAATACACCATATAATGCAATCCGGCGAGAATAAAAAAGAATTCATATTTTAATGTGAAATTATGTTCGCAGTCGTTCTGTCATACTTCGGAACATTGGATTGATATATTTCATAGAGAGATAATATGATTACTTAGTCAAGTGGGAAATCGTTGAACTACCGCGCAGAGGTCCCAAGTTCGATCCTACCGCACGCACCTCTGACCTTTCGAAGTTATGCAAATTAAATAAATAATTATCGCTTGCTTTAACGGTGAAGAAAGCTCGTGAGGAAAGCTGCATGTCTGAGAGTTCTCCAACCCTAATGTTCTAGAAAATGTGTGAAGTTTGCCAACCTGAGCCAACATGGTAGGCTGTAGCCTAACTGCCTAGCCCTTCTTACACTGACAAGAGGCCCGTGCCTCGCATTATCACAGTTCATAAACAGGATTGCATTATTACATTACTAGTAATTCAACCCCAGACTTTATGTGAACACACACAAACTTGTGGCACAGGGCTTACAAAGCAGCCTTATCATATAAAAAACGCTCTTGAATGGTCAATCAAACATTGTAACAAATTTTGCAGCCATTGTATGAATAATGACTGCACATAACTCTTACATTATAAAGTACAGGTCAAATTAAGTACAGCGGCTGCAGCTGTTGTTTGTATCCCAATGTGTCACTCGATGAATTATCACTTGATTCATAATGGCTGACGTACGTCAGGAGTAGACCAGTGTGTGGCACGTACAGCGCTTGCGCGATGTATGCAGAGTACATGCGACCGCGCACGTAACGGTGGCACTACGGAGTTTTCGAGAACTCATCAATATGTGATGACATTTGGCTTGTAGATGCGCTGACGCCGCAGCCTCCCGTCTCATTGTTATTCTTGTTTGTCAAATCAATCGCTCTTACCTACGCACCAACGATAAACACTGCTATATTAATCTATACAAGTTTATGTCAGTTTGAAATTGCATACATATAAAGTACCACGGCTATATTCTCGAGCGTAGGTAGATATGTTTTACACCCATATTTCGTCATTTTGGTTTTAAATCCTACGTAATAGGAGGTAAGCTTATTGTTATTAATAAGGCACAAGTCCGTGCTACTCAGAATTTATTAATCGATAAACCCAAAACCACTTTGAGGTTGATGAAAGGTTAGAAGAAACTGCATAGTTTATGGTGCCTGTACACAATGCAAGTAGATTCGTACTATATGCGCAAGCTACATGCGTGATTATCTTACGGATTACTTGATTAGCTTGCATTGTAATTAGCACAATGCATACAATCCGCACAGGTACTCCAACTTAAGGTAACGAACTTGCGCATATATGTAGGTAACCTATGTCCTGTGCAAGTGCATTACAAGCATTCAATTAACGATTATTTGGTCTGCCATCCACCATGCATCTCTTGATCTTGCCCTATCCTATATTACTCTAAAACGCTGGACGAGCTACTGACGTCAAAAGCTCTTTACTATAAAATATACATATTATGTAGTCAATCTCTATATAATTAGAAATCAATATTAAAAATTAAAATACTTTTAATTTTCTATTGTATGCTAATTTTAAATTAATATACGTACATTATAATTATTGTCTCAATAATAACTGACAATGTGCATATAGAATTATCTCATCAGTTTCAGCAGGCTTTTTCTTCTGATTATCAA
Organism: Catocala sponsa; assembly: GCA_963564715.1. Lineage (NCBI taxonomy): Eukaryota > Metazoa > Arthropoda > Insecta > Lepidoptera > Erebidae > Catocala > Catocala sponsa. The sequence continues at coordinate 8,741,493 of OY751330.1, forward strand.
TCTTTAGATCGTCAACCAAATTGTTGAATACAATTTTTATCCGCAAAATGGCACGTTTCTCAGAAAATCTTTTCTGTATACGGTGGAAGTTGTCAACAGGATGTGACATTGACCCAGGATTGGTCCCTTGGAAGTCGGTGACCCGGCTGGAGGAGATGAACATTCAGCAGGCACCGATACATAATGCGCGACTACCTCGCGACCACTCCACACATTATGTAAACATTAATCTCCAAATATTACACACACACATATCAACCAGACATGTTTCCTCTCCATAGTAACAGAAAAAAAAAACTGTTTATATCTAGTTTATACGACACAAATATTGTTTTGGAATATATATTGTTATTTCCAGCCTGTTTTTGTTACGGTTTCACTTTGTAAATATTTTTTGTTTGACGTCATTTATGGCAATATTCTCAAATATTCTATCACATAGGTACACACATTCTAATATCTCATTTATTTTATTGAAACAATAGATTTTAACTATGTCTGATATTTTAAGACTTGACAAGTTAGGCTTGGCATATAGTTATAAAATAAAGGATGATGAGATATCCTCACGACATAGGAATTAATGCTACCGCCGGAGTAAAAGTCTGTTCCAATAATAACAATAATAATGTCCTTCAGACCGAATTTCGGTCACGGCGGCCAATCTTAACGGAGACTGGCCATCTGCGCAGGAGATATTATAGTGCACAAGTATGTGCGCAAACACAAGTGCACTCTCTGTTCCCTTACCCTCATGATCCGATGGGACGGATAATCCGACACGACCGGAGTGAGATCAGGCGCAGGACCAACGGTTTTACGTGCTTTCCGAGGCACGGGGGTGTCTAACACCGCCAACTTCCCAACTCCGGGCTCGTATTGAGATTTCCAGAAAAACCCAATACATCTATGTTGACCCGACCCGGGATTCGAATCCGAGACCTCATGCACAGCAGTCGCATCCACTACCGCTGCGCCATGGAGGCAGTTAAAAAAAAGTTGTTCCAATAAAGGTGATATACATACAACAGTTTGTATGAAATTATTTGTTTCCAGATAACATCTGGGAACACAACATTGATTGACTACTGTCTACTACTTCGACTCTTATTTCGCGAGATCAGATCTAAATACACGACAATATCTTAGTATTGTCTTACAATCAGAATATCATAGTTTCTAAGAATCGTGAGGGTGAGATATTACTGTTATTACAGAAACTAATGGGGATGTCATCGGACGGTGCATTCGCCAATATTCGTGGAAGGAAGGAGGCTGTATTCAGGTGAAGTATAAAAAACGAGTCCCGTTGCTACTTGGTACCTGCGCACTATTGTCCTGATGTAAAAGAGATGGGTCGTCGTTTACACAATAACACACGTTTATCTGATGTGTGAGATGCGATGAGTTTTTGTTTGATTCGTGATTTAATTTCGTATTAATGTGCATCTAGATTGTGAGTTGACATGAATACTTAATATAGAAGTAGCTGTACTTTGCTTACTTGTTTAGTATTAATCAACGTGTTTATTTGTTTGTTCAAATAAATAATTAATTTATAAGGATTTATATAAACGTGTCTTAATTGCTAGGTTAAATAATTAACTTATAGCAAGCTTTAACGGTGTAGAAACAAATCGTAAGGAAATCTGCATTTCTGAGAGTTCTAGATAATGTTCTTGAAAATGTGTGAAGTCTGTCAACCCGCACTAGATCAGCGTGGTGGCCTTAGTCCAACTTTTTCGTATTGAGAACAAGCGCGTACTCAACAGGAGGACAGTTTTTAAACAGGGCTGATATTATGCTTATTATAATTGATAGGTTTCGGCTAGAAGACATTTTTAAAGTTGCCTTATATGACGTCATACCGCTTTCAGAGATATGAATAATAATATTGTCATTTCAAACTATCACCATACCAAATTGCGTTAGTTTAACCGTGAAACTTAACACATAGACAAGATTCGTTCTACATTTATACGTAGTCAGACAACATTTTGTCAAGTATGATTTTAGAATAAATAATGGCGAACGTACTGCCGACTACCAAGTACAGCTTTAGACTCTATGCCGCTAATAAGAATTTTGATAGAATAACCTGGATAATTTAATATAGGTAGGTAGAGACCATAGACTTTCATATTACGATCTTGGCATACCTTATACTTCATTCTCTTTCATTGCTTTCTTCATGCACTCAGGTAGAGTACTTTTAACCTAGTATTTTATTTTGACCATGTCATGTTTGATCAGATTTCGCCTTGCCCTGCTCTTGAATAGAATATTTTAGTATGATTCATTATCATAACATCTCAAATTTATTTGAACGTTCGCGTCCCTCTTGTCGATAATTATATTTAAATTACATTTTCCATCAATAATCGCCTCATTTAACTACTATAACTCATATTAAAAAAAAGATAACAATAAGTAAATCGTTATTCTTATACTTTCCTTTGTCTTCAAATATCGAACAGATTAAAATGATTTGAACAAAACAGCAGGTCGCAGACGGCGGCGCAGGCGCACGCACAAAGTGCAACACACAAAGCCTGACCCGACCTCATCTCACGCTACCACACTCAAAAAATAACGTCAACGAATCATATTTTAAAAAAGGAACAGTATTTCTTTTTTGAAATATCTGACACTTTATTTGGTGGCTGACAGGCACATTAAGTGGAGCTGTTTATTAATAAAAGCCCTGACGTGATATATGGCGTTGTCTTGGACAACCTGTGACTTATACACTGTTCACTACTGTGGGAGTTCATAACAGCAGGTTTGATTAAGTGTCACGGCCATAGTGGTAGCCACAGGAAAGACTCTTTACAATAGCGTGACTCGTGAACATATTATGTGGTAGTCCATTCAATTTACAGACAATATACATACCTATATTAAATTCCTACTATGGGAATAAAAATACGGCGCTAGTTTTGTCTGGTTTGTGTGAAACAAAGCCTGCACAAAACCAACGCAAAATTACTTTTCCATTTACCTATATTTATTTTTTATTGTGAACTATTTGATCCGACAGACATTGTACTATCTTAGACGAACTGTCAAACACACGACGTTAAAATAGTTGTAAAGTTTTCTGAAATTATTCAGTTTTTTGCGCAATTTTCTTAACTTTTCTTACCGTAAGAACCTTCTACAAAGTACCAGAAAATTAAAAAAAAATATGAGTAAAGTCAGTAAAGTCGTTTTCAAGTTATGGCGTGACCAAGGTAAACAGGGATTCATTTTTATATATATAAATATAATGTTATAAATCTTCCCTTCAATTTGTATATCTTCAATAAATACTATTAAAATACATAATTCATAGATGCTGTTCGTAGGTTAGGTCTCCAACAGATGCAAAGTCCTATAAAATATGTGCACGCCAATTAAATTGCAAAACATGAACTTTATATAAATATTAACATCTTATATTGTATATACAGTTACAAGTTTCGTACTCAAACTTTTAACTGTAGGTATACAAATAAATATATCAAAAGCGCATTTCTTCGTATTTTAAATGAAAATGTTAAATCATAAAACATAAGTTTAGTTGCGAAGTATTATTAGTCCGCCGCGTAATGTGTACGCGATATCCACAGGGAACAAAAATATATTACTTATCTATATATTAATACGTGAAGCAAAAACTTTGTACCCCTTTTTACGATAATTGCGCGGACGGAGTAGTATAAAATTTGGCACAGTTGAAGTTTATATAGAGAAGGAGGGGCGAATATTATAAAATATGCATTAGAAATACATTAAATTAATGAAAAAACACTACACGCACACAACCATGCATTTGAAACACGCAGTCGAAGCGTGTAACTATGGTTACATATATCAATATATAATGACATAATATATCAGCAATATCTTACAGCCAAACTTTGGTCGAATTTCGAGCACTAGTCGACCACTAGTACCTACTTACAAATAGTTGTAGCTAGTCTTCATACACTTCGTGAACGTTGTTGTATAAAGTTAAAAGTAAAGTCTTTATTATATAAAGTCCCTGGCGGTAATCAAAACACCGTAAAAATCAAATACCTAGTACAAGCATTCTTCTTAAATATTCTGTCATCTGTTCTACTCTGGTCTGTTGTATATCGATATCTCTTTGCATTGCGAAGGCAGTTGCTTGGTACAAAAACTGACATTGGGTTGCCGTATCAGACAAAATGATGTTGCTTAATCTGTAAAGATATTCTCAGGAGATTAGTAATACTTACGCTTCGCTAAAGGAATTGTTGGCTGGGTGTAACACACCTTAGCCTGTACGAGCATAAGTTGTCATGAGCGTTGTTAGATCGCTCTTTCCGTACATACAAATTAAATTATTATATAGGTACGTAACGGTTATTATCGCTAAGATGCTTAATGTGTACTTTTTTAATGCTTGACGTTTCGACCAAGTTCTATCGGCCGTGGTCAGAAGCTGATTGAATTTATTTTATAGCGGGTAACAAGCGACATTTGCTGCTTATATAAAAAGTCAAAGGATTGTACAAGTCGAGAATTCGCTGGTCCAATATTACAAGGTTCCATGTTACATTTTTGGAAAAAATGAGTTATGAATATTGCATGGTTCCATATGTCATTCGTTTTTGTTTAGACTAATTTAGTAATAGATGGCTTACCACCTCACAATATTAAATCGCAAATAGTTCTAAGTTACTTTTTAAGTTATTTTTACTGCTATACAAATTTCAAACGTCATTTCCTCAAAGTAAAAAAAAAAAACATATAACCTTGTAATAGTGAGCCAGCGAATAGTATGGCGCATACTACAAGTCTTTAGCGACATACATGGATCATGTAAGCTAAATACGCTATGATATATGGAGCTAGGTATATATAATTGTGTAGTATATAGCGGTGTTATGATTAAGCGGGTGGATACAGTAAATCAATGTTGTCTTACGTATTGCTCATCTCGATCTGTGATTACATTAGCTGAGTAGTTACTCTGAGAGGCTGATACCTCCTATAGCAGTGTTAGAATAAATTATCTTTATATGTGTAATTTTTCTGTTCGTGTGCATGTCACAGAACGCCTCCTAAATGGCTTGACCAGTTTTGATGCAATTTATGCCTTTGTTAAAATAGGTGGTGCTACGATCGGGTGGCAAACCAATTTATGAGCAGGAGAATGTCTGTCGGCTAGTTTGTTATATAAATAATTGCATTGCAAAATGTAAAAAAACTAGGAAAACGCAATGAGTTACACATAGGTATGTATATTTCTTGTTACCTATTGTTTACATTGTTTAGTAATATAAGCAAGTAAAAGTTTGTTTTAGCATAACATAAAAAAAAACTAAAAAGTTCCTAATGTTAGATTGATTTCTTAAACAATGAATTGACGCCATAAACTTCTCATTCTTTTCGGTTTGGGTTTCGTTTTATCAACTACATCAATTGTATTCTGCATCATAAATCCTTACCTCGTTAGTGTTACTCAAAAGCCTTCTAACAAGCTTATTAAAATAACTAAATAATGAAGATTGTTGGTAATCAAACTGGCATTGCACGATTACAGCCGTTAAAAATATTGATCGATGAAATCTTTATGATACACATTGGAATGTCGATTTACTCTAGACTAGAATAATAGAATTAGAATATCTGAATCGATTTTATGACATATTAATAAATTGCCGTTTATTGTGACCTGCGTGTTTTCTTTTTCAAGTAATCTCATAATTTTATATTACCTAGGACACAGAATCAATCGAGGCATATTGCAGTTTTAACACGATTTTACGTTATTACAGCTAAGAGTAATACGTTGCTATCGTGTTCTTAAGGTACTTCTTCATATACCTGAAACCTGTTTTACCTTCCGTTACAGCTATTGCTATGCCTTATGTACACTAACATTATAAAGACTCAAAATTTGTGTAAAAGCAATCTCTGGATCTCCTGACGGGGTATCCAGAGGTGTATAATTCTTACATCCAAGTTTCGCTAATCATAGTTTTATATTTAACGTAATAGGTAGTGAGCCGTTAAAGATTCTCTGCTGCTACTAAGAACTTCCTGACAAAGCTCCAACACCACTGCCCGACCCGACAAACAAACTCATGCTCTGATCCAGTACCATTCGCCACCGAGTTAATATTGTATCATCTCTATACAGTTCACCAGCGTTAGCGCTAGTAGTTAACCGCGCCACATCTGTCATCCGGGCGGCGTGCGACGCGCGGCGCGGGGGGAGGGGCGGGCGCAGTAGTTAGTGCCTAACTAACTATAAATTACAAGGTCACCAATTAAGATAACGCCGCGACGCCGCCGCCATCTCCGACCGCTTCCGTGTACCAAACGTAGCATACTCTCGGGCTAACATTACATACTGTAGATACAGTCTTCAATTAGTGCTTTGAATTTGTGCCAAAACATTTTATAGTACACTCGTTAATAAGATACACAACGCTAGTTATACGCAAGCCGAGGTGCAGGTTGTTTGCATCGTGTAAACGTAAACTACCCGCGAAGTACTGGTATGATTAACTTGCGTAGTACTAGCTACATAGTACATGTAGCTAACGTGGAAAGCTGCTTCATTGTGAACAAAAACGAAAAAGAACATTTTAATGATAGTCATGATTGAACTAAACTGGTGGCATAGCGAAATTGATTGCGACTGCCATGCATATATTATTGGGCTTTTCTTTCAAGAAATTCAAAGGTCATAACAGGCTTGCATCCTATTATGTGGGATATAGATCTTACGTCGCTTTCAGCACCAGAAATATCACTTGCATGTTACCAACTCTTAAAAGAAGAAGTCACTGTGTACCATAATAGTCAATGATCACTATTGCCTGCTGGCAAGACACCGAGATTCCTTAACACGCCGTAGGTACTTACCGCAGGAACACAACGCAAGTTTATGTGGATACGATCCTCTATGGTAGAGTTACTTTTTTAGCTAGTCTAGGTACTTCAGATTATCTAAAATCCTAGTTTTAAACTATGATCCCGCTTTGCGTATAAGACCTCTCAGAATTGTATTCTCATGCAAGAAGAAAGACTTCTAATATTTCTTAAGAAGGTGCTAGCTCTCAAGAAGAACGGTCTTCATTCACAGCGCTAACTTTCTTGAAGTCAAGCGCCACCGCGGTCACCAGGTGTCCTAGAACAATACATTTTCTATATTGTCTGCTGCGTGGCGTTTAAAGTGTTTTTATAACATGGTATAGGATAAGTCCTATACCATACAGTTAAGACTGTCGGTATTACCAGAGCTTCTGTAAAAAACAACAAAAGGTCGATTGTTAAGTGGGTACACAGATATAATATAAGAGAATATCAATAGCAAGTGGCCAGGTATGAGTGAACAATCGAATACCCCTCGGACTTAAAACAAAAACATGAGTTATTGAACAGAAGGTAGGGTGCGCGCGCGCGGGTGTAGGAGCCATAAGTTACATGCGTATGAGGCGGCCGCGGCTCTCGAAATAAAAGAGAGGCGGCGGCACGAACAATAGCGCGGTCAATACGGTAGCCGGGATTTGCATATCGCGCATCGACTCCTGCGCAGCGCGCCGAGAGCCGCGAGCCGCGCCACCGAACACTGTAGGGCTGCCACTGAGAACAGTAACTCTTACTACCATTTACAGACGCGGTAGATAAACGGCTGTTAGGACACAAAATAAACGTATTGCGATTTAAGTACCCAAAAATATCATAGGCAGTAATATTTTAAATGTGAAAGTAACTATCTGTTTACTATGTTATCACGAATAAACACCATTAAAAATTTAATAAAATTTGGTTTATCTTGTTGGAGAAACTCTAACATTATCCCGGGTAACAAATATTACGTAAAAACTTATAAAAATATATACTTCGATTAATATGTTGTACGTTACACTTCAGTACTTACTTCCCTATATGCAATAAAAAATACTTATATCCAGTAATAGTAAAATAACCCGCGATATAGAAATGCGTGAGATGATTTTCTAAATGTATGATATAGTCGGCAAAGTAACAGGGAATTAAAAGCTGATTATTTATTTGCAAGTATTATTCAATAGCAAGTAAGTATTCTAAGAAGGAGGCGCTGGCAACCCTTTCGTCGTCGGCGCAGCAATGCACCGATTGTTGTTTATCGTAGCGCACTCGGTATTCTCACTAGCTTTTGTTCCATTACTTAAATTTGTACTGCTTTTTATTGCTCCTCATTGCTTCCATGCATACATATATTATATATGTATGGAATGTATAGTTTCATATCTCTTGTCTTCATATAATATAGACATAGACTCACGCCTATAATGATAATAATAAAATCCTCCACACCGCATTTCGGTCACGGCGGCTAATCTTAACGACAATGAGCCAACTGCACAGGAGATATTATAGAAAACAAGTATGTGCGCAAATTTAAGTGCACTCTCTGTTTCCAAATTCTCATAATCCGATAAGACGGCAATCCGACACAGCCGGAGAGAGATCAGGCGCAGGACCCACGGCTTTACGTGTTTTGTGAGGCACGGGGGTGTGTAACACCACGAACTTCCTAACTCCAGGCTGGTACTGAGATTTTTTGGCAGAAAAACCCAATAAATTTTAGTTCGCCTGACCCAGAATTCCAACCTGAGACGTCAAGCCCAGCAGTCGCATTCACTACCGGTGCGCCGTGGAGGTAGACATAATGATACGATATCTGTATTCCTTAAGCCCTAGTTTTGTACTTAGATTAAGTGTTTTTCTTATGAAATAATAAACTTATCTTATCTTATCTCCGAAAGGGTAGGCGGATAGGGGAGATGTACTACAACAATGTTTTAGATTGGGATCTAAAATATAACTGCCGTAATAGTAGATACTGACCTATATAATATCAAATTAATTGGTATGGAGTCTATGGCCGCTTTCCAGGCACATTACCAGACCGTTCTGCTACTCAAAACTTCCTAACATAATAATCCAATCACACTTTCACCGACCAACCAATCGAAACCAGAATCTCACGATCACCCTCTAACATAACCGCAAATCACCATAACTCCTTGCTGCCTAATTAATCGCATCTTTATTTCCAGAAGGTGTTTCTAAAACCCTGGCTCGGTAGGTCACCGACGCTGTCACCGTGACTGATGTCACGTGCCCCCACGTGACACATTATCATGCATTTGAATTGAGTGACAGCTGACAGGCTCGGCCGGAGATTTTCCAGAATAATCGCATATGAATCGACAGTCCTTCAAATACCCGCTATGTGCCCTATTTATAGGGTAGGTACCTCGGGCTTACCGCGTGTTACGCACACATAAGTAAATGGGACTTAGCTTCTGAATAATCTGGATACGTAGTTAATTCATTGTGGCCTAAATGAATAGAGATATTTTGATTTTGTATGATGATTGTCTGCACGGATAGCTTAGTGGTCTTAGTAGCCATCTTCCTTTGCTACTATGGCATATCTAGGATATTTTCCAGGGAGGATCGATCCCTAAATAGCAATATAGCCTACAGACAACTGCCGATTTTGAGTTGAAACCCAACATCCTAGGACCTGGACCCATCTTATATTATTCGCCATTACTGAAGGGGCCTGGCATTATGCCCGGTTGAGGGATGTTTCTGTAAGGTAATTTTCAGTAGCTGTACAGAATTTAAAAGACAATTTAAATGTGCCTTGTATAGGCAATCGAATTGCCTTCCATAACGTTATATTTAAATAATGTATGAGATAAGTTAAAGTAAAACATTTCTGCCTACCCCTTAGACCTACATCTTGAGAAATATGCGCAAGTTGAACCACATACTTGGATATTATGCATAGTTTAAACGGTCTACTCGAGCCAGCCACACAAATAACTCATATAATACCTAATAATTAACTCGCGCATGTAACCTGCGTACGAAGCTTGCGCATGTACCAGCGTTAGCTAATTTGTGTCATGTAGGTAAATACACTCAACGCATAATAGTTTAAAGGTTTTAAAAATTTGTGTATTTTTTAATAAATTGTAAAATCCGTAACTTAGTTTTCTTTAAAAAGATATTAGTAGAGCTTGAGATTTATTTTAAAAGTTTTTTAAAATGACACGACTGTGTAGATAATAGGGTCTAATTATTTATATTGCAAAAGCTAGCAGTATATTTAAATCTAAATCTCCTATTCACTTACGAAACCAAACACAGTTGGATGAAATAAGCAAACATAAACTTAGTAGGTAAAATAAAAAACTGCAAATATAAATAAATAAAAATATATCTGAATAATATATCTGCTTTGAAAAATATTTAAAGATATACATATATAACCTTCAAGTATACCTACAATACATAGCCTTCATATTTCCGATGGGGTAATCAGACGTAAGTATGTGCACAAGTTAAGTACAGAATGAATTTTGAAAATTAGATTTCCCAAACATTAGGCTAGTTTGGGGGACAGGTTTTAATACCAAAGAAATAGTACCTTACTCAGAGTTATTTCTAAAACACTCGCATCTTAGTGGTAGAATATTAAATATTAATATTATACTATTTCTCTACCAATGTACAAAATTTGTAAAATCATCCTTGAGTTTTGCATATTGTGTAATAAAATAAATTTATTATTATTAATTTGCACATCAAGCCGCATAAAGCCGCTCAAACTGGAACAGTTATGAAACTCATGCCTGTTCCATTTTGATCGGCTTTACTACTATGATGAAGTGGTTTTCTCGCCACTGCGCCGAGTGTTGTGAGTTCGATCCCCACAGTGTCAAAAATATTAAGTGATTCACAAATAGATATATATATACCGAATCTGCATGTTTTTGTTTCCATTGTTTGAAAGTTCTACTCAGTTCAACTAATAATAGTGCCAATTCTGTTGTCACAAAACTCTCTAAACTTAACTAAAAATCACTAAAAAAATTTTAGTCCTGTCACTTTTAACGATTTCAGAATACGAAATGTCATTTGAGAGGACTAAACTAAATTTTAATGATTTTTAGTTAAGCTTAGAGAATTTTGTGACAACAGAATTGGCACCAATATCTAATATTCTATTCTACCACATACACACAACACCATCTAGCCCAAACTAAGCAGAGCTTGTACTATGGGACAACGGATAAACAATACATATTTACTTTTTTTTTGTGAATACATACATATTATACATAGAAACACCCAGACCAAGACAAACATCAATGTTCATGCACACAAATGTTTGACTTGTGCGGGAATCGAGCCCGCGACCTCAGGCGTGGCAGTCGGTTACACTAACCACTACGCCATCGAGGTCCACGCCACGGGTTACCGCTAGCCATAGTCCGAATACGTATTGCCACCTAACTGTATAAAAAATCGAATGCTATTGTTGGATATTTTCGGTACAATCCAGATCAGTGCGATTCATAATAAGGTAGAATAAAGCATAATGTGCATGTGACTCGCGTCCCCTCCGGAACTTTCATATGCGATCATTACTTAGGCCGGTCAATTCATACATTTATAATGCGCTGTTTTTTAATGTTCAGTATACCCACGATAGTCTGTTAACGTAAGTGTGAACGTATTTGTAAACTACAATAAAGGTTTCAGATTCGATTTCCGGAATCAGCAAATTATTATTTAACCTATTGAGTCGTACCCCGGTGGCCAAAGACAATAGATTTTTAATTATGTCTAGTAATGTAAGACTTGACTTGACTGCTGCGTGTCCACTATGTCTAATAGGATTTGTGTGGCAATAATAATTATAAGTAATCTCAAAATTTTACGTAAAAACGAATATCAGGGAAAAAGAATGTGGGTAAAAAAATATAAGTATGAATGTAAATGGGCAGAAAGGGAGCGGTGCGATAAAATAAGGAGTTATTGATGTTAATAGCGATATTTGAAAGAAGACACACTGGGCCGACTTTAATTGAATTGGTATTAGGGTCAGAAAATGATAAGGACTAACACCCATATTCTAAGAAGTAACCTCAAACCTTCCTCACCCTCGACTCAACCGAGGATACCTTAAGGATCACCTCAAGGAATCCTCGAAATCGGTATTCTTAGTCATGTCTTTCTCTTGACTTGAGGTAATCTTGAGGATACTCCAATGAGGTTGAGTCGAGGTAAAACGTCATTACATACGTCACAAAATCATAGATTTAACATACTTTATAATGTTTTTGTCTATGATCACCCCAAAATTGACAGATGTTTGTTTTTTAACCTTATCTATGTCGCATCGCGTCATTCCGAGTTGTTTATGTTGGATTTGTTTCTTGTGTTGTGATCCAAGTTTTATCCTTTAGCTTTATTTGTTTCACACATATATGTCTGGAAGACAAATATTCAGTGAGGCGGAGAAGTTGCGTCTCGCAAATAACGCCTTTCAGAATAATCATACGGATTATCATATAAATAATTCAAAAATCGTTTAAAATCCATTACAAAACACTTTAAAAATCTTCAAATAGAATTATCAAATCAGTCGTATTTACAAGCGTAGGTGAATAGGTAACAATGGCGTAGATCTTCCTCGAGTATTCCATAAGGTTGGTCGCGACGTACCTTGAGTTTGACAGTTGTTTCCTCACCTCGAGTGAGGAAAGATGTCGGGGGACGCTGAGTGGAGGAGATTTTTTGCAACTGTGAATACTGATTTCCTCGAGTGAGGTTGGGTGGAGTCGAGGAACGTTTGAGGAAACGTCTTAGAATATGGGTGTTAAACTTTATGTACATAGAAAGATGAACTTAAATGTGCATCAAATTAAAAAAAAAGATTTCCACTTCTTCGATAAACACGTGTACAGAATAGAAGAACGAGATAAGACTCCAATGTGAACAAAAAAGGAAAGGACTTTAGCCAAGACATTAAATATTTTTTATCAACCAATGGTAGTCTTTTGGTGATTGAATGGAGATAGATATAATATTTTCGTATTAGTTTTGTATCGTAATAGTATTACTACTAGACCTGTTATTACAGTACGATAAAGTACCCATAAAAAAATTGGGGCAGTCTTTGGGGACTGCCGATAGAAGTGAAAACTTTAATCCTTGATCATAAACACAAACACACACACACACACACACACACACACACACACACACACACACATACACACACACACACACCTCACATAATATTTCGTTTACTTTCTAACAACGAATTGCTTTTGTAATCATAAAATGTTTTGTGTAAATTATATGGGAGAAGACACTGACTTCCTGTAACACAAGTTTCGTACCTAGCACAGGAATCAGGTCTTCATAGGAAATGTGTAAACAATTTTATGTTAATAAATACATTATTATTATTTATTATACAAAAAAAAGGGGGCGGGTCGGATTCCTGATACTCTCTTAGAGGACGCACCATTTCGGAGATATTGTTAATATTCTAAAATAATTCAAAAATGGAAAGCGTGGAAGCGTGACGATGACGAAGAGTGACGATAACGCGAGTTCTATAATTTGATTGTTCGCCCAAGAAGTGCTTAACGCGCCTATAGAAGATTTCACTTCAAAAACTAGAATTATAACACGAAAGCCAAAATACGTATTGACTTTTTGTTATTAGAAAATCCATAATAGATAGGTACTTAGTTTGAATTTCATAGCAACACGGCGATTGGATCTGCATTTAATATATGAAAATACGCCTGCACCATAGCTGCCTATCGGAAACTGCACGGATGGCGTAGTGGTTTAAGTGTTCGACTCGCCTCTACCACTGCTCTGAGTATTGTAGGTTCGAATCCCATGCGGGACCAAAATTTTTGTGATCCACAAATGGTTGTTCCGAGTCAGGGTGTTCTTTGTGTCCATTGTTTAAAGTTTGTAAAATCCCGCGCGACATAGTAATTATTGTTAGTACGGGAGTCGTCTTTTAAAGAAAAATATCCACTGACCGGGCAACTTGGAGTTTTATCAGGCAATTCTTTATGGAAGATCCATGACCATACCACGTGGGCCGGTGCTAACAGAAAACCAGCCCGGTTCCTTGTTATCAAATATGTGGAAGTAATAATATATAATACCAGTATTTTAGCTTGATCTGTGCCCTGTAGGCGACAATAGGCTCGCCTCCTTATACGTGGGACTTAGAATATCGTTAGAGAAGGTAGGTGTGGTAGTACTCTGACTGACCTTTAAAAGATACACGCCGTAATGTATCCTATGACTTCGGCGGTGTAAACTACAATTCGCCCGAAACTTCATTAAATTGGATCTCGCTTTGTACCATATCTCCGATCCTACTGAACATGTTAGATTTAAAGTTGAAGTTATAAAAGTGTGGAAACCGCATCTAAATCCGTTTCAAAATTCTAAAAGCAATTATTTTGGGTTCAGATGCTTTTAAATAAGCGTTCCCAATTCGCTTATTAAATATGTCTCTAATGTCCAGACAAATCTACGTTACAGATTTGTAATAGATTTCAAAATATTATAACTTATCATAAAATTAATTGTTGTTTATGAACTATCCCACTACTAGACACAAGCCTCTTCTCATTATACCGGGTTAGCAGGCTATACATATTATCGAGAAAACTATGAAGAACTCCTACATACAGCTTTCTGAACGATATATTTCATCACTTTAAAAGCAAACGATAATATGTCTAATGATAAATTCAAGCATGTTCTGGTCATTGTCTTCTTTCCTATCATAATTTTTCATTCTGCCTTAGCACGTGAAATGCTTTAAGTTAATCTTTACCTTTCAAATCTTGGAATGCCAACAACTTAAGTACAAAACCTATTAAGCCGCCGGCATGCCACTGTGACTCCATAGGTTATACCTACTAGACAAATTCAATAAGCACGTAACTTCGACAAATCAGATGTGCGTACCGTGATATCGAACTCTACACCTCTAGATAGTCCAACGGTCAATCCAATAGATTACTGTGCCTTAAAATATGAAGGAGATAGTTTTATCTATTGTTGCTGTGATAACGTTCTGCAAATAAGAAGTGCAGAGAGCACCGCTGCCCGCCGGGCCGGGAGGCGACCGTTCGACCGGGAACGTTTTTGTGGCTCGTGTCCCACCGAGTAATTCCCAAAATTGTCCCTGTCTAATGTATAATTCAATCGATTTCATTAGGAGGAGTTTTTCAGCGGCGGGTCACCATAACAATACATACATATGTATGGGCGTTCTAATAAATTGGATGGAGCCGTGTTTTTAGCGTCCCGCCGTCGACCCGTGGACCAGGTGGAAACAACGAGTATTGCTTAACTATTCATGTTATCTATGCATTTTATCATTAGGATTATCAGTACCGTTTCTTTTAAACATAATTTCGAGTGATTGTTCGCTATCTAATAAAATTGTAATAGTATATGTACATACTAGAAAGATGTAATGATTATATTTTGATCCCGCCATGACTGCTGAATGAAAGTAGTAACTGAACCATTGTTGCATATGTATGTAAAATCAAATTAGGTTAACTGTACGTAATTAATCAATAAAATTTAATTTGAAACCTGAATAAGCTATAACAATAAAATAGACTAAACCTACTCGTGTTTTCGACAAAATGGTGATCCTATTTTTTTATTTGTGCTACATACCTATAACATTGAGTAAATTTTTACTACTCTCTTGCAGGACTTGGATTAACGGGGTGCCTATAAGCATTTATTTAATAACAGGCTTTTGCCAGTGACTCCGTGTGCTCAAAATGTGGAATTAAGTACCTGCTTATATTTTTTTAACTTCTAGGCGGTGTAAGATAAAGTTGAAACTTTAGTGATACCTACAACTGTAAAAACAAAACAGCATTGAATTTCGTACAGTAATATTTGCGTGATGCGCGTACAAACATACAGACAGACAAAAATTATAAAAATAATTGTATTGGCTTCTATAGCTCTAATAAAAATCCCTCACATATTTTTCTTAATTATCTGTTACAAACATCGACTAGTTACAATTAAGTACATGTACCTACAAATTAAGAAGTTACTTAAATCCTATACCAAGAGATTAATCCTAATCTATATATTAATAAGTGAAGCAAAAACTTTGTACCCCTTTTTACGAAAATTGCGCGGACGGAGGAGTATGAAATTTGGCACAGTTAAAGTTTATGTGGAGGAGAAGTGACGAATTCTACTATTTATATAAAATATGCATTAGAAATACATTAAATTAATGAACAAACACTACACGCACACAAACATGCATTTGACACACGCAGTCGAAGCGCGTAACTATGGTTACATATATCAATATATAATGAGTAATGACATATATCAGCAATATCTTACAGGCAAACTTTGGTCGAATTTCGAGCACTAGGCGACCGCTAGTTACTATAAATTTGAGAGTAAGCTTGTTTGTTTGTTTGTTACACTTTCACCCCTCAAATACTTCACCGAACATCATGAAATTTCACATACACGTTGTCAGGGGTACAGAAGAGGACATAGGTTACTTTTTATCCAGAAAATAAGTAAGTACTTTTAGTATTCTAACCTACATATAAGCGAACGAAGCGTAATCTAGTAATTTAAAAATCTAGTAATTTTAGCCTATTCGAAAATTAAAGCATAAAGAATCTCACGCATATTTCATATAAGCGATTAATACTTCTAGAACAGCATCCGAAGAATGCATTTCCGGCGCAAAAAACATAAAGCTCGTTCGGTTCATTGGACTCGCGGCATAAATAAAAAAACACTTCATACATTTATGGTCCCCTTTATGATAAATCATTTGAAGTACAATCATAAGAGTCATTAGTAGTAGTATTGCGGATATTAGAGAGCGCGCGATTAGTCGCGAATCTGCGACCGATTCGTCAAATGAGTCGCACATAATATAAAAGACCACTTAGAACAACTTAGTGACGTGATCGTGACGTACCATCTTTTTAAAAACTTCTGGCATTATGAATAATTCCTGTATAGCGAGAGACGTTACAAACATTCAAATAACTGTCCAAGAACACCCAGGTTCGGAACAACTAATTGTGGATCATACACTTTTGTCCTGTATGGCGAAGAACCGACAACCGCTGGGGTAAGCGTGTTCTTGAGTAGAGACCGCGCGACTCGGCAAACGTAGTGTAGGACGCCCTCCAACCAGGTGGTATGACGATCTGCGAAAGACTGCAGGCAGATGCTGGATGCGGCAAGCTGAAGACAGGGCGCTATGGCGCTCTTTGGGGGAGGGCTATGTCCAGCAGTGGACTATTATAGCCTGATGATGATGATGATGGCGATGGAACCCACAACACTCGGCGCAGTTGCTATGGAGAGGCGACCACTTAAACCACTACGCCATCCATGCAGTTATTTCACAGTAATGATATGCAGAATTCCATTCAATTTGTATTTGAATAATAATAATAATAATGTCCTCCAGACCGAATTTTCGCCACGGCGGCCAGTCTTAACGGAGACTAGCCATCTGCGCAGGAGATATTATAGTGCACAAGTGTGTGCGCAAACACAAGTGCACTCTCTGTTCCCTAACTCTCATGATCCGATGGGACGGTAATCCGACACGACCGGAGAAAGATCGGGCACAGGACCAACGGCTTTACGTGCTTTCCAAGGCACGGGAGTATCTAACACCGCCGACTTCCTAACTCCGGGCTGCTATTGAGATTTCTTAATAGAAAAACCCAATAACTTTTTGTTGGCCCGACCCGGGATTCGAACCCGAGACCTCACGCACAGCAGTCGCATTCACTACCGCTGCATCACGGACGACCATGCAAAGAAGGTATCGCGTTGCGCACAATCTATTCAAAAATCATTCGAATGACTTATTTACGTCATAACGCCAAAGAGCTAAGTAGGTATTTTTAATGGAAGATGTATGAGCTAATTTTAGTTATTTCGTTCTTTCTTTTTAGTGAAGTAGGTCCCAGTATTAACCTGGAGACCGTGAGTTTTATAACCGTACCCGAAAATGCTGTTTTTTATTTCTATTGATTTCTTTGCATTTGCCATAAATAATATAAGCATTTTTTTCGTTAGAGGGATATCATAGCCAAGATATTTTTGAAAAAGAGTAGTGGTATTTGCTTGTTAAAAGTGTAGTAGTCTGACTGAAGTCCAAGCAACAGCTGATGCCGCTGTCCTGCCTCTATACTCTTAAGGCAAATCTTATTTAGTGTTTAGTCAGTCAGGCTGCCTTGTTGGCAGTATATGCAACTTACTGTGCATCAGCACTCGCAATGTTGACGACTAGTTATAGTCGTCAACATTGCGAGTACACTGATGCACAGTACACATACTAAACGTCGGGGAAAGTGTGATCATAAATATAAATAGTATAATAGTATAGTAATAGTATAAATAGTTTCAATAATTTAATTAGCTTAAAATTAGTAAAGTTTAATAGTAATAGTAGTGTAACAGTTTTAGAAAATTTTGTAATAAAGTGTCAAATAAACAACGCGATAAAATCTATATATAGTAGTTTAATTTCAATTAATAACATTCGCGTAAACAAAAGACAATATTATGACTATAACTAGATCGGCAGTTATGTAGTTGTTTAAGCACAGCTGACTATCCCGGGATGCAGGTATAGTAGGGTACATAGTCTCATACATAGTATATATGAATGTATATAGACAGCGGCTTGGCTAAGCGTCATTGCTAAAAATGCATGAGAGGCAGTTACCACCACCCGGTGGGTCACTCGCTCATCTACCAGACGTAACTTCCCTAAATTAGTTATAATTGATAATAACGGATTTTACATAGGTATTATTATTATAGCTCTATCGACACAGGCATGATGACAGGCCATCTATATTTCGCCAATCATGTGGTCTCGAACTCGACTTTTAGCTAAGGTATTTTTTTTGGGTTTTGGTAAGAAATTCTACCTTTATCATGTTCTACTTGACACATAACTGCCGAAATGTTGCTGTAGAAAATAAACCTCTTCCGTGGCATGAGTCTCTATGATTTTTTCATCTTAGTACTTATTTGGTCTCCACAAGGCTTGCTCTATTTACAAGGAATTATCTGTTTTATAGCTACGTATATATATGTATAACAGATAATTTCTTTCCCTTTCATTTATTACAGCATTCTCTCTCACTGATAGATTAGTCTATACATTCCCATAACAGTTCCTTTTTGATAAAAAGCTTACATAATACAAACATTAAGAGGTCCCCGAACGGAAAACAGCAATCCGAGTCACGCGACCGACGACGGATGATCCGGCGACTTTTTTACGACAACAAAACACTGCGGAAGTTATGTTTCAAGGGCATTACGCACAGATCATTAAACTCCATTCTCCTCTCGTGAGTGAAAGCACAACTATATTTATTACTGAACGCTTTGACAACCCTGTCCGGCGGCGGCGGCGATACGAGACGCCCCCGCGGAAATCAATACACACAATTTGCGACCCTACTGTTAAAATACAAGGTTGAGAGTCGAGTGTGTCGTGTAAGGCGCTTAGCCGAGTTCACCAAGGGTTGTCGCACGACAGTTATCTCATGAAAAGTTATATTGTCATTATTTTATGACGTCTTCATCGAGGGCCGCATTGGTCACGGCGCGCGCGCCAACGGTCGGGAAACTTGTAAATTCATACTAGACTAGCTCCAAAGAGGGCAGTACCGTTATTGTTTGTTCAGAACCGTCGTGACTCGTGCAACAGCGGTGCAATAAATTTTATTTAAATGAACCTACTTATTTTCGTATAAAAATCATTCGTTCGTAGTCGAATAGATTTGAAACTACAGTTAAATTTAATTATCTTTTTTGTTTTTCCTAATTTACATGTAACGATCTACTACTTACTGAGATATATTATATTTGTAAAATAAATAATATTGTAAACGCAGGTATTATAAACAATTACCATGACTTCCTTGGAACACACATTGGAAACATGGCGACAAGTAAATATGAACATAATCATTGACGGTCAAAAGTGTTACTTTGTGACCTATATGAAAAACATATTTTGTATTTCATTTGTTTTACTTCAGTAGGTACATACCTACAGAATTAAAACAAATGAAATCGAAAATGAAAACCCATGTAAAGTCGGATTGGTCTTGGCGCCGAATGATCTACCGCTTTACCCTGCTGAAGCAACCTAGCATTTAAGCGCTGCTAGCTTAACTTTTTATACTTAACATGGAATAAGCTTCGCTGGAAATGTCTAGCATACGGCACTATAGTGTCTAGCGATAATGACAACTATTTTATGGAATTATTTTATGCAAAAAGGTTATCTTTACCAGGGTAAATACAATGAGATTTAATCACCGAGGGCATCATATTCAGAGAGTTTACAACGTTATCTGGATTTCAGATACACGCTCTCCTAAAGTTTCTTATAATGTCGCCCGAAGAAAGTTTAACTTGCACAACGAAAATAAGGACTGTTATCCTGATGCAACCATAGCAATATCAGTAAAAGGGTTAATGTCATTATGTATACGTGTCATTATGTATACTAGCGGTCGCCTGGTGCTCGAAATCCGACCAACTGATATATATTATGTCATGTCATTATACTCGTATATTGATATATGTAACCATAGTTACGCGCTTCGACTGCGTGTGTCAAATGCATGGTTGTGTGCGTGTAGTGTTTTTTCATTAATTTAATGTATTTGTTATACCTATTTTATATAAATATTAGCTTTCGTCACTTCTTCTCTGTATAAACTATAAGTGTGCGAAATTTCATACTCCTCCATCCGCCCAATTTTCGTAAAAAGGGATCCAAAGTTTTTGCTTCACGTATTAATATATAGATGTGTCGTCAAGGTTACAGTAACTAAACTAGAATATCAATCTACGTTTTTACGTTTGCATTTACCTGTTGCCACGCTCAGCAATGCAAGGGCGTAGAACCAATGAGAAAAAAAGGAAAGGAAGAACCTCACGGCCACTCTTTTTAATCGCCAATTTTACAATGCTGCTTATTTTACAAATTTTATTTGTAAGGATCCTGCAACCATTATACCATTTGCCTATTACTGCTAATATTTCTAATCTATACTAATATTATAAAGCTGAAGACTTTGTTTATTTATTTGTTTGAACGCGCTAATCTCAGGAACTACTGGTTCGATTTGAAAAATTATCTTAGTGTTGGATAGCCTATTTATCGAGGAAGGCTATAGGCTATATAACATCACGCTACGACCCACGGGGGCGGTGCAGTAACGATAAACGCGGGCGAAACCGCGGGAACATCTAGTCCAAAAGGCTACAATAAGGAAACATTACCAATACACAAATAATATGTAAATCGGTCAAGTGCCAAGACGCGTCAGACTGGGCCGATTTTTAATGTTTTGTTTTACAATTTGTTGACGCTACGGTAGTGAACACTACTGAACTGCTCTACATGATGCTTAAGATTCGATTCGGAGAGCAAAGTATTATTGGATTTTTTGTCTAGTAATTTTCAGTAACAGCTCTGTGTCTAAAATCTCGCCCCCTATTACCTGCGGCCTGAAGTACGGGTGTATGTGACTGCAGTGCTGCGTTCCCGAGTTTGATGACCAGGGTTGGGTGTAGGGTTATTCTGACTAGGTATTCTCAGTAGCATGGGTTTTGGTTTCTGCTTCCTCGTGACCATGGCTCCTGAAAAGTAAACGAAACGTCGCACGTCGGGAAAACAGTAAATACAAAACGTTGTTAAAGAAATAAATCGCGAAAAAGGCCTTTAAGGTTCTTAGTTTAATACAACTCTGGACATATTTGTTACTGACACATAATATAACATTATGTTTGAACGTATATAGGTAAAACATCTCAAGAGGGATTTAAACCCTTTAACGATATATAATGAAAGCAGAAATTATGATAAGCACAATAGTTAATTGCTACGATATGCTAAAAAAGGATAATGACTTTAAAAAAACACATTTTGGAGAATCAAATTCAAACTTACCTTTCAGAGAAATACGACACGTGCAGTCCATTCAAAGTGTGTGGCTCAACTGAGGGGCGCCGAGGGGAAGCCCGTAGGCACTGATCTGACTTAGTTTGAGTTTTCGGGACGTAGATAAATTGCAAACATATTTTGTTTTGATAATGACGATTTTTTTGTAACAATTTTTAACAGGCTGATTTTTTTATTTGTTTATTAAGTGAAAAGTTTAAAATTATTAGGATTGAAGAAATTAGATCTTTGAAGTCAACTTCGCATTTAAAACAAATATTTTTATTTGTATTCGAATATTTTATGTGACCAAATAGCCGGAAACAGGCGTGTGGGACACACGAGTTAATGACGATTCGAGTAAATTTTTGCTTATAAATGTAATTAAAATATTTTTTTAATTTGTTTTTTGTCAATGGATAGTTGCACTAGTAGTAAAAGTATCGGAAATCATTCGGTTTTCTCCAATTGTACTTTTATTAGTCAGGATACTAGGGCCGGAATCGTTTTATCCTCAACATTGGAGAACTACCCACCTACACATATGCCTGCATCATTATCATGCGTACCAAGATTTAGGCAATTGCAACTTTAACTGAAAACACCAAATTAAAAATAATTTACAACTAATAACACTTTAAGATAGTCAAATATTTTTCTCTAAGGGATTTATTTGTAGTGAAGATAATGATAATCTAATTGGTAACAGTGCCATCTAGTGATACTATCTAAAACTACATGATAATCAGTTTCATTTCGTTTCAAATTTACGTAAAAGCGCCATCTATCCATTACAAGTTGAACTAACTAGAAGCTCAGTGACACACAATTATTTCGTACAACTAAACAAGATGGCGCTAATAGCATTTTCCAAAACCTATTTGTTGTAATCAGTTATATTATTAGATAATGCAGTGTATTTAATAAAATCCTACTTAAATTAATAATGTCAATGATTGCGATTATGTTTGGATGTTTGTTACTGAATAAATAGTGAATCGCTGCCTGGATTTACACATAGAAAAACGATGCCCTAATTGTTAACAAAAGTTCTTAAAAAAGTGCTATCATAGAATATTAATTACATTTCCAGCAGTAAAAACCTTAACAGTTTGATTGACCCGGCAATAGAACCGGAGAGCATATTAACGGCTGTAAACATAAATATGCAAAGATAGGTAGGTATTCTTACGAAACCAAGGAAAATCAGGTTATTCTTGCATGCTTACTTACTAATAATATTGAATCGATATTCTACATATTATGCACTACCACGGATAATATAATACTATACAAATAGCACCACTAATTACTAAATTCTTGGATTAGATACATTGAATCATAATCGTGATTATTATGCTACTAGCTTTTTCCCGCGGCTTCGCTCGCGTTAATTTAGAATTTGACAATCAATTCGGGTTGTACTCTGCTTGTAATAATATAATTCAATCATGATTTGAAAGACACGTGGCGCCATCTAATATCATAATAATGTTATTACTGTTTTCCTAGGGTTTTTTTTCGAGATGAAAGGTAGCCTATGTCCGTTTCTGTACACCTGACAACGTATATGCAAAATTTCAGGATGATTGGTTCAGTGGTTTAGGCGTGAAAAGGTAACAAATAAACAAACAACTCATTTTCACTTTTATAATATTAGTTAGGAAGTTAGGATTAGGATTAGGATTAAGAATGTATGGAATGTACCTAATCCAAAATGCATTCATATTTATCTGGCTTCTAAATGATGTCTCTCGCAAGTTACCGCGCTGTACATGACTACTACTATACCTTCTGTGCCTAACCTCGACTTATACCTAAGGATTGAACTTGCGATCGAAAGGTACCGCGGGTTCAAATCCTACCCATAGCACTACCGACGTAAACCCACTCCTAATACAAAAGTACTAGCTTAGCTGAAGGGGTTAACAAGAATACTAATAATATAAAACCCAAATTGCTAGTAATCGTTTAAAAAGAAAAATAAATCTTCGTCATGAAGATGGCTGCGTTAGACTAGGACCATCGATCAAATCGAAGGACTGGACCGATCCACGGCTCTTGTAATATTGTAAGAAACCAGTTCAGTAATAGAGTCAATGAATATCTTTATGTTTTCATTTTATTTTCATTGACAGGCGGACTCTCTATATATCTTATCAAAGTATGTATTTAAGTTATACATTACTAGCTTATAGAGCTGACATAGTGATGTTACACAAAATTTTATCGGAACCTAATAGCGACAACGCGAAAGTTTTGTTCAAATTCATGTCGGATGTATTAAAATAGTTAAATATGAGGTTAGTATTATGTTTAGGCTATGATGGAACTGACATACGCTGTGCGTAAAAGTTCCAAAAACAAAAAACAAGAATACAAAAAAAAATTACCAGCTTTTACGCGCGGCTCCGCCCGCATGGTACCTACATCAATAAAAAGTAGCCTATGTCCTTCCCCAGATTTTAAACTATATCTGTACAAAATTTCTTCCAAATCGGTGGAGTGGTTTAGCCGTGAAAAGGAAACAAACAGACAGACAGATAGACAGACAGAGTTACTTTCGAATTTATAATATTAGTATGGATTTTAATAAAATACCAACAACCTATCTTATCTTATTTTATGTGGGGGCCAGTCAGTGCAGACCGGCGACACTTTGACCTAGTGGGATCTTTTGTGTCGACACTCTCCCAATAACGACTGCCATAGATGTTCATGACAGCCGGGACCAACGGCTTAACGTGCTTTCCGAGGCACGGAGCAGGCGATAATTGTTAATCAATACGCACATAATTTCGAAAAGTCGTATAACTTCCGAAAGTCAGAGGTGCGCGATGTGGGTTCGAACCTGAGACCCTCTGCATTGCAGTCTGTTGGTTTCCCCACTGAGCTATCGCTGCACTTATAGATACTTATATGACTAAAAAATTATTACATTAGTAAATATTAAACCTACTCACATGATAAAAAAAAACAATTTTTAGTCTAGACACATTATTGTTATTTACACTTACCTAATAGTAAGTAAATCTTTAGATGCTGACTCCAAAATACCAATTGCACAATATCTTTTACAAATTCAAATTCAATTCAAATTCATTTATTTTGATGGATAAAGGTTTATAAAGGTGTTATACAAAAAGTTTGCTTTATATTAATACAGTCCTCCTTATTCTACCCATTAGGCATGCAATATTAAAGATTCTTTATACAATATAATAATAACAATGTCTCAATATTAATAATGTAACATAATCAATTTCAAATTTTCATCAAATTTTCAATTTAGAAAAGCTAGTATTAAAAATATCGATATCAACATCCTGGCTCGCGGCATTATACGACCGACATGCTCTAATTAAAAATGAGTTTTGGCTACATGTTGTTCTTGCCAAGGGAGTGTGTGATCTGCGTAGAAATGCAGATGGTACTCGTAGGCAGGTTTTGCTCACCCTCTTCAATATTTTGGATCCGTTCATCACTTTACATAGAAAAGAAAGATGTGCAATTTTTCATCGCCCATAGACAGGAAGAAGGTGAAATTTTTTGCAACGGTTAAAATAATTAGAAACATAAAATTCTGCCCGATATTGAATGCACCTCAAAAAATTTTTTGTATTCTTTCAAGTCGACTTACATATATATCATAGTTCGGACTCCACACTTGAGAGGCATATGATACTCGAGAATACTTCGAACCAAACAACAATATAATTTTTTTTGAGTCTTAATGTTTCTAAAATCTGATGAAACGCTGAGAAGGAATCCCAGCGCTTTAGAGGCCTTACTTACTAAACTATCTATATGCTTGTCAAATAAATCTATATGATCTATAAAAGCTTAGAATCGAACACCACTCCCAGGTCCCTAATGGTGTGGACTCGGGTTAAGAAAGTGTGGAATAGCTTATAATCATAGTAAACAGGACTAGGTTTGCGTGTAAATGAACACACGTAACACTTAGCGACGTTTAGCTCCAGTTTGTTGAACTAACAATAGTCTTGAAAGCGCATGAGATCGTCCTGTAATAAAAGAGTATTATTAGTATTAGGTATAATACTAGCATTTGCCCGTGGCTTCGCTCGCGTAAAATTAGGTTAGGTTAGGTTAGTAACAGTACTTTTTTTTTAAATAAAATACTCGGTGTTTTTGTAGCTTTGCAATAGATAAAAAAAATTAAAATCGGTACGTGGTTTTTGAGTTAAATCCTTACAAAGAAACAAGCAAAAAATCGAATCTTGCCTTTTATACAATCTTGCCTTTTATAGACAAGGATTTTGAGGATTTTTTGCTTTCATATAAGGATGAGACAATTATATGTATTATAGTCTACTTAATAATAGCTAACTATACTTATACCGAAAATATTTATTGCTTATTTCTTTTTCACAAAAACATTTCATTTAAATGTTATTTGCTATTGTGTATGAAAAAAATACAGAATCAGGTAACTAGCCTCGTAGGTCGCCAAATTAACATGCATCTACAAACACATAAATAACATATGGAGTGTGAATTAGGTATAAATAACATATGGAGTGCAATAAAGATATTGAGTACTGAGTATTGAGTATGCAATCAAACTGATACCTCGATAGCTGTATCTCCTGTGTGATAATTGGTCCGAGGGTATCTCCCTTCCAAAGCCAGTTACAAGAGTAACTGACGTCACTTCATGTACCTACTGTCAAGGTCAGTAACCAAGCAACGAGCCAACAAGACACCCACTTGTCAACAGTTGATGATTGGAAAGCCGTGTTTAGCCGTCACCATGGCAACCACTACTTGTTATCCTACAAAAGCAAAAAATAAAAACAGTTTAGTGCCGCGGATTGCATCGAACAGCGAGCGTGTGTCGTGTGATGTGTCATGTGTCCGTTCTGGGGCGACATTGTTCACAATAATTGTCGTCAGATCGTGGAGATAGCATGAGTGATCGATGTGAGTGACAAATAGTTCCATATTCAAATGTGTGTCGACCGCGGGCCTAGCGCGGCTGGACGCTTTAGAGGCGCGCGTTATAAAGCCACTGTTGTCTGGCCATATGTGCTGCTGTTTGTTAGCCGCCGTCGAAGAGTGTTACTTTCTGGTCGTGAGGCTGGTGGTTCACTGTCAGCGCAACCATGAGCGTGTCTGTGCACCCCGTGCTGGTGGAAGGGCCTCAAGCCCCAAAGCCCAAGGGCCCGTATACCTATGCTAACACGCCCCGCGCTCTCTACAACAATGTGCAGCTCAAAAAGGACCCGCCATGGTGAGTTCCACTTGAATAAATTCGGTTTATTTTGATAAACATTTTGACATGTTGACAATGACAGGCGAATCTGTCATTGTATATAAATCTCGTTGGATTGGTATTCGTCTGTATTTGTAAATACATATATCTGCACTGTTTTATGCTACGCACTATATAGAAAGCTACGAATATAAAAAACTACGAATCTAGAAACCTACGAAACTATATAGCTACTTAATTAGATAGCTACGAAAATACATAGCTACGAATATGCTTCGCACGGGCATTCTTTCAATATGCGAAGAGATAATCTACGGATATCGGTTAATCTCACCTTATCAATATTAACTAGATTGCGGAAGTGTTTTATTTAAAAAAAGGCCATTCTACTTAAAGGGACATAGATTTATGGCCCTTTGCTTATAGTATAACACCTTCTTTAGAAGCCTGTAGGCCTACCCTGAAAGATAAATACCAAAGTTTCAGGCCGACTGTTTGCACCATGTAACATTAATTGCTAAATTCGTCCTGAATTTCGGTACGTAATCTTTTGTTTGTTCTAAACCCTTTCATGATGTGGTCCGATCAACAGGGTAATGTCTCTTTGAAATAAAGAGATCCGAAAAACTGCATTGTAAATTTATTTCGGTCAGCATGAAGATTCGGACAGACATTATCATGCCTCACACTACAAGAACAGTTTACAAGGTTTATGGCTAGAATCTTTTGGAGATATATGGCCAAGTTTGAGTTGCTCCAGCAGTTGCTCCAGTTTGAGAAAGAGCCACGCTTAAACTGGGATTATGCTGTGCATGAAAGCCTCTAGGATAGGCGGCCAAACCAAATAATTTCTTAACAACATATTATACGAAGCACTTCGCAATGACAAATACAGACAAATTGCGAAGCATCATTTGATAGACGACGTGTGTGATAGCGATGTATTTATTTTATATAACTATGTTTCTTTTGTCACGGGTTTTTTTCTAACGTCGTTTGTCATAAAATTATCCAGCCCTTGCTGCTAAGCTGCTGAAGTTTCAGGCCAATTGTTCGTACAGTGCAAGACATTTAAGTCTAAATTCTGCCTGAATTTCGGTACTAATCTAAACGAAAGAAAGGAGAGCGAGGTAACTTTGCCCGAAGTTTCGGATAACCATGGTAAATCTACAGATTTATTGAAACTAAACTACTATATATGGATTTTATCGCGTTGTTTATTTGACACTTTATTATATTATTTAGAAACTGTTACACTATTACTATTAAACTTTACTAATTTTTAAACTAATTAAATTATTAAAACTATTAATATTTAAGTTTACACTTTCCCCGATGTTTCGGTTGCTTTTCAGTAGCCATGGTCACGGGGAGTCTGAGATGGTAGTTGTCTCAATGTTTCGGTGTAGTTATTTAAAAGTACCCGAACATAATTTAATCATTGGTGTTTCTATTTACGCAGAATGAGCTCAAAGTATCATGAAGTCTAGGTTTAATCCCTATTCAAATAGGCCTGTAATCAGGTTTCCTCACGATGGTTTCCTTCATCGTTAAAGCAAGCGATAACTAACTATTTAATACGCATATAACTTAGAAAAGTCAGAGATGCGTGCTATAGGATCGAACTCGAGACCTCTGCGTGGGAGTCCAACGGTCTCCCACTCCCACAACTGTTCTTATTCTGACTGTATGTAACATATATTTATAAAACAGTCGATCATGATAAGAACTCAACGACACAATGTAAAAACCGAAATTAGCTGAATCAATACAAACTTATTGGACTGCACGTATGGAATGGTTCACGTGATCGCCTGGTCACTACCACTGCGCCGAGTATTGTGGGTTCGATCCCCAGACGAGACAAATAATTGTGTGATCCGCAAATAGTTGTTCCGACTCTGGGTGTCCTTTATGTCTGTTGTTTAAATAATAATAATAATAATAATAACACCAACAGCACCACTAGTGGATATAAATTAAACTCTGAAACATTCATTACACATCTAATGTATATGGATGATATTAAACTGTTTGCTAGAACTCACAAATGCCTTGATAATCTCATAAAAAATACAACCCAATTTAGCAAAGATATATATATGTCATTTGGATTAGATAAATGTCGTACACTACATATACAACAGGGAAAAATAGTAAAGTATCAAAACAACGCTACTGATACTAACATATTTATATCCATGCAACCATCAGATACATATAAATATTTAGGAATATACCAGTCTAATATCATTAACCATACAACAAAAGAAACTTGTCAGAATCCTAGTAAACATAAACAATACCGATAGTTGCAAACCCTATTTTCAGGAACACAAAATTCTAACCATATCGTGCATCTATATTTTAGAAATCTGTAAATTTGTACACAAAAATCAACACCTTTTTACAACACGAGAAACAATACAACAAAAATATAACCTTCGCCATAAAAATAGACTTAACCTACCATCATCACACCTTAAAATGCACTCAAACAGCACTTACGTTATGTCAATTAAAATCTACAATAAATTACCTCAAACTATAAAAAACGAAAATAAATTTAATTCCTTTATAAATAAAGTAAAAAGTATCCTTTTAGAAAAATGTTATTACGATTTAAACGAATATTTTAATGACAAATTAATTTAATAATTATATCTCTCTTCCTCTCTCCTACTATTGCTGTGCCCGACAGGGTCCATGATTGTTCTCATATTTTTACTATACCACCTAAGTATATACATTGTGGAATGCAATAAATGAATGATTGATTGATTGATTGATACACAAATCAAGGAACAGCTTCTATCAGAATATACTAAGAGACTAAACTTAATATGTAAAAAACAGTTACATTCGAAAAATCTATTTAAAGCAATAAACACATTTGCCATACCCATATTAACGTATTCATTTGGATTAATTAAATGGACACGCACTGACTTAAATAGATTAGAGATTAAGACTAGAACCACACTAACTAAACACAACTACGCACATCCAAAAGCAGCAATAGAGAGAATTACAGTAAGTAGGCAAAAGGGCGGTAGAGGACTGATTGACTTGACCATGCTGTGGGAAGGACAGATTCGAAAGCTTAGAGACTTTTTCTATGATAAAGCCAAAAATAGTAAAATTCACTCAGCAATTACAGAAATAGATAATAACTTTACTCCTTTAAATCTATACAACAGAGATACTATTTTTAAAAGTTTAGATGACCACAGGCATGAAAAAATATGTAGATGGCGAGGTAAGGAATTACACGGCAGACATATACACGATTTAGAACAACCGCATGTAGATTCAGACAGCTCAAACAAGTGGCTAAAATTGGGCTCACTCTTCCCTGAAACGGAAGGATTTATGCTAGCAATACAAGATCAGGTTGTAAATACAAAAAATTATAGTAAATTTATTATTAAAGACCCTAATACACAAAATGACAAATGTAGAAAGTGTCATCACGCAACTGAAACCATCCAACATATTACAGGAGCCTGCTCATCTCTAGCTCAAACAGATTACACCCACAGACACAACCAAATTGCTAATATCGTTCACCAAAAACTAGCCGTAAAATATAACCTAATACCAAAAACTGTTCCCTACTACCAATATACCCCAAAACCAGTGCTGGAGAATAGCAGCCACAAAATATACTTTGATAGAGCAATACTTACAGATAAAACTATACACAACAATAGGCCTGACATAACTATGATAGATAAATTAAATAAACATACATATTTAATAGACATAGCGGTACCCAATACACACAATTTACAGAAAACCATAACAGAAAAAATACATAAATATACAGAATTAAAAGAAGAAATAAGTAGAATATGGATAATGAACAAAGTATACATTGTGCCCCTGGTGCTCTCCAGCACAGGCGTCATACCCAAACACCTTCTTCACTATTTACGACAGATAGAGCTACCCATCAATCTTTACATCACTATGCAGAAGGCCGCTATACTCAATACTTGCCGTATAGTTCGTAAGTTTCTGCAGGACGAGCCCCTTTTAATAAATAATGCCCCAAATGAACCCCACTTGGCCTAGACCCGTGGTTTTCATTAAATACCGAATTTTATTTCGAGAAAAAACAAATTAAACCAACCAAAATAATATAATATAATATTCTATCACATACACAACACCATCGAGCCCAAACTAAGCAGAGCTTGTACTTTGGGTACTAGACAATGGATAAACATACATATATACGTTTTTTTTTTGTAAATACATACATATTATACATGGAAACACCCAGACCAAGACAAACATCCATGTTCATGCACACAAATATTTGACTTGTGCGGGAATCGAACCCTCGACCTCAGGCGTGGCAGTCGGTTACACTAACCACTACGCCATCCAGGCCAACGTTAAATGTTAATGTTTGTAAAGTCACCCGCAGACACAGAATTTATTCCTAGTGGCCGCACTTTGTATTATAATATATTTATAAATAATTTAGAGATTCTAGAAATATTTTGTATGTTAAGATGAATAAGACCGAATTATCACAACAATTGAATATTAATATTTTTTACGAAAGTGAGTAGACAATGTGAATAAGACTTTTAAAAAGATTTATATTACATTCACAAATTATGCATTTAGGGCGCACATCATACGAGGCGAGCAAACGGGAACATTGCCAGATTCCTTGGTTGTACTCAATAAATAACAAATCTTGTTTACCTAATACATATGAAAGTATATAAGGTAACTATACCAAAACATCTATTTTTAAAATATTTGTCTGCCTGTCTGTTTGTTCCGGCTAATCTCCGAAACGGCTGAACCTATTTTGACGGGACTTTCACTGGCAGATAGCTGATGATATACGAAGTAACTGCTAATTATATTTTAGAAAAAAAATCTATGAAATAGTGAACAATTTCCGATTCAAATAAGGAAATGTATATAAAATAACAATTTTAATATATAAATCCTTATATAATAAATCAAAATCGACCTACAAAGTAATAGAATGACATTAATTTTAGCATTGGTCATTTCTATACAAGGAATACAGAAATATTAAGTTTGTGTAAACTTTGCGAACTGAAAAAAGCATATAAAAAAACTTGAATATGAATTACGAAAAGTAATAATAAAATATTTTGTAGTGAAGAACTTTACATTAAAAAAGCGTATAAAAATTAAAAAGGTTAATTTCGAAGAAAAGTAATAATAATATTTAAACAATAAAAATAAGGATATAAACTTTATACCTAAAAAGGAATCAATTGGATTGCGCTTCTTGTGAAATATCAATCTAGTTTCTTGCACGATTCAGAAATTATACACAGATATTAACAAGTTAAATAATAACATTATTTTCACATAAGTCATGTGTTACACACGCGTGTTTGTTGTACGCGCTAATAACTGATAACATATGGCGGTAGACACTGTCAATGTTTCCATGACAAATCTATCTATTTAATGTAAAAATAATTAAAAAGCCAATTAAGACTATTTACAGACTATTTTTAGACATTGGATAAAGTTATAATCGGTTTTTGACATATTAACGAAACATTGAGTAGTCGAAACAGATTAATCGACTAGTCTATTAACTAAACTACTATAAAACGCAGGAGTGTCGCCATCGTATCGCCAGTATTCGTTTACCGAAGAATCATGTTCAAACACGTAAGTTAATGTTTTGTTATATTTTTATCAATTTATTATGCTATTAAGTAAATCAATACGGTGCGTTGGAAAAATACGCCGCAATATTTCCCTGTAAAATTATTAAGCAGAAACAGTGATTCCATATTTGACAAGCCATTGTGAACACACAGCGACACATCAACCTAGACTGGACTTTGAACTATTAGAAGTTGAACGCTGCGAATCGTGCGAGAGAGTGCGTTAAATTTTTGTTACGCTCTATCCTTACCATTACATCGACACCACTATGCACTGTCCCTTTCCGACAATTCTCTACTTTGTATGTAGCGTAGTTATGCGTATATAGAGTGTCTAACTTGATGTGTAGCCGTGTGTACTATCGATAAATAAATTACGTCGTTTTATTTAATTTATTATATGAGTTCAATTTCACCTGTAAATTATATACCTATATAGGTAATTGTTCAGTGTTGATTTAGAAATAATTTTTGATGTTATTAACAATAATTAAATATCTTAGAACATTGTATCAATATTATTAAAGAACGAATTTAGTATTTTAACTACCGTTTATAGATCACTAGTTTTCACCCGCAGCTTCGCTTGCGTAAATGTAGGTTAGGTTAGTTTTTTCTGGGGTACCAAAAAAAAAAAAAAAAAACGGTTTGCAAACTACTTTCGTTAAACACTTTTACTAGGTACTGTTTACTTTTTTTTAAGATATTTAAATTTAAAACTATTTACATTAGAACATTTTATTTCTAGAATCGGCCCTTAGTTTATTCCTTGAGAAAATAAACTTTAAACTCACTTCAAGGTTTAACTTTGGTATCTATTTGATATAGTTGTTATTGGCGAATGACTGTTTGTATAATTTGTATTATATGTGTTCTTATACGATGCAGGTGAGCGTTGTGTTGCTGTTAGTGGCGATGATGTGGTGCGCCACTCTCGCTAAGCCGTACTCAGGAATGGGCTTAGACGGATTCGGTTACGGACTTGGCTTCGGACACAACTACGGAGATGGCTACGGTGGATTGGGTGGTATCATTCTGTAATCGCATCTACCTATTTAATTTCACCTATTACTTTCGTATGTTCTGTTATGTAATAAATTTTTGATCGTTACATAAAAAAACGTTCGTTGCATGCTACGTTCCAAAAAAATTCGATTAAAAGTTCAGATATTTTTACGTGTTTGTTTTTATCTGTCGCCCCCGAAACGTGCATTACTATATGAAGAGGGAGTTATCTGATCGAGACCGGTCTAATATTACGGGGAACGATAGAATCGCTCGCCAAGTGCTCCGCAGTCCGGGGCTGTTTTACGTGAGGTGACCACGCGAACGATGCCACGAATATCACTAATGTATATAAAATTTCACTAGAATTAATCTCTCGAACCATTTAATGAATTAAGTATTTAAAATTTACGTTGATGTATAAATTCTGTTATTTAAGCAATTACGTATGCCCTGAATTTGTCTAGAATGAATTTCATGAATTTAAAATTAAAAGTATGGTTTTCAGACATAGTTATTTTCTATGTTTAATTATATTGTAAGTTGCTAGGAATTGATTGAACTAAATATTTATGATTTGTTATGTTAATTTCGTGAGGTATGTGAGACAAACTGTGTCAAAGAGACAATCATGCGTCCCCAATAGAGCGTAAGTCCGTGTTTACAGTTAGTGAAAATCTTGTGTAGAGACTTAAAGTTCTCATCATTAATCTAATTTCTGTTATCATGCATTAACTTTAAGTAGCAAATGTAACGACATCCCTGTCGCACGTCAATCACTATTCTATTAGCATATTCCTCTCCCGGGTGGAAGCATGTATGTACGCGCAAATCACCCGTACATCGCGGTGTCAGTATTATGCCGACGCCTGCCATTTGTTTTCTTTATACATAATTATATATAATCAATTAGTACCTAACAAGTATCGTACTCAATCGGTTGACCTATCAGGTGTACCAGCAATAATATAGTATTAGATAATATTATATTTTAACACTAGCTGTGCCCGCGACTTCGTCCGCGTGGAATAGTGGCTTTGGGCAGCATTTTCTGGATTTATCTTTTGGTTTATTTTGAATTATAAACACCGTCGTTTGGGTATTTAAACGAATCTACTTTACAGTAATGCTTCTCTATACACGATATTAGACGTATAGCCATCGGGGATTAAAGCATACAGACTGCTAGCATTGCTAACACGTGACAGAGCCACATAAAGCTGACCGTGCGAAAAACAGCTAATAAAGACGCTAAAATTTGTGGGTGTGGATTTAGATCCACACCCACAAATTTTAGCGTCTGACCTTGGGCTTTATAAATTGTCATCGCGAAACATAGGCTCACTGAAAACTGGACTTGTTTAAAAAACTAAACGGAAAATTGTTTGTAATAAGAGGAATCCGAGAAATAAAAACACTATCACCTATTCCGCATCCTGTTAAAATCTCTGCTTCTATCAGGGTTCGTTGTAAATTGGTCACTTTTAATCTGGTACCGTTGCAAAGTTTTGGCGGGCTTAAATTTCCAAGGAGCATTTTGGGTACGCCGACTCTTAACATTTATTTTATAAGCTGGAGTTAAGTTACGGCGAACGAGATAATTATTAAAAAAAGATTTATTTAATTAAAACAATGTTTATTGATTAGAATATTCTACAAGACTGAATTACAATTATAATATTTAATTTAACTAAACTTATTACTAAATCTGCAATTGTGCAGTTTACGCAATGTCGCACGGCGCATCCGCTGCATAGTCAGCAATGACGTACATTAGGCGATTGGCTAACTCCTCCCTCCTTAAGATGGAAGCGCGTCCCGCAGCTTCCCGCAGCGTCCTCTGTGCGAGATTCATTTGTGCAAGATTTCCCTGGAGTTGATCGTCTCTGTCTCCACTGCCACAGCTTCCATATGATTATTGCTATCAGGATGAGGTAAAGTCCTAATGTTGACCAACTCGGAGTAGCCATCATAGTTTGCCAGTCTATTGTAGTATCTTCCAAGCTTTCAGCACGGTCCATCAATTCATGGATGCTGTCTAGTGAAATATCTTCCAATTGTAGGTTGTAATGGACGTTGTCGTTCTGGATAGTGAGTTTACTGGGAAGTGGTATGACTTCAACTGTTTCAACAGTTTTGATGTTTGTCTTTAGTGTTCGGTTCAGTATTTCAAACTGGCAATCGCTTGTAATACTGGCAATGTGTATTCCTGCTATCCTTTTGTACTCAGATTTGCTGCCACAACGGTTTCGTAGGATTTGTTCGTCTTTCAGGATGATCAGCCACTTGTTTTCCTGTAGTTTCTGAATCTTCCCTTGTTTGAGGTCCATCCGGGCTCGTGTGCAGTTTGTAGTTTGGTGTTTGATGAGGGAAATGATGCAATCTTCTGATTTCTCTATAGGCTGGGTGTTCAACGACGTACATAGTTGAGTGTCTTGGGTGATCTTCTTGCAGTCTCCTTCCAGGTATGAGTACTCATTGAATCCCAAAGCTATTTGGATTTAGGAATGATAGTGAGGTTATGTTTGTCAGGTATGGAGTATAGATGGATAAGGTCATAAAGGTTTATATCCGTGGAGGGAATATAATAATAATAATAATAATAATAATATTCTACCACATACACAATATCTAGTATAAATGTTAGCGTGTGGTCTGTACTATAAGCTTTTACACTAATAGACTTTTCTATGCTACGAATGTTATTAATGCTAATGGTATCAACAGGTCTGAGTTCATTTGATTTTTGCATAGCTAACATTTCATTGATAAGACTATGTGGGGATATTATACTCGGATGCATTACTTCTAACTGTGCAAAAGTCATCGCGTCTTCTAGGATTACTAATTTATCTAACAGTAACTACAAACTAAAATCTATTTGAATATATAAATCTAGAAAGTGCAATCTATTTACTACGATGTTATTATTAAGAGTGGCATTCTTTAACATCTGGCTTATTTTTTTCTGATTATCATCTAGAAGTTTAATCTGTTTAGTGAATTCTTCAACTGCATGCTTTGCTATAAATAATTATTGCTTTTGAGATATACTAAATCTATTGACTGAATTACGTAAATTTGATATTTCATTTTCAAATTTGATTGCATCTTCGTAATCTAAGTTTCCAGTAATTGTCTTCACTATGGATCCTAGTCCGTTAATAAGTCCACGTCTAAATCTATGGTGCGGTGCAATAAACACTATTTTCTTACCTATTAAATTTAAAGTATTATCTATTTGGTCTTTATACGTCTTATGTAGATCTTCATTATTTTCAGCAGCTTTAGTATTACCATATAAGGACATAAGTTTTAAGGATGTTTCATATAAATACGATACATTATAGACACAAGCCAAACTGAAAGTATCTACCTGTTTTAAAATCCGACCTTGTTTTATTAACAGAATACCGTTAGAATTATCTATGGGATTAAGGGTCAAGTTGGCGGCTGCGTGGAGCACGAAGGCTCCTGTGACGAGGGTCCTGGAACAAGATGTTGCCTTCGTAAAAGCTTGAAATGAACTCGAATGGATTTGGAATTGGGATGACTTCCTATGATTTCAGCAACGTTATTAGGGTGGAGGTGAATGATTTTATACGGACCTTTGAACACTGGCTTTGTCTTATCACTTCTTGTAGTTTTAGCAACCTGTTTGTAGACTGTTTCACCTACCTTAAACATTATCGCCTCAGCTGCCTGGTTACGTTTTTCAATTACCTGTTCTTTATTCTTTGATACATGGGCTGCTATGCATTCCTGTACTGCTTCTGCATTTCTACGGTCATTAAGGACATAATCTTGGTAAAATTCTTTAGGATAATATAATTCTAATGGATTTCTGGATGCCGTATGACCAAACAAAAGCTCACGAGGTGTATAGCCTGTAGTAGAGTGAATAGCATTATTACAGGCGATAATGGCATATTTCATTACTAACTGTATAGGGTCATCCTTGTTTGTCATTATTTGGATTCTAATTATTTCAGCAATAGTTGAATGGAAACGTTCTACGGGTGAATTTGAGTTTGGATTATAAGGAGTAGTGAAATGGATATTAATGTCGTGTAAAGCACATATCTCTTTTATAACGTCATTGTCAAATTATGTATCTGAGTCCGTGGTTATTTTAAGAGGTAGTCCTAATATAGAAATACTTGTAATAAAGCTTCTGCGATATGTACACTACTAGAAGCATTTAATGGTATAGCCTGAGCAAATTTAGAAAAATTATCTATGACTGTTAAGAATGTGGCACCTCCAGTGGAGTACAGATCCATAAACAAATGTTCTAACGGTTTTGTAGGTGTTTCTGTTAAGGCTAATGGTGGTTTCAAAGGGTTTCTTTCGTATTTAGCCCTCAAGCACAAATCATATTGGTTAATGAATCTCTGAATTGTCAATAGCATATTAGGCCAATGGTAATTTCTATGTAATTGCTTATACGTCTCTTGGATGCCTCTATGAGATGATTTACCTTCGTGATATCGCTTAATAAATTCTTGTTGTTCTGTTTTATTTTCAACAAGTGTAACACGTGTTGTACATCTTATCAATTTAGGTCCTCTATCGTTAAAAATTGTTGTATAAACCCTTGAAAATGCTAAATATAAACTTTTATCATAGAAATAACAATGAAAAACACGATCCGCGATTGTGTGTTCTTTTAAAAATGTAACTATTTCGGACTCAGTGTTGTTTATGGGAATGAAAACGTCTTTAATTACAGTTCTAGAATTAGTAGACCTATTTTCTACTCTATATGTAGAACCTGGGGTAGAACGAATATAAAACTGTTTCAATTGTCTGTCAATTGCGTCAGATAAAATCGGGATACCATTATTTTCATTATCAGGTTGGGTATGGTTGGTAGAAACTAATTGGTCGGGGTCAACTGTCACGATACTCATTGAGTCCGTCTTGTCAGTTTGAGAAGGATTGATACTTGCTAATTCTGCGTCTGTGTTATTATCGTTAGGTGTGTTGGTATTGTCATTACGTCTATCATTATTGTCATGAGGGTTGTTAGTCATTTCTGCTTCTCTACGGGCATTGTCGAATATTCTGTTTATAATATTATCATCATCGTTATCGTCTAAATTGACAGCTAAAGAATCTATGCTTTTGTGAAAAATTTTGACTCTGGATAGTGCGTCAGCGTTAGTGTTTTGCTTACCCTTTTTATAAACAACTCTATAATCATATTCTGCTAGTTTTAATTTCCAACGGGTTAATTTTGAATTAGGGTCTTTTAAAGACATTAGCCATGTTAAGGGTCTATGGTCTGTGTAAATTGTAAATTTGCGACCATACAGATAAGGTCTGAAATATTTGATAGCCCAAACTATGCCTAATAACTCCTTTTCGATAGTCGAATAACGGGTCTCGGTTTCTGACAATGTTCTTGAGGCAAAGGCAACTGGTTTATCTGAACCAACATTTCCTTGCGATAAGACTGCACCTAACGCAAAATCGGATGCATCTGTGGTAAAAATGAATGGTTGGTCTAAGTCTGGGTATTGGAGGATTGGTGCATTTATCAGTATTTGTTTACATTTGTTAACTGCATCTAAAAATTCATCTGTATGCACAACTTTTGCATTCTTTTTAAGGCATGACGTTAAAGGTTTTGTCAGTTTTGCAAAGTCTTTGATGAACTTTCGATAATAACCTACCAGTCCTAGAAATGACGTTTTTTTGCGTTTGGGGAATAGGGAAATTTAAAACTGCTTTGATCTTGTCTTTGTTGGGTTGTAGTCCTTGGTCAGTCAATTCATGTCCTAAAAAGTTAACTTGTTTCTGTAGGAATTCTGACTTATCTAACTGAATTTTCTGGTTATGCAATTTGAAGCGCTGAAGTACTGGTTTTAGTTTCTCGTTATGGCTTTGCAATGAAGTTGCTGCAATAATAACGTCGTCCAAATATGTAAAAACGTTATCTATCCCTCTGAGTATATGGTCCATAAGACGTTGAAAAGTACTCGG
The DNA here is from genome assembly GCA_963564715.1 of Catocala sponsa. Taxonomy (NCBI): domain Eukaryota; kingdom Metazoa; phylum Arthropoda; class Insecta; order Lepidoptera; family Erebidae; genus Catocala; species Catocala sponsa. The sequence goes on from OY751330.1 coordinate 8,781,274, forward strand.
AGCGTTCTTTAGTCCGAAGGGCATTCTCAAGAACTCATAATGACCTCTTTCAGTGGTGAATGCGGTCTTTTCTACGTCATTAGAGTACATTTCTAATTGATGGTACCCACTAGCTAAATCTAGGGTTGTGAAATATTGTGCGCGCCCTAACCGGTCAAGAATGTCGTTAATATTAGGTAAAGGGTACTTGTCTTCAATAATTCTGTCATTAAGTCGTCTGTAGTCTATAACAAGTCTCCATTTAACCTTTCCCGAAGCATCTGGCTTTTTTTGGAACCATGTGTACAGGGCATGACCAGGGTGAAATACTCTTTGTTTTTGTATCTCTATACGTTGCTGAGGGGCTTGTCTATAGCTTCTAACGAATATCGGAGTATCATCAGTTAATCTTAGTTCGTGCTTGACAGTGTGAGTAAAGGATAAAGGAATTTTCTCAGAATAAAATATATCACGATATTGGTAACAAATTTTGGTAATTTCGCGTTTTTCCTCTTCATTCATGTGACTGGTTCGTATTTTCTTTAAATTTTCACATAGTTCTTTGTCTATGTCAGTCTTAGTTACAAGATTGTTTATTTTATAAGCTTCATTACTTTTAATTAACTGTGACGGTAACGGCTCAAGGGGTAAAGGATAGTTGTTACTAACTATTTGTTCTTTATCGGTGTAATTTATTATAGAAGTCCTAAAAGTCCCGTTTTTTACTGTTACTAATGCGGCAGGTGACTTAAGTCCTTTAGACCAATTGAAATAATCGCAAATATAGTTACCGTTCATATAATTTGTTTTTACAGTAATAAATTTCTCACAATTTGGTTCAATTTTAACTTTTTTAATGGGGTAATCAAAATAAATTGGTATTTCGGTATTGTAAGTACGCAATACCTTATTTTTAAAATCTATACTACAGCCTAATTCTTTCAACAAGTCCATACCGATAAGGCCCTTATACTTAGTGTCAAAATCGAATATTAAAAATTTATGATATATATCTATGTTAAACTGAGGTGGTAAAGGTAAAACAGCTATATATTCATGGCGAGTTATGGCGTGTGCGGTTTTAACCTGAAATGGTTCACGCTCTACGTAATTTTCAAAGCTAGTACCGGTTATAACATTAGGTGAAATCATACAGCGAGAGGCTCCTGTGTCTATTAGGAACTTACCTTGAAATTCTGGCAGTTCTATGTAAGGAAGATGATCTTTACCGTGATGGTTGAGATCAACAATATTAATCAGCCGAGATTTGACTGCTTCTCGTCCTGGCGAAAATCCTGATGGCTTGGTCCCTATCCTGACATATCCGGTGTAAAGTCGCAATCTGGATCGTATTGTAAATTGCTACTATAATACTCACCATCATAATAAGGGTCGTTACTTTCGGGGTAGTATTGCTCTTGACTATGCTGTGTATAAAACATTTCTTCAGCGGCAAAACGTGGCTTTTCAGGCTTGCTTACTGACCTCATACACTTTTTGTGGTGGGTTGACTTGTTGGCGGGGTACGTTTGGTTGCGATCTAAAATTACCTGAGTTCCTGAAGGTTCCTGAACCACTAGGTCTTACATTACCTGAAGCCTGTTTCCACGGGGGCATGCCTTGACCCCTCTGTTGTCTTTGATCAGGGTGCCAGCTATTGCGTGGGGGAAAATTACTAACTTGGGGTATCGTGGGTGTAGTTTGATTAGGCTTAGGTATTTCTTTCGGTTTGGTTTGTAAAGAAAGTGAACTAAAACTATTATTGAATCTATTAAATGATAATCGCGCCTCCTCTTGTCTAGCCGTTACTATAGCTGCTTCAAGAGTTGAAGGCTTTGCAATTCGTACACCAATGGATACTTGGAAGTCTAAATGGTTTACGTATTGGTCTATGACCATATTTTCATAATACGACTTATCACTATGCCTACCTATTACGTTCAAAGTGTCTAGTACATTTCTTAATCGCTTACCGAACGATTCAGCGTCTTCGTTTTTATTACGACGCAAACGTGTTAACTCCTGCATCAACTGGATTTCGTTACGCGGTTCGCCTAGTCTACGCGTCAACGCGGTTTTGATTGCTTGCCAGCTATCTACTGTTTCTGAAGCTATTGCGATAATAGCGGTTCCACTTAGTTTGCTTTTAATTAAACTAATAAGAGCAGGATTCGCCCTAACTGGTGGGTCCAGTAGAAGCATAACATTTTCTACTTCCCTAATAAAGTAATTTAATGTTTTAGTATTACCATCATACTTAGGCAACAGTTCTGATATGAATTTAAAAGTTGCTAACTCAATGCTTGCCATAGCCATTGTGAATTAATATAAAACGTACTAAAGAAATTTACTAAAACTTCACAAAAATATACAAATATTATATTACGTTAGTTGAGTACTGCTTACCTACTGTCAAAGAACTTAGCTTGAAGTTTTAATACGAGTGTTATATTAAACGTGATTGTAGCGAATAAATACACACTTATAATTTTATATCATTATCTGCTGTGTAATGCGAATCGTTTACTGCAATATTAGCACATATACGAATACGCACCTATAATAAAATATCTCTATTTCTAAGGTAATTTGTCTATGCGATTTTAGCCTATAAACAAACACACATAAAACATTTAAAAAGATAACGACAGGAAATATAGCATAGGAATCTGGGAATACAACAAGCACTCACTCCAATATCCTCTGCATCTCCAGCCGGGCCTTGTAGAATGCAGGTCTTCCAATTCTCCGGAGTTCCCGCGTGTTGCTCGCCGTCGTAGATTCGTATACGCGATCGCGAAGATAACGATAGATACCGTTCACTCTTAGCCGAAGAGTTCTATTCGTAGCAGAGTGTCGCGATCCTACCGACTGCGCCAGTTAAGTTACGGCGAACGAGATAATTATTAAAAAAAGATTTATTTAATTAAAACAATGTTTATTGATTAGAATATTCTACAAGACTGAATTACAATTATAATATTTAATTTAACTAAACTTATTACTAATTCTGCAATTGTGCAGTTTACGCAATGTCGCACGGCGCATCCGCTGCATAGTCAGCAATGACGTACATTAGGCGATTGGCTAACTCTGGTAGTAAAATTTATTTTATGAGCTGGTAGTCCAGGAGCACTGAGGGATTCTAATAATTCTACTGGGTAGCTGGTAGATTCTTCATCTTCCATAACTCTGTTAATGGAGATAATAATATACTCTAAATTATCCCCCGAAACAAAGCTCAAAATTTCAGCGTTTATTGCTGCTGATTGGTCGTTTCGTGGAGTCAAAATAGTTCTTTCGCAAAGCGAGGAATTTTCGCAAGTTAGTATTTGCGTTGCGTTGCCATACACGGATGATATGAGGTCTCGCGTTAATGAACTTTGCAGCATAGTTTTTCGTTAAGTACAACTTTTCCTTGTTCCTGCGGATGCACACCGTTACCGATTTCAAGTAGCAAATCTGAAAACTCTTAAGCATTTTCGTTGCCTCCGATTTACGCTCGCATATTTATTGTCAAATGCAAAGGGATAATGTAATGCTACAGTCGAGAACTCTTTAGACAGGCTCTAACTTCATCAGCCCTTGTTTCACGTGACGTTACAGGGAGAGTCTGACGAAAATCGCCACAAAAATGTATAGTAATGCCATCCACAGGTTGGCCATAAAGTGCTCGAGGGTATCTTTTAGAGCAATGACCTTCTTGCATACAGAGAGAATTCCTGTTTAATGTGCCGCATGGTCCGTGTATTATGTGAATCTTTACAGTATCGAATAATATGGGATCTTCGGTCTTATCAGGAAATTCAGCACTTATAATAGTATCGATAGCATCAGGTCTAAATTTTTCTTCTAGCCACAGTAGTATGTGGGCATGTGGCAAGCCCCGTTTTTACCACTCAACGCTGTACATATAACACAGAAATGGTCCGAAAACCTTTTCTTTTGTAATTAGGTCGACCATCAGCTTTAGTTTAAGATGAAAAACTCGGGCTATTACGTCATGTCTATCATGAGGCGCCTGAGCGGTAAAAGTTCTTGTGAAATTTCATTCCACTTTGGGTTAGTGGTGAAAGTGATGAAAAGGTCAGGTCGACCGTACTTACGGAAATAGCAAAAGGCGTCTTACGTACGCTCATGGATATAACGTGGACCTCATATAAAGCTTGACGGTAAGATAACTAATCGTCCTATGTTCTCCACGTTGTTATTGTGCATCATTGCGTCTCGCAGATGCACGAAATCCTCCAGATATTGTCTAAAAAATGTTTAGACTGAGGATGCTCACCATTTAGTTAAGGTTTTATAAAGTCTGGGGGCTCATGGAAATTTTCAATGAGCACTTTGCCACCTGAACAGCATGATCCATTTGGTTCTTTTCTCCATTTTAGAGCATTACAAAACTGACAAAGTACCACCATACCACCTATAGATGCGAATTCAGAGCAACCAATTCTGGGCGAATACAAATAACCTGCTTTCTCTTTAGTCACCCATGGAAGGATATCAATTTACGCTCCACTTTCTGGGTCTTCTATCGAACTTGATAACATTCTATTGAGAATATGCCGAAGTCGATCGGCATTTAGTCATGACTGACGTTGGTCTGCAGTTTCTTCATGCCGTATTTCCCTTACTCGTTCTCTCTTAGCTAATAAATAATGTTCCTCACTCTGAAGGGTTAGCTCATAGTTTTCTATAGCTGTTTGTAATCTTTGTCGATATTCATCTTAACTTTCAAGAATTCTGGCAATGTTGTGTCGCTCTCGATCAGCTGTTAATGTATTTAGGATAGGATAGGACGGGGTAGGGCAGGATAAGGAATACGTGCGTTCGCTGCGAATAATTGAATGCTTTAGGCAGCAGCGCGGATCTCGGCACGCTTTATATACCCGCATAGGCGTGTACAACCTAAAAACGTCCAGCCTAAGCTGAACCCTATTTAATTACATATGATTGATGATATAGATCTGAGGTCAACTTACATTGGTTAGTATAAATTTCCGAAACTGATCATTTTAACTTCTATTTATTATTTAGTAAAGTTTCAGTCAATGCTACTGAACAGAGAAAGAATATATAGTTATAGATAATTTAACAAATTAACAAATGTTCGACGTGATTCTTTAAATTGGCATAACTTTTTTATTTATGAACCGATTGACATGAAACAAACACTAAATGTTAAGTGAAGCTTACTACAATATATTAGTGAAAACCACATCTAAATCGGATAAGCCGTTTCTGAGATTAGCGTGCACAAACGCACAGACAAACAGACAAAAATTCTAACAATCATTGTTTTGGGTGCTATTTGCGTCGATAAAGGTCCCAATAATATTTTTCTCATATATCTTCCATGTACAGATAGCGATCCGTTACATTTTTATTATATGTATTGATTACTTTGGTAGAGATAATAAAATTAAACTACTATATACGGATTTTATCGCGTTGTTTATTTGACACTTTATTACAAAATTTTGTAAACTGTTACGCTACTATTACTATAAAATAGATTGTGACTGCGGACTCTCATACATTGGTCAAATCAAGAGTAGCATAGGCACCCGCATAAAAGAACATATAGCTGATGTAAAACACAAACGCTCGTTGAAGTCTGCTGTGTGTGAACATGTGCAATAGGGGACCAACCACTACCTGAGATTTGACAAACCACAGATGCTCGCTAAAGAACCGATTCCTACCAAGGATGCTTCCCGAGGCTATTGAAATCAAAAAACATCCTAATTTCAATAGAGAAGATGGTTGGAATGTACCACCAGCTTGGGATCCAGTAATTCAAATAGTCAAACCCAAGAAGAAGCAAACCACAGCTAGACATCATGATACTTTGAGCTCATTCTGCGTTAATAGAAACACCCATGATTAAATATGTTCGGGTACTTTGAAATAACTACACTGGAACATTGAGACAACTGCCATCTTAGTCTCCCCGTGACCATGGCTGCTGAAAAGAAACCGAAACGTCGGGGAAAGTGTAAACACAAATATAAATAGTATAATAGTATAGTAATAGTATAAATAGTTTTAATAGTTTCAATAATTTAATTAGCTTAAAAATGAGTAAAGTTTAATAGTAATAGTAGTGTAACAGTTTTCAAAATTTTGTAATAAAGTGTCAAATAAACAATGCGATAAAATCCGTATATAGTAGTTTAATTTCAATGAATAACATTCGCGTAAACAGAAGACAACATTAAGAGATAATAAAAGTTATAACAAGTTAACTTATCTCTATCATTTCATCATTCTTGGTGTATGGGCCATTTATCATATTTATAAATTTCAAAATAAGGAAAAATCCGTTTGCTTGTCCTTAACTCTTTCAAGAAGCAGTCCGAACAACGGAGTAATGGCATTTGGAAAGAAAGAAAACCGAGGAAGCTTTAATAAAAGATTTTTTCATTCGGCGCAAAGTTTCGGCTAGCCATTTTCATAGTAGACTTACTGATTTGTACGATCCATAAACAATTGGCAGGCGGTGGTCTTCAATTCCTTATGCCTAGGGTTGGCAAGCGCAAGTGATACTTCTGGTATGGCGAACATAAGCTACGGTAATCACTTACTTTTTGAATGCCTAGATCCAGTTGTGCAGCTGGTATGCTGGTGGTGTGGGTTTGTGTGCGTTTAAATTGAACAATTTTGTTGCAATTGACTGTTATAATATATTAAAATACAAAAAAATATGCACGTTGCGCACGCATGGCGTGTATGAGGATAGGCGAGCGATTAGTGGCGAGCGGGCCGGCGCGGCCGGCCGAGGTTCGGTCGCTGTGACGTAGTAGCCCGCGGAACCGGTTCCCGGCCGCCGCGCCGGCGCGCGCGCCCGATGAGACGTAGGAGGGCATTTTTCAAATCTTTTGACCTTTGACATAACTTAATGTCCACTGACTTATCAATTATTTTATTTAATAATTATAAGTAAAAAAATCAGGTTTAAAATGGCAATCGATAGCAAATTTTAACAAAAGTAAATTAGAATTGAAAAATATTTTAAAATAAAAATACAATTTAAAAAAGAAATTAAAATGTAACTACATGTTACCCAATTTCACGATGTCCCATGAATACCTTCTTAACTTTGAAATGTCATAATCCCAAATATTCTCATCATACTCATACTAAAATCATTTTATTTGTGGTAAAACAATATGAAATTACGTTTTTAATGTCTTTTAATTGTTTGTTATATCAAAATAAATAAATAAATCAGTTTTTATTTTGTCCTGGAATTTTGATAAACAAGTATTTAGATATGTTTTTAATCTGGGAACCATTATTTGACTGTTTAACATCGCTTCCGTTTCTTTTTCGGGCATCCATGTTTGGTTATTTACCGTTACTTAGTGTTCAGAGCAGTGTGTCGACTCGATAATTGTAATTGTTTTAACGCGAACATTGCTTAAAGTTTTGCACCAAGTATCTATACAGGGTGTAAGGGACGGTGTACCGAAAACGTTGCACAATCGTTTGTCCATAAGTACACAACTGAATGGAAATGTCAATTCAAAAATGAAACGTACGATTAAAGTTTTATGCTAGTACATTGTAATTTACACTACGCAATGTATTGCTACCAATGCAATGTGTCCGTCCACGCTATCGTATCGCGCTTCCCGCGCACCAACGCTACGCGCGCTCACATTATCTGACGGAGCCCGGATCACCTATTTTAGTGATCTACTACAATAATAATTTAAACGTTGTGACTAATAATCGGATTGTACAATTTTATTATTGTACTTACAAAAAATTTGAATAAATTGAATAACGTCTTATAAAATTAATCTTATACGCACATTTCGTTAATGTTTGTGTAGGTAAAAACAGAAAGCCAAATGTGTTTATAAAATAAAAAGGTAGAGTGATTTACGATGAATTCTTTGAATTAACAGTAAATTGTAAAAGTAATTAAACCTTACCTTAAGATCTCGCGGGCCTTATAAGATATGGTTCAAAATGGCTGCCTCCAACTTGTTCACAAACTTGCGCACGATTGATTGTTTCGTCGTGAAGGCGAGGCATCATGGAGGGGTCTGCGATAATGTCAGCTTCTAACTTTACAAATGCTGCCGTTATACGATTCCGCATTTCGTCCGCAGTAGTGCACTGACGAACACTTTTTCCTTGATATAGCCCAACAAAAAAAAATCCAGCAGTGTTAAATCCGGTGAGTGAGGCCCGAATCGCCCAATCCATCTCCGAGGAAATGTGTCGTCAAGATATTGGCGCACTCTGAGCACGACATGCGGTGGCGCACCGTCGTGTTGAAACCAAATTTGAGGTAATTGAGCAAGCGGCAAATCTTCCATTTGATCCCATTCTGCGGCAAGGTCGGAACGTAACTCATCCAGGACAGTCAGGTCTTGCTGTAGAAAATCCAAGTATCGGGGTCCATTCAAGCGCTCCGGTAAAAAGTAAGGCCCTAAAATTTTGTTGTTATAGTTACCATACCATACGTTTACTGACCAACGCGTTTGGCGACCCGTTTGTTGGGATGCATGTGGATTACTTCGCGCCCAAACGTGCGAGTTACGTCGATTCCACATGCCATTCCGAGTAAACGTGGATTCATCAGTCCAGATTATGTGGGATACAAAATTTGGATGTTGCCGCTGCTGATTCATCAACCACCTGCAGTATGCAATACGCCGAACTTGATCGCCAGGCACGAGAGCTTGCACTTTATGAATACGGTACGGCCGTTGTCGATCTCTGCGTAAAATTTTATGCACAGTCCAGTGCGATAGGCGAGTTCCGTGATTACGGCGCAGAAGTTTAGCGGTGGTTCGCGTACCAAGGTGTGGATTACGGTGAACGGCATCGAGAATTCTCCGCTCAGTGGAAACTCTAATCGGCCTGCTGGAACCCTCCTGATGCGGTACTATGGGTAAATTATCCAGTACTCATTGATACGTACGAGAAATCACACGACTGTCCATAGGGTGACGAGCGTCAGGATACCGCTGGATGTAAATGCGAAGCGCCAACGAAGCATTGCCTCGTGCCTCCCCGTATGCCATGAGCATTTGTCCATATTCACGTGCACTAAATGGCTGACTCATTATTTATTAGGTACAAACAGAACTTTGTAGTTACACAAAAAAGTTATAAACAAAACAAAAACGTTAACGAAATGTTATGAACACAGTAAATAAGCACAATTTAGTACACAAAATAAAATATAAACAAAATAAAAAACTTAACAAAATGCAACGAAAATAGTAAACACTCGCGAATACGAGAGATTACGTCAAGTACTTCCGATTCCTGACAGTAGCGCGACCGAACTAAAGAATTCAAAAATAAATTTCTTTTGCAGTTGTAGTCATATTAGATAGGGATGAGATACATCTATCTAATTAAATAAATTCATAGTCGATAACTCTCATAAAATATTTTTATGAGAGTTATCGGCTATCGATTAATTTTATACTTATAACTGCTAATTCTATTAATAAATTTTTGTTACAGTTTTGTATTTTAACAGTTAAGTAAAGATTTACTAGATTACATTACATTGTATGAATCGCTGTGTACAAAAAGCTTTGTTTTAAAACAATTAGATGGTCTTTTACATTAATTATTATTAAAAGTGATTAAATAAACTCATACATGTACATTTACGATACGAAATATCAAAACAATTAATATTTTTTTACATTTAAAATGCAAATGGGTATTGTAAAGTGATAGTAGTATAACATTTAATTACAGGCTACTTTAATCATTACAATCTTTTCAATCTACGTGACTAATTTAATAATAAATAGTGCTAACACGTTCATGTAACCTTTACTTTTAAAAGGAAAACAACTATTTTATTTATTAACCTATCCCGCTTTGTTTAATACACTTTTTTCGATATCGATCATTGATCATAGATCTTCCCTAGTTCAGTGGTAGTAGGTACGATGCGGGCGGGTTTTTACACAGCACACTATTGCCGGTGCGTAAAAAAACTTTTTTGCGTTGGTCATTGCCTTGTCCGCGCAAGATCAGCTGATTGGTTCAACTGTGTTTATTTTGTATGTTTGGATTACATAGCCGTTTTTGGTATTATGTAGTTTTTATTGATATTATCTAGTATAATGGGTCGTTTACTCATTATGTAATCATAATCAGTTAGAAAAATGTGAAATTTTGAAAGAAAATTCGATAATTTTCCGGTGGAAAATTCCTACGTTTTCCAACTCAGAATGATGGTCCGAAGCTAGTATTTCAGTTTTCGGTGAACCGTCACCTACACCCTGTATATAGCTGACGTTTACTAAAAACATACGTTTTAGTGTATTTTATATAAAATATTATAATGTGAAGTCATAAAATGTACTTTCGTAACGTCAGGTGAGTAACGTTATATATAGCCGGAATGGATTTTGTTACTAACTGGAATTATAAGGCCGAGTACTCAGTAAACTGAAAATAAAAATTAAATATTTCCTTGAATTACTTTTTATACTTCTCGTGCATAAAGTATTATTAGTAGTACTACTATAAATATTCAAACTAGAATCACCTTTAAAAAAGGAGGAGGTACTATGTTTGGCTGTACGTATTTTTTGTGTATGTTCACCGATTTCTTCACCAATTATAGACCCATTTTCAAAATTATTTTTTTGTTCGAAACCTATCTACCTACATACTTCTGAGGTGGTCTCATTGTCAACAAAAAATCTAAGGAACCCGAGGGAACTCTCAAATGTTATAGGCACATACATAGTTTTTCTTACACTTTCTAATGCAATTCCGATATGTACATATTTGTGTTAGATATTCATCATCTCATAGTGCTCAGCTGATGATGGCAGTAAGAATATCTGAAAGTTTCTAACAAAGTCATTAGGTATCTTAAAAATATTAATTATAGGTCAAATTCTTATATTTTTTTTAGTTTTATGCACGGTGCAGTCGCAAATAAATTTTGAGTTGCATTTCAGGTCTTCGGCATAACAAACGCAGATAAGTATACAAACTTACTGGAAAAATGGTAGTATTTCTGGATGTTGACAAGTTTTTGACTCGTAAAGATTTAAGTCTACTAAAGAGAACTAAATGGCCATGGCAAAGAACACACTTTATACTAGCAAGAAAATGTTATAACTGCAATACTTATACTGATACGAACGCCGGAATACCGACTCATTTTGTTATTTTTAGTAACAGACAAATATAATTGGTCTTTTGAATTATACATTTTTCTGGTGCCAAACCTGTTCATTGTTTACTATTTATGATCATTTTCCGGACAACGAATGTGAATTTTGTAACAAGTAACAAAGCTACTAACTTACAACAACAAAAATGCCACTTACCGGAGCTGAACGAGCTAGGAGATTTAGAGAAAAGTTAAAGAAGCATCCTGAAAAATATGAAAGATACAAACAGAAACAAAGAGAAATTGTTAATAAGCAAAGGAAAAAAATTGCTGATTTAGATGAACAGGAAAAAAAGCAAAGAGAGCAGTGGAGAAAACAGAAAAGGAATCAGAAAGAAAGAAAACAAACATCAATTGAACGAGAAACTATACCAACAAATAAAATAAAGAAGCAAAGTAGTAAACTAAATAAAAAGTTACAATGGCTATCCTCTACTTATATTATGACACAAAAAAAGCTTTTTTATGACACAAATATACACCATAAGCGATGTTGTTACTCGGTCAATTTCACCAAGACCGTTTTTTTTTCAATTTCGGTGACGGAATTTCTTTTATTTTTGTAATAATTGTGAATTTTGTTCATAAGTCTAAGCAAAATAACAAAATAAAATACACATAATCTTAACAAAAATAAATGAAAATATTGCGCCGTCGATATTGAAAAAATCGGAGTTGTTGCAAATGATATCATTCTATCTGTGATTATTGTGATGACTATTAAAACTGTAGAAGTAGGTACCTAGTTAATTTAACATAAAAAGTAAGCATTGTGAACTCAACTTTATGTTCCTGTTAGTAACTAAGAATTCCAATTAGTAATTTGTTAAAGTGAGACTTAGTTTTTCAAAATGTTGTTTTCTTTGTGATTTTATAAGAAGATGATTAACGTAACAACTAAATATTGTATATTTTGATATGTTTTACTAGAATTTCTAAGAGATTGAGTTTTGTACCTTGTGTTTTATTCATAACAGACTATAATTTGAGAAGATTATGAAACAAATGTTACTAATCGGAAGAATTTTCTTTTAAGATAAGATAAGATAAGATAAGATAATATTTATTTGTTTGATCATGGTATACATAAGAATGCAAGATAGTATAAACAATAAAGTCCATGCATGTTCAGCCTCATACTGTGGCATACAAATACAAAGATAAAGATAACATTAATAATTTGTGAAAATATGCTGAAAATTGTTTTTGTTTGCTAGTTTAATCAATGTAACTGATTTAAATAATAATAAATATTTTTTTTTATTTACAAAATAGCCTGGCTTTTATTAGAAAAAATATTTTAAGTGTTACTAATTGGAACTACTTTTGCCCTGAGTGCTCCATGCAAACTCATTTTTTGGCTTCACTGCTTATTCAATTATAAAACAATTGGTATTTTCAAAAAGCTCATTTAATAAGCTACTCAATAATTTAAAAAAATAAAACAAAATAATTTCTAAAAAAATAGAATTCCGGTTCCGTAACGGTCAAGTTTTTTGAAAAACGCCCAGGAACACTTACCATCAAGCGGCTAGTAGCATACTGGCCACCTGATATTTAGAAATTACCGTACTACGCTCACCGCCTTTGGTATACATAATATCAGCCCTGTATTAAACTGTCCCACTGCTGGGCATAGGGCTCTTCCCAGTATAAGAAGGGTTAGACCATAGTCTATTACGCTAGCTCAGTGCGGGTTGGCAGACTTCACATATCTTCGAGAACATTATGGAGAACTTTCAGACATGCAGGTTTACTCACAATGTTTTCCTTCACCGTTAAAGCAAGCGATCTATAGCGACTAACTTCAATACGCACATAACTTAGGAATGTCAGAGATGCGTGTCGAGACCTCTGCGTGGGAGTCCAAAGATGTCCCACTCCCACAACTGTTATTATTCTGACTGTATGTAACATCTATTTATAAAACAGTCGATCATGATAAGAATTCAACGATACAATGTAAAAACCGAAATTAGCTGAATCAATCCATTGAACCTTTTTGTCTGCACGTATGGAATGGTTCACGTGATCGCCTGGTCACTACCACTGCGCCGAGTATTGTGGGTTCGATCCCCAGACGAGACAAATAATTGTGTGATCCGCAAATAGTTGTTCCGACTCTGGGTGTCCTTTATGTTTGTTGTTTAAATAATAATAATAATAATAATAATATAATATAATATCACATACAAACAACACCACTCAAACTGGAACAGTTATGAAACACATGCCTGTTCCAGTTTGATCGGCTTTACTACTATGACGAAGTGGTTTCCTCGCCACTGCGCCGAGTGTTGTGAGTTCGATCCCCACAGTGTCAAAAATATTAAGTGATTCACAAATAGATATATATACCGAATCTGCATGTTTTTGTTTCCATTGTTTAAAAGTTCTACTCAGTTCAACTAATAATATCTAATATTCTATAATATTCTACCACATACACACAACACCATCTAGCCCAAACTAAGCAGAGCTTGTACTATGGGTACTAGACCATGGATAAACATACATATATACTTTTTTTTTGTAAATACATACATATTATACATAGACACACCCAGATCAAGACAAACATCCATGTTTATGCACACAAATGTTTGACTTGTGCGGGAATCGAACCCGCGACCTCAGGCGTGGCAGTCGGTTACACTAACCACTACGCTATCCAGGCCAACGTTAAATGTTAATGTTTGTAAAGTCACCCGCGACACAGAATTTATTCCTAGTGGCCGCACTTTGTATTATAATATATTTATAAATAATTTAGAGATTCTAGAAATATTTGGTATATTAAAATGAATAAGACCGAATTATCACAACAATTAAATATTAATATTTTTACGAAAGTGAGTAGACAATGTGAATAAGACTAAAAAAGATTTATATTACATTCACAAATTACGCATTTAGGGCGCACATAAACGGGGACATTGACAATGTCAAAATAACAGCTTTTTACCTAATGCATATGAAAGTATATAAGGTACCTATAGCAAAACATCTATTTTTAAAATGTTTGTCTGCCTGTCTGTCTGTCTATTTGTTCCGGCTAATCTCCGAAACGGCTGAACCGATTTTGACGGGACTTTCCCTGGCAGATAACTGATGTTATAATGAGTAACTTAGGCTACTTTGATTTTAGAAAACAAATAGGTTTCTGCGGAGAAATATTAAAAACAATGAAATAATGAACAATATCCGATTCATCTATACTCTATACAAATAAATAAAATTGAAGTGTCTGTTTGTAATGTCAAAATAACAGCTTTTTATCTAATGCATATAAAAGTATACAAGGTATGCATGTAAAAGTATACAAAACATATATTTTAAAATTGTTGTCTGTCTGTCTGCTTGTTGTTCCGGCTAATCTCCGAAACGGCTGAACCAATTTTGACGAGACTTTCACTGGCAGATAGCTGACTGATGCTATACAGAGTAACTTAGGCTAATTTTACTACAGAAAAAAAATCTATGAAGTAATGAACAATTTCCGATTAAAATAAGGAAATGTATATAAAATAATAATTTTAATATGTAATAATAATAATAATAATAATATTCTACCACATTCACACAACACCATCAAGCCCAAACTAAGCAGAGCTTGTACTATGGGTACTAGACAATGGATAAACATACATATACTACTTTTTTTTGTAAATACATACATATTATACATAGAAACACCCAAACCAAGACAAACATCCATATTTATGCACACAAATGTTTGACTTGTGCGGGAATCGAACCCGCGACCTCAGGCGTGGCAGTCGGTTACACTAACCACTACGCCATCGAGGCCGACGAAAGAAAAAAATATACATCCTATATATATATATATATATATATATATATATATATATATATATATATATATATATATATATATATATATATATATATATATATATATATATATATAATAAATCAAAATTGACCTACAAAGTAATAGTAGTAATTAATTTTAGTATAGGTCATTTCTATACGAGGAATACAGACATATTAAGTTTTTGAAATCCACGCGCATAGCTAGTTTCCTAATAAAATTAATTTGCCCAATCTGGTAATGGCGATCATAGGAAAACAATCACAAATGTCACGGGATCAAAGCAAGCATATAAAAAACTTGAATATGAATTACGAAAAGTAATAATAAAATATTTTGTAGTGAAGAACTTTACATTAAAAAAGCGTATAAAAATTAAAAAGGTTAATTTCGAAGAAAAGTAATAATAATATTTAAACAATAAAAATAAGGATATAAACTTTATACCTAAAAAGGAATCAATTGGATTGCGCTTCTTGTGAAATATCAATCTAGTTTCTTGCACGATTCAGAAATTATACACAGGTATTAACAAGTTAAATAATAACATTATTTTCACATAAGTCGTGTGTTACACACGCGTGTTTGTTGTACGCGCTAATAACTGATAACATATGGCGGTAGACACTGTCAATGTTTCCATGACAAATCTATCTATTTAATGTAAAAATAATTAAAAAGCCAATTAAGACTATTTACAGACTATTTTTAGACATTGGATAAAGTTATAATCGGTTTTTAACATATTAACGATACATTGAGTAGTCGAAACAGATTAATCGACTAGTCTATTAACTAAACTACTATAAAACGCAGGAGTGTCACCATCGTATCGCCAGTATTCGTTTACTGAAGAATCATGTTCAAACACGTAAGTTAATGTTTTGTTATATTTTTATCAATTTATTATGCTATTAAGTAAATCAATACGGTGCGTTGGAAAAATACGCCGCAATATTTCCCTGTAAAATTATTAAGCAGAAACAGTGATTCCATATTTGACAAGCCATTATGAACACACAGCGACACATCAACCTAGACTTGACTTTGAACTATTAGAAGTTGAACGCTGCGAATCGTGCGAGAGAGTGCGTTAAATTTTTGTTACGCTCTATCCTTACCATTACATCGACACCACTATGCACTGTCCCTTTCCGACAATTCTCTACTTTGTATGTAGCGTAGTTATGCGTATATAGAGTGTCTAACTTGATGTGTAGCCGTGTGTAGTATCGATAAATAAATTACGTCGTTTTATTTAATTTATTATATGAGTTCAATTTCACCTGTAAATTATATACCTATATAGGTAATTGTTCAGTGTTGATTTAGAAATAATTTTTGATGTTATTAACAATAATTAAATATCTTAGAACATTGTATCGATATTATTAAAAAACTAATTTAGTATTTTAACTACCGTTTATAGATGACTAGTTTTCACCCGCGGCTTCGCTCGCGTAAATGTAGGTTAGGTTAGGTTTGCACCAGTTATTTTTTCTGGATGAAAGGGACCCTATGTCCTATTCTGTACCCCTGACAACGTGCATGCAAAATTTCATGTTGATCGGTTGAGTAGTTAAGGCGTGAAAGCGTAACAAACAAACAAACTCATTTTCGCATTTATAATATTATAGTTAGGATAGTTAGGATGAACGTCTATCGTATAAATGACAGAGTACTAATTTCTGTAACAATATCTGTTTAAAATAAAGTTATGATCTATTCTCAGTGCCAAACACAAATAGTATTCTCCTAAATTAAAATAAACGCCAAATAGAACATCAATTGCATATCCGTTCACATTTAACGTTTACTCACATTAGACTACATTGTCATTCTATTTTGAATACATTTTATTTTGTAAATTACACTACTTTATTTATACTGATTTTTTCGCGTTGTTTATTTTTTTATAAAATACTATTATTATTACATTTTAAAACTTTAAACAACTATCGTTAAACACTTTTACTAGTTACTGTTTACTTTTATTTAAGATATTTAAATTTAAAACTATTTAGATTAGATTTTACATTTTCCTAGATCTTTTACATTTTATTTCTAGAATCGGCCCTTATTTATTCCTTGAGAAAATAAACTTTAAACTCACTTCAAGGTTTAACTTTGGTATCTATTTGATATAGTTGTTATTGGCGAATGACTGTTTGTATAATTTATATTATAATAATATGTGTGTTCTTATACGATGCAGGTAAGCGTTGTGTTGCTGTTAGTGGCGATGATGTGGTGTGCCACTCTCGCTAGGCCGTACTTCGGCGATTTCAACTACGGAGACTGGTATGGCCCGTATGGCTACGATGACTGGTATGGCCCGTATGGCTACGGTGATGGCTTCGGCTACGACGGCTTGGACGGTGTCTTTCTGTAATCGCATTTAGCTATTTAATTTCATATATTACTTTCGCAAGTTCTGTTATATAATAAATTAAATTTGATCGTTACATAAAAGAACTTTCGTTACATGCTATGTTCCAAAAAAATTCGATTAAAGGGTGAGAGATATTTTGATGTGTTTGTTTTTATCTGTCGCCCCTGAAACGTGCATTAGTATATGAGCTATCTGATCGAGACCGGTCTAACATTACGCCGAGCGATCGCGAATCGCAGTGCACCGCAGTCCGCAGAATTAAGAATTTTATTGAAATAAAAACATATTGTTACAATTATTTTAAACCCACCAAACTGCATAACAGTTTGTCGGCGGGATTAGCGCTCGATTATAACATAATATATGTGCTACATATATGGAACCAGTTTTACGCTCTCGGTTTACAGTGGTTTAATAATTAGTATTTAATGGCAATAACAATCAAATCAAATACAGACAATAAAGCAAGAAGTAAGTAAAAATTAAGCGGTTTAACTCAGCAATACCTTTTTAAGTTTGCTTCTAACAGTTTGTTTCTTCATTAAATCAACATTTGTTCTCAGCCAGGCATGTTTGTTAAACAATGTAGGGATCAAATACTTGCTGGTTCTTTTTCCATAATAATTTCTTACTTTAGGTATTACAAATTTATGTTGTCTAACGCTTTTAGTATTATAAGTATTTTCCACATTTATTTTGAACTTATCCTCATACAATTGTTCTATAACCACCGAGTATTCGACCCTTTTATGTATAGGAAGTACTTTACAGATAGATAATAGTTTCTCATAATTATCTTTGCGTTCAAGTTTTGTTTCTCTATCGACTAAGTATATCATGAAGCGAATTTGCAGTGACTTTATGATATCTAAATACGTTGTAAATGTACGTCCATACGTGCTCAATCCATAGCTAAGCAGCGAATCAGCGAGTTTTACGTGAGGTGACCACGCGAACGTTGCCACGAATATCACTAATGTATATAAAATTTCATTTGAAATATTTCATCTCTGTCAATCGCAGCGGGTTCCCAATTTTAACTTGGAGTTTCACTCAATCTACAGCAGCAGTACCTACTGGAAGTGTACCTACTTCGATTCTCCAAGACTAATGTTCCTATCAAAAGTAGGAGTTCCGGGTTTCTAGGGAAAGAAGTGTACTGTAGTAAGGTACTAAATAATGTAATATTAATAATGTACTCCAGACCGAATTTCGGTCACGGCAGCCGGTCTTAACGGAGACTAGCCTTCTGCGCAGGAGATATTATACTGCACAAATGTGTGCCCAAACATAAGTGCACTCTCTGTTCCCTAACTCTCAAGATCCGATGGGACGGTAATCCGACACCACCGGAGAGAGATCAGGCGCAGGACCAACGGCTTTACGTGCTTTCCGAGGCACGGGGGTGTCTAACACCGCCAACCTCCTCACTCCGGGCTGCTATTGAGCTTTCGTAACAGAAAAACCCAGTAACTTTTTGTTGGCCCGACCCTGGATTCGAACCCGAGACCTCATGCACAGGAGTCGCATTATCCCTTATCTTACCTATATCGTGTGGCCTGTTACGTATCTGGTGAAATGAGGTTGTAATATTATGTAGATACTTTTATCTGCAGTTTTCGTGGATAGTGCGCTACTATATTTGAGGTCTTGAGTTCGATTCTCGGTTTGGGCAAGACGTTATTGGATTTTAGGGCCGAGATATTCTTAGTACTAGTACTTAAATGTGCCTGATAATCTGGAACTGTTTCTTATTCATTATACTTTGTACTCTCATACAATATTGATTTCGTTTGACAAGTAAGAGAAAGATTAAATAAACTTTAATTGCTTACATTAATTTTAATTAAAGATAGGCTTGACTTCATTTCTACAGGTAACCATTTCAAATATGTGTATGTCGTATAAAACATTTTTCGTTCTGGAAACAGATGGTGAAGGTCGATTTTAGATTGCATCTTCGACTATTAGCGAAATATGAGTCTAATTTGACTGCACGGATGGCGTAGTGTTTTAAGTGGTCGCCGGGCCACTGCCACTGCATCGACTAGTGTGGGTTCGAATCCCACACGAGACAAAACTTTGTGTGATCCATAAATGGTTGCGCCGAGACTGGGTGTTCGTTGTGTCCGTTATTTGAAATTTTGTAAAGTCCTCCGAAACACAGGATTTATTCCTAGCCCGAATGTAGGTATTTTAAAAAAGTATTATCATCTGCCACTTATTTGGTGAAAATCACAAAAGCAGTTCTATACATAAAGCTAATATATAGGTATAGTAGGTAACTAAATTATAAATAGCCTTTAGCATGGCCTGTAATAAGCCAGGATCAACACGTTAACTTGTGTTAATACATTATGTATTTATAACGTAGTTCACACAGTTCATGGTCCTAACCACCATGTTTTATGGCATTCTTGGTATAAGTGTCGATAGCTCAATGGCATCGGACTTGTAATCGAGTGGTATGGGGGTTTGGTTCCTAACTATTGCACTTCTGATGTCTGTCTTAACACAAGTATTTAACTGCTGCTTACTACCCAAGAAGAATAGCAGCGATAGCTCAGTGGGGAGACCAACAGACTGCAATGCAGAGGGTCTCGGGTTCGAACCCACGTCGCGCACCTCTGACTTTCGGAAGTTATATGACTTTTTGAAATTATGTGCTTATTGATTGACAATTATCGCTTGCTCCGTGCCTCGGAGAGCACGTTAAGCCGTCGGTCCCGCCTGCCATGAACATCTATAGCAATCGTTAATGGGAGAGTGTCGACACAAAAAAAAAATCCCACTTGGTCGAAGTGTCGCCGGTCTACACTAACTGGCCCACACATAAGATAAGTACTACCCAATTTGAAAGTATTCCACGAATTAAGATTTACAGAAATCAACACTAGCACAAGCAAAACTAGTTGAAGGAACAAATAAAAAGTATTAATTTATTAACAGTAAAACATACATATTTAACAATTAATACTAGAATACTTGTATTAGAAGTGGGTTCCCACCCATTGCACTACTTTATTTTTTGACGTGACAACGTCTAATAAATCGATGAACGCCGGTTGCATGCACGAAAAAGGATGACTCATTGTCCCGTTACGCTTTTTGTCCTGTTACGTTCATTGTCCCGTTACGGGAAAGAAATTTTGTTATGACGTTGTCACGTTAAACTATCGTCCGTAAACCGACTTTACAGACAACCAATTTTTTTTTAAATAGTAATAGTATTCTATCACATACACACAACACCGTCTAGCCCAAACTAAGCAGAGCTTGTATTATGGGTACTAGACAATGGATAAACATACATATATACTTTTTTTTGTAAATACATACATATTATACATAGAAACACCCAGACCAAGACAAACATCCATGTTCATGCACACAAATGTTTGACTTGTGTGGGAATCGAACCCGCGACCTCAGGCGTGGCAGTCAGTTACACTAACCACGACGCCATCGAGGCCGCCAAAACTGGCATGAACCCACTCCTAATACAAGAATTCTAGCTTAGCTGGAGGGGTTAACAAGAATACTAGTCATTTGAAACCCAAATTGCTAGTCATATTTTATTAAATAAAAAATAATAAAAATAATAGATGTACCAAACTGCGAAACGGTTTATTGGCGCACGTAGCTACCGAATCATTCATTTATAAAGGATTGCAATATTAGACCTTTTTTACTTTTTTTCACACATTTAGAAATAAGAAAAATAAATTTACCATAAATAAAAAAGCTGAATGATAAATGCAGACTGTTTCAACTGTAGTAAAAAATGTGGTCAAAACTTAACCGCAACAAAAAGAAATCGTAATCAAAAAAAAAGAAATGCTCGATATGAATTAGGTTTTATTATTATTTTTAATTACACATGATGTTGCTTGAAAAATTGTTATGTCACAAAGGTTAGGAGCTTACAAAATAAAGTTTGTAGTGTACGGTCCTATATTTCACCCACAAATCTTTTGGTTTCGAGGGGAAACATGTCGATATGATAATCGCAAACAATGTACGAATTTGATGCGGTGATGAAGATATGACGGAATCCTTGAGCGTATTATCCCAATGCGAATCGTTCTCGAGTAACTGTAATAGTTGACACGCCTCGCAGTAAGTCGCACACAGATGTCCATTAATTGTTCTCAGTTGTTGAAACGATGTCGGACCACGAACATTCACCAACAACAATCGAAGATAATAACATTCCTCGTTATTTTGATGTAGGTACTGTGTAGATGCGAGCTCTAGAGCTAGCGTCTGAAGCAAATATATTTGGATGTCCTTCAACTGGTGTTCCTTGTTTTCGACGCTGAAACGTTTTCGATGATGCGTTCCATGTGTAATAGCGTGGCGTATCAGCATACAGCAAAATGCGAGCGAAAACATCTGTTTGACAAACTGAGAAGAAACTTGTTAATGTGGTCGACAGTGGACGTGCCGCTCTATCCGCCGCGTTCCCTTGATTGAAATACACTCGATGTCCATTTTCTAGATGAACTGCCAAATACAATGCCAATTTTGGAGCAATCTGAACTTAAGACAGTGGTGTTCCGGCTTGAATTCTTCAATTGCTGCACACGAACACACTAATTTACTGCATTAAACCGCATTATGCACATAAAAATAAAATTCAACCGTGACAACGCGACCTTTACGACCAGATTCCCGCCAAAGTCCGTAAAATATTATAGTTGCGATCAGAAATTCTGAACGACGGGACGAACATCAAACGTTTGACATTCAAAACCATAAAAATGAAAAACAAAAACTTTTAAATTTAATTGATTTCTAAACGACGGCGACGGGACGAACATCAAATTTTTGACAGGTAGGAATAATTTCTAAGGGAAAGCGAAATTGTTGTTTTTACTATATTCTAAGCCTTTTGTTTTATATTACTCACCTTTTAAACCTTCCCTGGACTTCTACAAACATTTCAAAATCAAAATCAGCTAAATCGGCCTAGCCGTTCTTGAGTTTTAGCGAGATTAACGAATAGCAATTGATTTTTATATATATAGATTTATATATATTATTATATTATATATATAGATTTATACATACATATATATATATATATATATATAAATATATATAAATATATATATATATATATATATATATATATATATATATATATATATATATATATATATATATATTTGGTATGTTAAGATGGATATGACAGAATTATGTATATTTAATTGTTGTCATACCTACAACAATTAAATATTAATTTTTTTAACGAAAGTGAGTAGACAATTTGAATAAGACTGTAAAAAAGAGTTATATTACACTTACACATCACGCATTTTCGCATGTCGGCCTCGATGGCGTAGTGGTTAATGTAAACTGACTGCCACGCCTGAGGTTGCGGGTTCGATTCCCGCCCAAGTCAACATTTGTGTGCATGAACATGGATGTTTGTCTTGGTCTGGGTGTTTCTATGTATAATATGAATCCATTGTCTAGTACCTATAGTACAAGCTCTGCTTAGTTTGGGCTAGATGGCGTTGTGTGTGTGTGATAGAATTTTATTATTATTATTTAGGGCGCACATAATAGGAAATAAGCCTATTACCGGCAAACGGGAACATTACGAGATTCCTTGTATACTATTGTATATAACAAATTTCCTAATAAAATTCATTTGTCTAATTAGGAAATCACGATCACAAGCAAACAATTACAAATTTATGCCATGGGATCTATGTAAGTTTATAAAATTAATTTACATGAATTACGAAACGCAGTAAGTATTTTGTAATGTATGAACTTTATATTTGAAACAGCGTATAGAAGTAAATGTATGATTTCGAAGAAAAATAACAATTTATTTCGTAGTAAGTGAACTATAAACCTAAAAGAGATCAATTAAACTGCGCTTCTTCTAAAATATCAAACCAATTTCTTGCAGTATTTAAAACTATACACAGGTATTACAGTTAAAATAATAAAATTAATTTTACAAAAATTATGTGTTTACGCGCTCAAACTGCTAAATATGACGGTAGATACTGTCAATGTCTCCATGACAAATTTATATATTTAATGTAAATATAATTAGAAAGCCAATTAAGACTAAGATAACATATAATTTCCATCATTTTGTAACATTATAACTGGTTTTAACTCATCAACGATACATTGATTAGTCGACACAGATTGTCGTCCAAAATTAATCGACTAGTCTATTAACAAAACTAATATAAAACTCGGGAGTGTCGCCATCGTATCGCCAATATTCGTTCACCGAAGAATCATGTTCAAACACGTAAGTTAATGTTTTGTTATATTTTTATCAACATAATATGCTGTATATGTTACTGTTTACTTTTAATTAAGATATTTAAATTATAAAACCTATTTAGGTTACATTTTACATTTTCCTAGATCTTTTACACTTAATTTCTAGAATCGGCCCTTCCTTGAGAAAATAAACTATAAACTCACTTCAAGGTTTAACTTTGGTATCTATCTGATATAGTTGTTATTGACGAATGACTGTTTGCATAATTTGTATTATATGTGTGTTCTTATACCATGTAGGTAAGCGTTGTGTTGCTGTTAGTGGCGATGATGTGGTGCGCCACTCTCGCTAAGCCACACCTAGGACACATACTGCACCGGGTGCTGAACTTAGGCGGTATCGGCGACGGAGGCCGGTATGGCTACGGAGACGGCTACGGAGACGGCTACAGAAATGGCTTCGGCGGCTTGGCCGGTGGCCTTCTGTAATCGCATCTACCTATTTAATCTCACCTATTACTTTCGTAAGTTCTGTTATGTAATAAATTTTTGATCGTTACATAAAATAACTTTCGTTACATGCTACGTTCCAAAAAGAATTCGATTAAAAGTTCAAATATTTTTACGTGTTTATTTTTATCTGTCGCCCCTGAAACGTGTATTAGTATATGAAGAGGGAGTTATCTGATCGAGATCGTTCTAACATTACGACGAGCGATACAATCGCAGTGCACCGCAGTCCGGGGCAGTTTTACGTGAGGTGACCACGCGAACGATGCCACGAATATCACTAACGTATATAAAACTTCACTTGAAATATTTAACCACCTAACCTGCATGTCTAAGAGTTCTCCAGTATGTTATTGAAGATATATGAAGTCTGCCAACCCGCCAGCCTAACCCTTCTCACACTGAGAAGAGGTTTGGGACAGTTTAATACAGGGCTGATATTATACACCAGCTGTACTGAAGAGTACTTCGATTCTACAAAAATTTGTATTCAAGACTTATGTAAGTTCCTATCAAAGGTAGAGTTTCCAGGTTTGCTGTTGTAGAGTACTAATGCAATTTGTATCCCTACTATAACTAACATAACCTACTTTTACGCGAGTACCGCTGCGAGCGAAAGCTAGTCCCTAATAAAACAAAATAAAAAATAAGGTGAGCCCTTTTAAAGCATCAAAAAATTGCGTGTATGAGGAATGTGATGAAAGTGAATGAATCCAGAGAAGTGTTTCAGGATTGTAGCAAATGGAAATCCGTAGTCTCTGCCTACCCCTCTGGGAAACAGGCGTGAATCTATGTATGTATGTAAAAATTGCTGGCGAAATGTGATTGTATAATGCAAGTCTACCTACCCAATGCAGAATATACAAAGTTTAAACATGTACGTACTGTATAATGAGCGTTTTGACAGTGTATACAACATAACCTTAACACTCAAGCGTTCGTAGATAAGGCGTGTAACCTCGCGATTCGTTATCTCCACTTATACGTACCAATCACGAATCACTAAGTGTAAACAAACCACTCCTGCTGTCGTGATATTGCAAACTGACAGCACAGATGGCGTTATGGTTAAACTGGTCGCCTCTCCACTGCTGGTTCGATTAGTCTGAGTGTATTTTGTGTCCGTTGTTCGAATGTTTGTAAAGTTTCCCGCGATACAGAGATCTTTTCCTTGTATTTGTACAAAAACAACGACATATCTACACAGTATTATGATTGGCACGGGATTCCTATCAATATGCGAAGACATACATAAATTTACGACTATATATTTTAAAGGTGTAGACTGAGACGTACTACATCGCTATACGCCAGCTAATTTAAAGCTACTTAATGGGAACGATTTCTATTGTGGATTCTCGGACACAAAAACTAAACTTCGTGATAATACTAAGGATGTTTAACTGAAAATCCCAATAACAACGTGTCCTTCTCTAAAATACGTCGAGTATTGTGGGTTCGGTTTAGTCTGAATGATCTTTGTGTCCGTTCTTCAAATGTCTGTAAAGTTACCCGCGATACAGGAATCTATGCTAGCGCGTGAGTCTATATACACATGATACATAACAGCCCAAAAAACTTCGGATACCTTTTAATATACAGCAGGACCTTGCCGTCCTTTACGAGTGGTTTCAGTATAATCTACTGACTATCAATGTTTCCAAAACTAGCTATATACTTTTTAAAGCTAAAAATAAACCAATACCCGATTACTTACCTCTCACAATAAATAATAGACTTTTACAGGTTAAAACACATGAAAAATATCTTGGCCTACATATAGATTCGTCCTTAACATGGAATTTTCACATTAAACACTTAATTAATAAATTAATATCCTTCCATGCTTCCTTACGGATTAATTTTCGATGCATACCACGCAAACTACGTTTTAAAATTTACAATTCCCTGGTAAAACCACATTTGTTGTATCTAATTGAAATCTGGGGAAACGCTGCAAAAACGAGATTGGGCAAATTACAAGTCTTACAAAACAAAATAATAAAAATGTTATTTGATTATAAATTTCGAACAGAAACTAAAAAAAAATATCGTGAAACTAAATTAATGAACCTAAAACAATTATACATTTATAGCACTTGTATTTTCATTCGCAAAACAATTAACAATAATGTCCGCACTGAATTACAATTTACTAAGCGGAAAAAAGTTGGGCGCCCCTGCACGCGACGCGCGAGTTTCATAGTCTTGCCTAGAATTCGAACAAATTACGGCCAAACCGCAATGACTTATGACGGTGCGCGCCATTATAACAAAATACCCTCCGATATAAAAAATATTGTATCTTTCAACATATTTAAAAAACGATTGGCACAGTATATTATTACAAAAGTATCGATTTGAGAAATCTAATTGTTTTTCTTTTGAATGCGAACTGTTTTGGTAATGTGTGTTTTTGTGTAAATAACCAATTGGTCTATAAATGTTTTTGTGTATATGATTGTACTTTTAATAATTTATTTAAGTAAGTACTCTCTTTTTAATAACGTGCGGCAATGAATGTTACCTATGTCTTTTATTGTAAACATGTTCTCATGTAAGTGACTTTTGTCTTTATGAGAATAAATGTCTTTAAACCTTATACGTGTAACGCGCACATACGGGGCTACTGTAGCTTATGGTTACTTATAATAATAATGCCCTACGTTTACGTTTATTTACACATTAGAATTAAACTATTCTTCAAGTATTATATCGTGGCTTATTTAAAAAAAAAAAAACTATTTAAGCGTGTTGGGATTTTTTATGTGCGATAGCCTAATAGGAGACCGTTGTACTGGTACCGTTGTTTCGCCTGCGAGACCTAATCTCGAGTTTGATCCCAAAGCACGTACCTCTAACTTTTCGAAGTGATGTGCATATTAAATAACTAATTATCGCTCGCTTTAACGGCGAAGGGAAACATCGTGAAGAAGTAAGAGTGTAAGAGGTTTCCATAATGTTCTCGATGATATATAAAGTCTGCTAACCCGCACTGGGCCAGCGTAGTTAGACTTAGGGCAACCCTTCTCCCACTGAGAACTCGGATTTGCTCAGCAGTGGGACAGTTTATATACAGGTTTGATATTATTTAACAGTGAACATTTTATTAATGTGAATGAAGAATTTGAAAGGTAGAATTTCGTTCCCAAATTGGGTAAAGTGTTATTTAATTATCTTGTTAGGATATTATCAATAACAGCAAACTAATTATGTACCCGCTGCTCAGTAGACAGTAATAGGATCGTGGGACATAAAACATGCAGGGAAAATAAAGTTATGTGAAATCTTACGTTGTAGGTTCTTACTAACTGATAAATTCTTATCCTTACTAAAATGATAAATGCGAATGTGAGATTTATTGTTTGTTACGCTAACACGCCTTAACTACTTGCCTGATCATCATGAAATTTCGCATGCACGTTGTCAAGGGTACAAGAAAACATACACTAATTTTCATAAAAAACATACACTAATTTTCATAAAAAACATACACTAATTTTCATTTAAAAAAATGTACTGTTCCCGAGGAATCGAAAATAGACATAATCTATATTTACGCGAACGGTGCCGCGGACAAAATCTCGTACCTAGTTTAATAAAAGTTTAAAAGTAGTGTTTATTAATAATCAGTAAATAGTTAAATTTCAATCACTTGGTATATCGCACGACCCAGGAGCAAAGTATTTAAAGATGGGATAAAAGTATAGTAGAGACCGTGTCATCTAAGCTATGTAGACTCTAAATTCCTGAGCGAGATACAGTAACAGTTTTATATATAACTAGCTGTTATCCGCGACTTCGCCGGCGTGGATTTTTTATTGCGGGCCTCTATTTTTCTAAAATAAGAGTTCCGAAGTTACTCTTTATAACATCAGCTATCTGCCAGTGAAAGTCCCGTCAAAATGGGTCCAGCCGTTTCAGAGATTAGCCGGAACAGACAGACAAAAATTAAAAAAATGTTTTTTTGCTATATGTATACTTTCATATGCATTTAGTAAAACGCTGTTATTATGATATTACAAACAGATATTTCAATTTCATTTATTTTTACTTGGTTTTGTTTGTGTTCTATAATATCAACGAGTGCTGATGCTGATTTTCTGACATTAATACCTACCTATATAAAAGTGATGTGGGTTCGAACCCCACACAGGACAAAAAATTGTGTGATGCGCAAATAGTTGTTCCGACTCTAGGTGTTCTTTAAGTCTGTTGTTTAAATGTTTGTAAAGTCACCCGTGACACAGGATTTATTCCCAGTGGCCGCACTTTGTATTGTATTTTATAAATAATCAAAAAGAACTGTGTATAATGTATATGAACATACATTTAACGGAGATTCCAGGAAAATTGGTATAATAAGGTGAATAAGACAGAAGTACGACAACAATTAAATATTAATATTATAATGAAAGTGAGTAGACAATGTGAATAAGACTTTAAATAAGATTTACATTACGCTCACACATCATGCGTTTAAGGCGCACATAATAGGGCGCGAGCCTATACCCGGCAAACGAAACATTGTCAGATTCCTTGGTACTACTACTAGTATAGTATTATATTATCTGTGGTACTACTGAATATTAATTGCCTAATAAAATCCATTTGCCTAATCGGGAAATCACGATCATGCGCAAACAATCACAAAATGTCACAGAAGCTAAATAAGTAATTAAAAAAATATTTTGTAGTGTAGAACTTTATATTTGAAACAGCGTATAAAAATTAAAAAGTTGGATTTCGAAGAAAATTAGCAAGATATTTTGTAGTATATGAACGTTATACCGATAAAGGCATTAATTGGATAGCGATTCTTCTGAAATATCAAATCGGTTTATTACCTGATTTAAAAACTATACATAGGTATTAAAAAGTTAAAGAATAAAATTATTTCCACAGAAATTATGTGTTTACGCGCTCAAACTGCTCAAAAATGGCGGTAGATGCTGTCAATATTTCCATGACAAATCTATCTATTTAATTTAAATATAATTAGACTAAGATAACATATTAATTTCCATCATTGTGTAACATTATAACCGGTTTTTAACTTAAACGATACATTGATTAGTCGAAACAGATTAATAGACTAGTCTATTAACTAAACTAATATAAAACGCAGGAGTGTCGCCATCGAATCGCCAATATTCATTTACCGAAGAATCATGTTCAAATACGTAAGTTAATGTTTTGTTATATTTTTATCAACATAATGTGCTATTAACTAAATTAATATGGTCAGTTGGAACAATTGTAAAATATTTAAAATTACCGGAAAATATATCAAAATACATTTTTGTGAAATAATTAAATTCACAGAAAATACTCCGGAATATTTTTTCAAGATAGACTTGAACAGATTTTGTTAGAGAAATTGGCAATTGGTACGATCGAGTCTCAGTGTCAAACACAAATACCTAGTATTCTCCTAAATTAAAATCAACGTCAAATCATCATCATCTTAGCGTTTATCCCGGTTGCATCCGCGGCGTTGGCGTTGGAACCCAGGGTCCGCTTTCCTGCTAAGTCTTCTCCATTTCGCACGATCTATTCTAGTCAAATATTAACATCAATAATTGCATATCAGTTTACTTTTGACGTTCACTCACATTAGACTACATTGGCACTCTATTTTGAACACATTTTATTCTAAAATTACACAATTTTATACTGATTTTATCGCGTTGTTTATTTTTTATAAAACACTATTATTCTTTTATTTTAAAACTTTAAACTACTATCGTTAAACAGTTTTACTAGTTACTGTTTACTTTTATTTAAATTAAAAACTATTTAGATTAAATTTTACATTTACCTCGATTTTTACATTTTACTTCTAGAATCGGCCCTTAGTTTATTCCTTGAGAAAATAAACTTTAAACTCACTTCAAAGGTTTAACTTTG
This sequence comes from Catocala sponsa, assembly GCA_963564715.1. Classification (NCBI taxonomy): domain Eukaryota; kingdom Metazoa; phylum Arthropoda; class Insecta; order Lepidoptera; family Erebidae; genus Catocala; species Catocala sponsa. The sequence goes on from OY751330.1 coordinate 8,811,340, forward strand.
GTACCTATCTATCTGATATAGTTATTATTGGCGAATAACTGTTTGTATAATTTGTATTATATGTGTGTTCTTATACGATGCAGGTGAGCGTTGTGTTGCTGTTAGTGGCGATGATGTCGTACGTCACTCTCGCTAAGCCGCACTTAGGACTCATACTGGACCGGGTGCTTGGCTTAGGACCACGGCTGGGCTTAGGCGGTATCGGTTACGGAGGCCGGTATGGCCCGTATGGCTACGGAGGCCGGTATGGCCCGTATGGCTACGGAGACGGCTACGGCTACGACGGCATTCTGTAATCGCATCTACCCTTTTTAATTTCACCCATTATTATACGTAAGTTCTCTTATGTCATAAATTTAATTTGATCGTTAAATAAATAAAACTTTCGTTAAATGCTTTGTTACAAAAAGAATTCGATTAAAAGTTCAAAGATTTTTACGTGACTGTTTGTTTTTATCTGTCACCCCTTGAAACGTGCATTAGTATATGAAGCGGGAGTTATCTGATCGAGACCGCTCTAACATTACGGGGAGCGATACAATCGCAGTGCACCGCAGTCCGGGGCAGTTTTACGTGAGGTGACCACGCGAACGATACCACGAATATCACTAATGTATATAAAACTTCACTCGAAATATTTAATCTCTCGAACCATTAAAATTAATATGTTATCATTTATATTGGTAACTAGCACCGCGTTTTCATCCACGTTTATAATTACAGCTTCGCTCCTGTTGCTCGTAATGTGATATTATATAACCTATGTCACTTCTGAATAAATTAGCTTCGTAATGGTGAAAGAATCATTAAAATCTTTGAGTTTATTCATTATAAACGAATATACAATCGTAAAAACTTTTATCTTTTTTAGTATAAATATCACACTGTCGGTATCACTGACATCTACGTATCTTAGAAAGTACGTAAAGCCATTAGTCTTGCGCCTGATCTCTCTCCAGTCATGCCAGGTTGCCGACCAATCGAATTATGAGAGTGAAGGAATTAGAGGTCGCTCTTTTACACTATACATAATATCTCCTACGCGGATGGTTAGTCTAGGTTAAGATTGGCCGTCGTGACCGAAATTTGGTTTGGAAGAAATTATTATCATCGTTGACAGCCTTTTCTGCAATGGATATGCTGCAGAGATATAAACAATTAAAGGGCAATGTTCCTGAATAATCGCTAAATTATAAAGGAGGCAGTGCGTAATATCAGTCGCTTATTGACTTTCGGGACACACCTGTAGTGGTATTAACGAGATGTCTTACTACGTCAGGCAGTGTTATTAAGTTTCTCGCATGGAAGTCCTCAGGAGCACCATGGAATAATAAAATGTAACTGGTGGACAGCAATAAGATCATCCCTTACCTATATCGTGTGGCCTAACAAAATAACTGGTGAAATGTGGATTTAATATTAAGGTACTTTTATCTACATTCTCGGGGATAACGCGTCTACTGTGCATGACATTCCGATTATATTCCCGAGTCGGGCGAAGTGATATTTTAGTAGTAGTACAATGCCTAGATATGTGCCTGATGGAACCGTTTCTTAATCCTTGAACTTTTTGCGCTCATTCAATATTGATTTCGTATGACTAACAAATGAAAAAAATGTTAAATAAACTTTAATTACTTACATATATTTGAATTAAAGGTACGTTTGACTTAATTTCTACAGGCAATCATTCCAAATATGTTTGTATTTGAATAAAAATCGCTGTAAAGTATTTTTCGTTTTATAAACAGACCTTCACCCATCTGTTTATAGAACGAAAAATGTGTTTTATTAGCGAAATGTGGGTCTGAAGACGTCTATGCCAATATATATATATTGATCTCTATCCTTTGGGAGTAGAGGCGAAAGACTATGTATGTAATATGTATATACAAGCCTGTATGAATGATCAAAGTATGTACGTGACGTCATCTGCCCCTTATTTAGTGAATATCACAAAAGCAGTTCTATACATGAAGCTAATATATAGTAGGTAACTAAATTATAAATAGCCTTTAGCGTGGCCTGTAATAAGCCAGGGTCAACACGTTAACTTGTGTCAATACATTATGTATTTATTACAAAGTTCACACAGTTCATGGTTTTTTTTTTTATTGCATTGGGGGCAAACGAGCATACGGATCGCCTGATGGTAAGCGATTACCGCCGCCCATGGACACCCACAACCCCAAAGGAGTTACACGGTCGTTGCCAGCCCTTTAAAAAGGAATGAAGGAGGCAAAGGATAAAGGAAAGGATAGGAAAAAGATCGGGGTAACTGGGCCTCCGGCTCTCTCACTCACCGATACGAAACGCAACAGTACGGGTACCGATACTTCACGCCGGTTTTCTGTTAGAGGATAGTACTACCCCGGTCGATCCGGCCCGTTCATGCTGAAACCAGCGAGGATCTACTACCTATATGGTCCATATCACCATGGTTTATAGAATTGTTTGTCTAAGCGTCGATAGCTCAATGGCATTGTATTCGTAATCGAGTAGTCGTGGATTTGATTCCTAACTATTGCACTACTGACATGGGATCAAGTCAGTCTGGACACAAGTATTGAGCTTTACCGGTAACTGGTTACCCAATTTGCAGGATAATTATAAAAAGAAAGAATAAAACATAGCTATATTCTGTAAAGTACTGTCTTATTCCCTCCTACGTCATAATTATGCTATGCCATGATGGTAAGCTTGGAGATAATTGCCATCTTGTTTATACGAACTCTTTATTTTGAGGATTACTAGTTTTTGCCCGCAGCTTCGCTTGCATTGATGAAGATTTTGTCAATAAATTTGTATCCCTTGAAAACAGTACCTTTTTTCTAGATGAATGGTTTACTATGTTCTTTTCTGTATCCCTGACAATCTGTACGTTAAAGTTAATGATGACCGGGCGAGTAGTTAAGGCATAAAATAAAATAAATATCTATATATTAATACGTGAAACAAAAACTTTGTACCCCTTTTTACAAAAATTGCGCTGACGGAGGAGTATGAAATTTGGCACAGTTAAAGTTTATATGGAGAAGGAGGGGCGAATCCTAATATTTTTATAAAATATGCATTAGAAATACATTAAATTAATGAAAAAACACTACACGCACACAATCATGCATTTGACACACGCAGTGAAAGCGCGTAACTATGGTTACATATATCAATATATAATGACATATTATAATAATTATACCAGCAATATCTTACAGGCAAACTTTGGTCGAATTTCGAGCACTAGGCGATCGCTAGTAATCATTATTTTTTGTATTGTTCAAATTAGTATGAAACATAACACATACGATTGCTCAGTATTGTGTTACACACACAATCCTGAGCAATCGTATGTATAATGTGTATGTTAGTTTAGTACTATTATATGTTTAGCATACTATACGTTTAGTACTTATTCGAACAATATAAAAAGAACGCCGCCAGTATCTCTCCACTTCCGCTGTCTGCATGTGGTCGACTATAATGGTAGTGTGATTGGAACAGTCACAGAACTTGAGGTATATTAGATGTCTGTTTCGAAAGTGTAATTCAACAGAAAAATTAGTCAACACACAGACGACATGTCCACAGCTGTGGTTGGCTGACTGAATTAGCAACAGTCACTAAAATACTAAATCAATTGACATTAGTTTTTTGAAGCACATATCGTGCTACCTTTGTCTAAACAATAGAAAAGCACAAAGATCGCACACTCAAGACACTTAGGCCGTAAATTAAGCTATACCTAATTTGATATTGAGAATATGATAAAAGTAAATGAAGCAAAGCTGGTAGAAGGACGAAAAATTTAAAAAGTATTTATTCAACATAACATCAAATATACAACAACGAATACTTCACCCAAACTCCGGAAACGATTTTTGACAAACAGCTCTCGAATCATTAATTTATAAAGGAATAGAATTATTATAACTTTTACCCACATATTAGATAATAACAAAAATAAGTAAAATTGAAGCAACTAAGCATTGTTAAGTATCGGTGGTACTAAATAATTATGATATGTTAGATGTTCTGGTATGTTAAATTTGTGTAGCATAATGTGTATGTATGTGTAACTACCAAATTTTCAATACTTTTCTGATTAAATTCATTGCAGTTGCCATAGTATTACGCCCATAACCAAGAGAGAAGACAAAGCTGAATTACGTCCACATCTCACCAAGTATGGTTTAAGAACCCACGTAATAGGGGACAAGCCTAACTAGGCTACAAGACACAGTTCGAGTCGCCGCACTGTTACTAAGAATTTCTTAACAGAAAAACCCAATGACACTTTGGCCGATCTGAGACTCAAACTTCAAACCACATGCACTGCATGTATTTACTATCGCTGCGCCACCGAAGCAATTGCGAATACCATGATATTTTAACTTTTCTTGAGCCTTTACTGCAGTACTTTGGACACATTGTACGAAGAAATGGCGACAGTTTGGAACGCCTGATAGTGACGGGGAAAGTGGAAGGAAAAAGACCTAGAGGCCGAAATCCCAAGCGATGGTCAGACCAGATATCCAAACAACTGGTAATCCCGTTAAGCAACGGATCGCAATCGATGGAAACAGCTATGTAGTTGACAGTGTCAGAAGGAGTCACGATCCTCAGCAATGAGGGCAACGACTAAAGAGAGAAGAGAGAGAGAGCCTTTGCAAGTGTGAAATCTCGTAGATTTCCGTAGCCACACCATCTGAACGTGGTGTTAGATACAGTGATAGGAATGCGAGCGGAATCAATCCCTAAAAATATAAATGGTCTACCGAAAACTCTTACAATATCAATTTTTCCATAGTGAGGTGTAATGTATGTATTTCAGGCTATTAAGACGGTGGTGTTTTAAAATCAAAGCGTTGCGAAGACTCTCGGGAGCAACGACCTTAACCTTGAGGGTGGTGCGCTGACCGGCGATGACCGGCGGGGGCGACGGGCTAGGGGGGAAGGGGGGTTAGTCGGCGTTGCCTAGCAACCGACGCCTCAACTTCCGCACTCCACACTTAACAAGCACTCAGCACTTTTATAATTCCTTCGTTTATTGCGTACTTTTGTGATTTCATCGAGCCGTAGCGCGTAGCTCGCCTTATAATTATGAGGATTATTTATTTCGTAAGCGACCTTCTAGTTACCACTGTTACCGCCACAGAAAAGCTCAGTGCTCCGAATATAATATTCTATCACATACACACAACACCATCTAGCCCAAACTAAGCAGAGCTTGTACTATGGGTACTAGACAATGGATAAACATACATATATACTTCTTTTTTGTAAATACATACATATTATACATAGAAATACCCAGACCAAGACAAACATCCATGTTCATGCACACAAATGTTTGACTTGTGCGGGAATCGAACCCGCGACCTCAGGCGTGGCAGTCGGTTACACTAACCACTGCGCCATCGAGGCCGACATGATAAATATGATGATATATAGCTAGTATTTATTTATGGCACATAATCTATGTATTTATTAATATGTGAAGCAAAATCTTTGGACCCCTTTTTAAGAAAATTGCGCGGACGGAGGAGTATGAAATCTGGCACAGTTAAAGTTTATATGGAGAAGGAGAGACGAATCCTAATATTTATATAAAATATGCATTAGAAATACATTAAATTAATGAAAAAACACTACATGCACACAACCATGCATTTGACACAAGCAGTCGAATCGCGTTCGTAGTATTTCGGCATTGTTCGGCTGATGTCGTAGAATTCTTTGTAACTATGGTTACATATGGTTATATGTGGAGAAGATGACTAAATGAAATGTGATTATAAGGGTATAGTTATAGACAATAAAACCTTAATAACAATCAAACTTAAAATTTTAATCCATTATGGTCGAATTTTGACCACTTGGCGACCGCTAATCTATATATTAATACGTGAAGCGCAAACTATGGATCCCTTTTTACGAATATTGAGCGGACGGAGGAGTATGAAATTTCGCACACTTATAGTTTATACAGAGAAGAAGTGACGAACGCTAATATATTTTTTTAATTATGCGTAAAAGTACATTAAATGAATGAAAAAACAGTACACACACACAACCATGCATTTGACACACGCAGTGGAAGCGCTTTACTATGGTTACATATATCAATATATAATGACATATAACAGTAATATCTTACAGGCAAACTTTGGTCGAATTTCGAGCACTAGGCGACCGCTAGTTTGAATTAATCTGTCAATTCTTAGAATCCCAGACATAATTAAAAATCTATTGTGTCTGGCCACTGGTGTGCCGCTGCGACTAAGGTTATTGGCGTAAGATATATTTCAATTAAACATATTATATACATTACAATCGCTTGGATATTCGCAAGTCTTAGATCATAGGCAAAGGTAATCACACCCACATTTTACCAATTAATTACTCCGTGGCGCAGCGGCAGTGGATGTGACTGCTGTGCATGAGGTCTCGGGTTCGAATCCCGGGTCAGGCCAACAAAAAAATTATTGAGTTTTTCTGTTAAGTAATCTCAGCAGAAGAAGAAGCAGCGATAGTCTAGTGGGAGACCGTTGCACTGCCTGCAGAAGTCTCGAATTCGATCCCAAGGCGCGCATCTCTGACTTTTCGAAGTTATGTGCGTATTAAATAGTTTTAATTATCGCTTGCTTTAACGGTGAAGGAAACCTGCATGTCTGAGAGTTCTCCATAATGTTCTCGAAGATATGTGAAGTTCGCCAAGCCGCACTGGGCCAGCGTGGTGGACTATGGCCTAACACTTCGCACACAGAGAAGGGACCCGTGCCCAGCAGTGAGATAGTTTAATACAGGGCTAATATTATATTTAATTTATTGCAGTATAATATTATTTTAGACTATTATCCTAATCCTAACTAATATTATAAAAGCGAAAATGAGTTTGTTTGTTTGTTACCTTTTCACGCCTAAACCACTGAACCGACCACCCTGAAATTTTGCATATACGTTGACAGGTGTACAGAAACGGACATAGGCTACCTTTCATCCCAAAAAAATTAGTGTTCCCGAGGAAAACAATAATAACGTTCTTAGATGGCGCCACGTGTCTTTCGAATCATGATTGAATTATAATTATGATTACAAGCAGAGTACAACCCGAATTGATTGTCGAATTCTAAATTAACGCGAGCGTAGCCGCGTGCAAAAGCTAGTATATTATATTCTTCATTCATGCTTGTCGGCTTAGGGTAAGCTCTCTTATAGATTCGTAAGTCCTATCTGCTATGCTATTTATGAATACCAAATATATCTTCACAAAAGATATAATAAAGTACACAAGACCGGCATGATGTGAGTGAACGCCAATTGTTTTTCACCGTCCATCTATATTTGTATACTAGCTGTGCCCGCAGTTTTATCCGCGTTTACGGTGGGTCGTAGCGTGATGTTATATAACCTATAGCCTTCCTCGATAACTGGGCTATCCAACACTAAAAAAATTTTTCAATTCGAGCCAGTAGTTCCTGAGATTAGCGCGTTCAACCAAAAAAACAAACAATCGAACTCTTTAGCTACATATAGCTAAAGAGTTTGATTGTTTGTTTTATATATTATAATATTAGTATAGATATATACTCGAACCTGTATATTCACAGAGGGGCAAGCAGATGTATATTAGGTACACCCACATGTCGTCATCTGTTTTTAGGATAGCTGAAATAGGTGGCGAAGTGATTGTCGCTGTAGTTTCAGTTTCAGCGACCCGCCCACACACCATGGTGGTAAAAAAGGTGGCGAAGTAACGAGCCTATTGTCGTCTACGGAATATATTAACAGGCTACGCTACTGGGAAATCCCTTACAGAAAAACCCAATAACTCTAACCTAACCCGGGAATCGCACCCGAGATCGTGCGATTCCCTTATTAGAGTATCGACCTGCTTTATGTTATAACACGCGAACAATGTCAACGTCTATTTTTAGTTCAAACAAGCATACGATCCAATTGGTGATAAGCCGTTATGTTTGCTATAACGCTAGAAAAATGCCACGTATAATCCCAACCTTACAAACAAACAATTGCGGTGCTGCCAACATGAGTACAAAAGCTTATAGGTCCTCTAATGATAGCATAATCGTCTCCGAAATCTGGAAACCGACTCATAAAAGGACCACAATACGAATTTGTTGGATTTTGCAGCAATTTTAGGGTGAAAAATACTTTTACAGAGCAGCTAGTCATACTTCGACTTGTCATCCTAAGTTTAAGCACGTAGTCTACTGCCTTACTTCTTTTAGTAAAAAAAAATATTATTATTACACTAGCCAGTGTCTAGGGGTTCGCCCGCGTGCGCTATTGATTGTAATATGTAAAAGACCCGCAGCTCCATTTACCATAATCATGTTGGCGCGTTTAGTCTAACTCTATGGAATTCTATACACTAGAATTTTTATCTTTGTTAATGTTACTAATGACATCTTTTCTTATTATTAAAATATACAACGCCTGCAATATTATAAATGCAAATGTTTATTTGTTTGTTTGTTACGCTTTCATGCCTTAACTACTCGACCGATCATCATGAAATTTAGCATACACGTTGTCAGGGAAACAAAAAAGGACATGGAGAACCTTTCTTCCAGAAAAAAAAATACTGTTACTAGTCTAACCTAACTTTCATTTACGCAAGCGAAGCCGCGGGCATTATCTAGTTGATAATAAAGCCCTGTGTGGCGGAGGACTTTAAAAATATACAATTATCGGGTATCAACATGATTCAGGACAATTATTTGTGTAATCGAAATTCACTATTCCGTGTGGTTGACTTGATTGCTCGGATTGTCGACAGGCTGAATCAACACTATATAATAATCATAATAACCATTTTATTTCGCGTGGCATAAACGCATAGATAAATACCTTAACCCTTGGAATGTCCCATGACTCATAAAAAAACGCTACCGTTGCGCGTCCGTGACCCCTACGGGGGAATTAAGAAAACTCATGATTGGTCGCGAAAAAAATACCAAATATTTTTGACTCCCTCGTCGAGGTCATGGACGCGCAACGACGTCAAAGTTCATGACTCCACCGTAGGAGTCATGGACGTTTCAGAAGTTAAGGACTAACATAAAACATACAATTTCTGTTAGTATTTATGCAATATCATAAAAGTAAAGCCCACCACAGACAACAGACAGCGAAGGCGGACTGGTTCCGGTGGCCGGTTTTTTTAGTGTTGATCGTGTGTGTAATCTTGACTGCACGGATGGCGTAGTGGTTTAAGTGGTCGCCTAGCCGAGAGTTGTGGGTTCGATCCCCACCCGGGACAAAAATTTGTATGATCCACAAATGGTTGTCCTAAGTCTGGGTGTTCTTTGTGTCCGTTGTTTGAATGTTTATAAAGTTCCACGTCACAGGAATTATTCTTAGTCCAGGAGATGTCTTAAAAAAAGACAAAGGGATTTTTCATACTAATCCGAGCAATATAACAAAAGCGCCACCGGTACCACTTCGGTGCCGCTGTCTGTGTGTGTAGATTTAAGCAAGATGGCAATGATTAGTTGTCTTGACCGTTATGGTATCCGTGCAATCAGTTTCTTAGTAAAGTATGTTATTCCTCATTCCATTAATATCCTAACTAAAATCATCTCATTATTTCAAAACTTATATTCTTTATAAAAGAAACGAAAAGAAATTCACCGTCTCGCGTAGCCTCCCCATAGCACGTAGCGTGCTACGAACGTCTACGACTATTATTATGTTTAACAGGTTCGTGACGCACATCCTGAGCGTGGCCAGGTGCCTCCATAGGCCACCTGGAGCACGACCTTCAAGGTCAAACTGTTTTAACACTACACTGCCCATGATATTAAATTACGGACCGCTTATGACCGCGATAACAAAGACGAAAAAACTAAAATTATACACGCAACTTTGGATTTCTTACGAAATAAATGACTTAACTGTAATTATAGTGTAGTACTTTGTATAATTATATAAGGTTCGTTTAAATAAATATTAAAGTTGTACTTAAATGAATCATAGTCGAAGCCCTAACAATACGATAAAACAGACACCTGCGCTGTCTGTTTTATCGTACTGTTAGGGGTCAGATGATAATCGTCCCGATAGAGATTACTTATCTAAACTGAAGTGATTGTAGCGACAATCACACTCGCACGGATTATTATGATCAGATTGCTCCGCGGTAGTTGTCGCGGGCACGTGTCGGTTCCCGCGGAGATTAGCACGTGTCACGTGCGACACATGCACTTGTCTCACATACAAGCTTGTTTACGATGCGCTATTAACTATAAATACATTTAATACTGTGTTTACGATGCGATGAGTTGCAAACTGTTGGCGTTGGGACTTTTATAAAAGTGGTTCTTATACGACTTTCTAGCAAATGTGAAATATTAATAATAATTCTAAATGATTTGATAATTGAGCGACGTCGGTGAGAAAAGGGCGCTTGTGGCCTTTGCAACGTTAAAGATGAGTTGGCATTGTTTATACTGAATTTGATTTACGTACCTAGTCATTAATTAGAAAATTTGCTGAACATACCAGCTATAAAATTTAATTGCGATTATGACACATACAAAAATAATGACACAAATATCGACTGACTCACTCGAGTGGCGACCTACTGTAAAACTATCGCGTCATGACGTGTCATTTAAATTAAATACGCGAAGACGATGCCACCGCTGCCACCGCCAAGCATTTTGTTGAAAACATACCAGTGTTTACACCCTCATTGTGTGGTCCACGTGGGCGCTTGCGCGATTACGTATGCCGCATTAGTGGAGTGCGCCGACGAAACGATACATGTGCGCGTCGGCTAGCGGCGCTTACGTCCTTCAGTGCGGGAACCAACGCCGGCTGACCACCGGCCGCCACGCGCCGCTCAGTAATCGTTAGCCGCCGAGGGGGCCGGCCGCACTCCCGCTGCCACCACGCGCCGCGCACGCGACCACCAACGCCACTGGCAGCTCCGCACTATCGACACTGGACCACCATGTAACGCGGTGCCATGCCGCCCGCGCCACCTTCCGAGGAATCCGGCGCCTTCACGGTCATCAACCATGAGGGCAGAGCAACTAATGGAAAGGAACGCAGTGTGGTGGAGGACGAGCTCGCGCCGACGCTCCCGCGTAATGTGAACATAGTGAAGCCGCTTCAGCTCGGCGATGAGACTGACGGCATGCCTACACCGCCACCGCCAAACACAATACTCGATCCCAAATTCTCACGGGCTCTCGATTTCAAGCTTCGAAGACTCAAGGAGAAGGAAATACTCCAGGCGAACCTCCGGCGTCCGACACGGTACCGGCCGCGGAACGGTCAGCTCGCCGCCTCCAACCCTAACGTGAGTGTGTGCCAACAATCACAGACCGGGAAACTGCTGAGTCAATCGCATCCTCGCATTAACAACATCGAATCCGATAACGATAAGAAAGTTTCACCGAAAATGGATAAGTCACCGGAACGTAAGACGAGATCGCGGAATGCTCCTTCTTCGACTGATGGAGATAAGCCTCGGTTCGTGACCACCGTGAAGAGTGGACAGTTCTTGCTGCCACCACCGGAGGTAGCGCGTATCCTGGGTCTAGAAGCTCTTTACCCGGCGCAGGACAAGGAGAAAGTTGTGTACTCGTACTCAAGTAAACCGAAAGTCGTGGCGCCTCGGGCGAAGCGCGCTGTGCCGGAGAAGAAGCAGGTACACACTCAACCCAGTCTGCCAAATGGTGATGTAATGGATGGGCGACGACGTCACGCAGGCGAAGTGTTCAGCGGCGTACGCGCACTCATCGCAGGCGTCGCGGGCATGACAAACATGCTCGAGAAGCACGACCAACCGTACGTGACACATAGTTTCAATTTGTGCACTTTAATATTTCGATCAATGGTATTATCATGTGTGGCGGCTTATCGCCGAAGCGCAGTCATTGTCGTATAGGGGC